>JACCIA010000006.1:5637500-6260000 GCA_018906985.1 Apocrypta bakeri
TAAAATTCCCATTTCACTTGAAAAAAAAAAAGAAAAATCAAGTTATTGTTTACAAAGTTGTAATTGAAAAGAAAGAAATAAGAATTATTTTAATTACAAATGTAACGTATAATTGTATGTACTCTGCATAAGTAAATAAATAAATAAAGCTTCTTCGACGTATCAATGAAAAAAGGATGGCAAAAAAGCACAAAATCGAAATAAAGCTCAGCCGAAAGTCGAGGATCGAGCGATAGCGCGCGCGCGCGCGCGTCCATACGTACATGTCCAAGCGTATAACATACCTCTGTACAGTGCGCGTCCCTGAAGGCCGGCGCAAGCGTCTTGGCGACGTTGGCTTATTCAAATCGGTATTGACCTCCGGAAGTCGTCAGCGCCTTAGTCACGACACTTCGCTTTGAATGCAGCTGTTGGATAGTACGCGATTGGTGCGTATATACGCTGGCCAGTCGTGCGCTCACTCGTGTTTGTGTGTGTGTGTGTGTGTGTGTGCCCGCGGTGAGTTGCAGCGTCGTCAGCATACAATGAACAAATGCGAGACGTCGCCGATCGGAACACGCAAGTCTTCCTGCAGAGCAACGAGCCTGACGATTGAGACACGTGCGTGCGCGCGCGAATTCCTCGCACGCCGCGCGCGCGCGAAAAGCGCTGATGGCTCTGTCGATGAGTCGCGACTCCAACCGCGGACTTTGACTTCTAAATCCTTATCGTGTGCTCTGTGAGCTCTCTAAGCACTCTCTCTCTCTCTCTCTCTCTCTCTTTTCGCGTCGCAGAGCACTCTCAGCTCCCGCAGAGCACCGCTTCTCCGATGATAGAGAGAGAGAGAGAGAGAGAGAGAGAGAATGTTTCCAGAGTCCAGCTATACCGCTTCTTTCTGTCTCTCAAATATTTATCTTCTCTCGCAGCGTGTCTGAGTGTCTTTCTCCTTGTCTGTCTTGTATGAAATAGCGTAAAGCCGGCTTCTATCTCTCTTTTTTCGGCGAGCCACTGGTTTTCCTTCTTCTGCGCGTCCTTATCTATTTGACCCGAGTGCTGCTGGTCTCTCACACGCACGAGACAAAAAGAGCCTACTCCTCTCGTTCGCTGCCGGTTACCCGTTCCGAGTAAATATTAGAAATCGCACTCGCGTAAAAAATTTCTCTACTCTATCTCTTTACCGCTCGTTCGCTAATCGGTTGGTCCTATCGGTTTGCGCGTGGATATATTTCTTTTCAATTATAACGATGAAACTCAGCTGACTGTAGATCGGTTGTGACGTATATGTATAAGCGAAGAATCGAATCACCTCGCGATTATGAACTTTATGCACACGACAGACAGCGGCGAACGTACGAACGCGTCCACGCGTTCTCTCCTTGTCAATGCGTTCTCCGGGTATGTGCTTCGCGAGTTAAAGCGCGTTTCTCGCAGCCCCGCCGATGGAGAGAAAGAGAGAGAGAGAGAGAGAGAGAGAGAGAAGGAACAGAGCGAAGTAGTAGGAGAAGGTGCCTATTATATCGCTACTCCACTTGCTTACTGCACTCGATATACTAGCAGCAGTCTGCGTTTCTTGGAGGAAAATCATTGGTCTAATATCGGAAAGTATCGGCAAGTACATTGAATAGTGGTGGTGCTGGTGGTGGTGGTGGTGGTTGGCCGTAGCGAATGCACAAGGACACGTACTAGACGGGAAAGATGGCGCCAGAGGATAAAATTCAGCGCGCAATGCTATGCAATACACATCTCGAGCGATGATAATATAATTGTCTCTTGATGGATAGGCTGTAATCGAGATGATTTGCGATTTGATGACGAGACACCTGGTGATCGGGAAAATTTAAGCGATCTACGTGAGTCATTGGACGATCAATTTCATTCGAATAGACGCTAAGATTTATATAGAATGAGTTGATTGTTATTAAAAAATAGGGAATAATTCTCTCTATCGTTTCGATTCACTTGGAATGTATTTCTGACTAGCAGAGAGTTGGTAGTTTTCAATCTGTGATTTCTAGCAAGGGACTCGACCAAAATGCATTTCAGCAATGTATCGAAAATTTTATAAAACTATATGACCATCAGTACTGGTACCATACTTTAAATTAGTACTGTATCAGTGCCACTTTCCACTGTCTTTATTGTTCATCTCACTGTTTTTATACAAATATATATTTTATTTTGACTTTGTTATAAAATTAACGTAAACATTTTTAAATTATACTTTAACTCCGGTTTCAATCTGGCTCGCCAGAATCAGGTACCAGGCCATTGGTCCAATTACCAGTTTAGTATTACAATTCTGACCCGTTCTTATCATCCCGCTTTCGTACCAAGGTTGGGCCAGTACCAGCAACCAGTATAGTAGCTGACAGTAAAGGACCAATACTGACCCAGTGTTCCAGTATCGACGATTCTTACCAGGTAGGACCCTAATACAGGACAGTGTTCAGCTGTCCTAAATGTGTTGAAAATTCCTGAATCACTTATAAAGTATTGTAATAAAATCATAAACCTTTCCTTCGGAAGGGAAGATATTTTAATTTTACAGCTGGTATTTCCAACAATTATTATTCGCAGACGTACCTACTTTGAGTGCTTACCATTTAGTAAATAACGAAAATCGCGATGCCAATTAGAGTTAGTGCGTAGTTTCCACCGAACTTATATATCTCATTTACATTTAGCAAGGAATTAATGTAATTGTTTTAATTTTACATAATATTGTTATTCAAATGTAGTTTTAACAATCTATTTATAAAGCGAAATAAAAGAGTGCAATTTTTATGCATATCCCACCTTGTATACACTGTACACTGTTCGAAAATTACAGGGAATCGACAGATTTATTTAAATACGAAACAAATGAATCGTTTCAAATTTTAAATAACAGATCATTTAGAGAATTGCTGGATATATACAATACAAGTTAAATTTAGATCTTATCTGTTCGTTAAATCTTTTACTTTTTATCATTTAAAAACGTTATAGTGATTACACGATGAAAAAATTCGCTTTTTTCAAAACGTTTGTTTTTTTAAAATCATATTTTGAAAGAATCAAATATTTTCCTGAAGTAATAAACAGTATTTCTTTGTTCGTAAAGTTCTTGCTAGTTAAATATTACTTATGCAATATCCAAATGAAAATTAGATTGAATATGTTGCATAATTTTTTGATAAATCATAAATTACATTTGTATAAAAGTCTGCAGTAACTATGTGGTAAACAATTTTTCCAAATACTACAAATATTTATTGAGAGTCAAAAAATTGCATACGAATAACGTATGTTTATATTGAAATAATTAAATAGTATAATTAAATAATATTAACTGTTAATTGAAATAAATAATTAAATTAAAAAAACCAAAAATCATTTTTTTTAAAACATTTTTTATTCCATAAAATTGATCATTTGAAAGAAGAAACTATTGACACGAATTACAAAACGATATTTTGGTTTTCATAAACATTTCTCCGATTTAATTACAATTCTGTAAGTAATGTGTTCACATTACTTTCTGATATCAAATAAAAATTTACCAGACGCACAAATGAATCACTTAAGTATATCAAATCATTCTGTTAAAATCAAAAAGTGTAATTAATTGCTAATTAATTATTTTCAATCTAAAATTTCCTCTCCGCGCCAGAAAATTGTTACCCGAAACAAAGCCACCAGTCGTTTATTAGTTCTAACAAACACAAGGACATTCCATCAAAGTAAATATTTTTCTTAGACAAAGTCGTTTTCCGAATGAAAATCAAACCCATTTATTAGATACAAATATATTTTTTAACAGTAACATCGTTTTTTTCTAACTACATGCGTTACACGAATGGCTTTGCAAATACAGCTCGAACACTTCGTTCCGAAGTTGCTGCATGTTTTATCGCTACAACGCATATACGATTTGATGCGAACGCGTACAAAAAGAACGAGATGGTCTATAATATACACTTTGATAAGTCGCGCGCGTGTATGACGATCCAGCAGAAGCTGTTTTTGTTAAATAAACATATCGCTTGATTGGTTCGAGAACGTTGTTAACACCACATTACAGCATTAATTAATGTTGTCGGTGATATTCCGGGCAGTGTCTGTCTTTGTCTCCGTCACTCTCATGCGTGTGTGTGAGTGTGTGTGTGTGTGTGTGTGCGTGTGTGTATTTTTGACTCTATCTCTCTTTCTAAAATGTTTATTCTTCTGAGCGTGAAACAGAAGGAATATAAGTCCGAGAGATTGAGCAGAACGTCGGGAGATGCTAGTTTTGATTTCTGATGACGCCAGAATGCTTTATTGATGCGCGCACATTGCATACGTGCACTCGTGCGATGAACATTCAAGCACACTCTTTAAAAACCTGCGGTTTTTATATTGCGCGGGTCGACTCGTTGATAAATTCTTTCATACCTAACAGTCGACGCAAGTAATAGAAAACGTGCGTTGATGAGAGCGTATTGAAATTAACGTTGAAAAACACTACGGTTAGTGTTTTTCCATTTTTTAAATACAGATTTATAAACGTTAGGATGAAGCGTGAGAAACGTAAATAGCAAACTCGGTGCCATTCATTTTTCACACCTACTATCTTGATGTACTTTTTTTTTATATTGCGTAATTTTTTTTTCTTTTTCAACGAGTGCGTTAATTATTTCGCATTATTTGTAGAAATTTTTAATGTCTTGGATTTACGAAATAATCTTTTTTTGTGGAAAGTTGATTAAGTTGGTTTTGATTGGCTTATCATATCTTAAGTTTCAAATTAGTAAGATAAAAAAAGTACGCTTTCAGTTTTTTACGTATACAGGAGGAGACAAAAAAATTATGTATCTGAAAACATTGATTATGCATGAAATTATTTTGTAATGTTATAATATTATTTCAAATTCAACTTACTTTCATGAATGAAATATTTAAACATCTCGTACGAGAAAATTACACGTTACTAATACCGCAGCTCAGCTGTTTCAGTTCTCGTGCAATTGTGTGCGATGTGGTTAGAAATTATCCAATGTTTCACTGTATCTTGGAAATTTAACAAAGTATTTAATATTAGTAATAGAACGTGTATATAATACGATAGACAAAATTATAATTTTCTCGTAATGAAGTGCTGAAAAAATAATTTGTCATTTCCAAAAAATGATTTCTTTAGATAGTCTTAAGAAAACATGGAATAATAACGTGTATATAAAAAAGATAATTAAAAAACGTCTATTTTAATAAATAATTGATTTGAAGGAAATTACGTTATGTTAGACTAACAAAATATTGATTAATTCCTGAGTGTTATCGATAAATATTTGGTTATGTTTTGAAATGGTTTTTAATAGTTACATTATTTTAATTACTGAATGAACCTTCTTTTACTATGAAATAGAGCGAAAAAAAAAAATTAATTCTACAATGTTGTGAAAATTTCATATCTAATACCGTGTATTTTTACTGATATTACTATTTACTATCTTGTTAAGCGAATATTTAATATTTAATGAAGTACAGCCTCGTTGATATCATACGAAATCTATTTAATAACACTATAAAACACATTAAATATTTAAAATTAAATAATACAAAAAAAGTAAACAATTTCTACCTTCAAATACATTCTTTTTCCACGTTTGAATAAACAAATTTTTTTTGTAGACAGCAAACTCTTTCATCAGTGCAGTAACTTTTCGATAATCGAGAAATAACTGCATTTCTAACACAAGAATTTTGTCACGCGATATGTATCATTAGTTGATAAAAAAAAAGCGAAATAATTGAACTTACTTATAAACTTTGAATTTATACATATATTTACATTTTTATACTTAAAAGTATATCGAATATCATAGTTCCAAGTACGCGAGACGTCAAGATGTTTCTCACATTATGCGTAGTTCTTTTAACGATTCTGTTAAAAAGGATATGCCTTAATAAGATAACTCAGTAACCCAGTCTCTCCAGTGCAGCTGAAATTGGATTAAACTATTTTGTAATTAGTTTGACAAGACTCATGCTATGAATCACACAACTTTCAACGACGCTATATTTATGCTGCAGAATAGATGTTATAATGACGCTAATAAAAATAAATTTTATTGGACTGCATATAATACAAATAAATTTTAGGTTACCATTTATAACAATGCAATAAAAGAAAAATTTCAATAAAAATGTTCAATGTCTTTTTTTTATTGCTTCATTTAAGGTCACATTCCTCTTGTACATATAATGCGTTATTATTCATAGGTCGCTGTGTGTATACATACACAACAGGAATTGTGAAACGCGTTTAGTAATGCAGAAAAAAAAGAATTTTATTTACAAAATTATATTAAATTAACTTGCAATACATACAAACAATAATACTTAGTTACTTCATATAGATAAACAATGAATCATAGACTGGGTGATATGGGAGGAGGAAGGTTAGATAAGGATTGTGTGTTTTGTCTCTTTTCGGAGATTTAAACTGTACATTGTTTTTCAATGTTTAGAAAATTTCCTGGAAATTATTTACCAATTTATAATTATTTCAGTAAAATACTTCAGTCGGCTATTAGTGTAGATGTGTTTTTATATATTACTGTATTGCACTCTGCTATATATATATATATATTTCAGGTGATATTTAAATCTAAAGACATAAGTTCGTTGTACACATCGAATTTCTAGCTATTTACATTAATTGTATAAAATAATGAACGCTAGCATCGTTTTTATGTATGGCTTATATGTATATTTATGTGTTACTGATAAACAGTCCCATTACTGATAGTATTCATCATAAAAGACTCATCACTGTGGAGCGGATTTCGAAATTTTTTAAATCGTTTATTCACACATGTTCTTTGGATTCCTCAAAGAAGAAACCTAGAAATATGTAAGTTACTTAGACTATGGGCACATACGAGTGACTGTGCGTGATTGCTTTATCTCGGCAATTAAAACTTCAGTTTTAATCTCTGAAACTCTTTTCGTTTTAGTTGCCTGAATTCAGAGAAATATTAATTTTAGCTTAGGTTTTTTTTTTTTTTTTGAAAAAGAATTATCACTTTAGCAATTGCAGCTCTTTGGTTTTATATATGCATGTTTCTTACTGCTTGGAATTCTTCACACTAACGGTCAGCTGTTGTGCAATTATTAGGTGAAAAATATTAAGATATGCATTTCCGTCATAATTGTTTACATATCTTTTTTAAAGATTGATAGTTTAGTATTCATTGCAAAACTGCATTATTGATTTTCGAGATAAGGCAATTTAATTTAATTTAGTTATAATACAAGGTATTTGTGAAAAACTACTTTGAATAAGGAAATTATAGAATTTTAATTGAGTGATCTTGTAACGTATGCAAAAATAAAATATGGGTTCGTTGTAATCTTTCATTTTATTTATAACTTTTATTAATAAATTTCTTTTTCGGAGGTGAGTCATTTGGGATAGTCATAAATTTATGAAACATCATACTCTTTATTTTGAAGGTAAGTATACAATGGTCTGATAAGAATTTCGTGCTGTATTCATAGCATATATAACAGAAACAAATTTTTTTCATCTCATAGTATGTCTCCATCGTTGAATAAGATTGTATGATTTAATATGACAGGTAAAACACCACGTAAATGTTCATGTGACATTAAAAAAATACAATAATATATGTTATTATATGATCTTCTAATGGCAATTTTTCTTTTAGTACTGAAATTGTTTTTCCTTTTGTTACTTGTCTCTATTACTTGCGGATTTCCATGGCGTGACGATCTTTTACCTTCGTTCCTCCAAAGAAGTTCTGAAAAGAAAGCCAATAAAAATGTTCCTGATGCATTTAAATTATATCAGAATCCATTCGATCAAGAGTCCGGTACGATAGACAGCGATGAATCAATCATCAATTCGAAAAATGAAAACGTAAGTTAATTTATTAATCTTATGTACATTTTGTGTTCAATAAAATATGCAAAAGATTAACAAACTGTCAGGTAAAAACGTTTCGTATGTGCTGGTGAATTGTTATATATTTTAAAGATAAAATCATAATTCAAAGGTCATACCGGTATTAACTACAAAAATTAAGAACATTTAAATCATTAAACATCATTCATACTTTGAACTATAATTTTAATAATGTTATATAATAACATGAATTCAATTTTACTATATAATAATATGCTTCATTTTTCTACGAAGGTTTCAAAAAATAATAAGTCCGATTCAGAAGAGACTGAAGATACTGAAGAGGAAGAAAGTGGAAGTGAAGAAAAAACTAGATCAATTGCTAGAACTTCGAATCGTGTAAATCAAGACAGTATTAAATTGCTAAGCTTATTAGAAAAAAATAATGAATTAGTGAAAAACAAACGAAGGGTCACAATTGCGGAAAGAGTTAAAGAGGCTCATGTACAAAGATTAATTAGAGAAGCGATACTAAAACAATGGCAAGAACTAGAATCAGTAGTAAAACTATTATTAATAGATAATTATAGATACTCCCGAACAATTCTTTTACAAGAAATAACCCAGAATGAAAAGTATGAACACCGAGACACTTCAAGATTAGAAAAAAAACTATTTCATTTATACTACACATTAAAAATAGATGTTTGGCAATCACTTCATTTAACGAAAGTTCAATTCAGAAGACAGACTGTAAAAGAAAAGTTAACGAAAACTGAAATATACGAAATTCAACGGTTATATATTGCTAAATATACAGAACAAATTAATGCTCAGACTGTAATATTTAAACAAAATGTATTGGAAACTATAGAACAATTTCGTTTACAATTTAAACCATTAGTTGATTACACTAGTACTCAGCCAGCCACAACTACAACCACAACTACTGCAATTCCATTTGATCCGGTAGATGACTTCACAACTACAACTACTGAAATTATAACGAAAGAACCTACTACTGCCATCGAAGGTATCGCATCAACACCTACAAACACCATTACAGAAATATCGGTTAGTCCAGTACAAGAAATTACTTCTACTACTCAAGAAATAATAACCGAAGCACCGATCAATCCCGTTGACAACGTGACATCCACAACTATAGAGATTGTTACAGGAATCTCATTGGATCCCATCTATAATTTCACGTCTACAACTGCAGATACAATAACTACAACTGAAGAGATAACAACGGATATGCCTGCACATCCCTTCGATGAATCCACTACTACGACTACAACTACAGAGATTGTTACCGAAACACCTGTCAATTCAGTTGCAGAATCCACAAGTACATCAGCAGAGATCGTTACAGAAACTCCTGTCGATCCGCATGATGAATCCACAACTGCAGCGGCTGAAATCATTACAGAAACACCTGTAGATCCAATTGCAGAGACCACAAGTGCAGCTGCTGAAATCGTTACAGAAAAACCTGTCGATCCAATTGCAGAGACCACAGGGGCAGCTGCTGAAATCGTTACAGAAACACCTATCGATCCAATTGCCGAGACCACAAGTGCAGCTGCTGAAATCGTTACAGAAAAACCTGTCGATCCAATTGCAGAGACCACAGGTGCAGCTGCTGAAATCGTTACAGAAACACCTGTAGATCCACTTGATGAATCCACAATTGCAGCGGCTGAAATAATTACAGAAACACCAATCGAGCAGGTTGCAGAGACCACAAGTACAGCTGCAGACATCGCTACAGAAACAACTATCGATCCAGTAAATGAATCCACAAGTACAGTTGCTGAAATCGTTACCGAAACTCCTGTCGATCCAGTTGATGAATCCACAAGTATAACAGCCGAGATTGTTACCGTAAAACCTGTCGATCCAATTGACGAATCGACAAGTACAACTGCAGAAATCGTAACTGAAACAACTGTCGATCAACTTGATGAATCCACAACTGCAGCGGCTGAAATAATTACAGAAACACCTATCGAGCCGGTTGCAGAGACCACAAGTACAGCTGCAGACATCGCTACAGAAACAACTGTCGATCCAGTAAATGAATCCACAAGTACAGTTGCTGAAATCGTTACCGAAACTCCTGTCGATCCAGTTGATGAATCCACAAGTATAACAGCCGAGATTGTTACCGTAAAACCTGTCGATCCAATTGACGAATCGACAAGTACAACTGCAGAGATCGTAACTGAAACAACTGTCGATCCACTTGATGAATCCACAACTGCAGCGGCTGAAATAATTACAGAAACACCTATCGAGCCGGTTGCAGAGACCACAAGTACAGCTGCAGACATCGCTACAGAAACAGCTGTCGATCCAGTAAATGAATCCACAAGTACAATTGCTGAAATCATTACCGAAACTCCTGTCGATCCAGTTGATGAATCCACAAGTATAACAGCCGAGATTGTTACAGAAACATCCGTCAATTCAATTGCAGAATCTACAAGTACAACTGCAGAGATCATAACTGAAACACCTATTGATCCAGTTAATGAATCTACAACTACAGATGCTGATATCGTAACAGAAACTCCTATTGATCCTATTGATGAATCCACAAGTACAACATCAGAGATCATAACTGAAACACCTGTCGATCCAGTTGATGAATCCATAAGTACAACTGCAAAGATCGTAACTGAAACATCTGTCGATCCAGTTGATGAATCAACAAGTACAGTTGCTGAAATAATTACCGAAACCCCTGTCGATCCAGTTGATGAATCCACAATTATAACATCAGAGATTGTTACAGAAACACCTGTCAATCCAGTTGATGAATCCACAAGTACAGCTGCAGAGATCGTAACTGAAAAACCCCTCGATCCACTTGATGAATCCACAACTGCAGCGGCTGAAATCATTACAGAAACACCTATCGATCCAATTGCAGAGACCACAAGTGAAGCTGTAGACATCGTTACAGAAATACCTGTCGATCCAATTGCAGAGACCACAAGTGCAGCTGCTGAAATCGTTACAGAAACACCTGTCGATCCACTTGATGAATCCACAATTGCAGCGGCTGAAATAATTACAGAAACACCTATCGATCCGGTTGTAGAGACCACAAGTGAAGCTGCAGACATCGTTACAGAAACACCTGTCGATCCAGTTGCAGAATCCACAAGTACAACTGCAGAGATAATAACTGAAATACCTATTGATCCAGTTGATGAATCCACAACTGCAGCTGCTGATATCGTAACAGAAACTCCTATTTATCCTGTTGATGAATCAACAAGTACAACATCAGAGATCATAACTGTAATACCTGTCGATCCAGTTGATGAATCAACAAGTACAGTTGCTGAAATAATTACCGAAACCCCTATCGATCCAGTTGATGAATCCACAATTATAACATCCGAGATTGTTACAGAAACACCTGTCAATCCAGTTGATGAATCCACAAGTACAACTGCAGAGATCGTAACTGAAACACCTATCGATCCACTCGATGAATCCACAACTGCAGCGGCTGAAATCATTACAGAAACACCTATCGAGCCGGTTGCAGAGACCACAAGTACAGCTGCAGACATCGCTACAGAAACAACTGTCGATCCAGTAAATGAATCCACAAGTACAGTTGCTGAAATCGTTACCGAAACTCCTGTCGATCCAGTTGATGAATCCACAAGTATAACAGCCGAGATTGTTACCGTAAAACCTGTCGATCCAATTGACGAATCGACAAGTACAACTGCAGAGATCGTAACTGAAACAACTGTCGATCCACTTGATGAATCCACAACTGCAGCGGCTGAAATAATTACAGAAACACCTATCGAGCCGGTTGCAGAGACCACAAGTACAGCTGCAGACATCGCTACAGAAACAGCTGTCGATCCAGTAAATGAATCCACAAGTACAATTGCTGAAATCATTACCGAAACTCCTGTCGATCCAGTTGATGAATCCACAAGTATAACAGCCGAGATTGTTACAGAAACATCCGTCAATTCAATTGCAGAATCCACAAGTACAACTGCAGAGATCATAACTGAAACACCTATCGAGCCAGTTGTTGAAACCACAACAACAGCTGCAGAAACCGTTACAGATACACCTGTCGATCCAGTTGATAAATCCACAAGTACAATTGCAGAGATCGTAACTGAAACACCTGTCGATCCACTTGATGAATCCACAAGTACAGTTGCTGAAATCATTACCGAAACACCTGTCGATCCAGTTGATGAATCCATAAGTACAACAGCAGAGACTGTTACAGAAACACCTGTCGAGCTAGTTGCAGAAACCACTAGTACAGCTGTTGACATCATTACAGAAACACCTGCCGATCCAGTTGATGAATCCGCAACTGCAGCTGCTGCAATCATTACTGAAACACCTGTTGATTCTGATAATGAATCCATTTTTATCACCGAAGCAACCGTTACGGAAATACCATTATACCCAGACAATAATATTACATCTACCAGTACACAGGTAATAACAGAACTACTTTTCGATTCCGAAGATAAAACCACTTCCACTATTGAAGAGATCGTTACTGATATTTCAGTGAATCCAGAGAATGAAATATCGACCATGAAACCTAATAAAATATCCACGCAGTCAACGATAAATTCTTCTGCGATTGGTTATGTGCCAATAGAAAATATTGCTCTAGCGTCAACTTCATTAATAGAAACAGATGACACAAATGAAGGACCTTTATTTAAGAATTAAAGTGTTTTTAAAGATTTTTATGACTAAACTTATATTCTTTTAATTCACTTTAAATATTAACCGAAACCATTGCATTATAATGTAATTTCCATTTCTTTATACTAAAGAAATAAACGTTTAATCATTTAATAGAGTTACTTCTTACAGTTCGTGTTATCGTTACACTGATCCCATTACTCGAATATATTTTCTTAAAATGTACAAAATGTTCATTCTTAGTTGATAAGACTAATTTATAAAAAATGTTGCCTTTACTATCTTAGTTGTAAACAGTTTGTCTACCTTTTTTAAATAAAACTACAACAACAAATATGTTTTTGTAAAATTATAATTTAGCAAATTTTTAAATTTATTATATTATCTCAAGTACACCAAACAGTAATTTTAGTATCTCTCAGCCTTAACAGTTAGATATCAGTTTACATAAATATTATTGAATACGACAAAGGGGAGTTTGTCGATAAATATTACGATAAATACTATCACACTGTCTTTTCAAGATTCTTGCTGTCAATACTTAGTACAACTCTGAAGTGGAGTCGTGTTTGAAATAAAATTATAGTTTCAAAATTATAATATAATTATTTATTATATACTAATTAAAGCATTAATTCAATGAAAAATGAGTCGGTTAATTTATTTCATAGCCATAATTGTCATATTTTGTGCTGTCAATGCTAAAACAGATCAAGTTAGTATAAACTTTTAATATAATTATATAATTCAAAACGTTATAAAAAAATTGGAAAGCATTCTAAAACAATTTTTCAATTTCGAGAACAGGTTACCAATCAAACAAGTTTTACAATAGATTTTGAAAACAATCAATTTCTACTAGATGGAAAACCTTTTAGGTATGTCAGTGGCAGCTTTCATTATTTTCGAACGCCGAATCAGTATTGGAGAGATAGATTGAGGAAAATGAGAGCAGCTGGATTAAATGCTATTTCCACGTACGTTGACCAGTCGAATAAAATTTGTTAAATTATTTTATTTTTTAGTTAGTGTTTTCATCCTCTCAGTTGAAGTGGCTGGTTGGTGAAATCTTTTTTTAAATTGACTGGTTTTTGTTCAAGGCGTTGATATTACATATTTCTTATATATAAATAGTTACGTTGAATGGAGCTTCCATCAACCAGAACCCAACAAATGGATGTGGGATGGTGATGCAGATCTTGTAAAATTTTTGCAGCTGGCTCAGGAAGAAGATTTATTAGTTTTGCTCAGACCAGGGCCATATATTTGCGCTGAAAGAGACTTTGTAATATAAAATTAACCTTTCTTTAAAATCCTTTTTACGTTATTTATTGATATTATATTAGTGTGGTTTTAGTTAATTTTATCTAAAACATCTATACATATTGATATACTATTAAATTTCTATGACTTTCAAGGGTGGTTTCCCACATTGGCTTCTTAATTTAGTACCGGACGTTAAATTACGAACTAACGATACTAGTAAGTTCAACGCAATACGTAACTGTACATGTATATTTTATTGTACCAAAACAATAATTATTTCAGGATATTTGAAATATGCTGAAGAATATCTAAATCAAGTTTTAAGCAAGGTAAAACCACTCTTACGAGGCAATGGTGGGCCAATTATTATGGTTCAGGTATTTTTGATATTGTAAATTATTATATTTTATCAAGTCTAAATTTATTTAAACGTCAGTTTCATGTATATTATGTAGGTTGAAAATGAATATGGAAGTTTTTACGCATGCGATAACGATTACATGACCAAATTAAAAAATATCATTAAACGCCATGTTGGAACTGCTGCTCTTCTGTACACCACAGATGGTTCAAATAGGCCAGCAATCAAATGTGGCAAAGTTTCAGGTGCTTATGCAACAATCGATTTTGGCACTTCTGCTAATGTTACGCAAAACTTCAAACTGATGCGTGAATTCGAACCAAAAGTATGTATTAAATACCTAATGAAGGCAAGACACCTTTAAGTGAGGCTATATAAAATACAAAATTTCATTTAGTTATATTAATTGCACTTTTACATAGTTTGTATGAAGTTGTAGATTGGTATACATATAACATTTTCTTCGTATCTCCTTTCGTTGACCACTTCGAAGCCTTTCAAAAAACTAATTTAGCGTTCGGTCACCTCTGAAAAATAGTTCGAAGAACTAGTCAATTAAACAAATAAAAGATATGTTAATTTATATTATAAATTAAATTAAATTAAAAAATGCAATTGATGCAACTAATTAAAAAATAAAGCATTACCCTCTTAATGTAATATGAAAATTAATTACAAAAACTTGATAATGTATCAAAGGGTCCTTTAGTGAATTCCGAATTTTATCCTGGTTGGTTATCGCATTGGGAAGAACCTTTCGAAAGAGTTAAAACAGAGAAAGTAACCAAAATGCTTGATGAAATGCTATCTCTTGGAGCATCAGTCAACATGTATATGTTTTATGGTGGTACCAATTTCGCTTTCACGTCAGGTACCTACATGGATCAATTATTTTCGTAAATATGGTTGTCAAATACATCAGTGACTAACATTTATAATGGTTTATTTCATTCTTAATTAACAATTTAATTGTTTTCTGTCCATATAATTAATTACATCTATTATTAATTAAGGGCGCAAAACATCTTTGCAAATCAAATTACTAAATTCAAAATTTTAAATATTTATAACAATGCAGTTATATAATCTATGCTTATTTTAATTAGAGAAGGTAGTTTTACCTTTAATATGAAAGGTGTTGCTCTCCTATAAATTCCTTCGGTAGTTACAACAGAAAGTAGAAAATTCACTCACCGTAGGATTCAAAGTCCATCGGTTGACTTTGAATCCTACGGTGAGTGAATTTTCAACTTTCTATCGCAACTGGATATACAAGAAATTTATAGAAGAGCTAGACCTTTCGAATCGAAAGTAAAACTGTCTTCTCTGATGAAAATAAATGTAGATTGTAACTGCGTTGTTATAAATATTTAAAATCTGTAATTTAGTAATTTGCATTTCAAAGGTGTCTTACCCCCTTAAAGCACATGAACAGTGAATCACTGAATTGTTCTAGAACAGTGTGTTCAATAAAACATTCTATTTTTTAGGCGCTAACATATTTGACAACTATACTCCAGATTTAACGTCGTATGATTACGATGCACCTATAAGTGAAGCCGGGGATTTAACTGCAAAATATTTCGAAATAAAAAAAATTATCTCTAAGGTAAATCTTTTAATTTATTTAAATGTTTTGATTTTATTTAAATGTTTCTTAGTTTATTATTTCTTATTTATTTATAGTATCTTCCAATACCCAATATTTCACTAGCAACATCTTCAAAAGGTGATTATGGTCTGGTAAGCATGAAACCTGTTTTAAATCTTTTCGACCCGAAAGCTCGAGAATTATTCGGTACTGTACACATACAAGCAATAGAACCACCAACTTTCGAGGCTTTAAATCTACCAAGTTGGCTAGTCTTATATGAAGCCAATCTGCCAAGGATCAATACAGACACTGATCAAGCTACTCTAAATGCTGTACCTAAAGACAGAGTTTTAATTTACTTAGATGGAAAGTTCTCAGGATCTTTGAGCAGAACGAAGAAAGCTATGGATGTTTCCTTAAATATTAATGGCAGCAATGAAGTGAAATTTCTCGTAGAAAATCAAGGACGTGTGAATTTTGGAAATGTGGATGTTGAAGATTTTAAGGTAGGTTTCAATGAAAATATAATTTATTTCGAAAAATCTATTTACACGTTATTTTTCATTTGAACGTCTGCAACCAAAAATTTAATATTATTACAAGGTAAATTTCTTTTTCCAATTATATTAAAATCCTTATTTAATAAGACCTAATACCATAACCTGATCTTATCGTTTGGACTGGTTAACAATAAAAATCAAATTAACTAAAAATATATTTTTGAAGTACAATATTCTGGTCCCGCATCCTGATGGGTTAGAAAGTCTTTAAGTACCGAGAACATAGTTAAAAAATTCTATAAAAAAATATTCATAATCAGCATTTTGCTGTACTTTTTATCGAATATGTATTCCAATATTTTTTTCACACGGATTTGAAGTTGATGTTTACATTTTGGCTATTTGAGCGTAAAAGGGTACTAATACTAAACTAGGGTAATATACTATTAAGAAAAAAAAATCAGCTTTGTAGTAATATTAAATATTTTATTACAAATATTCAACCTTAATGCAAGGAATAAGTTGTAAACCCTCCTTAAATGGCATAGTACACGATTACATTGCATAAATAACATTATGTAATATTTTGTAGGGAATATTCAATGTAAGACTGAATAATGCTAAAATCACGCCATGGAATGTCACAGGCTTCCAATTTGACAGTATCCTCGAATCATCTCTAAACGTTCTTCAATCATCTTTAGATGAGGCTGGGACGTTATTTAACGGCCCGCAGATTTTAATTGGACATTTTGACATCGATGAAGAGCCTCAAGACACATTTTTAAACACTGCCGATTGGGGAAAAGGAGTTGCATTTATGAATAATCATAATCTCGGTAGATACTGGCCATTGATAGGGCCTCAACTCACATTGTACGTTCCAGCTCCGTACTTACTAAAAGGGAAAAATACATTAGTTTTGGTCGAATTGGAATATGTCCCTACAAATCGTCTTGTAAAGTTTCAGTCTTATCCAATTTTAGATTACCCATCTAACGCTACTAAAAGTAAAGATTTTTAATTGCATTTTTTTTTCTTTACTTGTTTGCTAGACTACAGTTTTATTATAAAAAATCTTTATAATTTGCATTTTTTTATTGTAATATCATATTAGATTTAATTTATTAAAAAGTTATTAATACCGGTACAATAATCACGTGACTAAAATGGTATTCATATGATTATGTATACATTTGTATTTGTTGTTCAAAATTTAAAAAAGTTTAAATTCCATCCCACTTGATCCTTAGCCAAGTATGTCAATTGAATTTCTAAGTAATTTAGAAAAATGAAAAGTAGGGAGACCTGTTATTCTCCGTTAGATTACGCATAATGTATTGTAATGACGTGCACATTGAGAAATAAATAAATAAATAAAAAAATTAATAAATAATACTTTAAGAAATATAATTATAATTTTTCTGTATTTATTTTAATAAACAATATTACATGTTTCTAAATTAGGCCATTGTGTGCATTACGTAAATATTGGTTGATTACACTTTGAAGTTGTCTCGAACGTCTGAATTCGAGACATCGTTTCGAGATTAAATCTTTCCTTTATAGATCAATACACAGATTTGTTAATGAAAAAAGAAATATATATATATATAGTTTAACAAAGAATATCAATTGTTCAATATGTTTAATAATCATAAAGCCTTGCAGAAGAAGCACGATTGCTCAATTGCAATTGTTATCGATCGAATAATAAATAAATTTATCAAAATAAAAGATAATATCAGTTGCTTCAATGCAGATTTTAATGATATGCTTAACCTTTCTTCATATAACGGGATCCTCGCACAACGTCAGCTGTTACTCGAAGATCCTCGATCAATACGGCCAGTCTCTTCTGAAACTTGGGAAAACAAGTATCGCGCACTCAATGAACGGAATACACACGATTGATAATCGTCAATTTTAATTTATTTTTAAACAATTGGTTAAAAAGTTTACAAAATTGTCAAAATGCCTACATTCGTAGGATTGCTCTTAGTCTCTTTATTCGCATTCAGTGGTTTGGCATTGTCTGAAAATAACGTAAGTACTGAAAAATAAGTAATTAATAATAATTATTAGGTATGATAACTAGTTGCAAAATAATTCAACAAAATCGAAATCGCTTGACTTGGTAGAAACGTGTAATTGTTTGTATTTGTTAAAAATATTATTCGATAAACATTTAATATTTGTTTATGTAAACAAATATATTTATGTTTATAGATAAAAAATCACAGCTTCGCAATCGATTATGAAAACGACCAATTCCTTCTCGATGGAGAACCTTTTCGATACGTTTCTGGAAGTTTTCATTACTTCAGAACGCCCAAACAACATTGGCGAGATATTCTTAGAAAAATGAGAGCTGGAGGTTTAAATGCCATTTCTACGTACGCATAAATTGTTATAGCTTTTTTTTAATATCCCATCGTCTCTAGTGCAATTTTTTTTTAATTGTTATTTTTCAGGTACGTCGAATGGAGCATGCACGAACCCGAATTCGATCAATGGGTTTGGGACGGAGATGCCGATATTGTCGAATTTATTAAAATGGCTCAGGAAGAAGACTTGTTCGTTATCTTACGACCCGGGCCGTATATCTGCGCTGAAAGAGATTTTGTAAGTTACAGGCGACGTCTATCTAATAAAAAAAAAAAAAAATAACACAATATTTTTATTTTCAGGGAGGATTTCCTTATTGGCTACTATCTAAAGTCCCTGACATCAAATTGCGGACGAAAGACGAACGTAAGTTCAACGTAATATTGCCTTTTTTTTATCTTCATCAATAAATTACAACGAATATCGGGAAAAAAATATTCTACACGGATGTTTACTTGAAAAAAATTCTTTGAACAAAGTTTGAATTATTTCGCCTTAACGCGAAATTCTAATCAGTCGCGCGAAACTTATGACGATTGACCTATTGTTTCAACAATAGCTGACGCAATTGACGCGTATTTCTTCATATCGTGTAAAATTATTTTTACGAATCAATTTTTATGACAGAATCGATGAATTTTTATGCATTTTTAGGCTACATCTTCTACGCCGAGAGATTTTTAAATGAACTTTTGGAAAGAACTCGACCTTTATTGCGAGGAAACGGCGGGCCGATCATAATGGTGCAGGTAAATTCATGTTTTCAAAGTCTCAGCGAATGAAAATAATGACTTCGTAAATACCGAGATAAAATATTGATTCTACTTAGGTAGAGAACGAGTATGGAAGTTTTTACTCATGCGACGATCAGTATAAGAGTAAAATGCACGAAATTTTCCATCGCCATGTCGAAGAAAACGCCGTTTTATTCACGACAGATGGACCAGCTAGAAATATGTTAAGATGCGGATCGATTCCCGGAGTTTACGCAACGATCGATTTCGGAAGCGGCGCCAATGTACCGCTCAACTATAAAGTAATGAGGGAATTCACACCGAAGGTAATGTAAATCGTCATTTAGCTTATATATTCAAATAAATGAAATATTTTAGATTTATTCTCGTCGATAATATTTAATCAATTACTCAGACGACTCGCATAAAAATACAAACTCGATATCTGACTGACGTATTTTATAATCCTTTATAAGAGAGTCAATTTGATCGTATCGACGATAACGAACGCTTAGTAATCGCTTTACGGTCTTGTCTATAAAAATCTTGCAAGTGTGTCTTTGTACGTTGAAAAAAAATTGTTGTGCAATCCTTAGGGTCCACTTGTGAATTCGGAATATTATCCTGGATGGCTTACGCATTGGGGTGAAAATTTCCAGAGAGTCGATTCTCGCAAAGTTGCGAAGACTCTCGATGAAATGTTGGCGTTTAACGTATCGGTAAATATTTACATGTACTACGGTGGAACAAACTTTGCCTTTACTTCTGGTAAATATTATACTTAAGCGATTAGATTTCAATACGCGATAGCTCAATAATTTTTGTACCAACACATTCAGGTGCTAATATCAATAGTAACTATTGGCCGCAACTGACCTCTTACGATTACGATGCTCCACTTACCGAAGCAGGTGATCCTACCCCGAAATATTTCGAATTAAGAGACGTCATTCAGAAGGTAATTGTAATATATTAAAAATTATTTTTCATTAAATGTTTTCGTTTAGAAATTAATAATTTTATTGCGTAATGTAATAAAATTATTAATTTATTAATTATTCATTCAATTCGTTATTATTGTTAGCAGTAAAGAAGTTATAGCTGTAATAGTAAACTTTGATAATTAAATAATTTAGCAATTGAAAATAGACCGTTATTTATATGCGTTGACAACTTTTTTGCACTTTTAGATTGTTTATTTGTAATTTTTATTTTCAACTCTAGTAGATTCTAAGAAATAATTCCTGAGAAAAAAGAATAATCTCTATCTATATATATTACATATTTATTGCTTGCCTCTACTTCGTTCTACATCTGATAAATAGGATTTATAAGCTATATTTACTGCTTTAACCTCATACCTAGGGTTCTAAATATATTTATTGTTTACTATTTATAATACATTATATCATTGAAATAGCTGTTGTTGATAGCTCTCATGATTTCTCCGTAGCAATGATGATAATATGATTGATATCGATTTGTTGAATTTGAATTTTGAAATTATTCCATTTTAACTAACAATTTTAAATAACAAATCGTATATATTCCAAAGCTGAACGGTTGGCTATTAAAAAAAAAACCAACTGTTTCTTATCAGACTATTTTGGTTGCTTAATTTTCTACCAGATATTTAACGGAATTGATTTTCAGTATCTACCACTACGTAACATCAAAACACCTGAAGTGGCTCCAAAACGCGGTTACGGAATCGTCACTATGGAACCAAAGGTCGACCTCTTCTCCAAAACTGGCCGACAGACTTTCGGATCTCGCAGAGCTTCATTTTTAAATCCTCCGACGTTTGAATCTTTGAACCAGAAGAATTTCCTCGTTTTATACGAAGCTGACTTGCCAGTGCTTAGCAAACCCGAAAATGTCACGCTCAATGCTGTGACCAAAGACAGAGGTCACGTATACGCGAACAAAAAATTAGCCGGCATTTTCAACCGAATGGACAGAACGTATTCCCTATCTATGTCCGTTAAAAATGCAAAAAATATAAAGATCCTCGTGGAGGACATGGGTCACGTAAACTTCGGAAGCACCGACGTCGAGGACTTCAAGGTAATGAATCGTAATAAAAAAGTCTGAAAAATAAAATTTATTACAGACTTTATTCTTCAATTAATCTGACATTTAGGGTATCTTCAATGTCACGCTAAATGGTTCACCGCTAACTGCTTGGAAGGCTACGGGCTTCAAATTGGCATCGGTGGTCAGCGGTGATCTCAGCGTCGAAGAAACGTTTGGGCAAACTGGACCTTTGCACAATGGACCTCAACTCCTCGAAGGTCGTTTCGTGATAGATGGCGAACTCTTTGACACCTATCTGAACACGCAGGGCTGGGGCAAAGGAGTCGCATATATCAATGGTTTTAACCTCGGTAGATACTGGCCGGTACTGGGACCACAGGGTACTCTGTACGTACCGTCTACGTATCTTAAGATTGGTACGAACAGTTTGGTACTGTTGGAACAGGATTATGTTCCTAAGAGCCGTACCATCAAGTTCCAAACGAAAGCTATCTTGGATTTTTAATAATCGGATACTTGAAAACAAGTTTTTTTTTATAAATTAATGATAAATTTTTCCCGCCGTATTTTTTTTTCAAGTAAAATACATCGAATGTGATTTTAACTTTAAACAAAAGAAACGTATATATTTGTATATAATATTTCTTTTTTATCTTCTTATATATCGAATTCAATAAATCAGAGTAAATAACTCATTAAAATTATCGTATGTCATTAAACTGATTTCAATCTGCGCGATAACAACGCCGAGTTTCCTGCTTAGAAAGAAAAATAAACACAAATATGTATACACTCATAAAATTTTAGAATGAAAATTACTTTATAAGAGCGAATCTTCACTCGCAGAAGAAGACAAAGGTCGACTTCACTATACTGGGTGTCTCATTTTAAGGGGACGAGACACCTTTGAAATGCAAAATAATAATAAAAATCTTGCTCTTTCATAAGTGCCTTCGATAGTTAGATACAACAGAAAGTTGAAAATTCACTCAAATATTCAAAGTCAACCTATGGTTAGATTGAGCTCAAAATTGGTAGTTAAACTCTTTGTTGTAGTCCTTTCAATATGAATGTAGAGATAAAAAATGAAATGCACAAAACATTTATGAAAAATAAAAAACTGGCTTGTTATCCAATTATTTGAAAAAATTTACACATTTTTGAAAGTCAAATTTCTTGTAATCATTCAATTAAAAATCCCTACATTCATACCGAAAGGACTGTATCAAAGAGTATGACCACCCAAGTTTGAGCTCAATCTGCCCATCGTTGGACTTTGAATCCTACGGTAAGTAAATTTTCTACTTTCAGTTGTAACTAACAAAGGGACTTATAGAGGAGCAAGACCTGTGAAATTGAAGTCAAAACTATCTTCTATTATTCGAATAAAAGCTGCGTTCTATAATTAGAACCAGTGTTAATTGTAGCTGCATTGTTCTAAACATTTAAAATATTGAATTTAGTAATTTGCGTTTCAAAGGTGTCTTGTCCCCTTAAGCAGTAAATTTCCCCAACGTTTCGCTGCCCGTCAATATTCATTAATCCGACGCAATAAAACATTAACGAGAAGAGCCAAAGTCCTCATTGCTCACGTAAATACAACGACGAATATCGTCGAAAGAGAGCAAGTGTAACTCGTCCCCCCCATTGGCAAGATTAACCTTCGGCGCGGGTGGTCGCGGGACTCTTTTCAAGCGCTACTCGAAATCGAGCATTACGCGATATTTTCCAAATTGATCGACGATGATAGCGCTGTTCTGCTCGACCGTGGCGTCATATACAACGGAAGGGCTCCAGTGCGGACAATATCGCGAGTCTTTTGTACAACGCAAGCGAGCCCGGGGAAATCAATGGCGTTAATATCCTACCGCGGTAGCGATGGCTCAGGTGACAAATGAACGAGCCGCGCCAGGACGTATCGCCGATATACGTTTACTCGATTATCTACTCGTCCTCGAACGCCTACGCGGCGAAGCTACGGTTCCGATGCTCCACGTACGGCTGTTTTCGAATGCGAGCTAAAGCGGCTAAAAAATACCCAATAGAGTGACAAGGCTTTTAACTCGCATTGGCTAATGTTCTATAAAGCTCTGTAACGTCGATCGTTCTCTATACATGTATATACGGATCATTCTCTGACAGATTGACTGGACACGAGATTTTTTTAAACTGTTCTTCGGCTTCGTGTCTACCTTCGAAAATGTTTTCTTGCTGGTTTTTCTCGAAGGTTCGGGGTGTCAAAATTCGCAATTTAAGTCCATTTTCACAAAATTTTGACTGTTCAGCAGTTGTACCAATGTTCGAACCTTTTCAAGAGGGAATGCGAGGTTTTCAATGACATTGAACAGAAGACTCCAAAAAGTAGTCTTAGCGATTGATTGGTTTGGTTCAACGTCAGCCTAAACAATCTTATGAGACGAACACGTATTCTGGTAAATATTAGAGAAATTATTAGATAGCTTTGTTACTATATAAAACTGGAGCTTGATTCACAACTTGTGACCTTTGTGAACTTGTTGTTGTTATGACCTATATCCACATGTAGATAATAAACTCCGAAGGTCTTATACAGCTTCATTTCGAACTATAAATACAACTTCATTCACAAGTTAAGACTTTCTTAGACACTTTCACAATAGGGCAAGGAATCTTCATGACCTTTTTCATCTTGATATCCATGATCGAACTTTTTCAAAACAGATGCAGAAGACTTAAATGACTTTGGTGTTATTGTTATGAAATAATGTTAGGATTGATTAATTTATTTCATTGTCAACCTGAACTAACTTATAAGAGTCTTATTAGTATATTTAGCGCAGTTGAAGTCATGACGTATGAAGTAAACGCATATTTTCTTATAAATTTTCGGGAAATTGCTAGATAACTTTATTTCTAGCTAGAAATACAACTTGATTCCCAACTTCTGACCTTCGTGGACTCGTTGTATTCATCGAAGGCTCCATGAAATTTGTCACGTTAAAACACGTGATCAAACCTTCTCAAAACTACATTTCAAGACTTTGATGACTTGGAAGATTGTTATGATCTATATGTACTGGTTTGGAAGTATTTTATATGTAAAGTGTAACTTATTTTAGAAGAAAAGTGTCTTTTGTATTTTTACTGAGATATGATTCCCTGACAAGTTAAAATTTTTTGAAAATAAGCATAAAATGTGTCATCCTATAACATTAAGAACCATCGTGAAAAAATCTATTTAATCTTTGTTTTTTAGACCGTGATGACAGGAGATTGTTAAAACCTAAATATCTACAGGTTTGAAAGTATATTATTCGTAAAGTTTAAAAAATTTTCCTACGAAAGTCACTTTTCTGTTTTTAATGAGAAACACTTCCTTGAAAAGTTACAATTTTTGTTTAAATAGCCAACTTAAAGAATCATCATGAAAAAAAAATCTAAAAAAATTCACAAAGACGTATACGGTGCCGAAAATTATTTTTAAGAAGAGAAAAAAAAATTTGTTCTCTTGACAATCTATGAGAGAATGACCCATGTATACACGAACATTATTTCAACGTTTTGAAGGCACATTACGTCTATTTGTATCTCGGTTTGATGAAAGAAAATTTGTACATATTATTAGAGCTTCGAGAAGTCAGTTTTGCGGGCAGGTTTTGCGTACGCGGAAATAAAGTAACGTCAGGGGAAAAAATTTAAATTACGAAAGTGTTAACTCCAACTGCTACCTTTCCATTTTGAATTATCGCTGCGTCATACGTTGACGCGATACTCTACGTTAGAATGCTCAATATTTAAGTAATGTTCATTGGTGGGGTGCTTTCTTGTGTATTTTATAGTTTAACACAGCATGAATGACTCGCAATATATATGGGAACAAAACGCTACTGGTACCGTCTGGTACATTAATAAAAATGATGCAAGACCGTAAAAGGAACTTCAATGAATAGTAACAATATTTTTTTTCTTCTTTCATAATCTACTGGCATACTGGACGTTTTAATGTGATTATTTGTTGGGAATTTCGATAAGACCAAGTCAAATTGAAAATTGAGTATAGAGACTTTATACAACATTTTTTTTAGAATTAATTGGTTTCAGAGCTAAAACATCTGGTATATAGATGTGTGTAATTTATTTTTAATTGGATACATTAGGTGTATACGTATAGATATATACAATGAATATTTATACGTGTATCGAATCTTTATATTTCAATATAATAATTCTTTGTTCGTATGAACAGTTTTTATACGATAAAAATATTTATAGGTTCTAGACAAATTATTACTGATTATATATAAATAAATGCGCGTATTGATTTTAAAAATATTTTTTAAATCATTCGAGCAAATTTTCAAATGTATACTGAAATTAATTTTAGATTCAAATAAATATTTTCTTCTTTCAAAAAAGCAGTTTTAAGACAAAAATCAATTTTCTGAAATATACTTAACTTTCTTTTTAGTGCAGTATTTGTATAAAATTATTTATAATTAGTTACATAAGAATGTGATTCGAAATAGTTCAATTACATTAGAGCACATACTGTACGCTAATTCGATGTATTCCTTTGTGTTCGTAACCTTATTTTTCTGCGTTCGATCTTTTTTTTATATGACTATTTAAAAGTAATTCCATACAAATGTATGTGTCAGATATTAATTGTTTACAATTGCATAGAATAACTTTTGTATAAATTGTTTACCAAAAGTTATGAAAAAAATAAAAAAACATATTCTTGTCTCTTATAATTTTGGATTATTAATATATTATTATTATTTAAATTATTAATAATATTCATTATTATTTAATAATTAATTTTATTACGAACAAAATTTAGAGAGTCCAAAAAAGAACTTTTTCCAAATGTTACATAAACATAGAAAAAAATTTATCATATTTTGAGAAAATGTATTTATTAAAAACTAGCCTTTTTCAAGAAGAAAATATCTACTTAAATTACAAATCAATATTTTGGCTTTAAAAAATATTAATTTTAAATGAAAATTACTTCAATTTTTTGAAAATTGTCAGCATTAATTAAAAAACATAAATTTATCGAATAATTTTTTTTAATTCCGCAAATTTTATTGAGAATCGACAAATTTCACATGAATAACGAATTCGTATATTTAAATAATTAAATAGTATCTACTATAAATGAAATTAATAAATAAATGAAGAAAAAATATTTTCCCATTCCTATCCAAAGAAGTAATTTATTTTTCAAGTGTACCCAAATACTAAACCTACTACTTCGATATCGAAAAGTTTCTTTACCAAAATATCTACGGTAAATCAAAAGACCTCCAAAGGCAAAATAATAATAATGACTGTACTCTATACACCTAAAAAATCACAATATCCCAAATCACCAGCGTACGATAACTCGGCTTACAGTAACTCAATGCGAAGGGGAAAAAAAACGTTCGATTCGCGTTTATCCGGCGCATAAAAAAAAGCCGGCGTCGATCGTCAGGGTTGTAAAAACTCCGCCTCTATAGGCTGACGCCGCCCTCGACATGCGCCGAACAAGACTATTCTGCTGGTGCTTTCGTTGTCACCTGCGATCGTGCAACTCTCTATCTCTCGAGAAGACGAGCTAGTACTGCAGTGGTCGTTTTCAAGTTTTTACGAGCTCCGATTCGAATCGTAATTTTCACACCGTTTGGCACTTCGATCCCTCGCGAAATATGGCCGGTAAGTAAGCGCGACATTACTTCCGCGAAATTATGCAATGTGTGCGAAGAAGTCCTGTTTGAAAAAATCGTTTGTAACGTGTTTTTTGTTGTTTTTTTTTATTGCTACGCTGGAAAGAGTTGGATTTTTTAAAGAAAAATACATTTGGTTGTATTAAAAAAGGTTTAATTTGGATGTGAAATTGAGTTCCGTTAAGTATGCTTTCGATAATATTTTTGAAATCAAAAAGTGTATTTATTTTAATGATATTGCGTATATAACTTTTTTTTTAATTCTATATTTATCGGGAGTCAACGAATTTGAAAGAAGAAAATATTTACTGGCGTTTTGGCTGTTATATCGTTTTCTGAGGATCGTCACTTGCGTGATGTTTAGACACAAACATTTACTTGGGTATATACACACTTTCAATTATATTTTTAAAATCAAAATGTGTATTTGTTTAAATGTAATACAATATAACTATTAAATCATTTTTAAAGTCTATGTTTATCGGGAGTAAACGAATTTGAAATGAAACCTAACGATATTTTGGCGATTATATTAATTAACGTATGTTTTATGCTGTATAAAAATAAAAATATATTTTAAATAATATTTTTAAAATCAAAAAGTGTATTTATTTACCTGCAATATATATATATATATATATAACTATTTAAACATTTTTAGATCAGTATATTTAAACAAATATTTAAATCAGTAATTCAACTAAATTTAAATAAATAATAATCGTTAGACGATCGAATAAATATTTCCCTAGTACTATGCAAAGAAATAATTTTCTTTCCAGTATTTTACTAAATAACGATAATAAAATTCGTGATTTCATCGCGATTTATTATCGTTGGATATTTTAATATTTAACTAAAAAAAATCCATACACACACACACACACACACACACACAAACTCGTATATTACAAAGATATTAAATTAACGAAGCCGAGGGAACGTTATTGAAAAATTGTTCTACATTATTAATTTGACAGATTCTTTAAAAAATCTGAATTCCCTGCGGGGATCATTGAAACGCATTAAGAAATAATACGAACAGTAATAAATTGGACGGCAAACTAGTTTTACAAACTCGTATCTCACTAAAAGCTGATTTTTTACTCAAGTGTCGGAGCAAGAAATTCCATTGGACTTAAGCTGTCGCAAAGAAAGGCAACGAGAACACATGAAAAGTGTAAAATATCAGCGTCATTTACCCTGTCAAATCTGTGGAAAAAATTTCGATCGTCCTTCGTTACTGAAAAGACACCTGCGAACGCACACAGGTACGCACGCCCAAGAAATAACAATAGAACATTTCAATGACCAAGATGTGCAATAAAAATTTTACAATTTTTCTTTTTCCTTTTTTTTTTTACTGACGATTACTCAAGGAGAAAAACCACACGGATGCGCCGTTTGCGGGAAAATGTTTAGCACCAGTAGCTCATTGAATACTCATGCGAGAATTCACACCGGTGAGAGACCGCACGAATGTCCGATGTGTGGAAAAAGATTCACTGCTTCCTCGAATCTCTACTACCATCGTATGACGCACTACAAGGCAAGAATTTCGAAATGTCAGTTGATTATACTTGCTCGATTATTCTTTGTAATGTTGTTCGCCGTTTGATTAATGTAGGTGAAACCTCACAAATGCACGGACTGTGAACGCTCCTTTCCAACACCTGGAGATTTAAAAGCTCACAGCTATTCGCACACCGGCAACTGGCCATTGAGATGCCCGATTTGTTACAGAGGCTTCTGCAAACCTAGAATATTACATCATCATTTAGAACTTCACAAAGGTAGTATGCGAAATGTGACGATAAAATAATTTACAATGTGGTGAAATTCATTTTCAATACTTCAGGTATACATACGAAGCAGTGTCGAACGTGCAAGAAAAAATTCGCAACCTCGGACAATTTGCGACTGCACGACTGCTCGAAAAATTCGCAATTGGTCCAGCATTTGTCATCGAAGTTGGAACTGAATTCGATGAAAAGTAACAGTGACATTACCGATTCAACGTTTTCCTATATACCAAGTATTGCGATATCTTTTCCATGGATGTCGTGAGAATGAAGCTAAAAATAACGGAGTAATCCCGACAGCCTCTGCGTTTTTCGAATAATGAGCGACGGATTTTATCAAAATAGTCATTTATTGAGAAACTATTGTTTATCGTACAATTACGACTAGTGCTCTCTCTTGTGTTTAATATTTGTTAAAAATTCATGGTTTAACAATGAAAATTAAAAAACATAAAGAGACATTGATTAAACTATCGGTATTGTGTAACAAAATTCGGAATAAACTTAAAAATCATACATTGTTCATATTCGTAATAAGGAAAAGAAAACAAAGTTCATAAGTGTATTGCATAAAAATTCATTTATGCATTAATCGCAGTGCCAGGCTCTATGCCAGAATCGTTGATTACGTCGATTTTGTGCTTTTGACTTTTAGACACAGACTTGTTATCCTCTTTGTCCTTTGATTCTTCCACCAAGCTACTACTAGCTTTCCCGTTTGATTTTACAATTTGTCCATCTACTTCCATAATCGAATCTTCTAGTAAACTACTAGCAGTCGATATATTCACTGTCTTATCGTTCGCTTCATCCTCAGTCGATTGACTCGTATCTTCGCCACTGCGATCTTTAATCTGAATACGTTTTACGTGAGAAATTGTATCTTCGGTTTCGGAGCCTTCGGTATTTTTACCTTGTTCTCTTCTCTTCGCCTCCTCGCTTTCTTCGTGTGCAGCGTGAAAAGCTGCAGACTGAGCAGCGTGAGTCTGCGAAGAAGTGTCGCATTTCAAGATTTCACGCAATGCCATCGTAGCGTAAGATGAAGATTTCAAAGACATTTGAATTACGAGAGCTTTGAATGTACCTTCTGTTTAAAATAAACAATGTTGCATTAATTATTGCAATAGATTTTACAATAATATCGGATGGAAATCTTATTTGTTCTTGCCATACCTGGATTGTCTTTCGGTACGTCGATTCCTCTCATCTTATCGATATCCGAAACTATCAGATCATCGGTTTTATTTAAGTAACGAATGATGTTCCAACTTAAATTGCTTGGAACTTGCAATATCTTTCTGTACGATCCACTGAGAGTGTACTTCCTGATAAAGATAAATATTGGAATATTAATTTGTTTGAATTAAAGGGACAAGATACCTTTGAAATGCAAATTACTAAGTTCAAAATTTAAATATTTATAACAATGCAGTTATAAATATTTAAAATTTTGAATTTATTAATTTGCATTTCGAGAGGTTGTTGTACATAAGAGTACTTACTTATTTTTTTGTTTGAGATCTGTAGTAAGTCCATCTTTTTCAAGATGTTCATCGAACCAAGATTTTGCATACGGAGGATAAACAACTTTCCATCCAGGTTGCGGCATGACGATGTCTGAAATCGTATAGTTTGGCAAATCGGCCTCGGTTAAAATCTTAACTTTTGGTATTTGACGTTCGTCGTCTTTCTCGTTTGCCTTATCAACTTCAGTCTTGCTTGATTCTTTCTCGGAGTTTTCAGCTTTTACTTTAACTTCTTCAGTCTTTTGCTCTTTCGAATCGTCAGGAATTTTTTCATTGGTGTTAGACTTTCCATCCTCATCAGTCGCTTGATGCGCCTCATCGGTTGGAGTTTCAATTTCGTCCTTTGAGTCGGGATTTTCGTAGACCAAGTCACCAACGATTGGTTTAAGTCCGTATTCCTTAATGCGCTTAGATACTATTTTGTTCCACACAACGCTTTGGTACGCATGAACATACATCAGCATCGTGTTACGAGGAACCATGTCCAAAGCTGCGAGAAGATTCTTTTGCCCATGGAAATTGATACCCAAGAGAAGTTTGGCTTCGATTTTGTCGTTGCGACCAATTTTTTGATAAGCAAGACGAGAATCCTTGGTTTCTTTATAGATTTCTCTTGCTTCTGCCAAGTTGCTGTCTTGTTCGCCTTCTCGGGGCTTCAAAATCAGGTCCACTGCTTCTGCCCAGTTACCTGGGAGTATCGATTGGGAATAAATCAATGTTTGTATTCAGAAATTCTAATTAGATTTTCTATTGTAATTTCCGAGTAATAAGAAAATATGAAAATTATTACCTTGTAAAAGAGCTTTGCCAATTTCGTAAGTAGGTATAGCTGCTATAGTTCCGAATCTTTGCAAGCCATAATAATTGATAAATCCATTGTCACGAATACTGATCATTGCTTTTTCTATAACATCGTCCGGAGCAGTAACATTTCTTAAAGCAATGGTAAACCTGTTACCTTCGAGCTTTCCTAATTTTAAAGGCTCTTTTTCAAACTTGAAATTGCCTACGTAAGCTCCTCTAACAATTCTAGCAGCGTACATTATGTTCTTTGGATTCAATTTCTTAACGCTAATCCACTGCGTTGTTTTTGCTCGTCGATCTTTCGTACCAGCATAATTGAAGACAGTAGATTTTAGACGTAGAACTTTTGCTATTTGATTTAAGGCATCCATCGTGTCCATGTTAACTTTGTGTAATATAAAATGGCAGTAGTCGCCTCCTCTCATTGACCAATCTTTTCTATTATCTCTATTAGAAGTACCTAAATAATGAAAACGAAATTATACGTCACTGTACTTTATTATTTGATTCGGTATAAAAATTAATTTTCTTACCAAATTTGTTTTTGAATTCCTTCGAGAATACAATGACTTTTTTATCACCAACGTCTTTTGTTTCACTAATAACAGTAGTTAATATTTTTACAATTTGATGAATACATCTCCTTTGATCTCTGTTCAAATCCGTAACATCGATCTCAATGCCAGCATTGTCTTCCGTGATAGTTTGAAGTTTCTCCCAAATTTCCTCAGAAATTTTCTTCTTTAAATCATCTATACTTTCAGCATCTGGTTCTGGTGGAACCTCTTGGTCGGTTAATTTTGCAACTTCTCCGTTTGTACTAATCTCGTGAACTACGAAGTCTGTATATCTTTCTTTTATCGTTCCAGTAAATCCTTCGATATCTTCATTTATATACTCTGTGATTCCAAGATCTACTTCTTTTAGCCTTTCTCCAACGTCAAATCTGGCTCTTTTAAAGTTTCTCCTGTCGCCACCGCCGCCACCATAATAACCTTTAATAATTAAATTTGTTTATTTATAATTTGTACATGTACGTTTATTATTATTTTGTAAATAAAATATAGAAAAATAAATTAATCACAGAGAAATCATCGTAAGTATAGAATGAATTATATTACGTTTGAGAGACTAGAATTTTTCAAACTTATGAATAATACTATAGTATTCCATTTATAATCTACTTTAAATTTGTTTGACCCCGAGTTAACTTTAAGTAGTAGCTGTAGAAATCAAAACATTTCATTGTAATATAGGAATGTAAACATAAACAAAGTCTAACACTATTTGAAAGACTTATCAAGGTTGAACATACAAGTTTGGATCTTAACTCTTCCATACAGTTTTCTTTCAAAATTACTTCTTAGAATCCTCGAACTTTTACAATATTAATTTGAAATTTTCTTTACACAAATATTAGAAACAACCTTTTTACATAAAAAAAAGAACATTATTTTGTAGTACAAAAGATACTTAGTTATATAAAAATAAATAAACTGTCTATTCAAAGTATGGACAGGTAAACAACAAATTTACTCACGATTTTTCCCATAATTTCTGTTATAACGATTTTTGTTCCCATATTGATTGTACCGTCTTGGTTTTCTTTTATCATCATGTTTCTCGCCGGTATCACCACTAGCTACATGATCATTTTTACTTCTGTTTCTGTCGGTACTTTCACCATCACTAGGCATTGTGATTATTCAAGATTTAAACTTGATATAAAATCTGGAATGTATAATTATTTATTAAATAGAAAGCTACAGCAACGTGCACTGCGATTAATTGTTTATAAATTTCATGATAAAATACAGTGTACGAACGAAATTTGATGAAAATTATTTAGCGAATAAAAAATCTCATTTTAGATGTAGTATATTTCTCAATTTATTATCAATTAATATAAATTCATAATAAACAAATTATTTATAAATTGCATAATAAACAACGCTGTACGAATGATCGATCGAAACGATAATTAGCAAAATAAAATTCTCATTCTAGTAATAGTAGAAAGTAATAAATTCATATCAAGAGCAATGACACGAAAAAGTATGTTTGTTCCGGAGTAGTGTATTTGTATTATTAACCTTACAGTTTCCTAGAAATTCCTTTGAGGTTAGATCCTTAACAAACGATGCACGCTGTGCGACTATCCACGTTGGAATGAGTGATATGTTTGGAAAAATCGAGCGGCTAAGTGCCGGCAAAGCAGTACTCGCTCGAATGATCCCATTCACTGTGTTGTATTGGTTGTATACCGGGTGTCCATAGTGAAGCGTTCGAGTACGACGAGTAAGGTTAGAACAAATTTCGGCGAAAGGAAACAAATTTATTCGGTATTTATAACGAGGATTGAGACCTAATGAAACAATCGGACTACTTGTAGGCGTGAAAAATATATTATCGAAATTTGCATACATGTATACAGGGTGTTCCATTTTAAAGCAAACCGCTAGGAAATTTTTGACGGTTGGCGTTCTACAACAAATTTTTTGAATAAAACATATTTTATTTTCTAAGTAAACGATCGAGCCAAACTTGAGGTACGAATAGGACAATACGTCGACGACTTGGTGCGGAAAAAGCCGCCGATGCTAAAAAGGAACTGCAAACCAATTAAATAAAAGAAAAAATAGATGTATACATTATTTATATTAATATATTTATAAATATATTCATACATCCGTTATTTTTTTAATTGGCGGGTTTTTCTTCCAAGGCGTCGATGTAGAACAACCGTATGAGAAAAGTACATAGTGAATGTAAAGGAAATTTTTTTAATTAAAATATTTCATTTCTAACGTAAAATTGTCCATTCTTTTCAAATCCGGGATCAAAGATAGGGTTCTAATGGGAAGAAAACTACTTTACTCTTCAAATGCTCTTGAAATTGAATCTCAAGGTTAAAACTATTTTTATTAGGAAGATCGACCTCAAATAACTATTGACTGACAATTTTTTCTGTGCAATCGCAATTGTTGATAATTTCTGGGCGATTTCTTTCTATATATATAATAATACACGTAATTTATAAATTGCAAAGCACCGGATAACTGAATTTCGAGATATATTTAGAATCTATGATTTAAAAATACTAAATTTTTCGTAAATAATAATTACACTGTATATTACCTATAATGTATTACTACGTTATTAATTGCATAAATATTAATTAAAAATTTCCATTCAAGATAATTATTTAAACGAATTTTAAATTATTCTGCTTTATTATAATTTTATTTATTTATCAAAATACTTTTCGCATTTTTACGTAAATAGAAACAGTAAATAGACACAAAATATAAGTCCAAATTTTCAAATTTTACGTTGGTGTTTCGGTCGACCGTTGATCAAACAGAATATTATCTTTATCGACCATTTAACCTGTTATATATATGCAGTCAAAATATCTGCGCAACTCTTATAAACATATAAACTAAAGGAAGATTTGTGTATTTTTTGAATCGGAATAGCTATTCAATTACTGTAAGTTTCGTTTGTGTCTACAAATCAGAAGAACTAAATTCATTTCGATTTATATTACTAATTTTATTCGAACGTTTTAAGTGAAAAGTTTCAGAGAAATAATGTAAGGTTAACCTGAGTTAAACGTTCTGTATATAGTTTTTATTTTATTATTTTACATTAACTGTACAATTTTCATAACAAAAATGAGTGCACAAGATAGTGAAAATAGTGAAAATGAAAGCTCGAGCGAAGATACTGTAAAATGCCAGAATGATATTAGCAATCGAGAAACTGACTCTGGTACAGATTCAATAGTTGAGAATAAGGAAACGATTTCAGTAAATGAGCCAATTGTTGGCGATAAGAAAGCAGATGAAGAAATCCTACATAATCCTAACAGTAGCGAGGTATTAAAAGTAACAAAATTGCCCAAACCTTCCATTTCTTTGAATACTTCAAAATCATTAATTAAAGAAAAAGCTAATTTAGTTCGAAAGAACAATGATGACATAGAAGAATTTGATACTGACGAAGAAGAAGAAGAAGAAGAAGCTAAAGTTGAAGAAAATCAGAATGATCAGCAAAATTATTCTGAACACATAACTTACGTAGGAGATAAATGTATATACACAGAACCTGGAACTGGTCGAAAACTTGTATGGAACAGTAAAGAAAATAAGTGGTGTAAGAAAATGATTATTTATTTGTTATTAAAATATAATTAGTAATAAAATATCGGTATTTAATGTCATTCGATATTAATATTTTCAGGTCCTGAAAATGAATCTACAAACAGCGATGCTGCAGATGCTATGAAAAATTATGAATTTGATGGAAAAAATTACGTGTACACTGATAAAACAACAAATGTTACGTATAAATTTATACAAGATAAAAACGAATGGGTTGTAAAGGATAAGGACACTGAGAGTCAAGATAGTGAAAATAAAGATTCAAATGGACCAAAGCCTACTCAAGAAGGAATGTACGGATTTGAGAATGACACGCATACCTATACTGATCCAAACGATGGTATGCAATACATTTGGGATAGAGAAAAAAATGGTTGGGTACCAAAGGTTTGTACACGTAATATTCTCTACTACTTAAGAAACAAAATGTTCGATGACATAAGAATAAATACAATAAATAATACTAAAAATGAATCTTACAGGTTGACGACGACTTTATGGCTCGATACCAAATGAGTTATGGATTCACTGACAACACCAAACCCAAAAGTGAAGAGAGTGAAGTTGTAAGCAAAGCCTCCAAACAAGCGGAGCCTCCAAAAAAGTTGTCTAAAGAAGAGAAAAAGGCAGAAAATAAAAGAAAAACTCAAGAACCTCCATCCTGGTTCGATATTGATGAAGCTCACAACAGAACGATTTATATAGCAAATTTACCATTGGATGTTACCCTGGAGGAAGTTAAAGAACTTGTGAATAAATGTGGTTTACTAGCTCGTGACGAGAAAGGAAAGGATAAATTGAAGTTATATACCGATGCTGATGGAGAACCTAAAGGCGATGCACGTTGTACATATATTAAGGTAAGCTTAATTTACATTACATTTAATAAATTATAGGCTAAGAATAGGAGCTCTCCCATCGTCTTTTAATTTATTTTTAGTTATGCATATTACATCGGTTTATTTATGACTAAACATTTGTTCTTAACATAAATATATTAAATTTAGTCACAAATTACTTGAAAGGTTCCAAATATTATAAAGAAAATGACTCTTATAATATACAAAGACTTTATTGTAGATACAAATATTGAACTGTTTTCCTCCTAATACTAACGATTAATTATATTTAGATAATATGTAGATATGTTATTATTTACAAGCAAATCAATAAAAATAAGCGAATAGACATTTTACAAAATTATGCACTCGTTCCTATAAATTCAGCAGTTTAAATGTTAAAAGCTAAGCTGATATTCGTATATGTAAAAAATACTTAAAAATACATTTAATGATATTGGCTTACGATTCGACCAAGAGATTCTCCACGTACAAGAATGCGAGGTTCATTCCATGTAAAATCAATACGCTTGGACTTATAATAGAGTACTTTATTTCTAAACACAACATACATGCCAAAATTAAAAACTGAATAATACAATCGTAATAGAAAAATTGTAATTTTTTCTTTTTTAAATAAAATTTTTTTGTGTTCAATTTCATCAGTGAAATGAATCTACAACATAATAGAAATTATCAATTCCACAATAGACGAGAAAAATTGCAGATTTTTTAAAAAAAAGCCTCGTCGATTTGACGCAAGATTACCGGTATGTGATAAAAACCGGATAGAGAAAAGAATTCGTGACATCAGACTATTGATTTTCTTTGGCGTCAAATGCATTTTAATTTATGGTACTTAAAAAAAACTCGATTTTCTTAATAAAAGCAGTCGCGTCTAAAGAGTATGACACGTTGGTAAAGTTATTAAAATTCTTATCTTCGATTAATTATTTATGAATAATGCGTTAATTTTTCTATACAAAAATAGAAATTACTTTACGCGGTTTAGTACTCATCCTTACAGATTGCGGATACTAATGTGTTTTTTTTTCTTGTAATCGGACAAAAGAACCGGGTTGAACCATAATTGAATAAAAACTTCGATTGGTTTTGCATATAATAAATAAATTAGATAAGAAATATTTTATTAGATTCGTAATGTAAGACCACCTATATAGACTTCTATTATACACACGATACTTCTAATTTTTTTTTTTTTTATATTCAATTAGAAGGTAATTTATATTTTAGAATATCTGCGAAGCTACGAAAGTCTTTGGAGAATGAACAGTGACGAAATAATGTTTGCTTATTATTTATGTATTTTAAACTAGTCGATCTTGGATACGTATAGAGAAAAAAATAAAATAAATATGCTTGTGCGATATGGGTAATCTAATCTTCACGACCAAAAGAAAAATTATACGATAGAGCCTCGTATTTAGCCCTATATTAAGAGAAAGAAAAAAAAATTAAATACTGAATAGTAACGCGAATAAGTACTTAATCTAATACAAATATATAACGTATATGTCTCCTAGATTATTCACCGCTGAATCGTACTTTTATGCGAGTCGCTTATCGCTTCGAAATTACACGGACAGAAAAATTCGTCAATTGTTGAAAAAAAAAATAATAATAATAACTAATCGTTGTATATTCAGTAATGCAAAGTGAATATGATAAAGTAAGACTGCAGGGATACGAGACTAAGTCAATCCTAATATATTTATGATATTTAAGAGGGTTTAAGTAATTAAAAAAATGTTATTCCAAAGTTCAACTTTTTTTCTTCAAAGTATATTAAACACACTGCTTAATAAGGCCTATCAGAAGCTGATGATTTTTTTTTTAATTCAGCCTTTGAAGTAGGAAATATTTAAAGCTCAAATTACGTTATTTCTATGCGGATTTGGACTATCGAATTTAAAATTTATCACGTGTACTGTTAAGGTGAAAATAATGTAATTTCATTGAAAAAGACAGTGAAACGATGGTTTTTCATTTCGAGGATTTTTAAAAATTTAAATTGTAATAAATTAGTAAAATACCATTCTGCAGTCTGGAGTGACCTAGACAAGAACACCATTCGAGCTTTAAGCAAAAATTATATATCTCTGCATAGGATTATGATATCAACTTGTGAAAGGTCTCTGCAACAGTATTCTTTGGAAATAACATTAATTTTTTTTTCTCTCGGATACTTAAAATTCCTGGCGGGAATAGGAATCAACTTTTCAAATTTCTACAGTAAATTTTGTTCGTCAGCAAAATTTACTACTCGAGACAATTAATTCGACAAATCTAATTGTTTAACAAAATGTGTCATCGTCTCAAGCCATCGCTAAAGAATCGCCACTGATCCAAACAAGACTGAAATCATTGCAAATCGAACTTTATCAAGTTCACTTTACCAAACCGTCACATATGTAACCATTATTAACTCTATTCTCTCGGCGTATAAGCTACATCTCGATTCTCAACGTTTATATATAGAGCGCTTGGTTCCTGTCCATCGACTAGTGACATAAAAAGAAGAGCTTATTCTCGTACTCGCGAAAAAAAAAGATCACGAAAATTTTCCAGCTTAGATCGATGCAAAATCCATATCGAGTACTCGTTTAATGGAAAATTTTACGCATCGCGTCATTCTCTCTTTCTCTCTCGCTGTCCAGAATCTTCACACCTTCAGAAGGATCTCTTCGCGCGTAAAATCTGGCCCGAGCCTTTGCAGGTTCTCGTCGATCCTGAAGCCACCGTTAGCCGGAAAAGCTTCGTATTTTCCAGCTACACTGGAACTGGTCGCTTGTTCGATTCGTGACTCTGCTTTCTGCTCGTGACGCTCGCGATGCTTGTGATTGTGACGCGAACCTTTGTTATTCCTATCCTTGAGATGGCCGAGCTTTTGCCACGTTCGATGCGAGCTGGAAAAATACATCGGGAAAAACATTACTATTCGTTACTAGGATGCTATGCACATATATATATACATGAGTTATTCTTTGACAGATTTGTTTGGCACTGTGTCTAACTTCGTGAATTTTTGTAGATTTATTTCGCGAGGGTTCGTTGAGTTACAAGATGTCGAAGTTGGAATTTTTTAAGGTAATTTTGACAAAATTCTAACTCGTCGGGGAATCATCTCTCGCTAAAAATACGAACGATAATTTTCTTGTAAAATAAGTTAAACTTTGGAAAAAAAATACTTTCAAACTTGTAGATATAGATCATAATGAATCCTAATGTTTCGAATTTGAAATGTGGACCAATTTTGTGAAACTCATTTCTAATTAGAAATACAACTTTATTCCTAAGTTAAGCTGCTAATCTTTGTTCTTTCTCCTAACTCTTCGTTTTTCCTCCTCCCAGTCCACTTTTTTCCTTTTTAATATTCTCCCTATCGATTTTTTCCGAATAATCTTCTTCCCTTCCATCATGATTGATTTAATACATACATATATATATATATTTATTTTGAACTTCGCCATTAGCGAGACGTCGCGAAAACATTTTCAAAATCATCACTGCACTGGTCGAGATCGCTCATCGTCGGAGCACTGCAATCCAGGCCGAATTCCGCGCTCGAATGTTATTTATCGGTCGATTATAGAAACTGCGCCCTCGAAAGATACTCTCCTCAGTGCGCGCTTAGAAAAGATACAACGCGCCTATGCAAGCCCCGAAATAAATCCAGGCTATATACGCTTCGGAGAAACGATCTATATAAGAGCCATTGAAAATATATAGCCAAAGGCGGTCGATTAAATTATAAAGAAGGCTCGCACCTTTTGGGGGGTCGAACGCCCAGTTTGATTCCGTTGCCCCAGTCATCGTGGTTCTTTTTCCTCATGGACTTGAGCTTCTTCCTGCGTCGGATCTGTTGCTGGATGAGCTCTGCTTTAGTCGTGCCTTTCCTCGGCGGCCTCAATCGTTGATTTTGTGGCGCGAGGGGGTCGCTGTTTATGTTTTTACGTCGTCTGCCTGTGAACCCAATATTACAGCGTGTATACTAGTGCATTTACAAAATATAGGAAATAACTCGGAAATCGAAATATTATTCACGAGGGTATTTCGATCGGCTCGTAGTTTCCTAGTTCGTGGGTGTCATCCGAGTAAACGGAGCTATTTATAAAAATGCTGAATAACGTTTCTTAATTTTTCAAAAAAAAAAGAAAAAAAAATGTCCTTATACAATGATGGTATTTTTTTAAAGACCTTCGAATTAAAAAAAGAATCGTTCTTATTCGATGCGCGGATGAAAAGTTATTTGCGTTTAAAAATAGAAAAAATAGTCATCGGAAAATTGTATGGATTTCTCAAAATATATGCATTTTTTATAATTTCTCTTTAAATGCTCGTTATTTTCCTCTCGTTTGAATGGTCTACTCGGATTTTATGGCTGAAGACGCAAAAAATGTTTACAAGTGTTTTTTAAAACTTGCAATCCGCGGATTTACATCGAGTGGAGCTTAATAATAGTAATATAGGCATGGTATAAGCGTATATTAAAACAAATAGAAAAGAAGTGCAAAAAAAAAGAAAAACACGTCCTGTTTCTTTCTAAAAGTGTGAGTTTTTCTGATTTTAGTTCAAATACTTATTACTTTTTGACAAAAAGCTCTTTATTGATGATTCTTTTGGCAAATTAAAAAATTTGGAGTCAACTTTTCAGATCAGTAATTAATGGTTCATATTATATTATATAATATTATACGGTTTAATTAATTATATAAACTTATGAATATTATGAAAAATCAGTTTTGGATGATCAACATGTGTATATAGATAATGACGTTTTCAAATGTTCATAAATTATTTAGTTAATAGAAAAAGTTTGGAAAATCTTCAATTATCTAAAAGTATCATTCTTCTCCCTGGATTGTGAATGCAACAAAAAATATTATTACAAAGCTCCTTTTTTAATGCACTTCTTATCTATCTTATCACACTGTGCAAAGATATGATTTGGCGCAGCTACATTTTTTTAAAGTACTTTTAAGAAAAAAAATTAACTTCGCAAAAATATGACAATTTGTTTCTTACAAACATTCAAAGTTCAGGGACTCAATAAATTTAGCGTAAACCTTCCTTAAAAAAGGCCGAATACTAGTTCAAAATTTATGAACATTTGAATTATGTCGTTATCAAGTATAATTACTCATAAATTTGACGTATAAAGATTTTGTTTGCAAATAAAATCTTTACTTTGATTTCACATATGTCATGCTTATCATTTCATTAATTAGTTACCTGTTCGCTCTCGCGAATGATTTTTCGATTTTCAATTACCGAGTTGAGTCTCCTGTATTTCGTGGATTTACTCATATACATACATAAATAAACTGTAACATTTACAAGTTGATAGGTTCGTGCAACCTTGCATCAGTGAAAGACTTTGTCGATGAGTACGTTATACGGAGTCCGTTACGATTTAGAAAGTATAATATAGCGCGATATACTTGGGTAATCCAAGGATGGATATAAATTTATTTAACGCGCGACATTTAATGCACGATGCGCGCTTCGCGTTGTTAATCATGGAATAATATTGCAGCGAGACGAATCATTCGATAATAAGTAATTTTGTCCACTTTTTCCACGGTCTCATTTTCTCTTAATTTTTTTATTTTAATTACTATTCGCGTTGCGCGTACGGTTGATTGCTAATTGAGCCGCTTACACTTCGGTACAACCGAAGGAGCCACCTAAAGATCCTTGGGTAAAAAAAAACCGTTCCGCTCAATTTGCACTTCTCTGAAGATTAAGTCATACCCTCCGTCACGACGTGAAAATAGAACTGCCGAAGGTAGACAGTCGCGCAGACGCGCGCGCTTACAGTTGTTTCGTTTAACCTTTGCCACCGGAATGGAGTTTCTCGAGGCGAAAAAAGCATTCGCTTTTAACGATGCCATTTAAGCGTCTCTCCGCATTCAGCGAATGAACGTACGTGTCAAAAAGCGATTTTCTCTCATTTCGTTGCTAGTCAAAATATCGCAGTGGTAAAACGGAATAATTTTAATGTGTATAATTATGATGTACTGAGCGTATACCGCGTGTTCACGGTGAAACACTCGATACGATTAGTAGTGTAGTTAGAAGAAATTTCGGCTGTGGGAGGTGATTATGAAAAAAATTTTTTTCTAAAATTTTATTGCTCGTAATGAGGATCGAGTCCAATCAATGTAAAGCATATGTTACGAATATATTATTAAAATCATTGCAAAATGGATATTTATTAACTTTGTTAAAATCTACGAAAAATATTGATTAAAGCAAAATTTGAGTGAGAAAAATCGGATGAAAAATTTTAGGTAAATCAGATCCAATTTTTCTCATTCAATCTTTGTTGTAATCGATATTTTCCATAGATACCAACGGCATGATCAAATATACATTTTGCCATGTTTTTAATTTTTTTTGTATAGTTGGGGGTGTAAATGTTGTCTTAGGACCCTCGTTACGAGATGTAAAATTTTTTAAACGCCTACAATTTTTCTCAACGACGCTTGACGGGTAAAATTTGTTCCACGTACACAATTCGTATCGAGTGTTTCACCGTGGACACGCGGTATATAAATGCGAATAATTTATGTGGACATCCTTACTTTTACCTATTCGTCCAGCTGGTACCTCGCAAATAAAGTATTTGTGTTCAAAGCAGCCCCTCGCATTCCACTTGTACTGCTGTTCCGGATCCAGTACCATGCAGTGGTACTGCCAGGTTCGGTTCTTTGAATTCATTTCATCCGGATTGCCAAAGTTCTGAAATAGCACTTTATCGCCTGAGACGCCCCATTCCCAATTCATCTGACGCCAGTTATAAATGCCACCGATCCATCTCTCAAGTCGCTCTGTGAAGTTGGGAGAAAAAGGAAAATCTTTATACGGTATATTTTGTTAATTAAATTGTCGTGTCATTGGTCGGTTTTGCGAGCTATGCGGGAAGCTCGTTTAGGAAGCCGTTAATTGCTGCTGTGTCTACGCGTTCCAAATTCAATGGAGCGCCAACTGACGCGCGAACTTACACGCGTATTTCGTGTGACGGTGGCGAAAAATTCCATAGGTGAGATACGATTGGAAAATGTTTTCGCTGTGGCTTGTTAGTAAGATAAAATTCGAGATTTTCTCTAAAATTTACAGAAAAAATGGAAACAATATGTTACCCGCGTATTAATAAATCATTGTAAAATAGATGTTTAATAATCGTGTTATAATCGACAGAAAATACTGATTGTATTGTAGATTTTTCAAGATTTAAAGAGCTGTTACGACGTGAACGCACGAAAAAAGCTCACAATAAATCTTTTTTTTTGTTCGGGAACGACTGCATTTAATTGAATGTGTGTTTTTTGTTTGTCTAAACAGTAGTATCAAGAAGAGTAAACATAATTTTGTTTAATGTTCCAAAATATTTATTGAATCATTTATAAAACGTTTATAATCCAAGTGTGTGTAAATAATCGTTTATACTGGCGTAGATGATTCAGGATTTCCTGGCGATCGGAAAAAGAAAATTCAAAATGTTTATTAATTTACAACATTGCCGGCGGAATTTTTTGCGAAAGAGAAAAAACAATCCGTTTTTCTGACCGTAAATCAGATGTAATTGTAGGTTATCATTAAAATATCATCTTGGAGATTTAAAAATTTTAATTTTTTTAATGTAATCACCTGCGACAGGTGTACAAATGTAATTTTGAGAAAAACGCGTTTAAAGATTTTCAAAGCCCGAGCGTGCGCTGTTAGAGACTCTCAGTTGCAGCATTTTAAGACATAAATTAAGGAGGTAACAGCAATTGGAAAATGAAAAAAAAAAATTCGATTTTCCAGACCCGTCACATTGGAATACCCATTTAAGAAGCGCAAATATGGTACGATTTAGACCAATCAAAGTTTTATTTGATCAGTAAATTTTCTAAAATGTAGAACATAAAATAATTATCAGAATGCAAATATATTTTAAGGCAATTTTTCTTCTTCCAATTTTACGCTCATCAGTATTCTTCGTAAATTACAACTCGATAACAAGTATTTTTTCGTCAACAAGGGTCTGAATATTCTCATAAATCTGGTCCCTCATTACGAGTCACGATATTTGACTGAAAACTCTCAATTTTTTCTCAGCTACTTTTCGGAGGTAAAATTGATTCTGAACACATTGTTTGACTAATTGTTTTTCCTTGTACAGGTGTTACATACAAATTTATTCGATGAAATCTTAAAAAGAAGCCGTATAATTTAATTTATCATCGATCGTTATCAAAATTGAGATCAATAACGCGAACGCGTATTTTTCTTCCTCTACGATCGAAGACCCCGTTACATTTATCTCCAAACGATAATAATATATCTCCGATATTACGCAGATAATCACCGATATTTTTCATCTCAATAGCATTTATAGATTTTCACTCGCCGGTGATAATGAAGAAAAAAACAGTTACCGAGCACTCGATCCGCAAATTAAACGTCAGACTTCAAGTGCACATTTATCTACGATACCCAACGAAACCCTTGAACCCACGTCGCATTTTCTGCTAGATTTACCGACCGTCGTGTCCAGTAACTCTTGAAATTTGTGGTCGTCTCTCGTCGTTCTTTCGTTCGTTTATTCTCAATATATACTCACTGAACTGTTCGCCCATTAGGTACTTTCGGAGTATCTTGTCCTTGCCGTGTTTATTGAGAACTGCGAGGGTCGCATTTCTAGCAGTACATTGGAAATGGGCATCTCGCCAGGAAAAAGTTCCACCGCTCAGGTAGTAACAGAAATATCGTAATCGGAAAAATCCGGCAGGACAATCGAATCGTTTGATACCGTCGCTGTCTGGTTCATCTTCTGGCTGGAGATGATTCTGAAGCGATAATTCCTTGGCAAAAGTACGTGGATCCGACACTTCGTTTAAACTCATGCCTGTTGGAAGTTACATTCAAATTAGTCATTCGCTGCTTCAAGTCGGTTGATTTATTTTTCAATATATATAGCTATGAGTACATGGTGGTCAATTGGGATTAAGTGATTTAATTGCGATGCGTTTCTCATGATTTCGCACATTTCAATTATTGCGAGACGTCGCTTTCACAATGCGGCTATTTAGTAGGCAAATTTACGTTTGCTTCCATCTCATCTATCACGTAGATGACCTTTCTTTATAATTAAGAGTGAGCTTAACCTCTCGAGAAATTCGAAATTGATAAATTTATTGCGAAGTCTGTAAAGTAAACTTTGTAACTGAACATTGTAAGTCTGTGTATATTTTCGCGTGTTCGGTCGCGTATATTTATAGCCTCTTTTCAGTACTGTCGAAACACAATATGTCCACAAGTTAAGATGAGAAACTTCGTATTGGTCACACGACGAGTAGTTAAACAATGTACTATCGAGTATGCGCTTTTTCGAATCTTTCGCTAAACAAAAAAAGAAAAAGTTTTAAATACTCTTTCTCTCTCTCTTTCTCTCTCTAAGCGCTAAGCAAGCTTTCCATCAAAATGCTTATAGCTTGAGTAAATATTTTTTTAAACGTCCGTAAGCGCGTTTGCTTCTTACATCTGTTTGCGTATTAAGAAAATTACGATCCGTTTCTTCACATTTAATTTTGTCATTTTTCTTGCTGCAACAACGCCATTATCGTGTTTAGAATGAAGGTGCAAAGGAAAAAAATTGATAGAGTGAAATGAAATATTGCTTATATCGGTATTGACACAAAGCTAATAGTTCTTCGCTAAATGTAAAATACCGGTCTCTCGAGATGCTTGGCGAACTTTTGCTTTTAAGATTGTTTTTCCTATTAAAGTATTTCCCAGTTAACGCGTTTTACTCGCGTTCCTATGTTTGCACGGCAAAAAGGCCCTCGAGCTTCAGCATTTGCTTCGATACATACTCTAAAGTGCTATGTGACTTTATCCTTGCTAAGTTTCAACCTTGTAACTGTTTTCTTCGGTCTGTACTATTTTAAAGGGAATTTATATTTATTCCCTCTGTGAACATTGAATGATTGTAATAAAAAATATAATGTTTCTGCAAAGCTGAACTTTTTTGTTTTTCTTAAAACTATATTCAAATACATTATTTATCTAGACCTGCCAGAAGTTGGTGTAATCATCCTGTGCAAAATAATGATTTTTGTTATTTTGGCTTTGGCATAAGGTAGAGCTTCAACAATTTGACGGATTTTTTCGACTCAAAGCTCAAATGATGCTACTTTGGAAAATTATTATGTATAACGTTATGGTTAATAATTTAAATTATTTGAAAAGCATAAGAAAATAATGCTTTTTCATACTTTCAAGCATTAAACAGTATAAATGTGTAATAAACAAGTAAATAAATGAAGTAAAAATTCATCAAATGTGTTATTATGGGATATGAACTATTTCTTTACTTTGAAAAAACAACAACAAAATAATGATTTTTTCTTCGGATACTCATTACATATATAAATTAATAACTAATACAAAACTCATCATATGTATTTAATTAAATTTGTTTTAAAAATAACGACAAAATTAAGCTTTCATTCATTCGGAAACTAAGTAAAAATTTCAATATAATAATCCGAAAATTCATCGTAAATTTATCATGGCATAAATAATTGAATTTATTTGAAATAAATAACACCAAAATAAAGTTTTTTTTCATTCTGATTGTCAGTAAAATTGTAAATTGTAATAAGTTAATAATGTTCGTTTTGATAACCCGAATGGAAAATAAATCATATAATATAATTTGTTTGAATAAAAATAAATTTCGATAGTCCACAATAAGATTCAAATAATATATCATATAAGCTTTGAATCATAAAAATCGGAGAAGCCGTTCAATATGTAACCTACTTAAAAACAAAATTGAAAAAAAAAATAAACCATACATCTACACAGTTCAATAGCATCAACTTCTGTTAGATCTCAGTAAATAATGTTTTCTAACGCACTTTAAAGAAAAAAAAATTAACTCGAGTGTAAACTCCCCTTAACAAATTGATATGGATTTCTACTAAACTACGGAGTTCCTCAGTCTCATGATGAAACGACATATTGAATAAGCACAAACGGTACTCTGACCTATCAATCAAATGCGATCCTTGTACTAAGCTCCGATTGATTCATGGTCGCTCATATAATAGTCAAACGCATTCTTCGCTAGACTATGTTTGCATATTATAGCACAAGCATACGCCTCGACGTGTCTACGCCTACGAGATAAGAGATCTTCTCACTGGCAATTATTTATCAATAGTTTTGTATTACCACGATGCAGGGGGTATATTAACGGCTTTTCTTTTGAATTCAGTCGTCGATTTATTACAGTCGAGTAGGTGTTTCTTTTGCTTGATATTCGTATTTGTTTTGCTTTTTCTCTCTCTCTCTCTCTCTCTCTCTCTCTCCTTTTTCTTTTTTAGAAAGAAGACGAGCTCGTTTATATATACCCGCGTGAGTAAGCTGAATGTATTATGTGTCAGGCTGCTGCGCTATCGAATGAAATCGTAATTTTCTCGCGACGTTAAAAATAAACCTTGTAGTTTTATAATTGAAGTCGAATTATCGAGTTATCTTCTGTGGTCTTGACTATTGTGAAGTTATTAAAACGTCGCGATAAATTACGTTGAATAATAACTGAAATATTCCGGTTTTTCGTTCTACTTTAATTTCATAATCTGCTTATATCGAGTTAAGCTTTCCGAAGATTATCGATAACACAGTCGGCCAGTATTTATCCATTGTTTTATTTTTCTATCCTTAATAATAAATGTAAATTAGTTATTAGCTCCAGCGGTTCGATAACGAAACAAATATAGATTACTGTTATTAATTTTTCCCAGAGCTTTTCCTATGTGTAGATATATATTATATATATATATCGTCCATATAACGCGTAGGTGTACGTACGTATGACAATACCGAAGAGAATACGACTTTGACTGCTGTGCTCAAAAAAGTAAAATAATTCTACCTCTATTTCTGTCGCCGCAAAGTCACATAATGAGCCATAAAAATTATCATTTTAATAAATTTTCAAAAGCAAAAACTCACGCAGTCTGAATAATTTCAATACGTAGGCACGCATAATCAAGCGCGAACGTCGTAAAGAAAAAAAAAATTTCCTTTCTTCGCTACATTAATTATGTCTCGTTTAATGATTTGTTTACCCCTTTTTTCTGCGCTGTAAACTTACATATTTCTCGTGTATCAAGAAAATGAATCGAAAAATAGTTTCCAAGAATATCGTACATGATTAGACGCTAGTTAGGCGCGAGCGCACACATGTATACACTTAAAGATTTATTAGGCTCGACGCGCGTTTAAAACTGTATGAAAAGTGCGAAGTTGACTAATACATTGCATGTTATACTTTCACGGAAATATAAACGAAGCACCGCGCGAAGATTCGTTAAAATAGAGCAAATAGCGCAACACTCGACACGTCGAGCTGTTCCATCGTTATACTGTTTTCTCTCTCTCTCTCTCTCTCTCTTATTCTCTTTCTCTCTTTCATTCTCCGGCAATCGTATATAAGCATTTGGTTTAGATGGATTTTACTCTTTCGCCTCGTCGCGCATTTACGCATATAAACAGAGCAGCGTATCGTTGAACGCTCGAATCCTATTTTCGTCACGCAAATGATTTCTTCATGCCTCGAAGTTATGGCTGTTCCGTTTTCACATGCAGATTCGACATAACGCGCTTTCCTTGTAGCCTCGACTGGTCCCGTCTCGTTTGTTTTATTGAATTTCGTTATTTCGAAAGCAACGAACGCCTTGTCCTCGACATTTCGCTTGTCGTCTTATATAATCTTCGGGAGTTTCGCGGAAATGCAATTATTTCAAATCGCTAATTTTTATTTTTATTCCACCGTCGAGTAGAAGTCGTGAAAATATACAGAAGTAGAACTCTCGTGGCGCCGAGAGCTATTGAATAATACGACTTTAATAAACAGTGACATCAGCTAAGCAAGCAGACTGATAGAGTTGCATGAGAAATGCATATAGCATCAGTAGCAATTTTTCATATTGTTTACGTTTGGATAAACAAGTTTACTTTTTAACTACGAAGGTGTTTCGAGACTCTTTCAACGGGTTGTAAAAAAAATACACTGCGAAACTTGTCGTAGAAAAATTTACTAATAATGTAGCTAAAGTTACTGTATTTTATAGGAACGGGGGGATACACTGAATGTATGGGAAAAATTACTTACATAAGTAATAAAATTTGCTACATAAGCATGTATAAATTTTACTATTTGAATAGTAATTTTTGTTCGGCGTCCGTAGCAAATTGTATTACTTGTCTAAGCAATTTTTATAAAAACTTAATAAACTTTCTTACGTATGATATGATAATTTTTGTTAATTGAGTTATAACAAATTTTATTTTGCGTACAAATAATTTTTATACGCTGAGTTATAGGTATATTAAAAGATCGAAATTCAGACGCTTGTTCGGTGTTTTTCAATATTTATCATTTTAACGTACCGATTACAGATGGTCGGAAAAGCCAATTTAATTTATTAACTTGCTATACCTATCTCTTGCCGTGACTAACAATGAATTCACTTATCTGAGAAATCCGATTAAATATTTGCTTACATATTAACGAATCCAAAATGTTGGCACTTTATTGAGCTTAATTTATTTATTTAAAAAAGAGCGCGGCGCCGCCTAGATGTAATTTTGTAAAACCGTAAACGCGTGGACTGTGAATGGCGGCTATGTATAAAGAATGAAAACGGCTATGTACAAGAAAGAAAAACACACTGAGCGACGCGTTTTTGTTTAGTGTAGGGATTTTGCTATATAATCCAGAAAAATTGACTGTATATCCCAATACATAATACAGTAATTGTAACAACGTTTTTAGGAAATTTTCCTACGACAAGTTTCTCAGTGTAATGTTACGTTACCTACATTTCGTTGAATTTTTTGTTGATAATTTACAGCAGCTGCAGTTGCGTGCAATCAGCCTGTTAACTATCAAAATTGAACGTTCTGCAGATTGCGGCTAATCGTAAACTCGTAGGAATCACATGATTCAGAGATATTTTAATTGATGAATGGAAAGAATTACACGTACGATATACACGCATTGCTGCGTACGCGAGCTACACGTGTACAGCCGAGTCTGGCTTTGCTATCTGACTATAGGAAAAAAAAGCTTTCTTTCTCTACAGTAGCTCGGAGACTGGAACACTTGAGTTCGCGATGAAACTATTTTTGAGTCGACTGATAAATTCAATGCCTATCTCGTGTGTATGCAGGAGCAGCCAGCTGTACCTTGTTCCGACGAAGCACCTTTTTTTTTAATCGTAACCAGACGTCTATTAATAATTTAAACGCGAGTGTCGAGATAATTTTTAAAGTTCTATCAATTCGATGCAAGAGAAAATTATTTTTCCGATCTGCTAAACTCGTTTGAATGAATGAATATTTTAGATTCAATTTATTCGTACGATACAGTGATTCTTTATGCCGGAAAAATTCGCAGTTACAATTTGAAGGCTCGTTAACAAGGATTTTACGAGTACGCTTTTCCGGTCGTTAAGTATATACAACGAAAGCCGCCCACTGTTCCTTTGATCGGATTTCGCGTGAAATGGGCGTAGTGTACGTGGGGCGAAAATCTTTCCTTATTTGGATGTTATACGCGAAGTACCGACTGTATAGATTCATTTGAAAATAGACTGCCTAGGGGTCGAATACCCTGTCTGAAATCGCATCTGTTCTGTAGACGCAATATACCCGCCTCTCTGTGCATAAGTATCGGCCTTTTCTCTAGAGACGGACAAAACGAATATGCATAAAGACTGTGCTTTATTTTCTATCTATGCTATATTTGGAAAAGTTTGGAACTATATGCATGTATTGTAGTTCTCTGTTGCGTAAGATTCGTTCGAAATACTTATGTGTAACTTATGGTCTTTCTCTTTGAGCTCGGCTTAATTTACTCCTTTTCTGAACTTTGAATGGTTGCAACCAATCATTTATTAATATTGCAAAGATAATCTCTTTTTATTTATGGGTTATTACAAAAATATTAATAAAATATGTTTTTAAGACCTATTAGAATTTGTTAAAACAAAAAATAAAATGATGATGACTTTTGGATTCAGATTTGAATAGTATTTTATTAATTTATTACTATGTACTATTCAGGCAATATTTTACTTTTTTTCAAACAAAATTAATTATTTATATCGTAATGACGTAATACATATGACGAATTTTGAATTCGGGCTATGGAATTACAATTTATTACCATTAATATTTTTTATGAGTCTCTGTATGAAAAAAAACAGTATATTGTTGTTTTTTCAAATGAATTAAATTATTGACCATAATGGTACTATTTGATAAATTTCCGATTTGATACCCCAAAATAGCATAGAAATATCATTTGAGCTTTGAATAAAAAAATTCCATCAATTTGTTCAAATTGTAGCCTACGCTAAAACCAAAATTAAAAAAATATGTACACAGTATGATAACATCATCATTTGTAGGTCTTCGTAAATTGACTTACTGGAGGGAAAACCTGCTAATTAAAAATAAAACGCTTCAGAAACAAGCGAACTGACAAAATTGGCTTCTAAAATCAGCCATTTAAAAAAATAAAAGATGCATACGAAATTCTGTTAAATCTGTTTATGAATATATAAATATAAATTAATATATTTGCGAATACGAATTCATGATAAATTCTGATATATTCGTAAATTCGTAAATATATTTCATTTAAATATATATACATACAATTATACATATTTATTTTTTGAATTGGCAGGTTCGGGAAATCTGTTCCTGAACTGGCTGGTTTCTGTATCATTTTTCTGAATTAACATATGTTGAATAATTTTTTTTAATTAGCGGATTGTTCTACCAAGGGTCGAAATAATGTTTTGTAACATACATTTAAGAAAAAAAAAGTTTATTTTTGCAATAATATTAAATGACGTCTTGTAACGAACATTCCAAGTCCAGGTAGAGAATGAGTGTAAAAAACCCCCATGCTATACATAAAAATTTTACCAGAAATTGACCAACCGTTGACCTACAGTACATATCGATTGGCCAAAATATAAGTGTAATTTTAAGTTACCACAAAGTTGACCCTGTTTTTTAATAATTTCACATTATGCAGAGTGCAGTTACTCACTGACATAATAATCATACACGGTTTTCCATGATTCGATTTTACGAAACAAGCGTCGATAGATTCGTCAAACTCGATTATGTCATCGCGATACGAAGTCAAGTATTCTGAACTAGATGTCAAAGCCCACTAAATCAAACTCAGTATTTTCAAAAGATTCCGACAACACTTTGTAGAAAGTTCGTTAGCCTCGGAAGTATTTTTTTCACACTCGGCGAATCCCAACTCTCTCTCTCTCTCTTTCACTCAAGAGCAGAAACGAAAAAAAAATACAATTCAAAGTATATCTCAACGATTCCCGTCATCGCGACGTTGGTTAACTGCGGCTTGTCTCTCAGGATCTCCCTTGATCAAATAAATAATTCTCACCGAGACCGAAAATCTCGACTCGCAGCTTCCCTGCGCTAACAGCACATTTATCGCTGGCACGTAGGCTATATATGTTCCGCGCGTATAGCCCTTAGGGTATTTCGTTGTGTCGGACGCAGTGCTATATTAGATTCTCGTCTCGCTGAATTCCGGACCCTCTGACATTGACCCTGCGGAACACGTCCGCCGAAAATCTCATTGTACAGCGCACGTTCTCCGCCTCCTCTCGTTTGAACAATGATGCGTATACTGCCTCGCCTACGACGAGATGAAAACCGTGGGCGCCTGATGATGCGCTGTATCGTGCGCTTGCGTGTATACCTATATATATTATATACGTTTTTGCATATACATATATAGCAGGAGTTTTGCGCGTAGTCGGGAGAGAGTCTGGAGGAAAAGCTTAAAATAGTATGGGACTTCCGTCGAATCGAAGGTGTTCGTATGGTCGAAGCGACTTTTTTTTATCTCAGTGGCAGAATGCGTTGTCTGCGTGCTTTTAGCGGTGTCTCGAACGGCGTGGGTTAGTGAATTTTTGTTTGTTTGTTTTTTTTTCTACTCCTTTGAACGATCAGTGAGGGAGAAAGTTTAGCCAAGGAAACATTAGTCTCGTATACGAATTTTTGAGTCCATTCAAGTGTCGGATTTAATTATGTTGCGTATGTTTTGCTAATTAAAGATTTCCGCTTTGCGGGCTAAATTATACACTATTGAATTTCTATTATTCGATGCTGATAGTGGGAGGAGACACGTTAGTTTCTCATTACTCGAACTATGTAACATCAAGGTACAAATGATCGATTTATATCTATTTAAGATTAGCGTACCAAGAAACTTTTATTTTACTGCACCGTTTACGCTTGTACAAGCACGACGTTTACGATTAATAAAAACTTCCAACATATATAAAATTAATAATTTACGATATTCATGCCACTTTTTTAACGGCTTGTAATCCGTACAAACGGCATCGCGATTTCGGATATAAAATTTGTTTTTTTTTTAACAACTTAATAAAGCGCACCATCGAAATCGACATAATAATAATAATACATAAATTTATTATTTTATTACTTTTTTATTATTATTTTTTTAGAATCGACGGTTTCATCAAAATAATAATAAATCAATTTATTATTTTTTGTTTATTTTTGTGTGTTTTTTTTTTTTAATGAAAACGTCGATTCTCCGCCGTGACGGACATTCTTCGATGTTATACAATCTGGCAAAGAACATCATAGAGACACATCGGTCGCTTACTCCACTTTGAAACGCAAATTTCGCGTTAGTCGGTGCAATAGCTTTTACTGGGAATTTCTGAAAGCTCAGATTAATTACCTGCGACGCGTTGCAGCAGTAGCAACGGCAACAAAATCCAATAAGCCAACATGATGAATGAAAGCACTGCTCAATTATCACTAAAATTATCTCACACAAGCTCGGTTTCTCTCATTTTTGCTTTAGCGCAAAAACAGGGCCACGTCGTAAAGGAAAATTACGAAACTCTCTTTTTTTTTTTAAAAAAAAAAGGTAAATAATTCAAAAACGAAAAATTCGTCGTATTCGATCGTTTGCTTGGTAAAAAAAAGTCGGACGAACTACCGGCGATACAATTCGAACGGCAGTGCCGTCGTCGTCCTTCGTCGCTGGTTCGCGTTGAACTGAAGCTGCGCTGCGTGAGCAGTTGCGCGCTTGGCTTTTCGTTGGCCGATGTGTGGCGCGGCGCTTCTTCTTTCGATGCGTCTGTCTCTCTCTCTCTCTCTCTCTCTCTCTCTTTTATTCGCTCACGCGTGCTCTCGTTTATTGTTGCGCCGGCTGCACTTTCCGATGCGTTGTCAAAGGCTCGCTGCGACGCCAGAGACTGTAGCGGTGCTATTTCACGCATTGGATCCCAAGAGAGTCGAGTGTTCTTCGCTTAGAGCTTCGGGTGTGGAAATTTTGCCGTATAAGGGATTTGATTTTATGAATGACGCGTGACGTCCGAGGAATGCGGATATCGTTTTAGCGACCCATTAGGATTTTTCGTGCGAAGGGATGTTCCCATTGCTATTTCTGCAATGAGCGATTCATTATTTGGTGGGAATTGCCGCTGTTGACTTAACGGGGACTCTGTCAAACAAGAGCGTAACGAAGATGTGTATTGTAAATATACAAGACTAAAAAATCTAAAAGTGTGATTGGGATTTTCACGAGTTGCGCAATTTTAGAGTAGAATCTAAAAAAGATCTTATGTTATCTGTCGTACGACAAGACTTCTCTTTCCGTATTCCAAATGTATTAGGATCGTAAATATGAGATATTGGGTTATTATACACTGAAAATAAGGAAAATAAAATAAACAATGATTTGTGTTTAAAAAGTATTTATTTGAAACTAACGTTCTTCCCGTTGGTGCGTTACTTACTGAAATAAAATGAAATTTATTTGTATAAAGTAAGTATATTTTTCAAATCATAGCAAGAAACATTTTCGAAAATTGGGGTTTTAAAGAAGAAAATATGTACTTTAATGAAAACACAATATTTTCACTTTGACAAGTAAATACTTGTCAAAGAACACATTGTTATACAAAAAAAATGATTTATATGAGTACAGTAAATCATTTTTTTCAAATTCATATACAATGTATTTTCGTGGACTACATTTACATTGACATTAATATTTACAAAAACTCTCAATAGATGCAACGTAGCTTATCTCAATAATCGAATTTCCGTATCGCGACGTAAAAATAAAAATTCGGTGATTATAAATACAGCTTGAATTGAAATTCAACGCATAAAATATAACAACATCGTCAGCATAAAGGGAGAGTCGTGTTATACAATATCCGTCATCGTGAGACGATAAGGGCGGATGTTTGGCATCACTTAAAGTTCAAATAAATATTATTCTAGAAGAAATAGTTAACATATTTGGACTAAGATATGTTCCTATTCACGACTCAAGAATATCAATCGGTAACGATTAAATAGATATAGAATTAAAAAATTATAGACAAGTCCATTCCAGTCACGTACGCTGGACGCATAAGTAATACAACGCATCTAGTATTGACGCTTCTGTACTAACAGTCATCTACTTGAGAAAAATGAAACATCAAGGATATACTCGGTTTAAAAATTATCGTCACTGTGATAAAGTCGCGCAATTATTATTATTATTACGTAGTTGACGTTTATAGCGAAAAAAATTGTTAAAATAAAATAAAATTTGTTGAACTACGAAAAAAATGTTTTGGATAGTACACGGAAAATATTTACTCCAATCTAATCATTGTATTTATTACATGAAAAAATACGTTTTATTTCGAATAATCAATTTTTAAATCAAACAGATAATTTTCGATTAAAACATTTATTTACTAAATGCGATACGCTTTGCATTTCAATATGCTTACACTTTTTCATTTTCGCAACGTGATCTTATATATATAAGCAATTTTTCTAATATATTTTAAAACCAAAACACTGTTTCATAATTCAAGTAAATACATTCTTAAAAGACCAAAAAATCATTTGTAAATAAATAAACATTTAATTTCAGTGTAAAATTATAACATTCCAATAGTCATATGATAAGACGGTGTGACTTAAGACGCGCTTAAAATTGAATTTTTATAAAAAGCACAGTAAACCTATACAGGGTAGCTGCTGATGTAACAAGCACATCACAAACCGAGAACGTAAAGTCTACCTCAGAGAAACACGCGGTGGCCCATTAATATTCCACGAGCAAAGTGTACTGATGCGAAAATCAGATAAGAGCAACTTGTAAGAGCGGCCTGTTTCACGCGTTGGACGGAACGCAAGCATTGCCGAGAGCTTTGGACCTCCCCGTGATTGTTCATCCGGTTATGATACAAAGAGAGACGTCCAAGAAAATTATGACGTTACATCGCTATACTCTACCGTTTTAGAATCCGATAGACGGCAAGTGTGAAAGGCGTGAACGCATCGCTAATTTTACGCGACAAAAGGTACACCTCGATCCTCTCGAGAAAGTCGTGAGATTCAAATGATAAATTCGCCAAAGGCGTTGAAAGCATGAAATGTGCTCGATGCGTTCGGTTATTGTATATTTTTCGAGATCTTGCGTGAAAACTTTTTGTTTTTGAAAGTACGACCTCGATCGACACTGTTCTTTTTATGTGTGTCGATTACGTCGCTTTGTTCAATGTCGCGAATAATGGATTAGCAAACAGAGAGAAGCTATACTCTTGTACAAAGCAGCGGTATCAAATTATTGGGAGTTAGGAATTGTTTTGGCGCCGTCTGAGCAAACAAATCGACGAGTAATCAGTATCAAGAGAGCCTTCATTATTATACGAGCTAAATATTCTCATATAATGAATCTGAGAGCTTCCTTGAATCTTATATGCTAATATAGATATATTTCTATGAAACGATTTCGTAACTCTAGCCGTATGCTTTGCGACGAAGTCAAAGAGCTTTTAAAATTTACAATGCAAAATATTAAAATTAATTGAAATGAATGCGAGAATTAACCGCGTAGTTTTAAAAAGAAACTACAGGCAACTTGGAAGCTTAAATTTTACTGTCCATTGTTCGCGACGCGTTAATTTGAATTTCGCGCGGAATTTTGAGGAATTAAAAAATTACGACTACTCGGATAAATTTAAGTCGTAAAATTAAAAAAAAAAACCTGTCGTCAAATTAAAGTGGACCATCCGGTGTAGTGGGCAACTGCTGCTTCTTAACTGTGCATGTGTATATCGCATGACAATAAACTTGTTGAACGTATACGAAACACGTGGCTGCTCCAATTAGCCGTTGTCGAAAAAAAAAGAACTGTACTTGTAAACTCCACACCTTATACGAACTATATTTTAAAATATCTGACAATTATTCCAACTGTGTATAATGAGTTCGTTTATAAGCGATGTCCTTTCCGTCGATACATCAATGTCTCTGCGACAACAAGCCTATATATATGCACAGGCATGTTGCACCAGTGCTATCTCTGTAGGTCATGTATGCGAACGCGACGTTCAATAACCGTTTGTCCGATTGTATAGAAATTTAGTTATAAGCCGGTCGGTCACTCCTCTTATCGCTGAACACCTTTTTTTCTTTCTCTTTTATAAATATGTATATATACATCCACGAAATACAGGAACAGGTGAAAATCGACAAATTATTCGCGAAGGCACACCGACCGGTTCCTGGGTGTCTTCCGAGTAAAATAAGCCCTTTGCGCGTTCTTTTCAGCTTGCATGTGATTTTTTTTTACTTCTCGGATGTGGATTTAATTTAATTTTATTGAATTGGAGGTATTTTCTTTTACTTTCTTTGCAAGTGACTCAATTCTATGTAATTATGAAGTTCGTATAATTTGTTTACTTCTGGGATGTAAATTTACATCTCATTTTATTAATCGATTATTAGTTATTCTATAATATTGGTATAAATGACTGATCTGTAAAGTTGATACCGAAAGACAAAATGACAAGGCCTTTCAAGTGCAAAGTTATACGAGTATTTGAAAGAAGAGTTTTTTAAAGTCATATGAGACTTCTGAAAAATCGTCTGATTTTAATCAGTATTCAAATGTTCATAACTTTTCAACTAGTGCGTTTAATAATTCATTATGATAATCGAGGGATTTTTCAGGCTCCTTCTATCTAAATAATTTATTAACATTTGAATATGTATTAACAAATGCTTATGAACCAAAACTTATTTTTCAGTACAAATAATTACTTTTTTTTAATTTGCCAAAAAAGAACAGTACTATCGAAAAGTCATTAGTATTTCAGCGAAACCCAGGAAAACTGGCATTCCCCAATGAAACGGGACCTATTGGTATTTATGCACATTGCCTATGCAAGTTTTTTTTAAATTGAAGTTCTTTCAATATACTTTTTAGCTATATACCTCCAATTAACGATCCAACGCTTCACTCGACGAAAATTGGCGAAATCCTCGTAAAAAATCGTTAGCAACTTTTTTTAAGTCATAAAAACCGACAAGCCGCAACGAATATGTAAACGCGCTGCTATTCTGAAAATCCCCAGGAATGAGGAAACTAGTGTCCGGGCCGATATGCCCTCGCGAATAATTTTTCGTTTTCCAGGTACAGAGTTGTTTCCTACATTTTGCAAACGCATTACACGCTAACTACAAAATTAAAACCAAACTGGGATCTCCGACAGATCGTACGAATGCATTTTTGCCCAACGACTTTCGCTTGCATTACGGACGATTAATTCGCTACGTTGAAATGGCGCAGCTCCGAATCCAATGTACTTACGTACACAAGACGCATTTACCGGTTGTCTTTTTGCCGAAGCGATACAGCACCGTTTGGCTGAAAAAGTTATTCGGACGTGTAATCGACGTGCGCTTGCAGACCAGCTCGCGCGATTTCATACGTTTCACATTTTACGTCCTGTCGGCTATCCAATCCCTTTGAGAGAGCTCGAGTCTGTGTCGCAGCTTTTTGCTCGGAGCTTCTGATTGCGTTAATTTATATATACGCACGTATGAATTGTTGTCCCACTGGCTGTTCACGGTGGATTTCAAAAGGCGGAAGAAGTGGTACGACGACCGGTGTGCATGGCTTTCAAAACGTCATTCTTCGACGCGACAAGAGCAGGTCGGCATTCTTAATTACGCGTGTACTAATAACATGGGTTCTTTCGTTTTTTTTTTCATTCCGTAGTAGGAATTGGTCAATGATCCAGTATTGGGTAAGTACTGTTCTCCAGCCAACAATACTATGTTCTAATAATATAGGTTCTTTGGATTTTTTCATTCCGTAGTAGGAATTGATCAATGACCCAGTACTCAAGCCAACAGTACTGTAAGCGTGGGATAAGAAAATTAGTGATAAGAGGACTGGTAAATAAAAAACCAATACTGTGCCAGTATTGGGCCAGTGCTGTGGTACTCTGGTTTAAGTTTGGCATACTAGAATTGGGCCAGTAATCATATGATACAATAATATATACATAATACATAATTTAAAAATGGAATGTCGTCTTTTCAAGCATTAAGTTCAAGAGATTCCTCTTTTAATGTTGATGAGACGATCCTAAACTTACAGTAAGTAGTTGATAGTCAAACTCTCCTTCGAATGTTACGCCAGTATTGGGCCAGTACTTGTCCCAGTACTGTACCAATATTACGCGTGTATTGATCCAGCAATGGTCCAGTACAGTATTACAACTACAGCCGGTTCTTATCATCCCTATATCAAACCAAGGTTGCACCAGTACTGGCTCATTGTTCCAGTAGTGGCAATTCCTACTAGGGTTGCCGTATCTGTCAATCGAATAATTGTTTACGTTTCTTTCTCGCGATTAAACATTCGATCTTGTATTGGTCAATGATTGCGTTCGCATCTAGCGTAGAAAACAATCAGCGGCAATGAAACCATCAATCGTATCAATTTTCTCGTATCTTCACCTCTTGCCTCCCTTTTTATTACACTGATCGGCGGCTCCGATTCGTCTGTTCGTATCTTGCGTAACCGACGTTGATGCGTATATACATATATACTTTGGAACCCGCTTCTCTTCCTGTACTTAAAATACCCGTATGCTTCTCATCGAAAAAAACTTCTTTCCCCCTTCCTTTCTCGCTCTTACCAAGCTTCATACTCTATCATTTTGAAAATTGTTTCCGTCTCGAGGGAATTTCGAAACGAAACACAAGATTTGCGAATAAGCCATGATTTTTCAAGGTTTCGCGAAGAATTCTCCACAAAAAAAAAATGTTTTTTTTCTCAAAAAATCACCCGATCGATCGAATGTGCGAAAGCACATCGATATATTTGAGAAAGTCGTGCGAAACCGGTTTGGCCTTGGTTGATGTCTCAATCAACGAGCCGCTGATAGATCGCGATCTTTGTAGTTCTCGGTGTACGCGAAGCATCGTAAGTAGTCAGTCGAGAAAGCTCGGATAGCAGAACCTACAGTTGCCCCTTTCAGTCCCCCCCCCCTCTCTCTCTCTCTCTCTCTCTCTCTCTCTATGAAGTAAAACTACTAAAAGAGCTTCCCTGTTATTTTCCATTGGTCTTGCGCGTTGCTCAATGCACTTCCCTTATGCATACATGCATCTTCCAGCAAAACTAGAATACGGAAGCAGAAGAGTCGGTATATAGGCTTGCACCGCAGCCGTGAGCTGTATATGTAGAATTGCATGGAGGCTCATCGGTTATTCAATCGGGTGGCCCGTATAGCAAACAGTTGTAAAACAGACGTACACGCATAAGTATCTCAACGATGCATTGCACACATGACGCAGATGTTGCGCGCGATACCATGGACTGAACTCACTATCGTTGTCATCGGCATCTAGTACGTAAATATATGTATACGTACGCGAGAGTCGAGAAGTATGCGCATATTTACGTATGACGTATAGAAAAGAATGGATACTTCACATTTTTATTTTTCGTATACTAACTAAATTTATGATTCGAAAGAGAAAAAAAACTATTAGTAACTGGAACGATTGGGTGAAGTGAACTTGATAAAAGTTCGATAGATATGATTGTTTAACTTTTTTTTAGTAATAGTGAGTTACTTTATTGTTTGGAATACGGTGGATAAGGAGTGACTGATAGATGGATGTAATTGATTAGTATGCGTACAATGAAACAAAATTATCTAATCGGCCTTTGGTTCGTCATATGAAAATATTTACTTGAATTTCATCGTCGTATTTATTTGAATGAAACGATTAATTATTATTATTTGGTTGTTTTCGAGAGAACAATAACTCGAATTTCTTTTGAGTACTTCTCTCGAAAACTATGAATTTAAGTAACAATATTTTAAGAATAAAAATATCTTCGAATTGATCGTAGACTACTAACGAATTTATTCAGACTTTTTGTACTAATTTTTTAAAATTACGCGATTGCCTAAACTCATCTCGAAACAAATTGAGAATATTTTGTATGCGATTATAGGACATTTTTGTATACTAATAATAATCCCACTGACGTATCTACCAGTCCTATGGATGGCTCCAATTTTTTGATAAGGAGGCGACTTTTTTCGCAAAGAGTTTCCCATATACATACAATACATACATTTCTATCTAGAAATATGGACCAATCTCGAGAAAATTATATTTTATGGCATGGCAGTTCGCACGATAGCTTTATTAGCTAAAAATAGAGCTTGATTCTCAAGTCGAAGCCTTGGTAGATGCTTCTGTATTGATACAAACCATATTCATAATTTTTTTTATTGAGACTCATGATCGAACCTTCTCAAAACTGAATTTGAATACTTTAATAACACAGGGAATAATATATATATAATGACATATGTACAGCTTTTTATTTTTTTACAAATTTTTGAAAATAATCATAGAATCTTCCAATATCTTTGACATCCACTAACTTACACCTAAACCTTTACGAAGAAAATACTTTAAAAAATCAGGAATGTAGATACAATTCCAATGAACATTTTAAAAATATTCACAAAAACAAAAACAATGTTTGACCCGTGAGTTATTGTCAAAGAATGACCCACATATTATATAATATGATACATATGAGTATACACGTTAAATTATATACTCCTGAAATATTCAACATAATGAACCAGCCCTTACAGCTTGTCTATACGCGACTTGACTAAGCTTTTCGCGGAGCTGCTTCGGATAATTATAGGCTTTTAATGAATCGTCGTCGATTGCTTCTTTTTTCTTCATTGAATGTATGGGTTCTTGTAACTCCGGATGACGATAATCTGCATACGGGACTGTATTAAGAGGAAGCTTAGCGTTTTTGCAGGAGTTGGCGTTTCAAACGGGATAATTCGATGGAATACTACTTTAGTGACTTCTAATGATCTCCAATAAAACGATGTACATCGCCGAGTGACGTAATAATTACACGCTAAAACTTGAAAGTCGATTAAAATGAAGTGGTCTACAAAAATAGATTTAATCGCAGCCGCGATTATTAGCGAGACATACTTTATCGCTGTAACAACATTGGTTGATAATTTTTCGCGTAATTTTCATATTAATCACACGCAGTCCAAATGGCAATTAGTTTTCGAGAGTTATTCAATTGGACTGCGACGAAATGGTCCAAGGGAAGGAAAATTTGGCAAAAAGACAACAATAACAAATCATCACTTTACGACGGCGACAGTTTTTGAAGAAGACATTAACGGTATAAATTGGCGAATTTCTTACTGCAACGTATTTGATGAACGTGGAGATAATGGGCATAAAGGAATACACTATAAAAGTACACTATCTGTCATTCGTCGCTGTCAGATGATGTCACTCGTGCTAAATTAGAAATTTTTTACTTCTTCATAATCGTCTATAAGCTGTAACGATTATTTGACACACTTTGTGCTTAAAAGAAGTACTACTATCATCTTCAAGCTCGTACCGAAGTCACAGAAATAACTTAGATACCGTAAGTAGCTTAGCGCTTTGGCTGTTCAGAATTGAATGAAAACTTATGTAACACGGCATTATTAACTTTTGGAACATATAATATGCATCCAACGACTAGATACACGTCAAAACCGAGATTTCAAGCAAGATCATATATTATGACAGTTGCCGCTTTTTACGACGCGTGACTTCATTTATGAAATGGCATTTTAACGTGTATTTATATATCTTGGCCATTCGCGACCGTCTAGCGGATCGACATTTAAGGAATGACGAATGTTTTCGCAGCTCTTAGATGCCTAAATTTCATCGCAAACAGGCGAGTTCTTTTTTCTAGTTCATTCAAATTACACAAGACGCCAAGTACCCGAACGAGAATTCAACGCGATCTTTCCCACACTATTTCGAGCTCATCCCATGAGTTCGCGCTTAGAATTAAAATATGCAATAAGACGCGATGCAAATAATAGAGAAATCTCGAAAAAGGAATCGATCAAAGTCTAAAAATAAAAATTCCCAACTGGCCTCAATCGAGATAGCTTTACCCAATATTACGTTTACGTGATTGCTTTCCAAATTAAAGTCCAAATTCAATTTTATAGGATTGAGCTTTATTAATTCGTTATCCCAGACTTCCTTAGCGTACTTCAATCTCAACGAAATCAGATTTACGACTCGATTTATCTCTTGCGGAACCGCTAGCGAGAAAATTGCAAACCGCATAAAATCGTCAAATATACTGTGAAAAATTAACAACCGTAAAATTCCTCAACTATTCATTTGGTTTAACGAAACGCCTTGCGAATGTGTGAGAATGAAGTGAAAAAAGACTAAGAGATAAACAAGTGCAACCGCGTAGAGAGGGAGTGTTATATGTAGAATATACGATTTTTTTACGTCAGAAAACGCGTATCCACTTGATTTACTGTTCAATGAATCATCCGCACTGCTTTTGCTTGATTCACGAGAAACTCGACTGAGTTCCTGAAAGAACTTGGAAGCCCAATCATAAGGTCAATTCGCGTTAAAAATAAACGAGCCAGTAAGGGCCCTCCAAGTTCCCTACTACCCTTCTCCGTCGATTCTCCTACTTTTTAAGCTGGAGGTTCGTCTCAAGGTTTATTTTAATGGCACAGCGTACATTCTTTATTTATTTTATCGCCTCGTTGACGTTTGCAGAAAGCAACACCTTTTTCTTTCTTTTTTTTTTGTTGTAAATTTAATGAACGGCCTACTAAGCGTAATAATACGTAATCGTACACAAACAAAGGAATAAATTGAGTTTTAGTCGATTGAATTGGAAAGAAAAATTCTTTACGTAACGATATTCCACTTTCGTGGAAATTGAGTATAGAATACCGGTTATGCACTTTCGTACCATATTGACCTTCGTCGTGCTATTGTTACGAAAATGGAACAAACATTTTTTTTTAGTCTTTTAGCGGGGACTTCTCGTGCGCGTTATCCATCGCACAGGTGACTTTATTTACAAAGAAAAAATCGCACATGTATGCTAAAATGACTTCTGTACGCTACGCCGTAGCTTCGAACATGATTTTCCAAATCTCTTCGGTGTTAACGATCGAAGACGTCTTGGAAAAGAAAAATGACGGTACAAGCAGTAAAATTATTTTTTACGCTCAAAGTTGAAATCCTGATAAATATAACGTCGGTGTTTATCATCGCAAAGCTTATTTCGATTTCGCATCATAATTAACCCTTTAAACGTACTAACAGCGCCGGCTCTGAAATAATGAGCAAGACGTCCTCGTTTTTGTTTTAAATATATCCCCCTGAAACGTGTACACGTATGCAAACGAATTGAAAATCGTGAGTAAAAGTAGTTCGATGAAAATTTCATGCGATTGTTGCGGACTTCTTGAAACGGATAAGAATACATAATATCGAACCGAAACGGTTAGGCTTCGCTTAGAGTTATGGTATACATGCAGCAATGTAAACTAGATAAATCTCTGAACAGGAATTGATCGAAGTCCAAAAATACAAATTTATAGCCGATCTGAAACGGGACAGTTTTACACAATATACCCTTACGGTAGCGCGTGAATATTCCGTACGTGACGTTCATGCCAAATATAGGTAAGCATCATACGGCTCTATTCGCAACGGAGGCCGCGTACGTTTACGACTTTCGTATTGTATCGTGGACTCGGTAAATAATACAACTTTTTTCCTTCATTTTTTCATTCGTTATAAAGAGCTAAATAAACGTAACCGTTAGTCGTCGGGTATAAGCGTCTGAAAATGTCTAAGAAAGTCGACGGAAACGTTGTTTGGAAATTTACGCGATACAGAGAGAATCGCTTTTTTTCGACGGGATAAATCATCGTAAAGGTGTCCGAAGCAGCCAATAAAATTTTAACGTATACGCACGAAATTACGATCGGTACGGATCGGGCGTGTCCGCGCGATCATCGTTGACCAATTTATTTCGGCGCGTCGTTGCTTGATGGCCGGTTCGGTCAATTTTTTTTCTTCTGAAAGAAAGAGAGAAATACGGATGGGCAGCGGAAGAGACCATCGAAAGAACAAACAAAATCGCCGCACTCGCCTCCGCGGTCGAGCTAATAAGTCACGCAGGCAATGCGGGTCTCTCTCGAAAACTTTGCAAAGCGTGCCGCCGCTCGAATTCATATGTTTTGTGCCTTCCTATACACCTTTGCTTGTTTTATTGCATAGTTGCGCATAAACCGGAGAATTTGTGTATCGAATAAGAAGAAAAACGCACACGTAAAAAGATGAGAAACTAGAAGATGAGAGTGAGAGAGAACTTTTAATCGCAGCTTATAGGTCGGCTGATCGATGAGAGAATTTCGGAGATGACGTAGGACTTCGCGAAAAAAATAAGCGATGGGTGCGCATATACAAATGAATGAAAGGTGGAGAGGAAGATTACGAAACGTGTAGTGTATTCATACTGTTGAAGCGTAAAAATTTAAGATCTTCGCTATGCACGACAAAATCTTTTAAAAAACGCAGAGGCTATTACGCAAGCCTCTTCAACTCCTCGAAAACATACCTGTTTAAAAACTGAGCGTATGCAAAATTTATCGCTCGAGAGAAAGAGAGAGAGAGAGAGAGAGAAGATGGAATGAGGTGACTTTTACTTTGGTAATTGAGCATCTCCAACGGGAAGAGTAAAAATTTTAATTAAAAAAAAATATATCTTTTATTCGAGAAGAAAGTGATAGAATATACTCGTCGTGTAGAGGCGATCTGAAAATTTTTAATCAGCGCTTTTTGATGGAAATAAATATTTACACTTTGCATGACCTCGAATTCGTATACGATTTTAAACAGATAATGTGATCAAAAAAGTTTATATGCCGATAAATATTTATACAAAAATATTTACACGAAACGAATGCGCTCGTTAAATTTAATTTTGTAACTGCAATGGCTCGTGGAAAATGTTGGCTCTTTTTTTATTGAAGGGCTAAACATGCGTGGATTGAAAAGTGTTATCGAATTTGAAAAAAAGCTGGACAAGCAAACGCTTGTAAACATATGTAGAGAATGATTTAGAAGACACTGATATACTGAAAAATATAATTGTTAGAATTAAAAAAAAAATTATTAATCAATAGTCCTAAAAAATATTTATTTGAATAATATGTATAAATGGCTAATTGATAGAAAATTTCATTTTAATAAACCAACAGCTTTTACTGGCTCCTGATATTATCGGTAAATATTTGTTTAAATATACTAATTCATTATTGAAATTTGTCGACTTTCAATAAATATGTATCAGAATTCAAAAAGACAAATTTTAAATTTAACCAAAGTATTCGCATAGATACACTTATTAATTTCCAAAAATTATTAAACGTGTCTTCAAGCACATTTTTATTCCTAAACAATAAGTAAGTAACGTTTCACTGAAAATAATTTTGCTTACAAAGATGTAATTTTCCTATCAAATCAATCTCCTTAGCTGCAGCTAACATTTGTTTCACTGTATAAATTCAATCGATAAAATCTTCACTCAAATCAATAATTTTACGGAGTTTTTAATTAAAATTCACAAATCACGTATACTGCAAAAAGGAGCACATTTATTCACTTGTTGATAATCTCACAATCGATTAACATTATTCGATGACTATCGCTCGACGCTCGCTACGACGACAGCCATAAATAATTCTACTTCAATGCATCATTTAATCAACATGTATATATATTTTTCGCTAACTTCTTTCACTTCACCGGCAATCGCGTACTGGCGCATTTTATCGTGGCTTACACCAGACACTTCGCTGTTTTTCTATTAAATGAAAACTCGCCAGCTGGAAATACTCGCGTCGTGCCATCGCGATGTAGACGTGTTTTTATTCTCGCGCTGGGATTGCCATATCAATAATTTATAGGACGGTATACGCACTTTGCTCAATAAAGTGAAATCTTTGACACGTATGCGAATAAACGTCGTAAATGAAATGTTCATCTTCAGGCTCGGAGGCATATTGCACCACGAATACACCAAATCATACACAATAGCAATTTATTTATTTTGTCCACATTAATCTCACGTTGGTTCGCCAATAAAAACACTGGGCCGTAATCGATCAAATGTGCCTGGAGGTACGTCGATCGACCTGGTATTAAGCTTGACGTGTAATATCGCTATAAATCGTTGGAAATATTTTTGACTGTCAATTACGAATATCCCGTTAAATATTGACGCTTTTTCAATTGTACGGTATTCAAAAGATGCAATTGTTATTAAACCATGCAATACAGGCATATTAATCGTTAAAAAAAACCATAGTGCATTTTACTTTAATAAATATCAATCTTTCGCTCTGACCTAATAATCGTCGTGTTGTGTGGAAAATGTTTTAAAATGGTATTAGTCTAAGTGGAAACGATTTCTACACACTTATATGGATGAGCAATTCATATTTCTATTTGCGAATGGTTATACAATGTCATTTGAAGAACATAAATATAAGTTTGCAATAATTATAGTTTTTTTTCTACAGCAGCAATATATGCAATTATGCCAAGTTCTCGTTATATATATTCATTGCGATTTTGCTAAAAGGTTATATATTATTTTCGCTATAAAATACAAGTGAAATCGCTCGGAAAGACAAATTTGAATAAAAATCTATTCAATGTTAGTCTTAACAAAATTAATGTAATAATTTGTAGGCTAATAAAGAAGGATACGTAGTACGTTAGATATTGAAAAATTTTCGACGTTTAAATTTTTTGAAATTTCGAATGTACTGCAAACGCGTGGACCTCTCGAGAGTTGAAATTTATAAGTAAACCAGACGTTTGTATTCGAGATGCACAAAATTTGCATAAAAGTATTACTACGTGTTACAAAGTAACTGCGATGACGCATTGTCTCCATTGTATTAGCATGTTTCAACAATCGTTTACGCCAATATCAATTGATCAAAAGGCATTCCACGCACTGAATTCCACAAGGATTACGTTGCTGTTAAACCATATATGTTTTTGGGTGCAATTGTTTAAACAAACGTTTCATTGATTTTAACTAGTGAAAAATAAGTACTATTTATAGGTACAAATTAATTTTCAACTTGTGCATTGTTACTGTACAGAAATTAATGTAAACGTTTTAATAGAATGCAGGCAACACAGTAATTTGTGTGAAGCAGAATAAAAAACTAGACGATGGCTATTTACGTAATATAAACGGTATTACAAGTCCAGCGTTGTTCAAACGAGCGATTGATTGATCAGTTCAAAATGGGATAAAGGATAATTTGAATTTCACAAAATGACGCTATGATTGTACATGTATTTAAGTAATTTATAGTTGTATATAGCAGATTTTTATTTAATTTTTATTTCGGGAAGTAACGAGTTCGTACAAATAATTATAGCTTTAAATAAATATTTTTTAAAACCAGTATGCAAATTTTTTTTCTTTCCATAAATACGTTTTTATTCCGTGTACATTTTAATTACTAGTCTATAAATTACATTACAATAAAGTTAGACAACTCAGACTTTTTTTTGGTATATGTAAAACAATATACTATTATGCTTTGGAAAGAATAAATACAATTTCGTAAGTCCAGCAGGGCTATATAATCTATCTAATCAAAATTATAAAAATCTTGCTTAATAGCCTGTTTCCTAAGAGCTATTTCGCGCCTATTAGATAAACGACCCTTTATTAGATATTTACAGCTAAGCCAAAATTTATTTTAATAACACTGAACTTTACCGTAATGTAATTTTAGGTTAGTAAATAAATATACACGACAAAAAATTGTTTTTATTAAAATAATGCATTTATTAATAAATTACTCTATTGAAATAGGAACATATTTCAGTTATACATAAAAAAATGTTTATTCGAAAGTAAAATTTTTTTCCGTAAAACGTTATTTACCCCTTCTACAAATAAAAATTAGATTGAATACATCATATAATTTTTTAATATCAGAAAATACGTTGATCTAAATATCTAAATATTTTACAAATGAATCAGTAAATCTAAAGCCGTCTCGTTGATTAGCCGCGCAAAAACCGAAGCGTAAATAGAGCGGCGTTAAAAAAATAATAAAAAGAGTATAACTAAAAAAATATTTATTGTCATTTCAATTGATATTCAAGCTAAATTTGCATTTAAGTAAACATATAACGTTTAAACGAACAATTTTTTTCAATTATTATAATTTTTATTATACAAATAGGACCCTCCAAACAAATTATTGTTCTGACACTTTTTTTCTCAGTCTGCAAAATGGTAATTATTCCGAGTTGCAAATATTGGAATATTACAAATTCATTCACAAATAATAGTTATCTGCATTTCATACAGCATATATATATATATATGCATTTCTCTGATAAAGATTACATTCACATATTGCGTGAGTTTTAATGTAGTGGAAATTAATCGATTTTCAATGAGATTGATTAACCATCCTCTTAGACTGAGATTTTATTTAAAATAAAATCTCAATCGCTAAAAATGTAATTTATGATCTATTCGACGTTTGATTACAATTAATACTATTGATGACAAAGCATTATCAGTTATTAATAATTCTTCATTGGAATCTAAATCGTTTCGATGGAATTCCGTTGTATTGTATTACAAATGCAACGGAGCACGTAATTTCTCGCGTCCATTATACTTATAGTAATACTACATAACTGAGATATGCGTAGGAGTGGTACACATTGGATGCTGTGAGTACAAATGCCAGCTCACGTTCTTGGACAGTTTTTCAGTCATGAATGACTCCTCGAGATTAAAGCATTCATGACACAATCTCATACTTTTAACACACGCACATATACGTATAGGTATATGTGTGCGTGAACAGGTATATATATATATAACAATATCGTAAAGCTTATGATGAGGAACAATCAATTTTTTTCCTTTAATGTTATCGTCGTTTATAGGGGTTAAATATTATTTTACATTTGTCACTACATTTTTGAAACATTTTGTAGTATGTAAATGATACTAAATCTACAAAAGTTAATAAAATAATACGAAAATATAATAGAAGTACAAATATAGCGACAGAAAAATTAATTGTACGTTGCAGGCCATGAGTCACACAGCATATTGCGTCGAAAAACCGCTAATGCTCATTTATTCAATGGCCCCTCGATCAATGCTTCAAAACGTATACAAACAATGTTTGTGACTCTTGATTATCTGTATAATCTACGCTTATATAGATTTTTTTTATGATATTAATAAACTCCATGACTGTATCCGATAAAATTATTTTTGAATCATTGATATTTTGCATTTTATTTATACGAAATACAGACTAAGAAAAAATGATACGTTATCAAATGTTCAATGATGAAAAACAACTTACTCCGAGGATTACAAAAGATGAAGCTAAGCTTTTATAGCTTATATGAATATCCGTGTTAAAATTATATGAAAGTAAAATGTAGTATTACTTATATATAGAACTAAAAATAATCAGAATATCGAATATCTAAAATCAATTAATGGCAACTTAACTGTTAATTGTTATCTTTTCTGCCGCTTAATTGAGGCAGTTGATTAGCGACAATTAGATTGATACGATTAAATTCTTGTTGCTTACGTCATTCAATGAAGATCTCAACAAAAATGAATATGAACTATAAACGCGACTATAAACCTTCACATTGTACAGTCGTTGTTACGCGGCTCATTACTCTTGGCCTTACTGTAAATATTTAAAAAATGGTCACTTATCTAATAGACGCGACAAATATCTATCAGGAAATACAGGCAGATCAATAGACCGAGATTTTTCATAATTTCGATTAGATAGATTATGTACTGCTGTTGGACTTACGAAATTGGATTTATTTATTCTAAAACTAGTTTCTGATGATAATTATATTGAACACAGTTTATTATATTTAAGAAAATTTTTTTATCGCACACGTGCTTTTTGGAAGAATTTACTTGGATTTGGATAAAACTGTTTGAAATAATAATTATTTTTATTGACATTTTACTTAGTGATATTAAAATTGAATACAAATTTTGTAAGTGCATAAATATATTTAATCATTTTATAAAAATTAAAAGTTCATTGACTGTAATATGTCTCTATTTTGTAAATAATGTTTTAAATCTAAAATTCCATATGAAAAACGAATTAATATATTTAAACGAATATTTACTGTAATTTAAATTAATACATAAATATAATGATTAGATTCAAGTAAATATTTTCCAAGAACTATACAAAGAAATCATAATTTTGGAATCAAACAAATTGTTTCTTTACTCTAACAATTAATTAAGCAAAATTTCAATAATACACATATAGCGTTACCTAAAACGTACATTTTTTAATTCAAATAAATAAATATAATAATTAAATTGTATTTTTTTCGTTTAGATCGAGTCAGTAAATTTGGCTCTAAATATATTAGATGGTTGGCAATTACGAGATAAAACCCTTTCGGTGCAAAGGGCGAAGTTCCAGTTAAAAGGCACGTACGATCCATCTTTGAAACCCAAAAGAAAAAAGAAAGACAAAGACCGACAAAAGAAAGTTCACGAAAAGTGAGTAATCAATTATATAAATTATAATGTAAACGTATAGATATAGCAATGAAAATTATTACAAAATACACTTTATCCCCTTACATTACAGACTGTTCGATTGGAGACCGGACAGATTAAGAGGAGAGCCCCTTAAATGCGAACGAGTCGTCATTATTAAAAATCTATTTAAACCGGAGGATTTCGATAAAGATGTGACATTGCTTTTGGAATATCAGCAAGACGTAAGATCCGAATGCATAAAATGTGGCGAGGTCAAAAAAGTTACGATCTATGATGTAAGTGCTAAAAATGCATGCGGGAAAATTGTCTTATTGACAATACGAATTACCATAATTTACAGTAATAGGCTTTAATATTTTTTTTATTATTCCTGATTCTGTACACTTAGTAGCAAAGTCAGGATACTTAATGTCAACGTGTCTTTTGTAGACGACAAATATGTTAGCAAACATTATCATAGCAGATAAGCGATCCTGATGCAACTATGAGCCATCATTTTTAATTGAATTTTGAGATTGAAAAATACAAAGAAAACCGGTCGTTAGGAAAATAGCTGTAAATTAAATCGGATTATTGAAATCTTAGAAATAATTGATGAAATTTGCAATTTCAGCGACATCCTGAAGGAGTGGCTCAAGTGACATTCAAGGAACCCGAAGAAGCTCAAGCTTGTTTACAGTTGCTAAATGGCCGATGGTTTGGCCAAAGGCGAATAACAGCTGAAATATGGGATGGAAGAACTAAATATAAGTGAGTGTACATAGTTAATTTAAAGCTTCCTGTTTTGTCATTTACAAATAACTATGAACGTATTCGTTATTATTTAGGATTCGTGAAACGGAAGAGCAAATTGAAGCAAGAATAAATAAGTGGGATAAATTTTTGGAAGATCAGGATGAAGCCGAAGAGAAAGCTAAAAAAGATGCTCAAGCTAAGGATAGCAATGAATCGCATTCCCAATCAAGTAGCAGCGAACAGACTGCATGAGCTGTTTATTTAGTCGAATGCAATGTTGTGACGAAATTGTTATTAATAGTACATCCAAATTTTCTGTAATACTATTTTTTCAATAGATATGTGAATATTATAATTAACTATTTTACCGACAACAGTTCATTGTTAAATAATGTCTAACGTGCTAGCATTTAGACAAATTAGTATATTACTAAATATGTATAAAAAATCAATGATACCTCAATTGTAGCAATTAATTCTTTGAACAATAATACGTATGAATGTACTGTTCGTACAAATTTAAAGAATAAAACGTTACCGTTTACAATGTTTTTACTGTTACACAGTCGCATTAAATTAGTTTTGTATTATCAGTGGTTTTATCATAATTTTTTTGTATACAACATTTTTTAGGTATTTTATCGAGACTAATAAATGTGTTGATCAATATTGAAAGAGCAGACAATTATTTTTCATCTTCGTTTCGAGATATCTACTGTCTTTGACCGATGGTAAAACAGTTACAAATTTATTCATCGAACGGTAAAGTAAGAAACGATATTAAATTTAATTCTCGATTGCATAAAATGTAGGGACTTAGTAATTTTTTAAAGTATAAAACTTATAAGTTATATATATTGTCTTTTAATGATAAAATACGTTGTCGAGATATTGCGAATAGTATTATATATTTTTTGAAGCACGCTTATATTTCCATCTGTAATGCTGTATTAAAATGTTATTATTCTAAATTTGTCAATTACAACGTCATTCACTTAAGCAAAGTTCGATTATTTTATTTTTCGCAGTAATCAAAGTATTATATAATAAAAACACATTTATTCCTAAACTGGTTTATCGATCTGCGCATCTAAGCTTTACAGTACGTGGCGCCACCATTGGTACGTGCCCGCATGAAAGTTTTTGCAAACTACATCGATAAATGCTCACGTTCCTGGTAAACTCTAAATTTTCGCAAAAATGTTTAGTTCAATAAAATTAATAATTTCCTCATTTTGCTATTTAACTTACAATCTAATGTTGCATTCGATTTTTAATCCTTTATTTATCGGAATACGGTCTTTTAAAGTATTTATTTTTAAAACTATGTATGTAATTGGAAGGTTTATCCGATAGAAACTTGTATGTTATTTTATTTTATTTATTTATCAACTAGTAAAAAAAAATTTACAGAAATAAATCCTATAGGAGGTAGACCCAATTACCTGTATATATACTGGCGTAGAAAATGAAATCTGAAAATTTGTACTTATTGTTTTTAGTATTAATTTAGAAACAAGTAATTGTTGGTAATAATTACTCGTGTACACATTGAACAGAATGTAATTCCTTTCTCGCTATTTCACAGTTTAAAAATGGCATTTATCACATAAACATACAAAAGCTAACGTCCACTTTTGCACTAACGATCTACTCAGAACAGTAGTATCAAACATTTATTTATATACTTATAAACGATTTGACCCAAAATAAATATAATATACACTGATAAAACTACATAAAATAACGCGTTTAGACAACCGATTTGACACAAAAATACGAAGAGACGAAACCACATTCAAATACACCAAAACCACACGTTTGAACGAAATAAATTATGCATATACTAACAAAAGGACGAATAAATGAAAAAAAAAACAACAACGGATTGCCCCAGAATTCCAAATTTAACAATAGATAATGTGCTCTCATTCGCAATAATTCATTGCCCTCTTTTGAAAACTCCTCGACCCCAAGAGATATTAAGCTCTCGGGCTTATTAATTTCCGCGCGAGAGAAGCGAACAATTGGAGTCGTAGGAATTAACATGAAAAACCACGAACTCGTAATAAAAGCCTATTCCATCTGTACATTCGCATCTGAATCGCGTATAATACATAATGGCAAATCGTACAAATCCACCCGGTACCTACAGCCACAACAAAAGTACAAACGCATCTCCCATTCGAGCGCCCAAGCACGTATCTCTTCTCATGCACTTTGCCCGAATTGTATCATCATCGGACTCCCCACTTCGTATATATATATATATATATATAGGTATATAATACGTGTGTATATATAACCATTGGTTGGCACAAAGCGTTTCCCCTATTGCGAAGGGGTAAGCACGAAGAATTCGCCTAAGTATTTCTATTATTGAATTCTCTCATATTTAATTAATGCTCGTCGAAGCGACGCCACCCCACATTATATAGACCATATCCTCGCTACCTGTTCCTATACACGCGCGTTATGAATTTGCAATATATGCACCGGGCTACTCTTGTATGTTATAGGTATATATATATATGGATATGGATATAATACGCGACTCTTTCTTATTGTAAACCTACGTGTATCACGGGGGGTAGTCACGTGTTAACTCGCACATATATAGGTATATGTACGCACAGATACATATGGATTATTCACTGACAGATTGACCGGGCGAAAATTCGTTTTCTTTTAATCGAAATACTTTTGAAATCTGTTTCTAACTGGAAAGGTGGATCGATCTTTATCCGATCGAATTTGTTCCAAAATAGTAAAATTTTTTTTCAACCTCCGAAAAATAATAATTTATATCATTTTTTCATCACTGAATGAAAAAATGATATAAATTATTTTACGATCGAGATCGTAAGCATAATGTATATCCGAGGTGCTTCGGCAAAATTGCCGTAATGTAAACATTTATAATTGCTTGTCATTAAAAAAAAATTGTTTTATAAAACGTTGCGTAATACGTGGTAAAAATTTTAATCAACAAATTCCATTCTTTTCCTTCCCAAAAATCGCTAAAACCATCGATGTAAACAGCCCCTTACGTGGGCAGAACACCTACGAAATGCAAATAACTAAATTAAAATTTTAAATTATTTCTAACAGTGCACTTATTTTAATTAGAGCTCAATCAATCCTTTTGTTGACTTTGAATCCTACGGTGAGTGAATTTTCTACTTTCTTCTGTAACTATCGCTATCGAAGGAACTTCTAATACTAATAAAGACATTGTCGTAAATATTAAAAATATCGAGTGTAGTAATTTGCATTTCAAATGTGTCTTGCGCCCTTAAAGAACCTTCGTTTAAAGCAATTCACGAAGGCATAGGACGCAACACCAATAAACAGTTTAAAAACATTTTTGACCAGTCAATCCGTCGGAGAATAACCCGTATATACGTACGTCTATTACACATGTATATGCCTACACACACATACAAACGACTGCTTTTTCCACGTCTCTCAATAGGGAAAATATTCTTCGCGCTGGACTGCGAGCCGTAATAGGGGGATGGTCGAGCAACGCGTTGATCTCCAGCATATTCCAAGCATCATTCCATTCATTGAGCTGCGCTGTATAAGAAAGAAAGAGAGAGAGAGGGAGAGAGCCCCGATTGCAATATCACACTGACAAATTTAATGCCCGACTATTAACAGCGGGGCACGGTGCTCAACCTACTCCATTGTCAAGTGGCCACGTGCGCGATGACTACTGCTAACCCCAGGGATACACGGTGCATCCTAAACGATGAAAATACAAAAAAAAAAAATGAACGTACGACGAAGCAAGCGTGTCATTCGATGCGCGAGATGCACAGGGAGAACCGGTGTTCGTGCGATCGGGGTGAAAAAAAAAAGCTTCTCTCTAATGCAACGTCACGCGTGTCGCTCGGACTGATATTGGATTTGCCTCGTCGAGGACCTGCTAGATTACACATGAGATTAGCTGTGCGTATTAGGCATTAGATGACGATTCGATACGGCTCGACTCTCGATCTCTCGTTCTCCGCAATAAATGCTTCCTCTGTGTGTGTGTGTGTGTGTGTGTGTGTGAGTGTGGGTATCGAGACGTGCGCACGACAAATCAAAAGAAGCGACGACTCTCCGTAAGGGTGGCTTTTATTAAAAGCCATCGTTCAACGCTTAACTGATTTTTCGACTGCTCGAGATACAAGGAGGATGAGACAGGAGGGAGTGCAGAGCTCGAGTTCTTTTACGCGATCGTTTAAGTTTGCGGTATTTCTCTTTGAGCTCGGTGAGTCTTCGAGAAGGTAGAATCCTTTGACTCTTTGTATGTGTGAGAGAATTGTCAAGGAGTTCTTGTAGCGTTAGTTCAGTTTTGGTAGATATTGATTTGTTATATGTTATATTTAGACGAAATTTTGACATATGCTTTGTTAAATTATTATTGCATTACTGATATCATTTAAAAGAGACGATGTATATTTGCAAAATGTAGTTTTAGGTAAGAGTTGTAAGTTGATGAATTGTCATTTAACGATTTCATTGCTGATAAAAATTCTTATCGACCGCTTGATTTTGTTTACAGTGAGTGTCATTTTCATCATGTTCAATATACATTTGTAAAAATCAAAATATTGTTTCTTAATGAAATAATTAAATAATTTGTTTCAAATTATTTTTATACAATTTATTCGTAACTTACATACATTGAATTAAAATTATTAGTTAACAGTTAAATAATGATAATTAGTTACGAACGTTAGTGCGTTCAACGCTCTAATCTCCTTTTATATACATTACAAATTAAAAATTATTTTACACACACGTACATTTCACGCATAACTCATTTTCGTGTACAAATTTCGGACAAAAACATTATTATAATTATTCTGTTGCGTATACGTATCTTTAAAAAAAAATGTATTTATTATATAAATCACCAATTACAGTCCGATAACAAATCTACTTAAAATAACAATTTTACATCTCGCGAAGCGCGTGCTGTCCAGAAAAATGACAGTTCCCTTAATGAAATCGCAACCCTATACGTACAACCGGTGTACTTCAAAGAAAAAGGTATATCATCGATTATAAGTTTGTTTTATATTAAATCTCGCTCCCCCGTATTTCATTTCACGTATTATCTGTCGGATAATTGTTTAGAGTAAGAGAGAAGAGCACTTGAAAGTTCGAATTTTTTGCACGAATCACCCTTTTGTGTGAGCGACGGCAGTAGCTCACGCTCGAACTCGCCCGGCTCGTTCGCTCACCCAAAGGTATACGGTATAGACATGTATATATACCTATATGTATGTATACGTATATATACGTATATATATACGTATAGCGTAAGCTATAGAGCGAGTGAACTGCCATCACTGCGCACGGCACGCCGAGGGGCTATTGCGCGACCAATCGAGCGTTAGATGACGCTGTAATTCGGTTTCCTTTGTGTCATTAAAGCTCCGGCTATACAGCACAGTATTCTCTGTAAGATTTCGTTTATTATGTCGCTTTAACGTTTGTTTCGTTCAATTCAAGGAATAGAGAAATTTAGCCAGCAATTTTGATCGATTTTTCGGAAGGTTTTTTGAATTTGTTATTGTGTATTGTAATTGGATTTAAAAATATTATATAGAATGCGCGATTACAGTATTAAATCGCAAGCTATAAGTTTTAAACTGATATTATTCGTAATGCGATTTATTCCATATATACTAATGTAACATATTCTATTAATTAACACAATTAAATGTTACATAAAAAAAGTAATTATTTAATCCTCTGCGTTATATTATCTATAATACCAGATATAATTGATGCTATTCCAACGATAAAATAAATTAATTTACTGGACTCGCAATTGTATATATATATATTCCTTACAGTGTCTAATTAAACGAACGATGTTCTTTGTATTTAAATCAATGATTTTTCATAGTGAGAGCTTCTTTACTGCGAAAATTCCTCTGCAACTTTTTTTCGTTAAAAGTTTTCATCGACTTTTTTCTCTCTAACACTTCTTACGCTATACTTTTTCTTTTTCATTCCACTTCTGAAGTTCAGTCTTTAATTAGCTCTAGTCTTTTCTTTATTTTCGAGGCGCATACCTTACTTCGACTGTTTGAAAATTTTGTTTATTTTCAGATCGTTTTGAAGAAATAAATCGACGCAAAAAGTAAATGTTCATAAAAAAGGAATGTCATATATAGTTCTAAATTTAAATGCGGGTCAAATCTTAAAATAACCTTATAACCGGTCAGGCTATCGCTATACTGATTCCATTATTTAGAGTATTAATGAACGCAATTTATATATATGTTGTTTGTTGTAGTGCTTTGTATACGTTACACTTTATAGCGTTATGAGAAAATGTTTAAAAATAGTACACAATGCAAAATTGGAGTTGCAAAATAAGGTATTATTTTCATGAAAGTATGAGAATATGTTCTCAACGGTAAAATACATATGACACTGTTGTGCAGTGTCGTTTATCGTCCCCATAGCTCAATTTTAAGACTGATCTGGGATACGAATAAAATTTCAGTCGCTTGTATGCATATACTGAAAAAAATTTTGTTTAATTTCAAATTGTCGACTTCAACAGGAAAAAATTCACTTGAATCTATTTATCAGTTTTAATATAAAATTGGTTTAAAAATGTTGATTAAAAATTCAGCAAATATTTGTTTTAATATATTGATACGTTATTTATATCCAAGGTGTTGGCTCCCAATAAATATATGAAGCATTTAAATAAAAATTATGTAATATACTCGGGCAAATTTTCATACAGTGTGGGTGTGATTTGAATTTCCAAAAAGCATTTTTTAAAATCAAAATATCTCACTCAAAACTATAGCTTTTTCAATGTATACGCTAGACATTGAATCTCGTTAATTCGAAGACGCGCACTGAAATCACACAGCATAATTGTTTCATAAAATATATTTTAAATAAAAAAAGCACTAATGGATTTATCCTCGTATACAAACTAACGTTTCAACAATCAATTATCAACAATCATTAAAAATAAATTCCCCATAAATCCTTCCCTAATATACAATTACATAATCATCCAATTTTCAAAGTATACCACACCTACATCTGTATACATCTATAATTGAGTACAAAAGGCGATTAACAGAAGAAAAGATAAAAAAAAATTAATTACTAAATTCAATTCCAAATATCTCATTTAATTTGCTCACTTCAACGCCGCACAGTATAAATGTATACAGCACACGCAATTCCATCCAAAGGGCATAGGATAACATCCGGTTGAGCGTCAGCGTAAAATCAGCCCGAGAGAATCTTTTAACGAGCGTATCACCGCGCGAACTCGAATACTCATTCCTCTTAGCTCCTGCCGCTAGACTAAAAGAAGAAAATAAAAATGCCAAAGTAAGACGCTTTCCAGGCGAAATCAAGCCAGTAGTCTAATAGTCGATCTCGTTACTTATTCCGCGCAGCCTCTCATTTACGATTCCCATCGAGCATCGTTCAGCATACGTCTTGTCTTCTCCGCGTTTCTCCCTCGTTCATTCTGGATTTTCAGCGCGAAAAACTCGAGGAATTCGTACTGCGCGAGGAACGGGAAAAGTAGTCCAAGAAGAAGAAGAAGAAGAAGAAGAAGAAGAAGAAGCGAGGACGAAGCCAGTGGGTACAGAGCAGGGAGCTTTCGCCGGAAAATGAAGCTTCCCTCGAAACAGTGGTGAAACTGTTAATTAAGACTCATTACGTTGCTCTAAGCCGCTCCCCTTTCGCGTAGGTGGAATGGTAAAACGCGTATGCACACACACACACACACATTTACCTATATATACACGCAAGCTGTAGAAAGATCGGACCGGGTTCAACTCGACTAGGTACGAACTTCTTAATACCCGGCGGCATGAGCGGGATAAAAAGAGGCGAAAAAGTAAAAAAAAAAGAGAAAAAAAATTTAAAAAGAAGAGAGGGTGAGGAACGAGAGGTATAGAGATATAGCGAAACGGAGTACGAACGTGGCACAGCCAGAGTTCATTGTGGGATCAATACGCGCCGCGCGCGTAGGAGTGGCACAGACGCCTCATTGGACGTCGTGTCTCTGGCTGCCGATTGGCCGATGCCTCGGTACTGCCAGGAGGCGGAGTCCCCTGCCTCTTCGTGTCCTGTCGCGGGGATGCGCTCTTTCTCCCTCTCTCCTATATGCGTGTCTCTGCTCTGTCTCTCTCTCTCTCTCTCTCTCTCTCTTTCGCTCCCGGGGCTAGTCTCGCTCCATCTCTCTCGCTCTAACAGCGAGACTTTCGAGTCTCTCGGAGAGCGGCGCGCGGATAGAGCTAGAAAAAGACAGGACGACTCTCGGGCCCCGGCGGAGCCTGTGGCAGCGGCTGCTCAGTCTGTGTTCGTCCACTCGAGGCACACGCTGTATTAACGCGCGACGCTCGACTGCACGTATATATATATATATGTGTGTGTGTATATATACATAAATGTATACGCGGATGTATAGAAAGGAGCAATAGAAAGATATCACGAAGGAGCTTCGGTGTGCGCGATATCGATCGTTCGATCAGTGCGTTTCCGGAACTGTCGTATATCATCGGGTGGTCCCCTGGTGGACACGTGGCTTTTGCGGAGAGTGCGAGGATCGTATCTCGAGGACTGACGTGTGCCCAGTGAAAGTGTCTCGTATTATATATATATATATATATACATATATACAGTATAGGAAACCGGTGTGTGCAGCCGTCGGATCCGATGGTAATGCGCTGATCGCTGAATCGGCGAACGCGCAGCAATAGGTTCGAGACGACAGATCGGACAAGAGACATCGGCAACAACGATCTCAAGAGCCGAATCGCTGGCGGAGATATCGCGAGCCTTGGCGTCGGAGTATCCGGCGGGCGTCGGTGGTTACCCGGCGGCTGGTGCGACATCGGCGTCAGCGACAACCTCGAATTTCGGATACAACAGCGGTACCGGCGTCGGTGGTAACCGGCAGCAGGCCGGTGAGGAGGATTCTACGGCTGCAGTCGGATCATTGGTTGGCGTAGGTTCAGGGGTGCCGGGCGGCCCTCCGAGGGGGGTGATGAGCTGCTCCGAGGTTATGTATCAATACTATCCGTACCTCTATCAGAGGCCACCGCCGCCCCATCCCCATGCGGCACCGCATCCCAGTGTTGCCCATGCCGGCAATCCTCATACGGCCCATCACAGTCCCGCGAGACCTGCGCCCTTTCAACCCTTCTCCACGGCCACACCGACTCATCAGTACGACAGGGTGAGTACTTTTTTATTTCTTTTTGCTCTGATTTCATTGTTTTTTTCTTTTTTTTCCCTTTATTTATTTAACCAGTCGTCCTAGAAGCGGTCAATAAGTTACCTTCACATAGGCTGGTATAGAAAGGAGTAAATGAACTAGGGTCAAACAATTATTCGAGAGCTCGCTGGTGAACAACCGTAACAGCGATGCAGCGTCTTTTTTTTAGTTTCTTCTTAATATACTAATATAATATTGCTTAGACTGCAGTTTCTTCTTGATACATTAATAAAATGGCTTTGACTACGCGAGTTTTAAAATTCTTTTTTCTCAATCGTTAATTTCCTCACATCTACGTATTTTAATTCACTTGGGAAAAAAAAGTATTTTTATTACTCAGATTTCGTATTATTTCCAGTTTTTAATACCCTTTTAACGCACATAACGACTGCAATTTACTAAACTACCGTGACAGGTTTGGAAGAAAAAAAAAATCTTACGTAACCATTGGATAATTTGAAACAAAGTACACGTCGAGATAAACGGGAGTAAACAAAAACAAACGAGTCCCGCTGGTGTTTGCATAATTTTATTCGCCCCAAAGAGCGAGTGGGGCCGAGCTCGGCTACTCTATAATTCGAAGCGCATACATAATAAAGAGAAAAAGAGAAAGAGAGATCCAAAGAAGCTAATCGGATTAGTCTCGCAGTCACGGAGCGATAAATCATAATCCTCGAAAGCATGCTGGGCAGGTGTATGCTAACAGGATTATAACACTCTATAATGATCTTTTCAACCCGTCGAGTCCTTTCTGTTTTGAGCCAAGCAAATAATGCCAATGTATTTATTACGGGCTCGTCAGCTTTCTGCCATTGTTGATAAACGACAAGTGTCAGCGATATACTTTTTTTTCTCTTCCTCCTCGTTTTTCCCGCATCCACTCAACGTCGAGCGGAATAAATACGAGCTCGCGCCTGCAGCCGTGTCTCATACGAATATAAACGAGCGCTGAAGTACCTTACATCGGAAAAACGAAATTTTTTTTTAATCGCAAAACACAGAATCGGTCAGTCGCCCGCCGTCGCACGCTAGACAGAACGCGCGAGAGACGCTCGCGAGTGTATCAAGCGATATTTATTTATTTGTTTTTGAATTTTCGAATTTTTTTACATCAACTCGACGAAACGCCTTTGCGATATCCCTCTCGAGACAAAAGCTTCTTGTACTCGGCGAACGTTCCTTATTCGAATTCTCACACGACCGATCAAAACTCTCTCACACGCGCGCCTTGATCTCCTGACCAAACAGTTCATTGTTCCCTCGCGTATATAACTCATCGGACCACGTCACTCACGGAACAAAGAAAAACGTCCTACAAGCCGACAAAGCGACACGCTCATCATCGAGCCTAAATCAAGACCGGGCGAGAGATCGTCTTCCCCGTATCGCAGCGCTTATACCGATTTTCAAAGGCTCATTATCGCTCGCGCGAGCAAAAAGAGCTTCGCGAAAAACGGGCTTTCGGCGGTACGCTACTTTTGTAATTGACGTGGATTGCACCGTAAATCCTCTTAAATTATCGACTCTATCGCAAGACTTACAGTCGGCATTGGATTCCTCAGCGGCGAGATAATCAACCTTCGCATCTCGACACCTCCAATTTTTACACAAGCCTTTATTATACGCGACGATCGCGAGGAGGACGTTTCACTTGTTCTTCCGAGCGAATTCCGCGGCGAACTCCGGAAATAGTTCTCCGCGTCCCTATTCGCTCTATACCGCTGTTTTAGCTCTATATGAATTGCGTCTTTCGGGAAGTTACTCGAGGACGTCATTTTAATCTCGCGTCTTATTGCCAACTGCGTACGCGAGATATATAGTACTGCGTATATAATATGTATATAGCTATATATACACTCGCATACCGCATTATGACTTTGTTTTCCTCTTATACAGGGTTAAGCGCTTCATCGACGCGCGCTCTGACGTCGTTTTTTCGAGAATGATTTTCCTCCGCTGGTATTTCAATAGAATTTCTTTCGCTTTCCTTGAATTTTTCCCCAGCTTCGTTTATACGCGTATTGCGACTTTCCGCTACCCCCTCTGGAATATATTACTTTATGCATATTGCGAAATTCGTATGTTATGACCCCTTGAAATTTCTTTTATTCGTCGGTAACTTTCTTTTCTTTTCCCTCGCGTTCTCCCTCGCAACCAACCCCCTTTTTCATATGGGTAATATCCCTTGGCTATCGCGTTCTCTCTTATTTGTTCGACGTCTCGCACCTTTACGTCGCATACGTGTGTGCGCTTTCGCCGTTCCTTCGACTGTCCCTCTCCTTTCTCTTCCGTATGTAGATATATGTGAGTGCGTATATATATGTATATGTATATATACCTATATATAAAAGCTTACTCTGATCCGCCGCTTTCGACGTTTATTTACCATTCTGTTGTCAGGGCCGATTATGTTGTCAGATGATCGGCGTCTTTCTTTTCGCAGCAAAGAAAACCGTCCCTCGATAAATTCAATTAATTAACTGATGGCGATACAGCAAGAGAGCGCGCCGACGCCCGATCAGTCCGACAGATAAATAGATTTTAAGCTTGTGATTAATAACGCGGTTCGCGCGAGAGAGAGTGCGTATATACATATATATATTATATATATATATATATATTTGCACCGAATGAAAGAGAGAGAGAGAGACTTCGGTGCAGCGGCCAAGATGAGGGATACGCGAATTTATCGCGGTTCTTTAGCGGACTAATAGCTTATAATTGTGCATTTCTTGAGAAGCTAAATGCTCCGCGGTGTTTTACAGTATGTGTGTTGCATATGAAATAATGGATGCTTTTAGAAAACTTAATTAGACTAATAAATTATCACACTCGAGAGTTGATATGTAATAGACAGTATAGGAATCAATTAGCAATTGTAGGATCAAACGGTGCAACTAGGATGTAAGGTATATCACGTGTATATACATTGATTGACGAGTTAAGCAGTTATTTTTATTAATTTTTTATATTTTCCAACTGTTCTTTGGAACTGTATCACCAAAACGCACCTTTAAAATGCAAATTACTAAATTCAACATTTAAAATATTTATAATAATTTTAATAACAGAAGGAGATTTTTCTTGTAATTTAAAAGGTCTACAATAGGAAGTAGAAAATTCACTTACCGTAAGATTCAAAGTCAACTGATGGATGGATTGAGCTCAAAATTGCTAGTTATTTCTATCAACAGAAATTTTTCCTATAGAAATAGGCAATAACAAAAATTCAGTTTTTGGCCAGAAAAACTGTCTTGTCCCGTTAAGTTATAGGATGTCAAAGTTACCTGAAGATTCTATGCCTATATTTTCAGGAAAGTAGTTCTTACTAAAAGCACAAATTTTGGTATTTTATTATAAAGTTATAGTCGAACTTTATAAATAAAATACTGTCGAAGCTGTAGATGCATATGTGATAACATTGCGGAAATGTCAACAAAAGTAGATCAGCTAATCTTGGTGAATCAAGTTCTATTTCTAGCTAGAAATAAAGTTATCTAGCAATTTCCATAATATTAATATGGAAATGTCTATTCGCCTCGTAATGTGATTTAAATGTACCAAATAGAAGCGCAGCATTGCCTTTTATATGTATAAGCTTGTACAGGTTAATGCCGAACCAAACCAATCAATAACTACATTATTTATGTGCTTGAAGAACGCAACGTTTCATGAAATAAAAAAAATGTTTCAAATCTTATTTTTTTGTATATGTAATTAGTTGCTAAGGCTTCACAAGTATATTCTTATACGTGACCAATTTTCAATGCGATTGGATCGGTGCAATTTAATTTTTACACAAATTAGAACGACCAGAGGTAGTGTACTCGTGCTTAAGCTCTGATAGACATTATACCACAACAATGACAACAACAAAGTCTTCCATTATAAAAGTCATCGAAGTCTTGAAATTCAATTTCGCAATCATCGGATCACAAGTATCAAGATCCAAAATTTCAAAAAGATGTCTTACGAAGGTCGCACCTTGCGAATCAAGTTCCACATCCAGCTAGAAATAAAGCTATCGTTCGAGCTTTTATATCGCAAAATACGAGTTTCTCAAGATTAGTCGGCCACGTTTTCAGTTAAAAATAGCTTCATTCCCATGCACGCTATATACATTAAGCCGTCTTCGGTTGGACAATGCGAAGCCCGCAGTTCGAAAATATCGCTTGGAATCGCCTAAATCAAGTCGCTCTACCCTCCCTCTCCTCGCATTCATATATAAATTTCAATTATCGGCAAGGCGCGTGAAATCGAATACACGATCATATATGCGCGCGTTCGCACCCAAGAGTGCAAGAGAGAGAGAGAGAGAGAGAGAGAGACAGCAATGGAGAGGGTAAGGCCCGCGAGGCTCGCGATCTTGATCAGAGAGCGAGTTTCACCGAGTCTCACACATACACACACACACAGATACACACATAAGGTTCCAACTCGCCGCCGCACGAGCACAAGAAAGAGGGAAACGCAGATAAAGAGAGGACACCACGAGAAGAAGAAGAAGAAGAAGAAGAAGAATATATATATATATATATACATATACACAGGGTTGCTCCGAGAGAAGAGCGTGTATACGGCTCGAAGAGCCTCTTGGTTGCCGCGGCAACACGAGTTTACTTTTATTTAAACGTTCCCTCCTTTTATTTAGGGCCTGACCCGTCGGTCATTTTGCTTCTTTGCCGCGCGCGCTGCTGCTGCTGCTGCCGCTGCTCCTGCTGCTGTTGCCGCTGCTCCTGAGCTAACCGGTGTCCTCAGGACTCTGAATTAATAGCCGTACGTATTTCGCTCTTTCCTTCGCGGTGTCTCTTGCTTACGCGAGCGCACGCCTTGGCAAATACGCCTATATTCCTCCTTTGCCGCCAAGCGCGGTCACTCTTTCCCCGAGAGTGCGAGAGAGAGAGAGGGAAAAAATTCGCAGACGATCGACCCGCTTTCTCACGGTCCCTGCGCGTGCATGCGAAAAAAAACGAAACAATTCTTCTCTCTCTCTCTCTCTCTCTCTCTCTCTCTCTTTCTCTCCCTCTCTGTCTTTCGAGTCTTGAAAACGTTTTCTGAAATTCATTAATCTAGTACCCCCCGCGCATGCTGCGACCACTCGTACTTATTGCTCTGTGTATGTATATATTTATACAGGTATGCACACGAGGTAGAAGTATAAATTGCGTCGGTGAGGTTCGACCGTACGCCACAAATCTTATTACATATACTCAACGTTTGTAGCTATTATTTTCCTTGCGCGAACGCAACTTTTATCGCGGAGTATTTTCTCCGCGATAATATTCAAGCGATATCGGTGCGAAGAGGCTTTTGCTTTGATTACAGCTACGTTTACTGGAAATCGCGTGTACCGCACCGCTTCTTGCGAGACAATGTAAATTTCTGGAAATTATTTTATATGGGAGATACGTTTTCTTCGATGTCCTATTTTCGTTATCGCCCCTTCCTAATATAGTGTTCCTTATACGCGTGTACTGTTTCGATAGCGTATGCGATATTCAAAATTATATGTACATTGAAATGAAATTTTTTTTTACTATCGATTAATTCACACTTGGTTATGACTCGAGTAATACGAGAATTGCATACACGTACAGCATTTTATACGGATAAGTATGATATTGTATTCGAATGAATTAATTAGAAAGAAAAATTGTTTAACCGATGATTGATGTACTGAGACAAAAAATTGTTGGAATAAACGAACATTTAACTTAAATTTTTGAGGATAGTCCTATGAAAATATGTACTTGAATCATTGATTTGAAAAAAAAAAAATTATTTACAAAATATAGTAATAGATAATGTATTTATTGATGTAAATATAAGTAAAAATAATTACATTACATAACTAAACCCCGCAGAGACAAAATAATTCCCGTTGGCAAGTCCGGATTAAAATGACTTACATACTAATACGGAAATAAAGAGTATATGATTTTTTTTTTTTTCAAATTACAATTTTGTAAACAAAAACGGTTCTGTATTGTATCTTCAAATTGCAAAGAAAGTATTGCAGATATAATTTACGTAAAATAAATTTTGAATATCAAAAATATTTTCACGCAATCAAGCAAATTTATATTTGAACAATTGTTTTAATCCAAAATATAGTTTTATTTTTTAATTCGTATAAATATATATAACAAACTCATCGCGAACCCTCATCCGAATACTTCAATAAAAAAAAATTCACCCTAAGAACAAGATAAAGATCACTTCACCGTGTTCCCTATCCGAATAAATATTTTCCAACGCGACAACACCTTATTAATGAATTAACAAATTTTCTTCAAAATAATACCTACATATTAATATACGTATATACACAACGGACAGATACACGGGTACGTATAAAGTAAGTTAGAAAAATATTCAAATTTCGTCCGCAAGATAGAAACTCGAGATTGGCATCTCTCACTGCCCAATTTCGTAAGAATAGCCCGTAAAAGAGTTTCTATGAGGTTGTTCGAATTTTCCAACTGCAGTCGAGGCAATAAATTTTCCCCGATTCCACCGTGCGCACGCGCCCCCAGAAAACCGGGCCACCGGGCAGAGAGAGAGGGAGAGAGCCCCGTTGGACAATGCGCTCTTCGAAAACGGATCCTATCTATGCGTGAGCAAAAGCGGCACTAACGAAGAGAAATCGCTCGTAAAACCTCTCGTCAACGCTTAGTTAAATGATTGTAACGTACACCTCGGCACAGTAGCTTATAATTTCGAATTGCGTGAGTTCCCGCGAGTTTTGCGGGGCTGGAATTCGATTCGACGCGGCTCTTGATCGTTCGCTCGGAAAAACTAGAGATTGCGTTCATTTTTTCCATGTGTATATGGCGTACACCTGTAACAAGTGCTTGCAGTACACACTCAAAGAAATGATCTTATTATTGAAACAAGATACAAAAGAAACGCGACGAATGGACGATCTACGGCTTTTGAGTGTTGGTAAAGCTGTAGTATTTAACGAACCGCTTATTTATTTATTGACTGGAAAAAAATTACAATTACACACGAACTTAAGGGCGCAAGATACCTTTGAAATGCAAATTACTAAACTCGATGTAATTATAATTTACACTTGCTCTAATAATAGAATTGCGTAATTTGCATTCGAAATGTGTCTTGCCCCCTTAAAACAAAAAGTCCCAAAAATATTAGAGAATTAGATGTAAGCGAGAGAATATTATTATTACATAATAGATTTGTGGTGTAACTAATATGTAGTTATAATTGTTGAATTTACAGAAACGTGTATTTGGTTACGACGATTTATCAATGCTTCAAATTATAGTTTGTAAGCTAGCTGTAGCTATATTTGCTAATTTTGTACTGGACCAGTGAACATAATGTAATATTTTTCACTCTGAGAGCATGAAAAATAGAACTAATTAATTTAAATAAAAAATTTCCAGTCAAATTTAAACATTCTACTTAAAAGAACGTCAATAAGCCGTTGTAACACTTTTATAAGTAAGCGAAGTATAATTTTTCATCGATTATCTTGAAAACATCTACTTCTACAAAACTAAAATAAACCGATAACGTTATACTTCTTGCGAGAAACATTATCCGCTATAAATTCATAATTAATGTCGTTGGCTCAGCGCGATTTTCCCTCTTGACTCACTATATAATATTTATTGTATCTTGTTGATTAGAAAAACGCATTTCGAGCTCAGCATTTTCTCATATTTTTCCATTCAAGCTTCATAAGCCCGCGTCGTTTTACGTAACGTTTAACTATAATTGGTTCTGCATCTACTCTGCGCTAAATGGGTGTGTCTGCGAGCTCGAAATTGTATCGCTATGCGTGTACGACTGTAACGTAAAGCTGGGGGTTTAGATAGGTATATATATATATCTATATATATCTATACAATATATATATAGAGAGAGAAGAAGAGACGAAGCCACGCGAAGAGGGCATGGTTTTTGCTTGTCGCGCAATACAGTGTATAGGCACTGCAGGAAGTCCCGGTGAAAAAAAATGTTTGTACGAAATAAGCGTCGAGTCGCGCGTATGCGTGTAGAATTAATGCAGACTAGAGCGGAAAAAACAAGCGTGCAGCCGTGCTTTTTTTTCGCATCGCAGTAGTCTGATGAAGAGAATGCGTTACGCGCTATATTTCAATTTTTCGGCGACAGCAATGACAGACGCTCTCCACTGGAGCGATGAATTATATTCGCGTTTTTAATGAAAGCGCGTGTAAGTATTGGTCTGCGTATACGTACACTGGAAGTTCAACTGTCTGCGTGTTGACGATGGTAAAAAATTTGGATTACGATTATTTGTAACAAACAAATTGTTTTCTTTTTTTTTTTTAGTTTATTGATAAAATGTCTCATTCCCTAGAAGGTATTGGTGATTTATACAATAATATTTGTTTCTGTATTGTGCAATTGTGTGTTCACGACTGACTTTCATTCTTGCATCTAGAATTGTAGAGATTTGTAGCAGTTTATGTGTAATAGACCTTAAACGGGCGCTAAAATTTCACATGGCTTGTTTGTCAATGAAATAATCGATAATTATTGCAAAATAACATTTTTTTAAATATCCATGATTCTGCACGAAATTCTGATTTTAGTAAAGTTTGATTTTGAGCTTACGATTTCTTCCTACTACGATTCTCTTTTATTATTATTTATTATTATTACAGTATTAGACGAAAAAATGTCATTTTCACGATGCAAAATTTTGTTATCACTAGTATTGTTTTTAAAATTAAGAAGATATATTAATTACAAGTTATGTTTTTAATCAAATGCATAAAATGATCACCGATACTTTATTTTATTAATATTTAATTTATTGGTCCTCTCATCACATACATTTTATATATAATATATAAAGTACGCAATATACAAGTAAACTAAAATATAATCGTATATGTTTATAATAAACTATTTACTCCGATTGATATTCCGTGGATAACCAAATTTAAATAACTACAGTAATGATCTATGGAACTAATAATTTTATTTTTTTACATTATATTTCATTGGTATACATTTTCGGTTGCACAAGGAATGCAAAATGTGACCGTCGGGTTAAGCCCTGACCCTTTCTCCGTGAATGAACTTCCCTTCATTATGGCAGAAATAAAATTTGACGATACGTCGTCCACAGTTTCTTTTTCCTACGAATTTTTCTGGGTCGCATTTTTTTATGTCACGCAGACAGTCGGACACCCGCCGGTATATACACACATAATACATATACATATACATACAAGTGTAGTTTTCTCGTACCTCTCAACAATTCCGAGCTCGCATAAATTAAATTCGCGTAATCGCGAGAAATTCACTTATATAGTCGAGAATTACTTATAACGTATACAACACACCTTTAGAACTTTACCGATACATCACACTTGACTAAGAGCGAGAGAGAGAGCGAGAGAGTTTTTGCGCTGCTCGGTACGCGTAAGATATACATACATACGAATAACATTCATATAGAGACACGAAAAAGCGGTGAGATAAAGCGCCTCCGTCTCATAAATAACGTTGTATACCAGCCGCTTGAATGCAAAAATATTTGTACCTATATAGCTGGTTGATGCTGTACACCTATATAGGCGAGCGCGCGTTCAAGGAATGGAATACCGGGATCGCCGACCTCCGATAATCACACGCAAACTTTTGTCTCTCGGGCTCTCCGAACGACTATACGCATCTCGGGGAATGCGAGTAGAGCGTGCGCGCGCGGGAAACAGGTGGAAAGAGAGAGAGAGAGAGAGAAAGACTTCGAGATGCGCCATATGTATGCTGCTATATACACACACTCGGAACAGAGCAAGAAGCCGGCTATCCTTCATTAGCACTCTGGTTTCTTCGCGGTCCGGTCTCTTTCTTAGTTAGTCTCTCTCTCTCTCTCTCTCTCTCTCTCTCTCTCTCTCTCATTCTCGCATTTGTGGCACTGCTTGGATGTGGATCGAGCGCTACTGTTCTCGCGTTGCGCTCATTTCTTATACGTGTACCCGTGGAAACATCAACTACGTCAATGACAAGGTAGGAAGTGGGTATGTACTCGTATATAAGGTTGGTTAAGGGGACAAGACTCCTTTAAGATGATCAGTCTGAAAATTTGAATTTAAAATATTGTGATTATTGACTACTACTCTTATTCCAATGTTAAAAGATGTCAAGATGAGAGATTGGATTAAGAGCAGTCAATCATCGCAATATTTTAAATTCTTATTTTTGGAATTGTCATTTTAAAGGTATCTTATTATTTTCTTTAACAAACCTTATACCGTCAATTTGATGGAAAACTACGCAAATTCAAAAAAAAAGATTTCAAGAACCAGTCAGTTCAGAAAAATGCTTCGGAAGCTAGCCTAGAACAGATCTCATGAATCGGACAGTCTAAGAACAGAGTCCAAAAACCAGCTAATGCTAAAATTTACTTCAACAACATCAACTCGATTCAGAAATAGGCTTCAGAAACCAGTCAATTCCAACATTAACAGATGAGTAAATCTATTTTTTGAATTAACTGTTATTTCCTGCAAGGCGTCGATATACGAGTACATACCTCCTAATGCTGAAATAAGAAGAATCAATAGTAATAGATATTGGAATTAGTATTTTAGATGGATAGACACAAAGTGCGAATATACATATCCTAGCAGGAATAGCGCAACTGCTTAGTATAGCTCAGTATTGATCCAGTACTGGAACAATAAAGACGAGACATACTTTGAAGTCAGTACTGGTCAAGTACTGGTACCTATTAAGGACGACAATAATTATAGTTTACTACAGGAGTTTCTATCTTTATTATAATCCACAATCTACCGACACATGTGTGTAACGTCAAAATGAAACTCTTGTCGGCAGACTCACCTACCTACAGAAAATGGGTGTTTTCTCTTAGGTGTCACGGTATCTATACCCATCGCTAGGAAACTACTTCCGACCAATAGCCGTTAGTACGCATATTGTCAAAAGCGTTGGCCACAGATAAGACCAATAGATACTAATCTAACATAACGAGTTTGAGGAAGATATCACAATAATACAGTACTCTAAACCAGTATTATACCAGTATTGTTCTAATGATTTACATCCTTTAAGTCCTTTAGGTATACGTGTTTATTTTTTGGATGCGCGAATTGAAAAGCCATCACCTTATTAAGGAATCATTTATAAATTCGTTGACATTACTACGAGGCCTCAATTGGGAGTTCGATCTATGGAACGCATACGTCACTTTAAAGTGCAGTATAATATAGACGAAAATAATATCGGATTATTTTGTGTATCTTGGTATCTTTTATTACGTTAATTTTAGATCACTTTAATTCTGTTTGCGTGTGTGTGTGATTTGATTAATTTATATGTTTTAAAAGTATATTTGATCTGTTTTGGGTTACATTAATTTTACCCACTTTATCCGTAAAGTTGAGATATATCTTTCATGGCTTATTACACCATAAAATAGAAATGTTACTGGCCGCAAGAATCAAATACTTGAATTTATATTCACACGAGAGGTAAGAAGAAATTTGAAATTAATACATTTATTTTTAATAATTTTTCTGTTCACATCGAAGGAACATTCCCATAAATTGTGAACTCAATCCATCCATAGGTTCCTTTCAAACCTCGTGGTTACTGAAATTTTTCTTTTTTCGTGCAAATAGTCATCGATGGGACCTCTTCAATCATAGACACCAACATATCTTAAAATTAGAACAAGGAATAAACTATAATTTCCGCGTGAAAGCGAGTCTAATTTTTAAAAGAAAACGCAGACATAGAGTAGAATACACAGCACAGTTCTGGAAAGAAATATGTAAAAAGCGTTTTCTGCGATGTAATCGATATCGCGTATCCGAATCTCCGGTAGTCAAAGTTCACGATGGACAGCATTCCTTGTTACGCTAGAGCTCACCGAAGATTGTGGAATAAAAAAAGAAAAAAAAGAGAGAGAGAGAGAGAGACAGACACGCACGCAAGAAGGAAAAGGAGAAACCTTGCAGAAACAGAGAGTCTCCGAAGAGATTTTGGCTACCTGCGCGCGGCGCGAGAGCCAAACAAGATTAATCGAAGATAAATAAAGAGGACGGATAGGATGCATATTCACGAGGTGAAATATGCTTTTAATTAGTCGATGGAAATCCCCCATAAATCGTATCGGTAAATAGTGCGAAACCGAAGCTCTGCCCTGTACCCTATACATACATGATCATCGCATGTGTATTATACATCCACAATCAAATACACACACGCGCACACGCACACACACACATCGACTCTACTATGGTTATCTCTCTACTCAGCAGTCATCCTCTCTCCTCGACCGAAAGAAAAATTTATGTGGGAGAGGATCACTCTAGAGGCCTCCGGAATGCCAGGGAATAAATTAGCATAATTTCGCCGGCGCGGAACGTTTGTTTCTTCGGCGATCTACGATGACGGCTCCGCGTGTCGCTACTATAATATTATTCCTATTCCAACCTATAGAACTGCTACTACACATTCGCACAAATGATATACCTTAAACGTATACCTCTATATATTATATAATACACACGCACACACACACACACATTTAAAATGCAGTTATCACTTTTGATCGAGCTATAGGATAATTACGAAAGCCTGGCGCGCAAACATTCCGAGTCGCAAAACGCACGCGCGCGAACAAGTGTCACTCGATCGCGACCAAAAGCGGCTGGTTGCTCTCTCGCAAAGCGACGCGGCGACGACAGCACCAGTCATAAAAGTGCGCTTGGCTCGTGCCTCGCGCACTCTAGACTCGCTCGCGCATAAAACTCACTCTCCCGCTGCTGCAACGCATTCTTCCAAGAGAGAGAGAGAGAGAGAGAGAGACGCAAACTCGCCAGTTGACCGATTAATAAACCTATGTCATCGCGATGGACCACCCCGACGTTACACGTTGAGAGAAAGAGAGAAAACAACCCTTGAATCTTGTATCTGTTTTTCGAAGCTACAACGAGATTTCGTTTCTCTTCACTACTGACCCGCGCGATATCTTCGCTTTATCTGTATAAATACGTGAGAACGACTCAGTTCTCCGATAGATTGACCGAGGGAAAAAAATTTTGGTTTAAACATTTTTAAACTATAGTTTGGCACTGTCATGCCTTCGCGAATTTGTTAAATGACGGTATATGTCAAAGTTGGTATTGTTTTTACCCATTTTGGCATTTTGAGCCCATTTTCAAAAAATTCGAACTTCTCGGGGAGGCATTTTTGACTGAAAACTCAAAAGAGACTATAGACAAAAGAGACTTCTTGTTAAATAAGTTACACTTTATAAATAAAATACGTTCAAACCTGTAGATATAGATTGTAAGAATCTCCTAAATCCTCGAAGTCTTGAAATTCAGTTTTCAGGAGGTTCGATCGTAAGTTTTATCTTGACAAAATTCAGGAAGCTCTAAACTTGGTAATGAAGTTGTATTTCTAATTAGAAATAAAGCTATCGTATGAGCTGTCATGTCATATAATATGAGTTTCTCAACATTCGTCCTGAGTTCCAGTTAGAAACATAATATGATTCCCAACTTTGAACCTTCGTTGACACTTGGAATTGATAAAAGGCTATTTCGTCAAATTTTTCATTTCGATACCAGTGATCGAACCTTTCTCAAAACTGAATCTCAAGACTTTGATGACTCCGAAGATTGTCATGATCTATGTATATACGGGTTTCAAAGTATTTTATTTATAAAGTTTATTTTTGGAAAATTGACTTAAAATGTCAACTCTGACACGCTGTAACTTAGAAAACCTTCGTGAAAAAAATCTGAACATTTTTAAACTAAAGTTTAAAATAATTAGTTTGTTCGGTCAATCTGTCGGAGAATAACTCAAGAATATATACTCAGCTATACTGGAAATATACCTACTTTTCTATATCCGAAATTTTTTGCTTTCTCTTCATTTCTTTTTAGAAATTACTCGAAGCTACGATACGACGATGAAAAACAGTCGATTTTTCGCGATATTATATTATATATATAATCCAAGCATATCGTCGACATACGAGTCAGAGAGCACATAGCGCGCAAAGTCTCTCTCTCTCTCTCTTTCCGAGTCGCTTCGGCCTTTGCTCCTTGCCGCTCTCTCAAACGGGCCGCGCTTTACCTGGGCCCCCGAGTTTTACGATCGTCGCGCCGAGGTGGCGATGTGTCCTCTGGTTATCAACCGGTCGGGATCTCCATCTCCGTCTCTTCCTCGGCAGCAGCTACCTCTGTATAAACACACATACACACGCACACGTATACGCATATACAAGAGCGTATAACACTTTTTGTTCCTTTTTCCGCGCCGGTTCTCTGATGCCTATACACCGCGAACACTACAACCGCACGTAAGACACACAGACAGACAGAAAGAGAGAGAGAGAGAGAGAGAGAGAGCAAAAAGTGCCGTGATAGTCGCGCGCTCTGATGTTCCAACCATTTCGAAGCGATTGGATCCGCTAATTTGGCCAGGGATACGATGCTCAACTATATACTCGACCGAACGCAATAAGAAGCTTCTTCTCCAAAAGACAGAGCTTACGTATCCTGTCACGCTCGATTATTCGCTGATTTATTTTACCCCCTTTTCAAACTGAACGCGTCTTGGCGGTTGATAAAATAACCCATGAACGAAATTTGTGTGTTTAATATATACGTGTATAAATAGAGATTTTTTTTTTACTTTATAATTGAATTTTTTATTACGAAGCAATAACTACACTGGGCTCTGCTTTAGAAATAAGATTATAATGTTTATTAGTTATGGCATTATTTAGATTGTAAAGTTTCGTTTATTTGGTTGAGAAATAAGAAACGACAAGTCATTTTGTACGCTGTGATACATTACGCGTCACGTAATGTTTTATACTCTGGGAAATAAGCAGTAATAAATAGGTTAAAATAACAAATTTAAGCTATTATTTCATACTGATCTGTATTTTAAAGCAGCAATTTATTTATTCTACAGTCGTAGAAATTAAATTTTATCGTACACGTGGCTAAACACTATATAATGCAATATTTTTCAAATCTTGAGATCCGCATTTCTCTGAATCGTAATCTAAGATTTAGTATTTATATTTTAGAATTTATAGGATTCTGTCCTATCAATGCGTTGGTTTACCATTTTCTAATCTTTATTCTATCCCATGGTGCTATTATTCTTTATTTTTAGTTTTTACTACTAGACCATTAAGTTAATTGTTACATTTTTGGTTTTTATTTGCGTATACGATTAACGATAAAAATCGAAGTAACTTAAAGTATACATCTGAAGTACAACTTTCCGGTCTCGCATCCTCATGGGTTAGAAAGTGTTCAAGTACCGAAAACATAGTTAAAAAGATTCTTCAAAAAATATAATTTAGAAAAATTGAATTTTTCTTGTTTATTTTGTTAAAAATAAACAATTTGCATTTCACGTGGGTTATAGTCAAAAAGTACGAGCTTGAATTTTGGCCATTTGAGCATTAAGGGGGCGAAAAACCTTTAAAATGCAAGTGACTAAATAAAAAATTAAAAATATTTATAACAATGTATTTATAATTTACCCTAATTTTCCTAATAGAAGACAGTTTTACCTTCAATTATTCAAAGCTCTTGCTTTTCGGTTAACTTTGAATCAGATCTACGGTGAGTGAATTTTCTACTTATTTCTATTGCAACTAGCTATCGAAGGGTCTTATAGAAGAGCTGAGAGCGTTAACTTAAATCGTGCATTTCTCACAATCCACTGCGTTAAAAACGCGCGCGATAAATGAATGCGAAAATTCCCATTTCTTCTAAAAATATATTTTCTTTCGCTCTTATTATTCTTAATCTTTATACATCGCTAAACTGATCCTTTCTCGAAGCGAAAAAAAAAGATATAAATAAATAAAGAGCTTTTATACATAATAAGCATTGTAGAGCCGAGGGAGATTCTTTATAGTACATAATACGCGCATCGTAAGCGTTTGTATATATCCAACAGCGTTAATTTTTACTGCCACGTTTATTGGTAATTAAGCGCGCTTGCTCGTTCGCCAGCGAGTTATTATAGACTGTTTGGCCAAACTGGTTTTTATCTTTTGATTCGTTATTTATTTAATAAGCGCGCGAGATCGCGCTCGGTGAAAAGATATTTCACTTAGAGAGCTCGTTAAATTTCTCAACTTCTATTTAGCTCTTTTTCGTCGAGCCCCTTATAAGCGCCGCAAAGTTATTAGGAAAAATCAACGCTCTTGAGATTCGTATTATAGCTTTTGTACGAGAATATAATCCAAGCGCGGTCAGTCCTCTTTATTCATGCGAATATTCGTTAAATAATCGTAATCCCGTCGATAAGAATAAATCCTTCGGTATAAGTAACTCATTAAGACTTGCGCAATATTTCAATTCGAAACGGCGAATAACGTTATAAGTGCTCGATTCGCGCGAACTCCGGAAGCAAAATCAGGTCGAGAGTGCGCGCAAGCGTACAATGAATACGGAGAAATGACATGCTCATTGAAGCTGCAGCGTGTATGGCTTAGGCTTGTATAGCGCATCCATCCCTTCTACATTCGACCTAATGAATTCGTTCAATTTTGACAAAAAAGGTGCCGGACTTTCTCTCCAGCGAACAATGGCTCATTTAACATGTGCCGCGTTATCAAACTCGGCGCATCTTCCTCTCTCTCTCTCTCTCTCTCTCTCTCTCTCACTATATATATACATCTCCGTATAGCTCTTGGGTCGCCTCTCGAGACAATCCTGTGCAAGGAAGATAGCTATACGCGCAAGGAAGCGTCGCGAAAACCGGACGACTTGGCGTGAGACGAGACGTGACATCGTTTCGCACTGAATGCAGGCGCGGAGGACGCGGCCGTTTAACGTATGAATTATAACAAGCGTGTAGACTAGCTTTTTGTCTCCCGACGGCACATGTGTTCCACGGACGATTTTTTTTTTTACCCTCCAAGACTCTTTCCTCTCTCTTTCCTTCCTTCTACTCCTGTACGCGTGTGTGTACACACGTACACTCGTGTATCTAGGTATGCATATATGTATATATATGTCTGTGTGTAAACGTTATACAGTGTAGTAGGGTTTCTATTGGTACACCGACATAAATTTCAAACGAGTCGCTTTTTCTGGCAACTTTGTTGCTTTTTGACTGATTCTACCATATATATGTATATATGTAAAGCTCTATTTCTATATCGCAGCATCTTGATTTGAATAATTAACATATTTTTCGGCAAGTTAAATGCGCGAGCGATGCGATCACTCATTCGAGAGCGGTGTGCGTGTTAAGAACACATCTGTGTAAGTACGGTAATAATTGATCACTCGCGGACGTGTAATAAAAATCATTGTCGTACTAATTTGTCACTATACGCGTTACGTCTCCGCTACATATCGATATATCGACTATAACAAACAGCTCTTTTACTTGAAGCACTAGTCGTAACTTAAGGCGTACAAACTCAGCCGTAAATTTCATTCAACGCGACATTTTTTTTTCTTTCAGTAATGTATACGGACTATAAAACAGAAAATAACAACCAACGTAAAATCCGCTCGCTGTACTTATTCACCCGCGTGATCATTCTAAACAGGACGAGAGGGAAGAACAAAAAAACAACAACAGATCCACTCACTTAAACACCCCAAATACAATCCAATTTCGTTCCCCTCGATCTACTTGCTGCGTATAGGTATATCTATATGTAGGTGTGTGTATATATATATAGAGCCAACAAAGCACAAAGCTCGCGTGATACGAAGGCATTCTCTCCGCCTCTCGAACTTCCGTCGAGCGCCGGCGCGTTCTATGAGTAAAAATAGATATATATAGGTATACACCATGGCTGTTCTGCGTTATACGCATGCGCTTGTGAATTTGTCGATATAACACCGTGACCCCCCCCCCCTCCCACCCACATTACGGATGTATACCCGTTGTGTATCCGAGTCTATGGACAACGTCCACCATTTTCCTTGTATTCTGCTTCGGTTCTAAATGTAACTTTGATCGCTGTGTGATTGTTCATTTATTTATTTATTTATTTTACTGAGTATGAGAAATTGCGTTATTCGGAATCCAGAATAGGCGACCTGTCCATTGGTCTAAAATTAAATTGATAAAACAGGCTATGGACAACCCACGGTGTGCATGTTTGTGAAATTTATAATATGAAATTTATTATAATTATTATTTTAACCAAATAGAAATATCTGTAAATTCAAGTATTGTCATAAATCCATTTTTTAGTTTAGTATATCGCATTTTCGCGCTTAAATCTTTGAATTCGATTGGCAGTTTTGTCAGACAGAAAATAAAATTTGTCGATTCTGAATAGTGATTTATTTGACAATATTTCCTTGAAAATAATCATTTTTTCTATACTTATTTATTAATCTGCAAGAACATTTTTTGTAAGTGCCTGTGTGTATAGGCCGGCACAGAAACATAAATCTAAATACTTATCACTATAATTAATCTAAGTAAAATTTGTATCTATTTATAAACTATATATTTTTTTTAAACTTAACTTTATCTGTATTTAAATGTAAATGTAAATAAAATTAAATGCTGACACTCCGAATAAATATTTTTGAAAATTAAAAAATAAATTTTATAGATCTCTAAGAGTTATTTTCTATGTTTAAATAAATTCGCTTTTAAAATTTTCAAGGAAAATTACTCAGTGCTCTCAGTGAAATTTCCATTCGCATACGTTTTACAAAAATAAGTCGATTCGAAATTAAAAAAACATTTTTTAAAGCTAGGATATTCTTTTTTCACATTCAAGTCTTCCTCTCCAAAAAAAAAAACAATAAAATTCTCTTACGCACGTCAAACTTTTTTTCACTACATTTATATCATTCTAGCTTTTATATATAAGCGTAAAGAAATAATATCATTTTTTTTCGGTATAAACGACATTTTTATGTATACGGAGTGCAGGAAAACTATAAACGTCGATATATACGAACAAAACAATTATATACGAATCTTATTGATATGTATCGCAATTATTACTTAATTATTAACGTATCGATTTGTTTTTGTATTAATATTACACACGTATACGCGCAGTCGTGACTATCGCTGATTCCACTTTTTTGCAACGATGTTATTGCTAAAACCCGATTTCCCGTGTCATTAAAGCTTTTTCCTCGCATAGATCTGTATATACACATCGATATATATATATGTAATAATGCGTACACTGACTTGATTACATAACGCGTTGAATCGCCCTGATTCGAAACTGAGAGTTTTGACGCGACTATCGCTTCCATGTACACGTATAAAGAAGTACATATATATATATATATATGCCATAGGACAAATTCGCCGCAATAGAGCCGACCGCATTCAGCATGTAACTCAATTTGAGTGGAATCATGTAACAGTCGCGTTGGTCGAGATTTCGTAGGCGCATTAGGAAAAGGTAAGACTATATACACATACAGCTGAAATGTTTACAAGTGACGTGCGTACGCGCGAGCGACTGCACTTTCCTTCATTTCCACTTAATTCGATTGCGAGCCAGCTCCTACTGACCTGACAACTATCACCTCCATTGCGACTAGTCGTCGCGAGGGATAGAGAGAGAGAGAGAGAGAAAGAAAAGGAAAAAAAAAATTTCCGCTAATCGATCGGCTACTCGTATAACCTGCACTTTCTGTTCATCGCTCTACTAGTACGCATTATAGTGGAGCTTTATATTCAGGCGACAGGATTTTCATCAACTTTGGAAAGTTGTACCAAATCGTATGTTAAAGGATAGAGTATGAGTTTCGGAATACAAAGATATATATATATATATTTTTTTATTTTCGTTTTTCAAACATATTATACTGCCGATTAGATGGCGGAAAGATGGACTAGTGCTTCTCTGTAAAATCTGAAACGATCCGATGTGCAGATACAGCTCAAAATTAGTAGTAATATCCATTGATGAGCTACTTTTCGCATGAATGTAGGGATTTAAAATTGAGTTCGCCAATTAACGAATTGAGTAACAGCAATTATTAAAGGAAAATTACACATTTTACAACGCTAGCTAGTTACAATAGAAAACAGAAAATTCACTCACCGTAAGATTCAAAGTCCACCGATGGATGAATTGAGCTGAAAATTGATAGTTGAACAAGAAATCAAACAGGATGAAACCATAGTAGAAATTGCCGGTACTGGATCAATGGACCAGTACTGCTTCTTTACAGACAGTCAGTATATTGATTACAAATACTGGTCCAACCTCGGTTCGATATCGAGAGGATATTTAACGTACGCGCCAGAGTTGGAATACTGTATTGGCCAAATGCTGCCGTACCAGATTTGATCTAGAGATAAAACTGAGTAATATTGACTCAGTACTGGCACAATACTGGCAAATTACTGGTTTAAAAGTGTGACCCAATGTTATCACTTCATTACTGGTCGCTGTGCCAGTACTGGCTTACAATACTGCTGGCCGGACATCAGTACTGAACAATTGGTCAATTCCTACTAGGGTAAGGGTAATTTCAACAGACTACCTTTACTTGTACCTAAATTTATGGTAGTTTTCTGCATAAAAAATGGAAGAAAAATATACTCTTATGTGTTTATCTCACTTGCATTGGAATCTTCACGAGCATCTGAGCATCTGGGTGTATTTATTTTTTCTTCCGAAGAACAATGCGTCGTTTAGGAGCGAAAGGAAAATGTGTGTGTGCGTGTGTGTGTACGAGACACACGGCGAACGATAATAGTCCTTGTTTCGATTCTGAAATTTGTTTATAAGATTTATATTATATAGTTTTGCATGTTTATCTTGATTAAAATCATGGATGAAAATACTCCTGTGGTATATATGGTTCATTTAATCTTGACACAAAATCTCGATGACACATTGGCAGAAATATTATTTTGAACAAAAAAAGAAATCTTGAATTCCAAGATTTTAGTATTTTCTTTGTGTATTTATAGATACGTATCAATTTTTTATTAATTGTTTATTAATATTTTATTATTGTTTTACTATTACTATTCTGATTTTTTTATAGAAAATTATTTTTTTTATTATTCGTCACGATAAATAATAAAAATGATAAAATATTTGCCCGTAAAAGACTAATAATTATCATTACAAAACTTTGATAATAGTTTATTTAAAATAATTTACAAAAAAGCAATCTTTTTAATATAAAGGTAATTTGAGTTTCCTATCAAATACTAATTTAAGACTGATTATACATTATTTTTCAGTACAAAGGATTTCTAACTGCTTCCCTATTACTATTTCAATTACATAATACTTTAATTTCAGTTTCGATTTTTAAATTATTATTAAAACGTCAAATAACAAAAAATATACACTTTATGCAATGAAAACGTCGAATCGAATTTACGATTTTCAATTCAAAGTTATTTTTCGACTTCAAGATCATGTCTCTCCATACACGATTACTGACATAATTACACAATTTCGAGGATTGCACATAGCAGTATCGGGAGAAGAAAATTTCGAACTAGGTCATCCGAATTTCTCCGATCGTCTTCGAGGATACCGTAAGGGCAAATTTATTTTTCACCCGACTCTCTCGCGCTGTATCACGGGAACGAGTGCGCGAACATTGACAAAAAGCACATTTAGCGCTATACATATATACTGCCAGAGATTTTTATCTCGTTCGGATGACTTTTTACGTAGTTCGTAATTTCCTTTAGAAATATACCGAGGAATGCCAAGCTACTGCGAGCTCAACGAGCAGTTCAATTAATGGAGTAAAAAATTTGCTCCGCACAGTGGCGCGATGAAAAAAGTTTAAGTGTTTGCCGCATCGCCGTCAAGGGTCTATTCTCTTCTGAAAATTAACCCTGCGAATAAAGATTCTTAGGTCGAGTTGCCGATCTACTACTACTTCAGTAGCTTTCATATATATATATATTTAATGTGTGTAAAGTATCGCGCGCTCTCTCTCTCTCTCTATATATATATATAAGTCTTCACAATACAGTTTTTAATGAATCGCTGTTTAATTAGCCTCGGGTTCGTTATAGCATTCGTTATTAATCGACACTGCGCACGCGCGGATGATTTGCCATTTTTAATGTAACATAAACGACATAAGATCTTGCCGCGCTTGATGAAGTTATTATAATTTAATGAATGAGCGGAATGCACGCGCTATGAATTTTAAAATTACACCGTTTTCCGAGTGGCTTAACGCAGGAGTTGGAGCTTTATTTGTCGGCAATTAGCCGCTATGAAAATGTTATAGAAATATGTGTGTAAAAGTGTATGTATCTATGTATGTGTGTGCGTTTAAAGAGAAGATATTCTCTGAATTCAAATTTTGCCGCGCTTCGTGCGGGAAGTCGAATCGGAAATGTTTTAATGTTATCCGAAGGTACAATCAAAGCCTATAATTATATTGATAAAAAGAGAGACATAGAGAGATTTTGCTATAGTGAAGTACGAAAATTTAAAAATATTATAGATATATAATAGATAAATTATGTTTTGTTTAATTATCCTCGTAATACGGAAGCGTGTAAGTTGGTATATGCGAGCTTATGCACAGGTAAATATTTTTACTTCTACAGGATTCACCATGTAAATTTTTTCTAATCAATAAATAATAATAATTAATATATAATATACATAAAACTTGAGACAATCGTCAAATAAACAAAAAAGTATCGATACGATCTGATATACGTTCAACCGACAGATGTAATTCGTTAGCTAGAACCGTCGAGTTTCAAACTGTTATTCGCGTATCTCATTTTAAGGAACGATTCTTATCAGCGATGAAACGCGTATAACAGAATAGGGGAGCGAAGATTAAACACATCAAACAGCTAATTTAAAGTAATCACGCGTGTCAAATAAATTGTTTAATTGAAACAGTCGAATCATCGACAATGACATTTCCAGCGCAGATATATATATATGTATATGTGTGTGTGTACATAAATTAAAACATCTAATAATAAGCACAGCATCGGCACAAACGAGCTCAACCACCGTATTCCTTCGAAGAAACACTAGATCATCGGAAGGCTTAGAGCAGAGAGAGAAAAAAGAAATTTTTTTTCCTCCAGGTTCCGAAGCATATTGTTTTGATTAACACTAACCTTCCTAAATATGCTCGAAATAGAAGCAAACTCACTCTCTATATCTTACTCGAATGACAGACTGCGAGAAGACCGATCTATTTAAATATATCTCTTTTCTTTTCCTTTTCTCTCTCTCACTCTCTCCTCCCTCGGTAACAACTTTCTCGGAGCACCATATATTACCGGCAAGTATTTTAGGCCGGCTATACCCCATAGAAATTCGTGTGCGCGTTCCGCTTAGTTTAAATGGGAAGCGCGTCAGCGCCGCTACTTTGCATCGCTTAAAAGCCGAGCTTTCGCGCGAACGTTTTCTTTTAATTTAAAAGACACTCGCTGTAGGTATATTAGATACGCTCATGTTGCTGCGGCGGGCTTTATCCTTCCTTGGCGATTTCCTTGTGTTCCGCGCGATAAGTACCTCTTTTATACCTTTATCTCGCCGGAATCTACACGCGTGCTAACGAGTTCTGCGTAAGTACACGCGTAGCATATATATATGTAGGTATGTATATATATATACAGGTGAAGTCGCTATGAATTTGCTATACTCGAGGAGCGCGTGTGCTCGAAAGACCTGCGTTATGTCTTTTCGCGTACGATAATTTATCTGTCGTTAATTATGATTCGGTTGAAATTTAATGACGAGATATTTTAATGACAAGTTAGGTATACGTGTATAATGTGTGTGTGTGCGCTCATGACAAAGAGATGTGGGTTTTTGCGCATTCGGTATGTGTGTGCTTTTTTTTTGTTCGTATGAGTCAATGCGGTCACCTTTGGTATTTCGTTGCGATAATATATATGTATTTATTATAATGCTGGATGGTAATAAGTTATATGCATATATAATATAATAATTGGATAGTAATAAATTATATATATATATATAATTTTGGGTGGTAATAAATTGTAAATTTAAGGCGATCTTGTTATTCGAAAGATATTTATTTTGTTCGTTTGTTTAGTGCAGTTACAAGTTTACTAAACAAAAGATTGAAAGCGCGTGGTTAATCACCGAAGTGTCTCAGTCAACTCTAATAAGAAATAAAATTACTCACTTCTATGTTCTAATTGTACTAAATTTTGCAACAATAAAATAAAACGTTTGTGATACTTAAGGTAGTGATATTAGAAAATTATTGATATTAGAAAATATTTATTTTTTTTAACGATAAAACGGCGTTTTAGTATATATAATTAGTATAGTAAACAATTACTTAATGTACTACTCCATTATTCATTTGAAATGCAATTTATCGATTATCAATAAATATTTATAAGTTAAAAAAGTTTATATTTAAAACAATCTTTTACTTAATAGTAAACATTTAGTAAACTATTTAATAAATAATTATTTTGAGTCTAAAATATTAATTGAAAGTCGAAAAATTTCTAATGAACAACCAATTAGTAGATTTAAACAAATACTCACTGTAATTTAAAGCAAAATTAGTAATTATTTAACAATTCAATTTTCATTGCAGCGTATGAAATACTGTCTTTGTATACCCTTTAGAGAAAATTACCAGAGATATATCTCTCCATAGTCAGTCATAGGCAGACAACAAAACAAACGTTGTATTTTCGCATAAATCTCGAGTGTATATATATATATATATATATATATATATATCCAACAGTAAGATATTAATGAATACAAACAGAGAACACGGCAGATCCCGCACAAAGCAACAGTTCCGATAACACCAGCATAACGCACTACACACGGTAATTACACATAGGCTAACAGCTGCCGGTCCATGAATATGCAACGCGCTAACAACTTCTCGACAGACCGGTACGCGCGAGAGAAAAAGCCTCTCGATCGACGGGTTCACCGAGAAGACTGTTAGCTTATGAGACTTTTCTAAGGTAGCTGTACGTGTATATATATATATACACACACTTCCGTAAGATCGGGCATCGGTCGTCTATATAATTTGTTGTTCTCGCTTCTGCGGAATAAATCTCCGAGAGCTCTCGCGGGGGCATTCCTTTGAAGCCTGCAGCGCTCGTGAAAAAGCGCGGCTTAATGGCTTTTATATATACCGACGAACGCGCAGAACTCGCGCTGAGAATGAGAAAGAGAGAGAGAGAGAGAAGATAGTATATACTATATATGTATTACTATATAATGCACTACAGTGGGATCGAGAAGCAGATAGACGCGCAGATAGAGCTGAATAGATATGGACGCGTGTGTATGGTATTTCAACTTCCATGAGAGATCTTAATTGAATTTCAGGGCTACTTTCTGTGCGTTTTAATAGCAATTTATTATTTTGGATTTGCGAGAATCGTCGTTAGTATAGTGTTAAGGTAAATCTGCTTGTAATATAGTAAATATGTATAAAAGTCATACTGGGAGTAGAATAATAATTCCTGATTTGTACGATTAATGTGGCGGGAAAAGTATTTCTGAAATTAAACATTTTCATTAGTTATAACGATTGCGTTCTTATCTTTGTCTCGCGTCTCTGAATCCTTTTATTGGCCACTTGTAGTAGGTTTATGATAAGTCACTCTTCGTGAGATTCCAAGTGAATTTATGGACCAATTGATCAATCTTTGCTGTAGTCCTTTTAATATCGATGTAGGGATTTTCAATTAAACGTACAAAAACGTTATTAGAAATAAAAAACTGGGTTATTCGCCCAATTATTTAAAAAAATATACACATTTTAGAATGTCAAATTTCTTCTATGCATTCAATTCGAAATCCTTACATTCACACTGAAAGGAGTGTATCAAAGAGTATTACTACCATGTTTGAGCTCAATCTATCCATCGGTTGACTTTGAACCCCACGGTGAGTGAACTTTCTGCTTTCTATTGTAACTAGCTATCAAAGGGGCTTATAGAAAAGCAAGACATTTCAAATCAAAGGTAAAACTGTCTTCTATTATTAGAATAAGTATAGATTATAACTGCATTGTTGTAAATATTTTTAATTTTCAGTTTAATCATTTGCATTTCAAAGGTGTATTGCTTATTGATCCCTTAAGCTCTGTAATAAGTATTGTTATAAGTTTTAGCTGTTCTTAGTTTTCAAAATTACAAATGTTAACGTGACCACTGTTTTTTAATAGCACACATATGGGGCTAGTATTTTTCTTTACAAATTCAGACAATTCTACAATAGCAATTATTCTTATATTTATAATGAACAATGATGTTCCGAGAAGCTACAAATTAAAGAAAAGAGACTTACGGGAATAATTGAAAATTTCGGTTCTTATATTCCGTACAGTATATAACAAAAAAAGGTAATAAAAAATTCATTTTTCTATTGCATAAAGATGTCCTAAAAGCTAAGTTAACATAAAACTTAAAATTACTACGTATTGAGCAGTTTTTTTTTTGTTTAAATACACAAGCAATCGTTTAATGCTTTTTCCTAAGTGATGATTGTAAAAAGGCAATTGATTTATACGTTATTTCAAATAAAAACAAACCGAGCTAAAATAATACACGATACATATTCCATGCAATCAATCTTTCAACACGAATGGAAAAACGATTCTCCCGAAAAGAATCTCCCAAACCATCGAAAAGCTCCTGAGGGTAGCAAAAACTCGAGCGACACTCCTGCAGTTGCCATAAAACTGCACAGAATATTGGCGACTTGTCACTTTTGAAGCGCCAAAAAACGATCCGAAATCCACACGTGTCTCCGATAACCCGATGTATTACAACTTACCTCACAGATATTATATATATACATAAATACACAACATATCTATATAGTATACCACACGCTCTCCGCGCAATAGAGTCGAGTAAAAAAAATCGAGTAGAAGCGCCTCACGATGGATATAATACAATACCGCATAGCTCCGTTGTTGTCCATCACAATGCGAAAATAAAAACGCCGATCTCTTCGCGAAACCAGTTTGGTTCTCGAGAGTGGAGTAAAGGGCGTACGCGATCCGAATGGGAAAGCTCTCGAAAATGTATTTTCGCGTGGTGCGTTTAACGACTTCTCGAATTCTTTTCTCTCGTGTATATATATAAGCATACTTGAACAACACATGGACATGTATAGATATACCTATATATATATATACATATATATAACGGAATAGAAAGTACTCGAGAGAAGAAAGCAGCGTTAAGCGGCGACATTAAGCGTAATTTGGCTTCGATATATATTATACTTAAAATTACTCCTTGGTAGCAGCTCCTGGAATTTTAACGCGCGCTCGACTCGCAGTTGGAAACGGACTTTAAGAAAGTAAACGAGAAGAAAAGCCAGGCATTGATCTTTGAAGCGAAGAAAATCCGAGAAGTTGTCACAGCTCGCGGGTTCCTAATTAATCTTTTATCCGCGCGCTAATGAATAGTCCCAGCGTAATAAAATGCCATAATTATATAAGAGCTTTCTCCAATAGTGTCGGCAAGTCCTTCGAATTCGAAGAAATTCCTTGGGAACGAGCTCATAGCGCATATCAGACCGAGTGTATTTCAATCGTAAAGCGTCGGAAGCATTATGCGAGCCGAGTCTTTTCATCTAATTTTAATTCTCCATTAACTCGAACATACTTGAAACGTGTATTTTTAAAAATCAAATAACTCTATAATTTTGTGTACTCGCTAGTTCATAAATTACCCCGGGCATTGCAAAAAACAGCCGCGCAATTAATTCTTTTTTTTTTTGGATTCTCCCTTTACTCCGCGAAACGCGACTACGTATACACGCGTTGCTCAATTATTTCTTCCCGTCTAGTGGATCACACGGAGATTGTAAGCTCGAGTCGTTCTGGTGGAATACACACACGTACATAGGTAGAGACACTCCATAATACATTTTTCCGCGGTGGGTTTACTTTGTTCGGAATATTTTCTTTCTCGCCGAGCGAGAAGATACGCGTGCGGAACACGTGTTCCGTCCTATGATGTATAATCGCGACCGTCGGGTACTTTGTCATCCAGAGCAAAAGAGAGAAAGAGAAAGACACGCCCTTCGTCAAGAGATGCGGCGCTTGTACTCCCGTCAAATTATTTTCCCTCTGATTAGTCACGCTGTGCTTTGAATTTTCTTTTCTTTGACGTGTTATACATGTATTTTTTACGAGTCGCTACTGGATCTTTTTACTATCGAGGTGTGATATCCTTTGTCGCAATTTTGGGCATTCCTTATTCTAACCATGAGATGATCTAATTGGTGGATGTTTCGTTACTGGAAATACAAGTGACTACTAGATTTTGTTAATTACCATCAAACTGTATACTTGCAACTGTGTAGTTACAAACGATGTATCTTTTGTCACAATTATTGGTAAATCCTTATTCTAATATTTGGATGATGTAATTGTTGCGTGTTCTCTGGTAAGACTTGTTGCTAACGTTTGTCGCTACGTAGGAAAATCCTTATTCTGATGTTGAGAGGATATAATTGTGGTAATGCACTGACCCAATACAGCTATATCAGATTGAAAAATGGATATGAAATTTCCTGATAAGAATTGCTGGTAGTGTTACAACGGACCAGTACTGGTTCTTTAGTGGTAGACAGTCCGCTGGTTACCAGTAATGGTGAAACCTTGATTTGACATGGGGATGGTAAAAACGGACCACAGTTCTTATTAATGTACTGGTCCGATACTGACGTTGATAGGAACCAGAGTTAAGGTTTGTTTTTGAAAGAGCAAGATTACTATTCAGTAATAATTTAATATGTTTTCTTAGCGAAGATCGCCATGATCAAGCTGCATAATATTGTCACAATTTTAACACAATCAACCAGTTCAGATTTTCTAGTTAGTACCGTTCATAAAGTTACCATTACAATCCAATATAGGTCCGCTAATTCAAGGTTCTCACCAGGTTTGGAATGAATATCAAATTGTCTCGTACAAGTCTCATACAATCTATACGTCTTAACTCTGCATAGATTCTCTACTTTCGCATAAAAACATACATTAATAGTAATCCCTTGAAGTCTTTTAAGAATTTCACGAACGGTCTCTCTCTCTACAACCTTAAATGGCACAGAGAGTCATAAATCGCAAAACGAACGATTGATTCCTCGGACATCGAAATAATTGGTCAACGCGAGATTAAATTGTAGCATCCATATTTTATTCGTTGCTTCGAAGTGTCTTTGAACTTTTTACGCGATCCGTCTTTCATTTCAAGCGCTAATCGTCGTAGATTAGCAGCACAGACGTAATATGAAAATAAAAACCATAGTACGTCACTTACATGCAGGCATCCGCGCTCCAAATCATTAGGTAGTCTCATCGCACAGCTCCGAGAAAGTTATGCATTGAACTTATGTATACACACACACACACATATACTTATATGACAATGTGGATCGCATGCCTGCGCGAAGGCGAAGGACAATTAATTAGAAATTATTCGTTGGATATCGGAAGGTCACCGCGCAGAGATTCAACGCATCTTAGAGAGAGAGAGAGAGAGAGAAACGACAGTATGGGCTATACCAACCACACAGTGTCGGCTCGGACCTTTGAAGCGTGGTCAGCTGTCCTACCGGACCACTTTTTCGCCCCTCATCCTCGCAGTCCGATCCACTCTCTCTGCATTTATACCCATCACACGGACGTGTACACTCACCGGTACTATATACTTACACACGCGCGCGTCACGACCAAATAGAATTTGGCAGAATACAAGGCGGGCAGTTTGTATTGGAGAGACAGAAGAAGAGAGGGATAGAGTGACATCGGTCCATCAGAGCGCATACTTGCTCTGCTTTTTCGCAACGGCGAGTCCCCATTGTCTCCGGTATTCTTATATGACGGCCGACGCGCTTTTAACGATATTAGCGGGCGACGCTTGTCGTGTTCTCACGAAAGGTAGAGAGAGAGAGAGAGAGAGAGAGAGAGATAGAAAGCATATAAGTATGGCGATATATATGTATATATACATAGCGCGCGGCTACCGTTGATGCGGTCCGCATTCCTCGCGGCGGACTGCTTATCGGAAATATTTGCCCCCTGGCTCGATCTTTATATAACGTGTGTATGTATACAAGTGGATATCATAATATACGTATATGTAGGCATATATTCGGAAGACTTTACTAATTCGCTTGTTAATTTACACGCCTGTGCGACTTTTATGCCCAGTGGAAATTATGGATTATTAGCATCGCAGATCGTTTAGGAGTAAGTCCACAGCTTCTCGGTACGCGAAGATCCAAAGATCATTCTCGAGGGCACACCGACCGGAACTTTTTTCCCGATTCGTGAATGCCTTCCGAGTAACATGAACCATTTGTACATTCGTTCGAGATTACCGCTCAGTCTTCGAAGCCAAAATTGGAAAGCAATATTTTACGCATTTTTGGAACGTAATACACTGGTGGTGGCGGTGTTCAGCGTAAATTGTATTTTAAAGAACATAGATTATTTCAGAAAATATTCCTATTTGCTACTTTGAAAAACTAGAAGTATCGACGACTCATCGGGTAATCTTACGAAATTCTGAAAACAGACAGTTTTCTTGAAACTCTCGTAACTTTCCTTTCGAGCGAGGTTTCGAAACGATTTTTTTAAAAGTGATGCTATCTTCACGTACTACTTTGCAAATGGCTCAACTTTATGTGATCACACGAGCTCGTGACTTTTTTACTTATCGGATGTTAATTTTTTTTTAATGAAAGCTAAACAGTTTATCTCTCTTTTCGTGTATTGACTATTGCATTTCGTTATTTAGACACGTAAAAAACCTTTGTACGCCTTGTAATTCAATTTATATATTCAGCCAAAAATAACGAGATTTAATTGTTAAATATGTATAAATAAGAATTATTTTAAAAGGCTTTCAATGACAAAATTATGGGCATTTCGGACGTTAAAAGTTTGATTTTTGACGTTATCCAACAGCTCCTATCTAATTGGAGTTTTTTTATGCTTTTATACACATTAATTACGAAAAGCTTAACATATAGCTATAAGTATTACGAAACAAAAGCAAGAAACTGGCATTTTCCGAAAAAGCAAGACCAATTGGTATTTGTTTACACTTCTTTTCTACGATTCCAATCAGAACAATTTTTGAAAAATTATAGCTCTTCATTTATTTTTCTATTTCTGCCATAAAAACCGAGCTTTAAGCACAACGCAATTTGCCGATGGATCATATTACTCGGAAAATACCCAAGAACGAGGTAAATATTTTCCGGTCCATTTGTCTTTCGATTTCGAAATACCGAGTTGTATCCTGTCTTTTCTGGATTTACTCACATCTACGATTGTCTTGCGTTCGATTATTCGAATATTCGAGAATCTTACGCGTGTTAATATGTACGGAAGTGCATATTTACAGAGTCTGATCAAGCGACGAGGTATTTTAACGCGATGATTGTGTCACTTTCTGTTACTGCATTGGACATACGTTGATACCTCCGAGTAATTTCAAATACGCCGTTCCACGAGGCAATGTAAATTTCCAAGACGATCGTTAAAGACAGCCGTCGATCATAGCTATAAATTTACACATGGCGGTCCTAATTAAATTTATGATTGTCGTAATTAAAAATACTTTCATATAGACGAACGCCGTTCGTTAACGTTCTTTCCCCTGCAAAGGCAGACATCATTTGTCTCGAATACACGTATCCCATATATCCCTAACAGGAATTGATCATTGGCCCAGTACTGACCTCCGGCCAACAGTACTATAAGCCAGTAGTGGTCCAGTATTGAATCAATAGTGGAGTGATAAGATCGTGCCAGTCCTGTGCCAAAATTACTCCAATTCTGTGCCAGCATTAAGCCATTATTAGCGTAAAGTATTGAACCTCTACAAAGTTTTAAATCTGGAGAAAAGCCAGTAAAGGGCCAGTACTGGCCTATTATTCCAGAATTAAATAAAGTCATTAAATTATACCTAAAAATAAAACGATAAATCGAGGTATAAAGATTCCACGCGTAATGCAATCTCGCGTAAAATCATGAAAATCCATAAATAAGCTTTTTCTCCCAACCCCTATCTTCCATCGAATTCGTACATCGTTATTCGATCATCGTATTGTATATATATATATATGCACCGAACTTCATTAAAACAAAGCCATATAACGAGAAGTCACTTCCCGGAACCCCATATGCAACAGATTGCGTTGAAAAAAAAAAACAATCCACAGCACCAGTAAATACTTGAACTTGCATAATGCGAAGAAACGGCAACTCGTCGATTGCACTACCGACAATTTAACATAAAGGCGTTGCCGTCCCTCTTGACGTGCGAAATCGACTCCCGATAGACATGATTTGTCGCTCCGACAACCAGCTGTTACTTCGCCGCGAAACTTATGCGAATACGCGCACTGGCCAAAGAAATCGTTACAGCACGCACACGCATATACGCACACATATATCTCACGATTCTGCACGTTTCTTTCGGGTCCGCATTCCGCGCCGCCTTGCGCGTATTTAAAATGCATCAGCTGTGTGTGTGTGTGTGTGTGTGTGTGCGTTCGTATACATGTATATATATACGCACGTGCCAGTTTTTTTCTCTCACTGCGTCTGTTCGAGAACAGAGGGAGTCAGTCGCCGCCGTCCGAGCTTATCTGATATCGGGACAGAGGAACAAAAGTCACCTGTCACAAATGTCACACTCCGGCATATAGCAAGCTGATGCAGAAAGCCCCAGTCATTGCGAGTACGACGACGGCCTGTCGACTAGAAAGCGATATAATACCGCCGGTCGGAGATGCCAGTGCTTGTCTGTGTAAATGTGTCTTACGTGTGTGTGTATGTGTGTGTGTTTCTTCGTCTGTCCGATGTGCGTCGTCGGCTCCAACTCTTTCTCTCTCTCTCTCTCTCTCTCTTTCTCTTCTGGACATTTTTTACAAGATCATTAAAGAGATTCCCGCGCCGCCGTCGCCACTGAGACTCGCGTCGGAGCTTTCTGAGCATAGGCTGGATATAATATAAAGTCTATAGCGCGTTTTGCTCCTCGACTCTTATTTTTTTCTTTTTCTTTTCTTTTCTTTTTTTTTATTCGTTTTATCGTCGACTGACGTAATGAGCTTGCATAAATCAGCGATTACGCGTCTGACGATTGTCATGATTAAGACGTAATGCGATGTATCTTATTCCGCGTGTCTGTTGCGATAATGCGCGATTCGAAAGAAAAATCTCTGCTTACACCGTGTCGATAAAATATCGTAATCCCCCTCGAACGTAAAAAGTCATATTACACGTATACGCCTATTGGTACACGGCACTTGTTCCAACCCTAAAACTACGTCGTTTACACGCGTTGCAGAGGGGGGACAGCGCCAATCTGTTTGTGTATCGAGCTGTGTGCGTATCGGTATTCATTCGATTAGTTTCTCGCTCACACGCGTACACCCACGCGATCGGGCGAAGCCATCCGCCGCACCTACACTATTATCTCTCTCTCTCTCTCTATGTATATATATATAGTACTGCGCACGGAGCTCGTGATAGGGCGATTTTCGCTGCTGCTCCCTCGCCTCGGCCAATAAACTACAGCTTTCCCCCCGCAATTCCGATCTATTAAGTGCACGGGAGGTGCTTAGCGAAGAGAGAGAGAGAGAGAGAGAGAGAGAGAACAATACTGGCGATACTGCTTCCGTATATACACTGGAACTTCATGTGTGCGTACGCGCATTTGTGTATACGCATACATACGCACGAGCTCTTGACAATACAAGTGAATATACGATATCCATGTTTATTGTATATGTGTGAATGTGTATATATGTGCGTATGTATACACATATACATCCGTATTCGTGTGATATTAAATATCTTGTGTATAGGTGTGTAGGCGTATACATATACGCACGAGCTCTTGACAATAAAAGTGGATACACGTTGCAGCGTATACGAGCTACCGTAAGAGCAGGCGGATTTCCCATTCTTTTTCGAGTCAGTAGTTTCTTTGATACTTTATACGCTACCTCTTATGCGCAGGTGTCGATGCGTTAAATTAATGGACTGTTGATGAGAGACGACACGATCGGAATGCTATCGACCTGGCGAATATTTTTCAACAAACTTAATGGAATTCCGAGGAAACATCTTCTTTGGATTTGCATTAGTTATCAGCCAATAAAGTTTACATCGCGATTGATCAAGAATTTATAATATACTTGGCTACTATGCCGTATTAATTCGATATCTTAGCCGAGTCAAGCTCTCGTAGGATCACCTCTCGGAATTTCGTTCTCATCTTGTTCTATCTCGCACTCATCCTTAGCATATCATTTTTTCTACATCTCGAATACTTTCAACTCGTTTACAATCTATCTATATATAATCTTTTATGTATATATAGACATGTATATATACACTGTAATAGCAAGAGTATACACCACTGTTTATACGAATAAAAAATATCATTTATACCGGCGATTTAAAAGCGTCGCGCATCCCTTGTCTTTTACGAAGTATACAAAATGCAGCAGATTTTTCTCTGTCTCTCGCATTCAACGTTTCGTATATACACACACACACACGACGAAAATACAGACAATAATTCTCCATCGATTAGAACCTCTTAATTTCGCCGACGAGTAGTGCATTACGACGTTTTTTCCAAGCGTAATAAATCGGGCCTGTACAGCTTTCACTAAATTACGATGTTTACCGATTCAATTAGAAGACAGGGCTTTGAAGACACTTAGCGAGTGCGAGATACATTCGTTTCAACATCAATTCATCGGAACGCTTGGATGTCATAACAAAACTATAATTAACCACCACCGCCGCAGCAGCAGTAAGGGTCTGGCGCGACGCCGAAATGCTTTCGTCTATCGGGTATAGGCTGCGCTCTCCGCAGCGTTGCTCTATGGTATGCGCAAGATCGGCTTACCAATCATATATATGTATGTATATATATACACACAACATCGATCGTTGGTTCAATCGTACTAAATTTTAAACGTGAATTGCGCACTGCAACAGTAGAGCTATAGAATCTTCGCGCTTACATTTTTAGAGTGAAAGTTACTCCGTAAGAGTGAATTTTCACTTTTATAGAGTAATTGTTCTAGTGTAGTTTTAGTCTAATCCGAGTAACAAAATTAACGTTTTCAACCAATAACATCTACATAGATATTTGAATTAAAATTACGAGTAATTTAGATAATCGTAAAGGCTTAGATTACTTATTTTGTCTGTCTCGCCTTAGAGTGAGATTCTACTCTAGTTGTCACTCTTCAAATTTTTAAAATAACTTATTTTAGAAGCAAAATTGCTTTTGAGTTTTTAGTGAGAAATGCTTCTTTCAGAAGTTCGAATTTTTTGAATATTGTCTTAAAATGCCAAAATTTGTAAAAATGCCAACTTTGACATACTGTAACTTTAAAACGTTCGTGAAAAAAATCTGAAAAATTCATGAAGGTAGATATACTGCGAAACGAAAGTATAAAAATGTTAAAATAAATGTAAAAAAAAATTTTTTTTCGGTCAATCTGTCAGAGATTTTTTTTCGCGAAGGCTCTCTAAGATACAGTATGTTAAATTTGGCATTTTAAGCCAATTTTCGAAAAATTTAAACTACTCAGGGAAGTATTTCTCACTAAAATCAAAAAGATCCGGCTCGAAGATGCCTTCGATGAATACAAAAGATTCGAAGTTGGGGATCAAGCTCTATTTCTATAGAAATAAAGTTATCTAGCAATTTCTCTAAAATTTATAATAAAATCATCGTTCACCTCGTACGTAACGACTTAAACCGTAGTGACGCACACTGTATCTAATAAGACATATCCACTAATCAGACTCTTATAAGATAGTCCAGGTTGACGATGAACCAAACTAATGAATGCCGACACTATTTCATAACAATAACACCAAAGTCTTTGCTTGAAAGTCACTTAAGTCTATTACACGTGTACGATACATAGACAGACGTTGAATCGTCATTCTCCCCAGAGCCGCGAAAGCTCTCGAAAATTAATCAGTAAATCGTCAGGCAGCTTTCAGCGTCGTCTCCAGATCTCGTTCCCTCTTCTATTCGCAGACACTTAGCGCATTGTCGGAAAGACTCGTCGCTTCTCGACGGGTGACGCCCCTGGCGCGACTTTGGCTTAATAATCCACCGCTACCCTTTGTACACGCGTATCCATAGCGTCGACGAGCAGATGTCGCGAAAAGCGTCTCGTAGTCGCCGCGAGTTATGCGCGTTTATATATACGGAAGCGAAACAAAGTCAGATCCCATATACTACTGCTTATTTACGCGTCTTTTGCTTTTGCTCTCAATCCGTTTGTAATTTCAAATTCGGAACAGATGGCGCGAGCGTCCCGTATAATGCGATGCGCGAAAGACCGACACTTCCTACCTTCGCGCGTATTTCTCGTCTCCGGCGGAAACGTTGGAATTTTCGACGCGGACACTTTCTACTGTATATACGGCAATTGATTCTCTCGATTAAAGGAGGACAAAAAAAAAGCTGTCGTCATTTCGAGAAACACCTTGCGCGATTTCTCGTGTACTCTCGCTATGCCAAAGAACGCACTGTTCCCGCTGTTACTACTACTACTACTGCTCGGGTACTGACGAGTTGTGAAAAAAAAAGTCGACGTTTTCAACGATGCATTATGCATTTGGTAAGTATTGCGAACGTTTGACTTTCTTTGGCCGGTGAATACTGTGTAGTGAGTGTCCGTGTAGTTCTCCGATGTTTTGCCGGTAAAAAGTTCGCCGTGACTGACGTCTGTGAACTGTGCGCACTGTACGCCGTGTAAGAACATGTGTAATTCTGACTTGGTTCTTGCGACAATTTGTGTATAATTAATTTAAATATTAATCGGTATTATCCATAAACAAAAAACTGTTTATTAACATTCTCGCGATAAGTGGGTAGAGTAAGGTAAATTTGTACGAGTAAACGAGGTGAGAACGAATGCAAAATGAAATGTATAAATATCGTAGAATAGAATCGATAAGCAGGTGCTTGCATGTAAACGCTAATTGCTAACAAGCATTAGATAAGAAAATAAACATCAGGTGTATAATATCTAGACTTGATTTTTCTCATTACACGAGTTGTTTCCATTACAATGCGCGCACATTTCCTCACTATATATATATAAATACGTTTATATTCAGCATACGAGAAAATTCCGAAGGCTTTATCTCGGAAACACGTGTTCATCCAATAAATACATCGTTCTCTCTTTGAATTAAAGCGCAGGAAAGAATAACTCTGCGACTATAGAATTTCCGGTCGCCGACACGCGATAAATAAAATCGATCGCATCGAACCCAACTTATTTAAAAAAAAAAAACTTCCACAAAATTGCCACAGTCGCGTAAGCGAGATAAATCGACTAATAAAGTCGCTAATCTATTCGAGCATTCTGTCGACGAAACCAATACATACATACACATATATACAATCTAACGATAGGGCCCGATAAATATAGACCGTCGACAACGGGAAGATTTCGCTATATGTGCCTCGGCACACATAGAACAAACAGGCAGCGATGAGGAGTCCGATGGGAATTGGGGCCTCGGTTTCCCCCTCCAAGCGCCCGTAAGTCCCCTCCGAATGCCGGGCATTCCGAGTCCCACGCGTCCGGAGTCACGGGGCCGCGCACCAATACGGCGCCCCCGACATGTTGAGCGTATCTCTTTCTCTCTTTCTGCGGCAGCGAACGGCAGCCCCTGCTATATATATAAGTATATACCTCTCGTTGCGACCTGTCCCCGAAGCACGGGCTCTTTATCGAGAGCGCGCGCGCGCGCTTCGATGTTTCTGCGCACGCGCGGGGACCTAAAGGACCGTGCGAATGGGACTTCCGGACGTTCAGCACACTCGTTCTCTTGCTCTTTCTTTCTCTCTTCGACTTCTGGGAGCGAATTTCTTTTCGGCTTGTCGACGTCGCATTTTTCCTCTCGACTTGTTTGTGCGACTTTTTTTTTTTATTTGTTTCTCTCTGCAACCGCGAGAGCTATGCTTTTTTTTATGTGGGATTCGTTTTCGCTTTGTTTTTCCCCAAGATCGCTTGTAATCGATCGAGGAATCGGACGGATTTACCGTCCGCTCGGGACGCAAAAATTTTACGACGTATGCACAGTGGAATGAACATGTTGATTACATTGTAGAAAGAAAGGAGTGGAGATATTTAATGTTTAGTTTTTTTTTTAATTATCTCTATTTTTGAGGATAGATACATTGGGAATTGTGTGGTATCAAGTGTTGGCGTCACAGCTTGGACAGGTGTATGGAAAAACTACTTTTTATCCGGTACAAAATGTACAAAATAGATTTTTGAATTTTCATATTAAATGTTACATAGAATATACATAACTGATTAATAAATACATTTATTCTAGTCAATAAAAAAGTTTTTTTATTAAATACATGTCAATAATATAATATAAATAAAAACAATATCATTTAATACGAAATTCAAACTTCAAATATATATATTTAATATACAGAATTATTGTTAGACATATATACCTGACATATACACTAATTATCTAACTCTGCAATAAATAATTATTATATTAATTTTAAAAAAATTTCAAATATTGTCATCGGCCAGTAGACTGTCCTTTCGCTGGTAGATTGTATCACCAAATAATATAGGCCACTGCTCGAGAAACCGACCATAACGGTTGGTTTAATTTTGACCAGAGAAACACTGCATCATAAAAGCCTACTTTTAATTGCAGAATTCACAGAAATACATAGCGAAAGAAAATATTTATCAAGATTAAAATAAAAATTTAAGCCTATCGAATAAACTATAAAATGACATTTAAACGCACAATGCACTTTTTAACCACAGCTCTAGTTTGTCACTTTAATTTCCAATGAAATTCGTACCGGACCTACAAGCATGTATAATAAATAGATAAACAATAAATTAAATCAACGACCATAAATCTCACTCACGACTCATTTGGCAAATATCGCGCTGAGTTTCGTTACGTAAATACGAATGTATTCAACAGCAAAAGAGAAGATTTCGCGCATAAACGGTGTAAATGACGCGTAGAATCCGATAATACGCGTAAAAACGAACGAAACGGAAAATCGACTGTCACACCAAGCAGACTCAGCGCATAAATATTTACCATTCGAGTTTCTCGCGCGGGCAAAACAAAAAAGGCCGCTCTTTCGCTCTTTTCCTCTACCTCTCGATACCTATATACGCAGCCTTGAGAATTATCAAAACAAATTCTGGAGCGAAGAACTTCTTGCCGACGAAAGCGCGCGTCAAGAAGCCGATCCCATGAGCTCGTCGAGCTCCGAGAGTTTCTTGTCAGATTTCGGCATTGCAAAACCTGCAGACGAGCGCGGCAACGGAATGTCAACGACGCGCGTCGAGCGTAGAGCGCAAAGCTCCGGAATATAGACGCTGTTGGACGGACAGAAACGACGCTGACTTTTCCACTCGCTCCTATAGACCGGTATATGGATCTATGTACTCCTTGCGCGTGTGTGTATGTGTGTGTATACATATACAGCGTGCGCGTAAGCGTGTTTTTTTTTTTTTTTTGCGCGCAAGTAACATACTGGATCGCGGCAAACGGAGAAGTTCGAGTTGAGATATTGAGTTTAAACATCGCCTGATGAGAGAGAGAGAGAGAGAGAGAGAGAGAAGTCGCGCGCGTCCTAAAAAAGCAAATTGATTTCATAGCTCTCGGTCTCTAAAAGAGCGCCGGTATATAAAGCATTCGGAGGGGGAAAAAGGCGCGTAATTGGAGATTTCTTGAATTTCTCGAGTATTTATTGCTTCGCGTTCGCGGGACAGGCTGGATTTTTGCTGGTACACGTGCGTCTGCACGTTGTCCCATGTATCTCGCGAGTTCCTCGCGCAATAACTTCCATAGCGCTAGACCTAAGTCGTCCTGTCTCGACATCCTCTCGGAGGCTCGTATAGTGGTTCGACTATAAGTTCGTGACTATACGGAGCTAAAAGTGAACCGAGTCGTGATATATAGTAAGTCCTACGTTACGGACGAAATTATATACTCGAAGCACATAATTCACGCGAAAGCTCACCTAGACAAGTTCCATGGACTGCACTTGACGGAAGGCTCGCTCGTACGCGCGTTCCAAGCTCTATTAAGCCCCTCGAGCGCGCGACGACGTGTGGGGCGCGGGCTAAAGATCTTAGGCTCAACTCCTTCGCGTCAGTCCTTATACCACGTGGCTGTGCGCGATAAGGCGTTCGGGCATTAAGTGAACTAATGTATGGCCAAGAGACCCCAGCTTCGATATATAATCCTCGGAGCTCGGAGTGCGAGAGCTTTTAACGCCTACTCCAAATCCAATATACGCGTATACCGCTGTTTGTAGTTATAAATGTACCGCGAAGCGCAGTTTTCGCTTTCTGGGAGATTCCTTCTCTCGACGCGCGCGCGCGCTCGCTCGCTGCGGGTGTGTCATACGGAAGAGACAAAGTTTCTATTATATATACGCGCTGCTAGGGTTGCCTTCGGATTCCACGGGGCTTTTGCTTATAGAGGCTTTTCTTTGATCTATTTCAATCACGCGTAAAGTCCTGGGGCTCTATTTTTATACCCGAAATTCCAAAATGCTTATATGCGTAAACAATGAATATTTACGAAATCACCGAAGCATTCCTGGATCGAAAATAAGTCGCCTGTATCGTGCGATTCTGAGTTATCAATGTCGAACGCGTACGAGTACCGGGTACAGTATACCCCGGTGGGTATTGGACCAATGGCCAGGAACTGGCCCAGTTTTGGACCAGTACTGAATTGATAAGCAATGTATAAATATATACTATTATTTTTTAAAGAATCACACATTCCATTGAAACAGCTACGTGCGATAGAGCTGATGTTAGTTTAAAATTAAAATCTCCTTCGCATGTCACACCAGTATTGGGCCAGTATTGTGCCAGTACTGTGCTAGCGTTATGTCTTGCACCAATTTGTGCCAGCATTGGGCCTGTTCTCATCATCCCGATGTCCAATCAAGTTTGGACCGGTACTGGCAGGCAGTATTGGCCCGTTGTTCCAGTACTAGCAATACCTACAAGGGTACTCGGTAACTAGAAATTGAAAAATTATTCCCGAGCGGACTATTTTTTTTCCTGGTTCCTGGATGTCTTCCGAGTAAAACGAGCCATTTACACATACGCTCGAGCTTGTGGTTTTAACATTCCTCAAATAATAGTACACTTGAGTAAGGCGTTGAATTACAATAATTACAGGCTTTCGATTTAAAAAAAAATAATTCACGTAAAAAACGTTATTTGCCTTTAAAAATAGGTAATAAAATCGGAAAATTATACGGATTTCCGCGAAAATAAAATCTAATTTTATCTATTTAAACAGTCGTGACTTTCTTCTGAGCGAGACATTGAAGCGTTTACTCAGTTCTATGTAATAATTAAGCTCATATTACTTTTTTATTTCTCGGATGTAAATTTACTTTTCATTTACTTAACCGATTATTAATTATTCCAAAATGTTGATATAAATCACTGATTTGAAAATTAGATACCAAGAGTTAAAAAAAAAGGATTCTTGCTCGAAAAATTACAAGCATCTCAATCAAACCCAGAAAAACTCGCACTTAAACGCTTATAACTTTATTCATTTTGTCTTTTAAACGAAAGCTGAATATTTTATACCTTTATTTTCACGTATATTAATTATTAAATTTCCTTATTTACATCTGTAAACAGCGAAAAATAATTTTTCTCTCTTGATGCGATCATTTAGTACGCGAACAATCATATAGTACAATACACAAAATCATAGTAAGTCAGACCGAGCTTTCGTTTGAAAAAAAAAAGAAAAGAAAAACATCGAGGAACGAGGAAAATAGCGATTTCCAGGTAACGCGTCGTTTACTTTATTTTGTAGATTTATTCACACAACTATACGTATAATTGAAGGTTCTCTCGGAAAAGCCCTTGGAACGGACAAATGTTAAAATCGCGAGCAATTGACGTCGAGAGACCGCGCGAAAGAAAGAAGCCTCGTGAATGTGGCATTCCGGCGCTATCCAAAACACGCGCGGATTCCTTGGCTAATCTCCGAAGAATTTTTAACCACCTCGCGCCCATATAGTTAATTATTCCGAATTAGCGGCGCTCGCATTTTAAAGATTCTAGCGCTTCGATCTAGCAGCGAAAACTATATGCATGTGTATACATATAGGCGCGCAGTGACACGCGAATTTCAAGATCGCTACAACGAATGCGAAAAACGCGAGGTTCTCGCATAGCCTACGAAATGCCTCGGACTATATATTAAAGCAGTGTAATTTCGAATCGGCGACAAATCGCGCGTCTTCCATTCGATGAGAATGGCTAACTCGGATTATATTGACGAGAACGCGCGCAACGCTATATACGAAATTCCGAGTCGCGGTGCAAAAGCGAATAGAAAGAGCATTCGAGCTCGAGGTTTCGGCTTTTATTAATGAGCAGACATTCTTAACGGGTCTGCTTGTCACAGATATGTGTGATCCTTAGCGCGAAGCTGGAGTGGAATTCGCGGGCTTATAATACGCCCGACCGAATGAAAAACAGATGGCGCGTGTGAGCCGAGATTAAGAGAATCTCTCTCTCTCTCTCTCTCTCTCTCTCTCTCGCGAGGGAGAGTTTCTCGCGCTATGGGTTACATATAGTTTCTTGTCTTTTTTTTTCTCGATCTCTTTTGGAGTGTAAGAGCTTCTTTTTTGGAAAGGAAGCGCGCTTTTAACGCCCGAGTTGTTTGCCGGCGATCTTTACACGCTCGTATACACGGCTGGTGAAATTGAGTTTGCGCGTGGAGAATGTTATTATTAGGGCGACGACTTTTTGCTTCGTCGTCGTCGAAGCTGTTTTCGAGGAACGATTTTTATGGTAACTAGCTTGTATACCACGCGATTTTTCACGTCGGTTTTTATTAGTTCCCCTAATGCGTCTTGTGTTCATTTGGCTAATACTGAACTGCGCGGATACTGTTCAGAGGCTAATGCCAAGGCGACGGTACAGATAATTAAATTATGTTTTCACTTTGTACATTACAGTTTCTATTTATTTATTTAAGGGGACAAGATACCTTTAAAATGCAAATTTTACTGAATTAAAAATTTTAAATATTTATATCAAAGCAGTTATTATAAAAACACTTCGATAGCTAGTTACAATAGAAAGAATTGAAAATTCACTCACCTTGGGTTTCAAAGTCAACCTATGGATGGATTGAGCTGACGATTGCTAATTGTATTTAGAAATTTTTTATCTGGAAAGAATTATATTGAACACCGAGTACTTGAATTTAAATAATAGAGACAAAAATCAATCGATACCTCTGCTATTTACCAAATTTATTTGCTGTTAGTAAAAAAAATAATAAAATGTCAATAGAATTGAAAGTTTGAGACGTAAACGCGAGAATGTTATTTAGTAAACTTAAAAATGGATTTATATGGATAAATATATGCAATATTTACTTGTAATTATCGAATTTGCAAAAATTTATATTACGTCATAAAATGATGAGTTTTTAAGCTTGACAAATTTAGTGATTTAAGTGATCACAATTCTCAATTGATCCTTATCCAGGTTCGTTAATTTAATTTTTAACGAAATGCTTATTCAAAGTCGCATCGTTTGACGGATTATCCTGAGCAGAAATGATCTCAAAAAAATTCATGCAGTACGTATTCAACTATTTTAAGAGTATCTATTTTTAATGGGGGTGTTTAAATTTGGTCAAATCAACATTTACCGTCGAAAAATAAAAAATCAAACGAATTCTGATTTACGTATAACATAATGTAATGTTTGATCCTCTGGGAAATAATAACAAAATATAGAAGATTACGAGATAAAATAGAAAAAATATCTGAGTCTTGAGCAATTTATAAAGTCCATCACTCTATTGCACTAATTTTGCTGGATTTTATTGGAAACTTATATATATGAATAATTTATTTATTTATTTATTAAACACACATCAAAACTAATGTTACCTTCCTTGTGTCTTATTCATAGAATCATTGCTAAGACGCGTATAATTATCTTCAAATTCTACGTATATTTTATAAATACAATTCACAATCTGCATATATTGTATTACAATGTTTACACTCACTCATTACCTTTCCGTGATAATTAAGTGTTACCAGGACTTTAATTCAAAGACAAACAACTTCATCGATCAGCAATAAGACTATTAGGAATCCGATGAAAATCTCATTATAATACTCACATGCTACATAGTTTCACGTGACATTCATTACAGTATTCACATTGAAGTGTACACGAAACTAATGTTCTTCCCATACACTTATACAAAATTTCATCTAAATCACACGTCTGACGCACTGCTTGTGTACACAAAGAGACGTAAACACATTTAGAATAATTAGGCGCATAAAAGCATTTTTTAAACGCGCCTCAAATAAATCTGAAACGCGTATACGTTTCTCGCGCGAAGAGAAAAAAAGCATAGAGTCTAAAAAAAAAAAAATCTAGAAAGAAGAAGAAGTAGCAGTAGTCAACTCGAAAACCCTCGGTCGGTGGGTCGCGCGCACGCGGTAAGATAAATGCGTGCTTATACAACCGTTCATCTTCAGAAGACCATTACGCTGAGCTACTGCCTCGATAAGAGGCACGTAAGAAAGTAACGAAAGTCCTCGAGGATAAACAAGGCTGGCGCAGCTAATTTTTAAACAAAGCCTCGATTCCGCTGCTTCATAAAGTCGTTGTACTCATTATTCTCCTCGGGGGATAATAAATGATTATTATACGCGAACGGGTGGATAGAGACTTTGTGCCTCTTAAGGGCGGAAGAAGAAGAAGCAGAAGAAGTATAGCGAGCCCTTTGATGTCCTCTTGCCCGAGCGACTCCCAACGAAGCGACAAATTCTTCGATATTCGCGCGATGAAAAGCTCTTGCCGCGCAAGCTCTCTCTCTCTCTCTCTCTCTCTCTCAAAGACGTCGATGAAAAGCCCCAAACTTTCCCGTTCGTCGACGAGAGCTTTGTCGCAGTCGCAATAACGTAGCCTCTAATACTTGGTTTGTGCGTATATATGTGTGTGTATTTGTGCGTCGCACAGAGAGATGATGGATGAATCGGTGATATTGCGTAGGGTGGGAGATAGAGGGTGCGTTGGGGCGCGCGTTCATCTGTAAAAGGAATGGAGGTGTTGATGATTAGCTTTTGTTCGACTATTACATTTGCGAGATAATGGCATATTTCTTAGGGAAATAAATTTCTTCTTATTTCGATCAGTGAACGAATACTGGATCTGTAATGACGAATTCCCCGCAGAACTGGACCAGTATTCAATCGATGTGTTGGATATACTAGAATAAATGGATTGGTCAAGTACTTGGAAACAGTAATGTACCGATTCTGAAATGTATCCAAGCCTGAGGGGAAGAACAGGTCACTTGAAATAAGGCTTGATTAACCAGTTGATTCGAGTTAAATCTTCGATAAGCTGTCAATTTAAATTAAATATTGGTTAATCAGCGAATTCGAAAAGAAACTCGAGGAAACGAATTGTTTAAAATGAAGATGAAGAACTGGATAATTCCAAATAAAATTGAGAAATGCATTAATGTAAAAGTTTAAAATTTGACTGTACTTAAATTAATTATTAGTACGTAATTTGGTTTGACTGTTTACTCAAACCTTTTTCAACTGACAGGTTCTTCACCTCCGGCGCTTATATGTAATGCTAGAGTATTTTAAGACAGTAATGACCGGAATTATGGTCCATTCATTTCATCTCAATATCGAAACAAGGGATTACTAATAGTAACAAACGCAGTTTACTAGTTGACACTAAACCTAGTATAGGAACGGACCAACTATTCGGTAGTTATAACCAGTACTCACTCGAATTCGAACCAATTCTAGAGTGATATATAATCCAGTACTGTGCCAAAATCGTCTCAATATCATACCACTAAGACGGTATAAAAATTTATCAATAAATCACATAAAATTATTCGTAAGATTTACTACTTAATTTAAAAAAAAACTGAATTATTCTTACCTAAATTTTATTTAACATTCCAAAGCAACGTACACTTCATCACCTGTACTTCACTTCTCACTACCAGATTCATCACTACTGAATTATACATTAGATCTGTTTTGTCATCATGAAGCCAGTATCGACGTACATTACCCAATCGCTACCAGTAGTCACCCATACTTCCAGTAAAATCAGTTCCAACCAGGAAATTACACACGAACACGATAGAATAAACGAGAGAAAAAAAGCATATATCCGCACAGTAACTAGATATATAATAATACTCAGAAACGACGATATCTGCAGCAGTGATTGCGTTCCTTTCTGCACTCGTATCATTTCCTAGAAGGAAAATAATCAAAAAGTCAGTTGACCGTTCCGATGTTCCGAAGCTGTGGCGGCCATCGCGAGCCGTTTCTTTTCCGCGTCGATCCCCCAGAGATGTGCGTTCCACAGAACGCACACTTGCGAAGCCCATAAGCCAAGGAAAGAGAGCCGCTCGAGGTTGTCGGAGGAGGAAGAAGAGCCAACGTCGGCCGTTAATTGCCGACGTAATTGCAGCCTCTTTGTTTCTTCAATTACTCTCGTCTAGACTGTGCTACTGATGTGCTTCGGCTCTACAGTGCGTAAGTCGGCAAAGAATTTTTATGAAATGATTTGTACCGACTTGACTCGCGTTTTCCCTTTGCCGCGAAGTAAACCCCACCGCTTGGCCCCGGAAAATATAAATTAAAACGTTCGCCGAGGGTATCATAATACCATCGGACAAGTTATGGATTTTTTCTCGATCCTGTACTCCAGAGTTCCTTTTACGGTGCAAATTCGTATTCGTTACGCATAGCGTATCCACGGCGAATCACTCGATATGGCCAGTACTGGTAGATGAAATTTTCGTTACGGAAAATCACCGGGAAAAGATGTAAGCGTTTATTTTATTACTCGTAATGAGGGTCCTGACCTACTATGACAATATTTAGACCCCCTGCTGACAACAAAAATTAATATTATTGAAATATCCTTAAAAACATTATATTTGATCGTACCATTAGTATCCATATGAAAAAAATCCTGTATTACAATGTTTGAATCTTTCACGATTTAGGTAACGCCAATATGGTCCGATTTTTAATATATTCAAAATCTGATAATATTTCTGTTTTTGTAAGGAAAAATATTGGTCCATAATTTTTATAATTTATTTGTTATAAATTCTACGCCACAAAATTGGAATTTTTTCCCAACGTTCCACTAGATTGTTTTATGGTACCCTTAGACAAAGTCCGACTACCTTATTACTGACACCCGTTTTTCAACAAATTTCAACATTACAAACTTTTTAATTATACCCAATCTCTAGTATTAATTTCATATTTAGCACAATTTATTGATCTAATCAAAATTTGAATAGTAGAATATTTTCGTTACCTGAGACATGTCAAATTTACCATGTGATTATCAGAGTTTTCGTTAAATATACTTGAATTTTGCTGTAATCAATGTTATTCCAGTTATTAAACATCTTTTTAGCAGTGACCTTACTAATTGGTAACATAATATTTTTTATATTCATCAGGGTTTTGATTATTTCCTTAGGTCTCGACCCCCATTATCAGATGTAAATAAAATATTAGAAAAAAATCCCCAATTTTTTCCTGATAATTTATTCCACAGCAAAAATGTTTTCTAACTATAGCAGCCGTATCGAGTGTTTCATCGTGGACATAGGTACTTGTGCAGCTTACGTGTACAAACGATATGAGAACGTCTCAATTATCAAAGCGCACCGAGTTTGAATCGCATTTTCGATTTTACGGCGTTCGAGGAAACGGTGCTAATGAATCCGAACTGGCGACCCTATTATTCCGACTTAACTTTCTTGTAATTACGGTAGTTTCGTCGATTAATTGAAATTCTTACTTGCTTCGCTGAATTCGCTTACTTACTTGGCTGCGGGAGTCCCGAAGAGAGGAGAGTACTCATTTACACTTGTGCGCGGAGACTTAATTGATATTGGATTGGATAAGTAGGAACGAATTTAATTTACTCGCGTGTACCTTCAATAGTTGTGTACGTCGGTGGAATATAGTTAAAGAAATTAGTTTTTACGATTTTAGCATTTTTTTCCGATTAATCGATGTTAAATGCATTTATGGTGTTCGATTTTCGAGACAACGCAAAAAGTTTTTGAAAAAATTATTACCTATATTTACACATAGTTGAATCTAAAAAAAAATATTATCTTTATTTCAAAAAGTTATTTTTAATAAATACATTTTCTCGAGACTGGATTTATCAGACTAGTTATCAAAATTCCTGGTATCTGTAACATTTTTTTTTCGAAGCGATTATAAATGTGACTAAAATAATAATAAAAAAAAGTATCAAAAGTAAAAATAGGTATACTTAAAATAGCTGATAAACCTAGTGTTTTCAATTAGTGAGAGTTTGCGAAATTTGAATATACCTGTAAGGAAAAATGTAATATTATTACAAAGTAAAATATATTAAAAAACATTACTTAATAAGACTCACCAGAAATAGATATTATCACCCACGAAGACACGATTTTAATTTAATTTCAGTTTCAGCATTTGAACAGCTGTCTCGGATACTCGAGTGTGTTCTGTAACGAGAACGGCGATACATTAAATAGTATAATTTCTTTTAATTATGTGAGTAGGAAAAAATCATAAATGCAGGCTGAGACACTTTATGGCGTACTTGACAGTTTACCTGAAATTTTATTTACTATTCGGTAATAAAGATAACACTTAAGTTAGTATCGCCTTCAGAATCTTTGACGTAAAGTGTATGCTTTGTTTTAACTGCCTACGGACAGCTGTACTAAATGTATACTTTAGATTTGTGACGACATGTCTTGGGAAACTTATAAGTCCTGTGCATAAATTCAGAAATAGACGACAGCTATTGGAAATGCGTTTATTGATCAAAACAGGAATTTAGAATATTTCAAATAAAATAGTTTATAGACATGCTTAAGCTGTCCACTATCGTAATGTAATGAAAGCGAGAGAAAGAAACTTTTTAAAATATTAAAAAAGAGGCCTATACTTAATATGCCAACTTTGACTTTACGTAAAAATTCGAATTAAAAACTCACATTAATTTACTTCTATATTTGTTCATTTTATATTCTTATTCCAATCTTCAAAGTTTGACAACGTACCCCATATTTCCCAAAAAATGATAAAGTGCAGTACTTGCATCATATTTAAAAACATCCATATATATCACTGAATTATTTAATTAACAGAAGCTCATTGTTGGTTAACGTAATCATTGTAGTTGCTAACGGCAAATAGTAAGTTATTTTAAAAATTATAAAATTCGAGCAACCGTTGCTCAACCGAACGTATTTAACATGACGTTCGTTTAAACGGTCGACCAACCGATGCTCAATTGTTGATCAAATCATTTCCTAAACGCGTTTCACTTCTCGGTAAGTTTTCCGCAACCTAATCAAGCGAACTTTATCAGCAAATCTCTTAATCGATCTTCCGTATCATCCAGTTCCTCCAGCCCGCGATTTCCCGATAAATTTAACTCTTTCTCTCTCCTTTTTCATTCACTCTCACTCGTCCAAAGATACCTATCTCTCTCTCTCATTCGCGCATACGTTTAATTTTCACGCAGGGTATAAGTCACGAGCAACGCGGTACAGCAGAAGCACATCGAGCGAGGTTGCGTCTCGAAGAGCAAACCTGTTTGTCTCCTATATTTAGGCGCTACTCTGTTCTGTCGGTGCATATGCAACGAATGAGAAAGAGCGAGAGCGAGAGAGAGAGAGAGAGAGAATGATAGGCCTATTGGGAGCGAATTGTTTTTTGCGAGAAAGAGAGTTGCTTCGCGCTTCGTTCCAGAAGGTGCTTTAAATGCGCCTCCAAGCGTTCTTATTGTCACTAGATGCCGTGAGACACTATTTTTATGCGTCGGCCAACCGAGCAAGCGACAATTTTTCTTGCTTTTTCGTGGAAAGACTTCTGTCGACGCGCTACTGCTGCTTTTTGGTTCCGACGATTCCTTTGACAACCGTCTGCAGACTCCTTCTATTCAACAAGTCGAGAAATTCATATACCCCTCGTATGTTTTGGATAAATCGCGCGCGAAAAAAAAAAATACCCGTATTCGCAACAAATTCTTCTTAGAATTTTTTTCCAAGCGATTCGGAATGCCTGCGTCGACGGAAGAATAAGCAAAAAAATAACGAAAGTGTGACTTTCATCGACGTTACTGATTGGACCGAACAAATTTATTTATCGGGCGATGCGATCGCGTAAAGGATGAAAAAGACAAGCGCGCGTATACATCAGCTGTATAAAATATCATCTGCTGCGTGCTGAATCCGGGTGTTTATATATGTACAGGAGCAAAATGAAGCGAAAGTATAAATATATAAGGCAGGTCGCTATACTTGTGTACGAGTTTCATATATATATATATATACAAGAAAGCTGCTAAAGGTGACTGGGATAATCTCATCACGTGTTTTAAGAAAAACGCTTGCATTTATCATCGGGCATTCCGGCGATGCAGGCAAAAAGAAGAAACTGCATAGAATGTAAAATAATTCTGCGTTTGCCCCGCGCTCGTTCGTATAATAATGTATTCTTGCTACTGAGCTACTTCGAAAAAGTCTTGTTCGACTTCGTCACATTAAAGCGAACCGACTTGGTGTGCGCGAGAGCGTGTTTTTGTCATTGTATCACTTAAATCTTCAATTGGTATCTAATGAATACAAAATCACGACGAGATCAATTACATTATACAATAAATAAATTTGCTAATATGGGCAATTTTGAAAAATTTCAATCTCGTATTGTGTGCAGCGAAATTCGGAATACGTACATATATATAAATATACATTTTATTATCGGTATTATATACAATTTGGCTACGGTATAGTTCGATACGGGTTTGCGCGTTATAAGAACAGGAAAGAAAAAGTTTTGAATCTTTGCTAAACGCTTGTTATTCGTAGTGTTAAATTTTTTTAAAAATTAACATTTGTGTATGCGAAATATCGTAAAACAGTGCAAAATCGATTATAATACGTCCGTTGTAATCCACGAAAAGTATAGAGATTACAGCTAAATATGAGTGAAAAAAACCGGAAAATATTTGTTAATACTCTGATAATTATATTGTAGTTTTTTATTTTTCCTATGAATATTGTTGGTTTGACAATTTAGCACTAACAATCTGTAAATATTACCGCTTCAAAATGATTTTCGCCGGTAATTTAACATCTGGTTTTATAAACAATTAATTTCGAAATTGAGAAAAGGAATTTTTTTCAACCTATTTTGTTTACGGGCATTTTTGACACAAACTCAACTTCTGCATTACTGCCAGCTCTACGATCGAATTATAAAATATTAAAAAAATAACTTCGATTTTTTCAAAATAATTTTCTGCAGCGACAAAATATCCTAAAGACGCGGCTGATTTCACCACACGCGGTATGCCTACAGTAACCCGACGGCCAAAAAAATCTTCAAACACTGTATACAATAAATATCCAATGTCTAATTCTCTTACGCATAACCAAATGTAAAATACGCATACATATATAATATAAATTCTACTATATATATATAATATATATATATATAATATAACCGACGAGTATAGACGACATTCGAAACAAATGTCAAATGACTGGTTGGAATAGATGCTCGTAGGATATTATGAACACATTTTGCGATTAGCATCTACGATTTCTGTCGAATCACCACGTAAAATGAAGAAAAATTATCCGCCGATCAAAGATAAACGTCTGGCTCGCTGAACTCGTATGCGCGTTATACGAATCCTCCAGTCTCACAAGAGGTTCAACGCGTATACAGATTTGAAAAAAATACTGAAATTTCAATGGAATTCCGGAGCAATGCGTTTAGCGACTACAGAAAATACACTTGACGAGATCATTTCTACATTGTCCGTCGTGTGGCCTTTAAATGTTTATATATATATATATATATATATATAAGTATACATCGAAGAAGTATAGATATATATATATTATATATACCTACATAACTGCGTGTAGGTGAAGAGGCAGCGCGGAGTGACTCAAGGGTTGACTCGGAGCTTTTCGATTCGTCACTGTCAGCCAACGCAGTGTCACGAGAGCGCCGTACAGATGAGACAAAAGATTATGGAAGTGAATAATGATCCGCGAAAAGCAGCGGCATTCCGATTGTCCATAGCTCGCTTCTTGCCGCATCCCCCTGGGAACGTTCTGAAAATCGTGAAATTCGAAGCGATATTCCCTCGGTATAGCTATAGGTATATACACCTTGCTATAGGTATATATACTCAACTACAACTCTTGGAATCTCGAAGAAACCGACGAAAGCTTAAGGAACAAGCAAAATTCGTTTACTCGCACATTATCCAAACGGTACGCACACATACGCAGGTGATTAATCGGTTATTGTATATTTATCAGCGAACAAAGCGCGAGATAAAATTAAGAAAGAAGAAAAAAAGAAAGGACGAGCTACAACAGCAGCAAGGCCTCGTAAGCTGATCTCACCTCGGTGCGTCACTTCTGGCCGCGGCTCTTCCCTAACAATAAATCTCTCATTGTAATCACTAAATCTCCCATCGCGCGCAGAGAATCGAGAAAAAGGCAAAAAAAAAGAAGAAGAAGAAGAAGAAGACGCGCCGCTGCCCTCGCTGCACACACACACACACACACATATGTATATATATATCAGGAGGAGAAAGAATAAAAAAAAAAAAAGATTCCAGTGCCAGCTTTTGGCATCGGCAGAAGCCCGTGTCCGGAAAATTAAAGTTAAAATTAATTTGCGCGTAAGAATGTCTCTCGGAGCACCGGCAAAGGTTACGCTCGGCTCGTAGAAAGTAGAAATTCCTGACGAGCGAGAGAGGGAGAAAAAGAGAGAGATCCAGCCTGTGTGTAGGTTTAAACGCTACAGGCTCCTGGAGAACGAAGAAGAGAAGGAGCCGAGTGTGACGCGTCGTGTATACACACAATCGCTCATTTGCTACTGTGCGCGCATATTAAAGTGGCTTGTAAAATTATAGGCATTCCGCGAAATCTGTTGATGCGGCACGAAGCGCCCCTGCGTTGCTACTGGATTATGTCACTGGATGAGATGCGCCGACGACATATTTTATTAGCGAGATATTATATAGTATGTATTTACGTATGTGTGTCTGTGTGTGTGTGCGTGTACAGAGATAGGTTTGAATATAAGAGGGAATTTTGAAGATGTGGGGCGAATGAGTTGTCAATGGGTTATTATTCGCTGGGGGTTCTTCTACATCGTCGATTTCTCTCCTCTAAAGCCTGCGTATATATTGATGTAAGTGTTTGTACTTGAAATTCCAGTTCTCGGCGAGAGTTTGCTTTGCAAATTAGATTACTCTGGCGCTAGTGTTCTGGGAATTTATTTATTTAGGTTGTATTATAATTGTATATTTATATATATGCGTTCTTGATTGATTTTGGAGAAGTGAAAAAATCGACTTTGATCAACGATTGATTTGCCGGAATAGTCGTTTTGACTGGTTGTGCATTTATATTGAAAATTGTCGGTACGTTAGGTAAGTTATGTTAGGCAGTTTTCTAAGCTACTGTTGGAATTGTTAAAATATGTATTTAAATATTCGATGCGAAAAAATGATTTTTTTTTTTTGTATTTACTTGAATTTAATAATAGTATATTATATAATATTAGTAAGCAATTAAAAAAACATTTTCTACGGGGAATTATATAACTCATTAGTTATAGCCATAATTATAAATAATTATTACGGCAAATAATAAACGTTTTATACATAATATTATTTATTGAAAAAAACGGTTTAATGTCGATAAACATTTGTCTGAATCATACAAATACTATGATTATTTTCAGTAAATATTTGTGTATATATAATAATTAGTTATTCGTGCGAAAATTTTTGACTTCCAATAAAAATATCTTTAGAATATAGAAAACGAATTTCAGATGAAAAGAAATTATTTACTAAATAGTAACACGTTACACTCAGATAAACGTACTTTATTATTTTCAGAAAATCACTTAATGCGTATCCAAGCAAATTTTTATTTATATACAGTAAGTAACGTGTCTTACTGAAAATAATGTTAGTCGTTGTAAAATACTGTTTGATTTTAAATCAAGCCAATATTTTCTTCTTTCAAAAAAGTTATTTTTACATAAATACATTTTCGTAAATATAGCAAACTTTTTTCAGTTTTTTATTAGACGACCATAACTATTCGTCTCTTCGATTCAACTTAAATTCGACAAAAATTGTTGACAAACGTGTTTTACATTCTTCATATAACACAGTCCCGGAATTTCTAACGTGCACTTAATGAATTGAGAAACTCATTCCAAAATTTTTATTTTGTTTAGATGTAAATACTATTGTTGGCCTCACACTTAAGATATTAAATCATTGATAAATGATTTACTATAACAACTTTGAGTCTCGTAGAAATGAAAGTCTGCGATGTGTACAATGCAGTATTCTATATCTTCACTTAGTACATAAAATCCGTGTTGAGAACTGTAAAATCACGAATGTTTAATAAATCTTGCATTAGGATTATTACAAACGTGTAAGGTATTAAAATTGTGACGTAACCAGAAATCGAGAAGAACTAAAAAGAGTTAAAACAAAAAAAATATATATATATATATATAATCATTAAGTAAATTTGCATAATTTCAAAATTAAGCGTTATTCCACGCGATAAATCTTACTTTACTTGCAAAAGTGTAAATTCGCAAGAAAAACTCGTAAACTCGTAAATGAAGCTAATTCGCCACTATAGAAATGTATAATAATCGACCTCGCGTTGTTCAGTTCTAAAAATAACCGTTACAGCTTAACTTTCATTCGAGCGACAATAATAACTTCTATATAACCAACCATTGGAATGTCATACCAATAATACATATTCTCCAACGATAAATTCCGATTTTTTTCCATCTCCTTCAGGGAAGATCGTCGTGCGCACAATCGATACTTTACGTAAAAAAAAAAAAAAAAAAATAATACCAAGGAAAAAGGTCTCTCGTACAACGCGGTAATATGAAAGAAAACGGGCAATTGAACGCGAGGTCACGACGACAACAGAAGGACCCCGCGCTTTGTCGTCATCGTTTATACGCGTGTCTATACAGCCATTGCAATTAATCGTACCGAGTGATTTTTTAAAATGGTTTTTCCGCTTTTTAATTGCGAATATTGCGTCGCGCTGAAACTGCAAATGAACCGGTCGACGCTGCGGGCAAACGAGTTTTGCGTTATATATATATACATATATACACACATACGCGAAGTATATACGTACGTTAATCGAATCAACGTGTATAATAAAGCTAGATTTAAAGAATTTTCCAAAAATCCCAACGAAAACGCTGTTGCAGTTCGTTTGATATCCCAAAAAAAGTAAAGAAACATACGTTGAAAGTTCGTTTAACTCCGTTGGCGTTATCTCGATGTAAGGATCGTATATACAGCCATACGTACTCTCTATTACATAGGCTGAATCGTATCGTATTTACACCTGAGCATAAATTAAATGAGAAATTATGCAATTACAAACAATAATTACTCAACAAAGAGGTCGGCCATTAATCACGAGCTCTTCGCGAATGATCACTGGAGAAATCTCCAATTTTTCGTTGTCGGCTCGAAGGGAAAGAAAAAGGCGGGAATTCTAGAGACAAGCGCAGGTAGCCGCGTCAGCCTTGTCTTCCCTCTGTCATTCCAGCATTTAGCAGCGACGACTCGTCGAACTGACAGTCTCGCGTCTTGTAGATCCGTATGATGTGTCAACGCTATATATGCTCGCATTACTGGAAGACATTGCAGTTACATATTATCCTCTGTACTCACCGACTATCCATGTGTGTAGAGGTATACCGTGTGTTCGGGGTGAAACCACGGTGAACACTCGATGCGACTGGTACGGTTGGACAAAATTTTAGTTGTACATTTATATGCGAAAGTTAGTTAGATAACAATATTTTTCTTTAAAAAACGAGGTAATATTAATGGCAAAAATTGGATCATTTTTGCGTTACCTAGATCATGGTAAATCCTCAACATAATTGTCAGAATGTTAAAAAGCGTTAGGCAAAATTTACCATCCGATTTTTCTCAATCAAACTTTGTTGTAATGGGTATTTTCCATAGTTTACTAACGGTATGATCAAATACAGGTTTTGCCATGTTTTTAATGATATTCCAATGAAATTAATTTTTTTTTTACCAGCAGGGGGTCTAAATGTTGTCTGGGGTTCAGACCCTTATTACGAGTTGTGAACTGTTAGTAAAGGCCTACAATTTTTTTCTCCTCGTCGCTTCACGTATACCTATGTATGTACTTATCAGGCATAGATGTGATTTATGAAATAGCTTTGGAAACCATCGATAGTTCACTGGTTCTTTCATTGAAATGTTGATAAAAGCGATTTTAGAAGACAATCGTGTATTTAATTTGTTTATCTTGTAGGATATTTGCAAATTGTTGTATTCAAATCGATCGTCGTAATTTGCAGATTAAACGATCGATCAATAAATATCTTTGTCGTACAAGCTATCTCGGGCATTACCATAAATATGTGTGACCCTTATATGTGTAGTATATATTTATATATATACATATATATATGTGTGTGTGTGTGTGTGTGTGTGTGTGTTTTAACCCGATCGTGTAGATCCTCGAAATTTTTCTGATTTTATCGCAACTAAGATATGTAGTAATCCCGAAAATGATTCTCCGAAAGGTGTAAAAGACCTGCTGACCATTGGTAACAATATATCTTGTTTTCTCGATGTCTCTTGTATACCTGTACATTCAACTTTGAACTACAGCTTTTTCGTTTCTCTACAAGGTCAATCGTATATATATGTATAACGCGCGTTGGCGGTGTACACAGAACCATAGGTATATATAGGTATATATATTATATGGTCAGAAGCAGAGACAGTGATCCATTTTACGATAAGGATCTACAGTAAGGATTAGCCTTTCAAATGATGATCGATGAACTCGTGTGTTTGGAAATTTTCAATCCGAAAGCTTCGGTGCAAACAGAGTCATTATCGAGCCTGCTGTGTCATTCGAACAGTCTCGTCTCACGTCTGCAAGAATCTTTCAAAGTTCTAGACGTGTCGTTGTGGAATGCAAAAAACACTCCGATATTCGATGATTATATATACATGTTCTCAAACGTTTCATCTTTATTCTTTTGCGAAACGCGTTCTAAATTACTTTTTTCCTTGTGTAAATATTTATATAATCTCGGCTATATATAGACTAAAAAATACGTTTATTTATTTACTTCTTAGAATATAAAGCATTGCAGCGCGTTATACGTGATCTAGCAGAGGATAACAAATTGCGTAGGAATTCAATTGACAAGATTGGCTAAGAATCAATCGAGATAACTGTAGCAACTTTTTTTTTTAACCAGGTATAAATTTCGATAAATTCAGTAATTACAAGTAAACATTATCGTACACCCTTTTTTTCGTATATTATAAATTGCTGAATCTTTGGTAATTCTATGGAGAGTTTTTCAAATTTTTTTTTTATATTCATTATTATTATTATATTTTTTTATTATAGCAGCAAAGGAGGACAAGCCTTCTGTCGGCAGATTCGATATTTTTTTATATTAACCCTTTAACCTTACCGAGAAACTTTTTCGAAGTCTTCTTTTGACGAGTTACCCTCAGTAGAAATTCATCCTAATCCTTGACCAGTTCTAAGACACTTTTAATCTATGCAAATTTTTATAAAAGTCTATACTTTCGGCGAATAAAAGTAAGATTTTCGTATCAACTCACATTTTGCGTGATTAATAACATTTCCAGGACTCGAAAATATTTTTTAAAAATTCTCTTAAATTTTTGGTTGGGTGTAAAAGTTCTATATCAACGAAAAACTACGTTAAAACATACTTCATGCGAAACATTGCAGTTTTTCTTTTTATTTTTGATTTTTCCAACTTTTAAATGCGACAATTTAAATAACAACCTTTAAAATAGAGAAATATATCTAAATCTTTTAATTCTATTAACAGTGTGTTACATATTATTATAGCTTTTCCACAAAACAAATTTCTTGGTAAAATCTAAACATACCAATACCGACATATCATTTGAATTTAACAACTTATTCAACAAATTGAATACTTTCCACAGCAAACAATCGCTCGAAATTAATCGGTTTGTATAGTATAATGAAAACAATAAATTTGTTTCATACATCACCAAGTAATAAAAATTGTCACGTTGCTTACGAAGTGCGGCGGTGTGCGTAAACAAATGGAACGTCGACTCGTGGTATAAAGAACGCTCGAGTCGCTGGGAAACAATATTAATATATCACATGAAACGTATATAGCTCGTCCTTAACGAGATCCAACATCGCAATATGTATAAATGTATCTATGCTGGCATTGAAAAGCCAGGCGGCAGCGATTACTGTCTATCTCTACGCCGCCGCAACGACAGCACTTCTATACCGGACACAACGGAAAGCGAGAGAGAGAGAGAGAGAGAGAGAGAGAGAGAGAGAGAAGGTACTAAATTGTGTAACAAGTCCTCAATATATCGCCGAGTAGCATCTCGTCCTCGCGAGTGGCTCTCGATACGATCGGGAGCAATGCAATGCAATGCCATTGATTTCATGAAGCAACGGAGGGAGGAAGAGGAAAGGAGGCAGAGAAGAAAAAGAGGATCGCCGCGCTCGTAAGAATCTCATTATCCGAACGCGCGAGGGAAAGAAAGAAATGTCAGGGTTTGAGTCGCTGTCCCTGTCGCGAGTCGATTGCTGCATCACTCAACGCTTCGGGCGTCGAGTGCTAATGATGCGCGGGAGAACAAGGTCGTTCGAATATCTTATATGTTGTATATATATATACAAAAGTGTTTTGGACCGATAGATGTGATAATAGAGAATTGAAAAAGCGAATTATACTGAAAATTTGGGCTATGATTGGTTCCTGAATGGCAAATAGTTTATGGGTGACTGCTAGTGGTGAAACTTTAATTCGACCACGGAATGAATGAACCCAATGCTGGTACGCTAGATTTGAGAAAGAGCTTGTTTACTTAAGGAGGCAAGACACCTTTGAAATGTAAATTAGTAAATTCAAAATTTTAAATATTTACAACAATGCAGTTTCAAGCAGTTCCTACAATGACTTATTACTTACCAACCCAGCACTAATCCAATCCTCCCTTCCGATCGCAAGGAGTAAAAACTCACCGCGTGCGTTACTATAGCCGGTATCGATTTGGCACTAAGATAAAAAAAATGCAATCGCGTTGTTATGTAAGCCGCCGAAAGCTGGAGGTATAGGCGCACGTATAGCGGCTGTGAATTATCTCGCAGCAATAAATATCGCCTGGACCGCCAAATGAAGTGTGTTAGCGCGAAAGAATCCGAAATCGGAACACAGCGGAGATATGCACATGCAATGCAAATGAGGCCTGGTATTCATGAACTGGCCATTCCTTCTGCCGTTTCTTCTCTGCCTCACGTTTTCTCTCTCTCTCTCTCTCTCTCTTTTTTCTCCTTCAGCTATATATACCGCGCAGTGTATAGCGCAGTGTGAACAACGGGGACTTGGCTCTTGCTGCTTCTGGTGATGTTGAAAAACTCCACGCTACGCTAATTGATTTAGAAGTCCCGGAGAAAGAAAGATGGCCCGGTTACATTGGAGATCGGAATTTTTCGCCGATCGAGCCTTTGTTTACGTATATTGCTTTAATTAGCTTTTCGAGTTTACGTTCAGTGTTATCGTTCAGATAGACGAGATCCTACGGTGTGTCTTATCTCATAGACGCGCAACGCTAATTGACGAACGAGTAATTCGATTAATCTGTACATCGTTCTTCCAGTAAGGATATAGAGAGAAGAAAATAAAATATTTCGATTAATCGATAATTAAGAGAGACGCAGCGGCGCCACTTTTATCAACATCTATAACTGTGGAATCCAGGTATATTACATAGCCACACTAGGGGGTATTTATATAAATCGGCAGTATTACCGTTAACGACGTCGCTAAGTGTCCCTACTTGAGATGGCCATGTACTGGGTTTTAGTACTGATTTAATGTAAGCCAGTACTGTCCCGGAATCGAACTCGCACTGCGCGAGCAGTACCGTACTTTAAAGCCAGTATTATGCCAATACTACCTGCACTATGACAGTATGCCAACCTTTCTTTATTTTGCATCTGACAATGTTGACGTATACATTTTTTGTATTGTTATACGCATTTTTTTATCAACATTGTACATACTATTTATACAAATATAGTCCGTTTATTATTCTACATAATTATCGTAATTAAACTTATATTTCAAGCAGTATACTATCAACCAATACAGGACCAATACTGATCCGTAGTTCAATCACCGATAGTTAAAGCAAGCGCGAGTTGTCTCTGAAGAAAATGAGTTTCTTGCGAGCAAACAAAAAAGTATCCATAAATTGCATTCTAGCGTGAATAATCAAACGAGATAGAGCACAAAGGAAAAGACCGACGTCAATGCTGCAGTCGCACCGATCTCGTTGTCATTTGTCGAAAGGAATCGAGTTTGTCTCTCTACTGGATATACCTATATATGCCATACATGTTTCACTCTTATTTGTTTGTTTTGATACTTTTTAATCTGCTACGCGGGGTTTACCTGTTACTGATTTTCTCATGGATACGCGCTTACGTATATCTACTTTGACTCTCTCTTTTTGCTATTCCTTTTCTACGCAGGACGAGTTTCCTTCATTTATTTTCGATCCTGCATTCTCCTACGCGTAATTCATTATTCGTGTATTTAGCTGCATTACACTCAACACCCAGCGATAAAGCTTCGAAGCATAATCAATAATTGGCCTTATTAAATTTGCTATTATCGTTAAAAAGCCCGCGTTATTTATCGAGTTGTATACGTGTAATCGAAAAATTAATCGAGCCTACTTTACTCATTTTATTTTCTTCTTCGGCTCTCTCGCTCTCTCTCTCTCTCTCTATATATATATATTTACATATATAACGTATGTGTATATATGTGTATTATTGTACAAAAATTGAACAAGTGAATTATTATATATCGCTTTATCGAGGACTAATAGATATCCCTAATTTTCTCTCGACTAATAAATAGCGAATTCCCCGTCACGGCTAGAATTTCAAATGGCTTATTTATATTATAAGCCGATAACGCGATGAAAATGTAGCGTTTATTTCATTTCGTACCGCACGGAACACCGTTAGCACCTTTTGATACCGGCGCAACAAATATTCTCCGACGTGTGTGTGTGTGTGTGTGTATATGCATACGTATTATACAAACTAAACGCCTCGGATAGACAAATTAAAGAAAAAAAAAACAAAAAAAAAAGTATCGAACGCAACGTGCTTCGAATATCCGTAAATACCGATGATCTTACCATACTTGGTCTCATACTACTGAATATTTTACGCTCGCGAGCTTCATTTTCTGCGATCCCCCTTTTTTTTCGCGATACTCCCTTAAAAGGTTCTCCCGCGGGCTTTTTCGCTCGAACATACGTATTTAATACACTTGAGTTTTTGACGGCACATTTGAGAAGTAACGAGTCGCGTTATGCAAATGTCACGGGCAAAAGTCGAGAAAATGCTAAACAAACGTTCGCTCTCATCCCAGCGGATGACGAAGGAATATTTTTTTGCACATCTCCGTCTCTATATCTTAGCGAGCCTCTATATCTATACTCTCCGGAGGGTAGAGAGAGAAAGACTGTGTTTCCTTCATTCTGCAAGTTTTTATCGCTATCGGTCCGCGAGCGCTTGCGCGCTGCTAATGATCGCTAACGGTAACTCGTTCACCGAATCTCTCGACTCGATAGGGAAACACACACACACATGTATGTATCATATATATACCACACGTGGTTTCTTGGCCTTGGCCGTGGGTCAATATATATATATGCATATATGAGATGAGGACGTAGGGATGTATACGAGCGAATCCGTAAGATATAAGAAACAACTTGGTACGTGTGGAAATTGAAAAATTATTCGCGAGAACTCGTCGACTTGGTGATATTTATACGTTTGTTTGAGTTTGTTATTCGGTTTTAATAGCCGAAATTGAATCGACTATTAGGTCCGTGGGATTTATCCCATTTTCATCGAATACATTAGGTGTTTGATGAAAAGTATATTAAGGGGGCAAGAGACCTTTGAAATGCAAATTACTAAATTCAAAATTTTAAATATTTATAACAATGTAATTATAATTTACGACTATTCTAATAATAGAAGATTAGATCCATGAATCGGTTGACTTTGAATCCTACGATGAGTGAGTTTTCAACTTTCTATTGTAACTAGCTATCGACATACAGAAGAGCTAGACCTGTCAAATCGAAGGTAAAACTATCTGCTCTAATTAAAATAAATGTACATTAAACTGCATTGCTATAAATATTTAAAATTTTGAATTTAGTCATTTTCAGATCAAAGGCGTTTTACCCCTTTAAATAAGCTTACATCTAAATAATAGTTTAAGCCGATTCGATAAGTATAAAAAATGATTTTCAGATCAGTATTTTATGTTCATATTATAGTGTAGTAATTTGTGAAAAATGTGATTGGACTGGTAAGCGTATTAGTTAATAACGTTTTCAAAAGTTTCTGAATTATGTATCTAGAAAGTGTATGAAAAAACGTTGAATTAGCAAGAAAAGGCCTACTGATTGAAAAATGTTGAATATTTGAATTTCTGCTTTTAGTTCAATGGTTATAACTTTGCACCTATCACTTCTCAAAAATAGCTTCTATTCTATTCTTACCCCATAATCTGGCCAATTATTTCAAACGTAAGCACTTTTAATATACTGTCCACGACCAGTACAAACCCAATTCAGTCAAAGAACATTTTGGAAAGTCATAAAAAATCGTTTGTCACTACCGACTAGTTTGTAACTAATGGAAAACCCCCAAGAACCAGAAAAAATAGTCCAGTCTTTCCGCCCTCGTAAATAATATTTCTACTTCCAACTAACAACCGAACAATTGTTTCTCACATTTTATGGATTTACTCGTATAAGAAGGTGGTGGGAGGAATGAGAAAGAAAGAATCAGAGTCGGACTTCTCTCATCTTCTGGTATAAGATAGTAGAGTTGCGCCCGATGAATAGCCGTGTCTGGCAAACAAATTGCAAGATACCTAAGAGCCTTGTGGTAGCTTGTTACCAATCTCTCTCCTTCGCGAACCGACTCCCAGAGGTTTCTTCTCCCTCTTTTCTCTCTGTATACTCGTATATACATGCGACTTTGCTGCTGCAGCTGCTTCTTCGCGCGAGTAGCCTTTCTTTTCCTTCGCGGCGGCGGTGACTCTTCGTTAGTCTTTCTCGAGTTCTGTCTCTCCATTGGGGCTCGGCAGCTCTTTTCGCAACAGCCAAAATAGACGGGGAAAAGGCGGGAGTCACATTTAATACTCAGCAATGGCTATCAATTATTTTACTCGTTAACTATCAGCAGTCATATTACGCGTGCGCGATAAGAATTTTTTCGATTTATTGATTGAATTGAGCTTCCCTATTAGGAATTATCGGTACTGGAACGACGGGACAGTACTGGTTCAGGATGATAAGAATGGGCCAGAGTTGGAATACTGTACTGGACCAATGTTGTTTGGACCAGAGTTAAAACTGTGTAAGCATTGAAAACTGTACGCCAATACTGGCCCAATACTGGCACAAGACTATCACAATACCGGCGTAATGTTGGCATAGTTCTTGTACAATACAAGCACAGTCCTGGTTTTAAAGAAAGTCCCGATGTTATCACTCCAGTACTGGTCCAACACTGGTCCACTACAGGCTTACAGTACTACTGACCGGATATCAGTACTGGCCCAATACTGGACCATTGGTCAATTCCTATTGCAGTTACTTTTTAGCGCTGGATTAGCGAAATAACAGCTACATTGTAGTAATTACGCGAGTCATGTGAACTTTGATACTGGGATATAATTTTAATCGCGTTACGCAATGACTACAATTCGAGTTACGCAATTCTTACGAAATGCAATTCGGTTGAAACGTGTACAAACCGCGATAGTTTTGATAAAAAAGCGAAAAATTAACGAGGTGTTAAAAGTTAGAATTCGCGAATGAATGATTAACTTCGCGACTCGAATAAATCAGCTTGGAAATCCAACAAAAACCTCTAATCAAACCGCGCCTAGGCGTACATACACGATTAACATACCTAAACCCATAACGAACCGTCGACGTGTATATCACATATAATACGATATATTGTAAAACAAGTAATTAAATCGTCAGCCCCCCTCCCACCGACCTCGTATATAAAGAACGATTTCACCTTTTCTCAAAAAATTCCCGAACCAAGTCCCATTCCCATCATATCACCTATACTGGAGTCCGCAAATTTCTTCGGACGCGAAAATTCCGATCTCGCCGAACGGCGACCGCGTGTTTTTCGCCAGACTCATTGGAATTTTTGTCCCATGCGACTCCCTCGTCGTTGCGTCACACGGATACACACTCGGACAGACGTACGTACAATCGTGCGAACTCGTCCCCGAAATCTCGAGCTCTAGGCCGTGGAAAAGTCCGGGACGGCTCTTTCTCGGAAGGAGCGGCTACCGAATTCACCGCCAAGAGATCATCGTCATTCGTGTCTTCTGTGGTCGCTGGTATAGATCAGAAAAGTCGCTTTCTCACGTGTGCGGAAAGAAGCTGAAGTAGAAGAAGTGGAAGAGAGGAGAGTCAAAGGGGTGGATATATACGGTTCTATAGTGGGGATATGAGCAAGAGAGGGAGAGGAAGAGAAAGAAGAACAATCTCTTGTACTTTGGAATGCTTTGAAAAGCCGCGCTCTCCAGCTCTCTTGGCTAGGAGTGTACAGGCCGTGAGATGTTCAGGACCTGGACCATCTGAAAAAAAAACCGAGCAAGAGTACCCATACGCGCGCGCGCGCGAGAGAGAGAGAGAGAGAAAGACAGACGGAAATCGAGAAGCTAAGAAGATATGGTGGTGGAATGAGAGAGAGAGAGAGAGATGCCGGATAGAAATATTCAGCGAGAAAAAAGGAAAGAGAACGAGAGGGAATCGGAGGTCGACTCTCTCGTCTCGATTAATTACCACATTGTCGTCGTCCCTACGCTAGATGCTCCAACGCGAGGGTAAACTTACCGCTTAGCTATATGTATACTGCTTATATACCTGTATACATATACACACACGGTGCGCTTGCACGCGCGCCTTGATTTAATCTCCGACGGATTTTAATCCTCGTAAACGACGGCGACGCTCACTCTCTCTCTTGGATCCTTTCTTTTTCTTTTCTTTTTTTTTCTCTCGCGGCTTACCTCTCTTTATACTCCTTGGCGGCGTAATTGATTTTCCCGATAACGATAAGCCCACGAGTCCGCACGATCTATCGCTTAATACCAGAAGGGCGCGCGTGGATCGCGCGTTAAAATCTCGAAATTGCGCCGCTTTTGATTTTAGCGACGCGATTGTATGCCGACGATTGGATTATATATTGACGCGCGCGAGAGAGAGGCACGCGTATAGAGGTTAAGAACTTACGTGAAATATAAAATACTCGTTGCGAGTGACTTTCGCCTCAGAGATGGGAAATTCATTTTTTTTAATTAGTTCTTGAGAGAATGTTGTTTGTTTATATCCTTTGCAACTTGTGTATAGAGTGTGGAAGTATTTGACTTCGGTTTGGATGACAATATTGCATATGGAATCGTTGGTAAGGATTGATGGTTCTTTAATGGTAGCCAGTATACTGTTTACCAGTACTGGTCGAGCCTTGGTTCGGTATCAGGATGATGATCGAATAGACACACTTTTGAAATAATGGTCCAATGGAGGTATGCCAGTTTTGAACCAGAGTTGAGGTAATCTCTTAATAGGACACGATTACAATTCAGTGGTAATAAATCGAATAATGATAAATAATGTAATTTAGCGATGATTTTTTTCAACGAAGATTGCAATTAAAGGTCTGCGCAATATCGGTACAAGGTTGTAAATGTACTGCTTTTAAATTATGATCCGTTCTTACATTCAGTGCTGGTTCAATACTGTTAGCAGTACTGATAATCCAGAGGACCATTATTCCATTCCTACTTATAATATACGACGGAGAATAATTTTAAATTATTATTACATGATCCGTTCTTACTAATCGAGCTTAGGTTAGACGTTCAGCTACTTCAGTTCTATTTTACAAGGATTTGCACGTTCGATATGTACATCGATAATTATTCAACTCTCGGCTTACTACACTACTGTTAGTTTCGTAACATCTCATCAAAATCAATTTTCAAAGTCAAGTCAAGACGATGAAATATTTAATTCGGAACGTCAAATAAATCATACAATCTATTGTATACGTTGTATATCAACTTCATAATAATATAATAAATCAAGGATCAATTGTATAAATAAAAAATTAATTAATTTAAAAAAAAATTAATAAAAAAAATAATAAGAATACTGAGAAGAATACTGGAACAGTACTGGTAAACAGTAATCACTCTCACTCCACGACTGATCCAATGCTAATCGTGTAGTGACCTACAGCATTGCTTACAGGATATCGGTACTGGCCCAGTACTGTATCATTGCTCGAATCCAATTAAGCTTCAATAATGACATTTTCATTATCTGAGATTGAATCGAAAATAAAGTTTCAATTCAATCAAGACCAAAACTGGTCACAAGTCTGTGAATTATTTTGAACTTTTCTCGAAAAATAAAAACTAAACGAACAACAATATTCTATCGAATACCTAATTAAACAAACAAACCTCTCTCCACATCTCTATAAACGAAATTGTTACGTATCAATTACTCAAGTAAACAATAAATAACCTTGATTACAATAACGAAACGATAAGACCGACCCAGGATTCTGGCAGTGAACCCTATACCAATGCATATATATTATACACAAAATCGCACATACATACAGTCATGAATCTCGGTAGAAATGATATATTTTCTAGACTAAAATGCGTGAGCTCCGATGTAATTAATGACTGTTCGAGTGAAACGCTTAATCACCGCAGCGGTTCGTCGTTTGATTCCACTGAGCGCGGAGGTGCTTCGTGCGTAATCGGAAGATGCATTACGTGAAAGTAAGCGTGCGTACATCACGTGCGTCGCGAAAAAAAATAAGAAAAATCTACTGCCGCGAGAGAGTATATTATGAACACCGAGTGCTCGCGACGCTAATGCATCGTAATGAATATTCAGCGGATCCCGCTCTGCACGAGGTAAATCTTTCTTTTTTCTGCACAGCCCGTGTTTATGTGGGCAGAAAGACAGGGATGATATAATGAATTTGTACAGAGATATGTATCGAGAGAATTCATCTGCGGAAATGATATGTGTACACGTCCTATGTATAGTCTGTTGATATGGGATACTCGCAATAGAGTTTCGACTTATCGGGCTCGAAATTCAATGTAATTTTCTTTCTTGATTAAAGTGGAAAAAGAATCTGGCCAATTGAAATGTACGCTTAATTTCGAGGTAACAATGCGTCTATATGCATTTTTCGTTGAATATTTTTCGACATTTTTCTGATATCAAAGTTGGTATAATATATTAAGGATTTTTTGGGTTTTGATCTTTCGTAAGTTTATTTATCGATTTATTTACTCAAGTACGTTGGTACATACAGTGTTATCGTAGGAATCTGTGTACGATTTAGGTATACATCAGTAATTATGACGTTTTAGAATTACACACGTTACATAATTCTCTCTTAATATTTACGTACTTAGTTTATCTTTACTTGTTAGAGATGTATCCAAGTTTTAATGTTAAACATGGCTAATGCCTTTTTTTATGTCAAGGATTTTTTAATTGTTAGATAACTTATTGCACAGCCATACGCCTACCTTCTAACTTCTTTTATTATACTAATAATTATTTTTAATTTTTAAAAATCGTGTGATCTTGTTTCTATTTCTAGATATTGTACTTAAAGCTTCTAATTCGAAAAGCTGTGTAATATTTAATGAGCTTTTTATATCGAGAGTATTTTTGTTAATTATCCTGAGTATTTGGTTATAAGCCGCTCTCCGCCCAATTATTTCACATTTAGTTTCTTAATGTATAGAGCAAATAATATAAATAATTAATAAAAATTTTCCTCAGCGAAGCAATCGAAAGTAAAGATATATGTAAGACAGTTTTATTGTGTGAACTGCTAAATTAAACAATAATCAAGTCAATTACCAAGTGTACAGAGCAAATAATTTAAAAATTAATAAAAATTTCCTCGACGAAGCAATTGAAAGTAAAGACATATGCAAGACAGTTTGATTGTATACATTGCTAAATTAAACAATTACAAAGTCGCAATATGTATTATAAGAAATGTATAATAATCTAAGTGTTAAGATACGATTTGGAAAATTTTCGATCCTTTGAATAAGCATTAAATAATTCCTGAAGATAACTTTGTTTCGCTATGAATATTGTTGATACAAAGGCTCTAATGCACGATACGAGCACTAATTCGAGTTAGAAAGGACGTTATCAGTCAAATGGCCTGATATTACGACTAAAATGTTGATTTTACACATATAATCGATTGTACCAAACATCCATAAAACTAAAACACAGATAAGTAGTTCACATTCCTGAGAAAGTAACTATCGTAGTCTTAAGTTATTTGCAAACGTAGACTATTAGCTAAAATTGTAATTAAAATAATTGAATTCACATATTGAGTTTTATACATAGTGATAATAATAATGATTTAAAGAAAAATACGTTAATTATTTCAGGAGATTTACAACTATTCTTTTTAACATTAACTTTTTAATTATTTTCTTAAAAATATATTAAAATACATTATCAAATAAGGCCTATAAGAAGTTGATCGTGTCATACAGTGCAGAGATACGATTTTTGTAAATTTCGACTTGGTGTCGCATGTATAATTTAACGTATTTGAAAAAAAATCAAAATAATGTGTTTCTTCATTCGGTCAGCCTTTAAATAATACACGAAGGGTAACAAATTAATAAAAACACAGTCGAACGACCAAAAGTGACATAGAAAAAAAATCATTCAAACTTTGAATTTAAAAATCATACCTCATCTGCACAGTACGATAACATCAACAACCGGTTGATTAAGTGTTTATTAAACGGTTTAAATATACTTTGAAGAAAAAAAATTCCATTTTTCACGAAATTCCCCTCGAATGCAGACTTATTGTTTAAAAGCATGCGTAAATATAAATAATACTCGCGGAAATAAATAAGTAACTCGAAAAATCTGTACGATTAAACTAAAATATACGGCAGGCTTGTATACGCGTAATTAAGAGAAATAAATCAACGAATTTAATTTTTCCTACAAGGTTGCCAATATCAATCACTGTATCTTAAATGCATAATGCTCTCGCGCGCGAGCTTTTCCACCGGGCGCGGTTTTTACTTGTATCGAAATGTTATCGGGGTCATTTTCAATTCTAATAGTCCACATGACTCTTACACTGCGCTCGGCTATTATATACTTCCACTTCTGTTGCTGCAAAGCGAACTTTTCCCGTAAAACACGCATGAATTAAAGTCCGAGGCTCGAAAAAGAGAAACCGCCGAGTGGCGCATACGCTAATCGGCATCTCGTTTCGCAACTCGCCGACAAACCGTATTTTTCTCTTACGTTCAATATATACACATATATATATATATATCTACCAGCATGTACATATAAGTGTATTACTAATAGCCAAGCTACTGCCGAATAAATGATCTCGTCGGGTAGCGCGGTATTTCATAAGAATCATACCGTATATTACAACGTTGACCTGCACACACCTGTGAATAATCCAAAAATAATTTCCTCTCTCTCTCTCTCTCTCTCTCTCGCGTCAACGAAAAATAAGAAAAGAAGCTGCGAAGTGCGAGGAAATAAAAAAAAAAGTAACGTCATCCCGAGGTTGCAGCTGAGCAACGATTACGATCCAACGAGCAAAAGCGTCACGCTTTGAGTAATATATTGGCTCGGCCTACCCTCCTATCGCCTCTGCATCTACGTCGCGCAAGCGCTGAGACAATAGGATCTTTATCTCTATCTCTCTCTCTCTCTCTCGACGTGCTTTTTAATCGAGACTCTCCCTTCCTCTATTTTTTCTCGGTTACCGTATGTACTCGAAAGCTGTACTATGTGTGTGTTTGTGAGTGTATGTATGTGTGGAAAGGGACGCTTTCGACACCCGCGCGTCCGCTCTCGCGTCTTCTAGCATCTACCGGGCGCGAAAAATCCGAACGGAATGCCGGTGACCTGCCACGGCATTTGCATCGCAAGGATGTAATAAATAGCGGGCATTACGTCCTATTTGGTCTCATTGCCTCTGACCGGCATAGCGGCCGCCAAGCTCTATAGCTCGCGTGCTATTTGCAGTCTGGCATGATGACGGCGCGAGGGCCACAATCGACTCTCTCTCTCTATATATATATCTATATATATATGTGTGTGTACGCGTGTGTGTGTGAGGATGTGAATACGTTTGAGTATATAGTTGGCTTGTGAGGGATGCGAGATGCTACACCCGACGGACGAGAAAACGCTACGGCGTAGCCTATCTATGCGACGTCGGGTCTCTACCTATAACTATAGGTATGCGTAGATGTACCGGGTGTTCCGCTGTGTTTGTGTGGCATAGGGAATTGCCGACGTGTAAGAAATGTTTTTTTTTTATTTTGTTCTAAGGAGGGTAAGTCGATGATGTGATTTCTGTAAATTGAAAATAGTGCGATCTTGTCAATTCAAACTGTCGAAATTAGTAAATTATAATAAAAATTTATGGTAATGTTATTTGAATATTTATAGAATTGGCGAAAAATTTGATCCCACTTAAGTGAGAATTACGATCGAGGGTGATTTAACGACATTCTTGTAAAGTAACGCTGATGACGACAGAATTTAAATCGCGATAATCATATAATTTGACTTACTGCAATTACTATTACTCATCATTATCAATCTTGAATACCACAAGTAAATATAATATTTTAGCTGCGAAAAATTGAAGATTTTTTCTAAAATTTATTAAGCTAACAATTAGACGTGTCCCCTGGCTACGCAAAAAGTATTTTCACGAAATATCATTAAAATCGTTGCAAAATAGGTATTTAGTAACTGCGTTATAATCTACGAAAAATACCAAATACATCAAAGTATTTCCTTCAGAAACAGTAATATTAACAAATTTTTAATTGTACCTAAATCAATTACCTAAATCGAGAAAAAATGTACAATACGTAAGTATCAGTGTACTCAATAAAAATACGTAAATTTTACCTATTTTTCTCTTTCCAATTTCACTGCGACCAATATTTTTCCTATAGATTATAACGCAATTATTAAATACCTATTTTGCAATGTTTTCAACAATATATGTATACCTCGAGAGTCTATGCATTTTGGTATAACATGTGATACGGTCTAGAGCAATCGGTTGTATATACAGTATAATAACGACTGTTATTCGAAAAAATACAGTCTTTGTACAGGTGTATACAGTTTGAAATGCGTCGCGTATTGAATTTATTGGCAAAAAAAAAGAAGAACGTGTGCGTATAGATCGACCTTCGGATTGAACTGTAGTGAAAGATTATAACTAAAAATCTTATCGCAATCAATTGCTGTATCGATGCTATTTACTAAAATACCGCATGATACCTGTTAAATTAAGCACGAATTCTCCGTACTAACGCACACTACGACGATTATTTCGGTATGATGACTTTTCTAGATTCCAAGAATAATTGAGACATTTCGAGTCAATTATCAATTTTCTATTTCAATGTCATATGCGGTGTAAACCTTAATCGAACTGCTTATCGATCAATGGTAAATAATCATCGCGCCCTCGTTTCCGACAAATTTTTTTAGACTGTAAATAACGCGTTATGCTCTTTAACACACACACACACTCATACATATATATATTGTATGTCACGTGTTATCTATATACTAACTTCTAGCTGGAACGTATCAGATGCGATCAAAGACCGCACTTAAAATTACAAACCCAAAGTGTTTACACATTGGGTCGTTAGCAACAAGAATTTTATCTGCACAATGAAGCATCGCATCTTCGCGCACGCGCCTCGTCGCAAAACGAGGAAAAATGTATTATTTAATTGTTTAATTTAATTGAGCATTTCAAACATTTCGAGATATTCAGATCAGCTGAAAAAATGTATACAGTATAATCGCGTAGTCTAATTATTATTTCAAACGATTGTTATGTTTGGGGATTTTCTTGCTAATATAAGATTACTTATAAGTATTTTATTTTTTTTTCTTGGAACGGCATACAATGTCATAACACAATAAATTTGAATTTTACTTTTGATATCGATAAATCACTACTTCAGAACATTATTATTTCTCTGTTGAAAATGAAACACCTTTTGACTTCAGCTTTCAAAACGAGTTTCGTCAATTTAATTGTTACCAACAATGTGATATTATTCGAAAGTTAATGTTTTTTTTTCTTGATGAATTCTTTATGAATGATTTTATAAACCGTCCAGTTACTTCTATGATGTTTTGGGCTACTATCAAATTGTATTTTATAAATTTGTCACTATTTGTGTTTTTTAACTATGAAAACCGCATTATTTCGTTGTTTTTTTTATACAAACAAATAAAATTATCTGTATCCTAATCGTTAAATTTTCAATTCAAAACTACCTAAAATTCATATCTCCATTATAACAAAATCAACGTCTTTTAATATGAAGCTCCCTCGAATACCAATACCAGCTCACGAGTGAACCACACAGATACAGCAGCACACACGGAACATCGAATTCTCCAATTTATCCAAACAGTTGGGATAACGCGCTAACTGACGCATCCACCGATTCCAGTTCAGTTATTAGGAATGCGTAATTGAGACAGCCTATACACGCGTATACACCTATAGAAGGTACACAGATAGTACGAGGAAAGGGGAGGGTCAAGGGTTCCCAACAATCTCACGTGTGCAATTGTACATGCACACATATATATATACACACATATATATACACATATACCTATATGTTCGTCCATATGCTTGGCACCACGATCCGCAAGAACTCAACCGCAACAGCAACGGCGGCCATCCATCCGGACGAGCGCATCGCAGGGGCGTCGTCGAGGCCAAAGTTGGCACGTTACACACTGATGAGAGGCCAAGAGAGACCGGCAAGAATAACAGCCTCTCGAGACTACGTCGTAACGGCTTGTTTCATTTCGTGCATACCAAGGAGAACATCGTAGTGCGCGAGGAGACTTGTCAGATCGGAAAGGAGTAAATAGGTCTCGGGAATCTCAGCTATCTTTCCGGATGGATTTCGCGCAAGCTTTTTCGGGCTTCGCGAAAATACGAGCGAGAGGAAGAACGAGAGATAAGAAGAAGACGCTCTGACGCTCAGTTGAGAGATTTTAGCTGTTTGCGTTTCGCCGATATCTGCGGGAGAGCTTTTCGGTATAACGAATTTCGGTTGTAATTTTTCTTCTTCTTTTTTTTTAATGCGTATTACGTGACGTCAATGTAAAGAATCTGATTAAGATTTAAAGATCTGCGACCCGAGGACTCTGTGATAAAACTGCGGAGAAGTTTTTATTGCGTATTTTGAAGTCTGGAGGAAACGATACTCTTCGTTTAACGAGTTATGTGTGTTGATATGGATAAACTACGTAATGTGTTGTTGTTGCAACGTTTTTTTATTCTTTAAGGAATGTGTATTATGGGATCATCTCTCGATCTGTATATTTAAATATCGACGGGTATTATACTTTTTTTATTTATTTTGGAATATTATACAGTTAACTACGAGGCAGAAGAGCTATAAGCAAAAGAAAGGGTTTGACGTGGTATTATTCAAACTTTTTTTGTAATTTACTCTACTGAAAATAAATCATTGGGCCCGTAAATTAAATAAGAGTAAATATTGTAAGACTGATCTTGACGTGTTATAGATCTTATGTTAGTATTTAATGTCAAACAATGGTAATGTGAATGGAATGGAAAATCCGTAATTGTGAAAGGCTTTTGAGTAATCTACTGGTATTAGAAGATTCCAAAAGCAGATTTCTCACCGATTCTTTAAATTACTCTTTAAATATACAATATATACATATTAATACAGTTACACATTAAATATATACTTAAAATTAAAAAAAATATGTAAAATTATATCCATAAATAAAATATACAGTTAAATATCCAAAAGTGAGATCGAAATAATAAATTTCAAATTTTGAACTTAAAAAATCATATTCACAGGATAATAACATCATCTTCTAACAAGTCTTATTGATCTTTCAAAATACCTGTTTAACGTTAAAAATAATATTAAATGTTTAATCACAGACCTTGATTCACTGCATAACAAAAATTTATGAAAATTTTAGTTTGAAATTTCAATCTCATCACCCGAGTTTGGACACACCCGCCTTATTACCGGAGCCAGACACCGCGCATTATTAATTGTTTTCCGCGTAAACGTACACCTGTATACACGTATGGGATTAGATTTGTTTTCTTTTAAAGAATTACGATCGTACCGACGGAGGATAGACTGTAGAGAAATTTCGAGTGAAAAAAAATGAAGAAAATAATTATGTTACAAGTTCCAAACGGCCATCAATCTAACGCTCGATGCACGTGTGGGAGATAAAGATCGTTAGGATCTTGTTAATGTAGTCCGTCGGCGATGTCGTAAAGAATGATTAATTGCGAAAGCGAACGTACGAAATCATTAAAATCAGGCCATTTGAATTGTACGATTATAAAAATTTCCGATACTATCTCTGACCTCATGTGTTAACCGAGAACACTCCTTACATGTACTATGTATATACGAGAGCATAGCGGTGAATCTCGATGTATAAATAACATATATGAGTCATTCTCTGACAGATTGATCGAACATAAAAAATTTTTGTTTTTGAGCAAATTAAAACTTCAGCTTGGCACTGTATCTACCTTCATGAATTTTTTTAGATTTTTTCATCAAGTTTTTCAAAGTTACAGTCCGTCAAAGTTGGCATCATTACCAATTTTAGCAGCTTAGGCCAATTTTCAAAAAAATCTATCTTAAAAGGGAAGCATTTGTCACTAAATATACAAAAGGCGCTTTTGTTATAAAATAAGCCAAACTTTACAAATAAAATATTAATCAACCTGTAAATATAAGTCATACCAATCTCTTAAGACATGAAAGTCGTAAAATTCAGTTTTGAGAAGGTTCGATCATGAGCCTCAGAATGAAAAAAATCATGAAGATGCCTTGGATGACTACAAAGAGTCCATGAAGGTCAGAAGTTGGGAATCAAGTTGTATTTCTAGCTAGAAATAAAGTTATCTAGCAATTTCCCTAAAATTTATAAGAAAATACGTCTTCACCTCATACGTAATGACTTAAACTACCTTAATACACTAATAAGACTCTTGCAAAATTATCATGTTATGCTTCTGACTGGAACTTTGGACCCATGTTGAGAAACTGATGTTATATGACACGATAACTTATATGATAGCTTCATTTCTAATTAGAAGTACAACTTTATTTCCATGTTTAGACCGTGATAGACACTTTTATAGTAGTGTAAGGCATCTTCAAAAATGTTTTCATCTTAAAACTCATGATCGAACCTTCTCAAAACTGAATTTCAAGACTTTGATAACTTAGAAGATTGTCGTGACCTATATCTACAGATTTCAAAGTATTTCATTTATAAACTTTAGCTTATTTAACAAAAATACTTCCCTTCCAATTTCGAATTTGTTGAAAATGGGCTTAAAATGCCAAAATGGGTAAAAACAATACCAACTTTGACATATACCGTAACTTAACAAATTCACGAAGGCATGACAGTGCCAAACTATAGTTTAAAAATGTTTAAAAAAAAATTTGATTCTTCGGTCAATCTGTCAGAGAATGACTCGTATATATACGAGTATACGTCACAATAACTCGACATGATCCGACCACTGATTAGATATGACACATAAATGCCGTTGTACACGCTCGTCTTTGACGTACTCGTCGACTATGTCTATCAACCTACAGCTGAGAAAATAAAACGCGTCGACGATAATACGTATAATTCATTCGATTTTCACCTCGTAAACCCGCGAAACATCACACGTACATCTATATATATATATATATATACACGTAAATACTCTTCGTACAAAGCGACCTCTCACGATGAAAACGTCGTTCGCATTGATCCATATAGCGCCATTTTACGATGCGCGAAGAGGAAAAGAGCCGCTATGCGACGAGGGTTGACGCTTCAAAAGGACACGAGGAATTAGAGAGGGTCGCGCGCGTGCTTCGTATGCAAAGAGCGATTCGCTCGTATTGTGCGCTAATGCGACTTCCCAACGTTAAGGAAAGCTTTTCTTTGTACTGTGCCTTGTGCAAATGCGGAAAATAGGGTAAGAGAGAGAGAGAGAGAGAGTTAAAATCTCCTACGACGTAATTTACGTGCACAACTTATATATACGTGTTTATACGTGTATGTGTATATATAAATATATATATATATATATGTAATAGATCGTGAGCGCGAGATGTTATCGCAAATTAAAGCATCTCCGCAGGCTGTAGTGAAAGTTCGCGAATATTTTGGCGCGTCGAGTAAACGCGCGATTCCCGCTGCGATGTAGCTGATACTCTTTACATAACAAGAGGCTATTTCGCTTGTACAATTGTCGCGATACACAATTCCATTACGAAACGCGCGAATATCATTTTATGATAAAAAAAATCTGTACCTGTGTAATAATAACGAAGTTTGTATATATCGCATGCGTACGCTGAACTAACGATGGAATTGTGAATTGTTACACTTCGGCAAGAGGGTCATTGCAAAGTTTCAAACGATGAATTTGATTTTTAGTAATGTTAAGAGTATTTGTTTTTTTATTTTACTTATTTATTGGTTTTGAATTTTGTCAGATTTGAACACTAGAGACGCTAATTTTAATTGCAATATTTATTGTGTGGTTAAAATTTCTAGTGTTCTTAGACGTCAAATATGCCAATTCAATCGATTCTTCGTTAAATGTAATGTAATGTAATGTAAAAAAATTTAGCTAACTGTGCCTGGAGTTGGTCAAATTATGGTGTTATTTTTACCAGAGAAATATATAGTTAATAAGCTATTATTCGAACGTTAGTATTATAACTTGTAACACAGTATCCGCACATTTTTCAACGAGTTATATGTTATAAGTCAGTTACTTTTCACTCAATCAAAACTGAATAATATATCGTCTTAAGATGGTTCTTTTATGCGCAATAAAACAAGGCTTGAAATATTTTTTTTTGTTATACTTTATTTAAAATTTATGTCGGTTAATCATAATTTTTGCAGATTTCTATTTTTTCTCGTACAATTGCGTACAAGATCCTCCTTTATATTTCAGCGCTGTAAATAATAAAAATATATATTTTATTTATTTTTTAAATCACAATTTGAAAATAATGTTTCATATACTGGCTAAATAGCTAATAAAAACTAAATAGTTATACATAATACCTTTACGATATTATTACATATTTATATGGCTGTCAATGTCCCCACCGCTATGCCATTGAAGGATCCGAGATGATTTTAAAATATTGTTTAAGGACTCTGGTCTATAGGTTAATTATCGATGGAATGAAATTTATTTTTTTCTTGGAATATATATTATAAATCACTTTTGTTGATAGCTTGTTGCCATATATTATGATACATACATCATATATATGTAATAATAGGCTGTCCATTATATTTCGTCTATGAATAATAAATATAAATTGTTTTATGTTAATCCATTGGTTTTAAATTGTATTCATGAACTGAAGATGCTTTATTTGAATATACATATCTTCGCAATATTTTTGGAACTTTTAGTTCTAAGTAAGTGTGTAATTTTGTATGAACCAGCCTATGCAGTACTGGTTTACTTTTATAGGATTTACTTTGCAAATTTATTCTAGTCAATAAATAAAAGTAAAAAATTATTCTGTAATAATAATAATAATAATAATAATAATAATTTTCATTCTGAACTCTAGAGTGAAAAGTTACTGAAAATTCTGAATGAAAAAATAGCTTTTAAAGTTCACTCATGTTTAATTTCACTCGAGATTTTCAGCCATTTAAGAAATAGTATACGCTCAGATGACATTTCTATGTTCACTCGAGGCCTAGAGTAACACATAATATTCTAATTGCAAGCTTCCGAGTGCAAAGTCCCTCTAAATACTCGATTAGGGAATTCTCGCTCGTAATTAGAGTTAATATTAAAAATGTAAAATTTCAAAAACGTATACATTTATATAACACGCGTAAATAAAGCAATGGATCACTTTGTAACTTACAGATCAATGTCAATCAGAGATCCCTGGAGACGGCAGGTCTGGAGCTCTGCGGCGGTGGCGGTGGCGGCGGTGCCGCTGCGGGCGGGGGTGGCGCGACAGTGGCTGCTGCGACGGGCGTACCGCAGGGTCAATCGAGCAGCGCGGGCTCCATAGGCTCAGCGCCAAGCCCAGCCTCGCCCAGACCGGCCCCCCAACACCGACCGACTCTCACCACCTCCTCTCAATCCTCGAGGAACCTCGACGACGACAGATCGACCGATGGTAAGTTTCTCCTTCTTCCTTTTTTCTAGGTTCATATCACCTGCTCATTACCACGTGTAATTTACTCCATTTGTATCACTATAAATATCGTTTAAGCCTTCGAGATAACGCGTTATCGGTATATTTTTGTATCGTTGTGATTTTATCATTTTTCGGTAATCTCTCGTCGAGTGAACGCACGCGATTGCATTGCGTAATTATTCGATTAGAGTAAAAGTTGTTATGTAAAAAAAAAAACAACAAAGGAGACTCGGAAAGTTCAATCTCGGATAATTAATGTCACGATGCAATAAATGTATGCTCGGTGTGTATCGCCACACCCTATTTGGCATGATTAATTCCGTTTCCCGGCTGCACCTGCAAAATGACTTTTACCCCTGTATTGTCTATACGCAGGGACACTGGAAAATCGATTTAGCCACGGCTTCGAATTCAGTTACCCGAGGGTTTCGACCCTCGTCTCGTCGCGTCGAATCGTCGACTGGTGTCTGAAAAAAATTTGTTTCATTTATTCGGGTTATGTTTATTTGTGGGTGGTTCTTTGATAGATTGACCGGTTAACTATTTTTTTTTCTTTTTAACAATTTGAAACTGTTCTCTGGCACTGTATCTACCTTTGTGGATTGAAACAAAAATTCTTAAGTCGTTTCCGAGTTACAAAGAGTTCAAGTTAACGTATAGTTAAGTATAGCTATTTTTACTTTTTATTTCTTATTATTACATTTTTAATGAATCGATATGCACGACTAGTCGAAATGTGAGGTCTGACCAATTTAATGTTATAGCAGCAATTTTATGAAGTAGTGCGATTTTAACGAATAGGAAGAAGTTTAATAAGTATGATTGTTCGTCCAGATTGTTAATGAAATATTTATAAAGTATTTTTAACAATATTTGCTTATATTTTTCAACTTTTCCCTTTCTATCGGTAAAACTGAAATATAATTCATACTACTTACTAAATTTTCTTTTTTAACTTTTGTAAGAAATATCGTTTCACGAATTCATTGAGACAATTACTTTCCCAGTATAACCTACTACTCTGTAAATTTATCTTTTGCCAAATACAGTCAAAGCCACGATTTCATGTGTACAACAGGTATGTTAATCATAATACGAGATAATTTGATTCATACCTTTATTTCTTGGTAGAAACAGGTTCCAATTCACATGGTTTTTAGTCAATAAACGTAGCTTCATAAATTGTTCGAACGATTAAACCTTTTCAAAATTTCATTTTATTGCTTAAATAGCTTGTAAATGAATTCCGACTTATACACACGTCTTTAAAAGTATTTAATTTGAAATATTCAGTAAATTTCCCAAAAAGAAACCTTACTTTTGTCATTTTACTGAAAAATTATCAAAAAATAGGCGTAAAATACAAAAAATACGATAATAAATGTAACTTAACACAAAACGTCATTGATGTTGATACAGTGCCAAAAACGTTTTTACATTATTTATACACTACATATTCATAGATTAAACATCCATATCTACTCAGATACTAATTGATAAAACTTGTATTTGTTTTGCTAATTTCTAGCTGTCGGGCCAAATACCGCAACCGATGATTCCGACGACAGTGAGAGTAGAGCCCAATACGTTAGTGCGAATTGCGTAGTTTTCACCCATTACCGAGGCGATGCAGCGACGGAAGTCGAGGAACACTTTCAAAGGGCGCTGGCACAAGATAAACCAAAAGGTTCGATAAACAAAGAAATAGCATTAATTATTGTTCGCTATAGTATCTATAGAAATTTGAAAAAAAAAATTGGTTAATCTTTCTGTTACAGACAATAATAATCCGATGATCACGAGAAACTTTCCAGCATCGTTTTGGAAAAGTCACCACGAGGTGTACGAATACACCGATCCTTGGCATTCGCACTATAGCCAATATCACCCACGGTAAATAAGCCCACCTATTCAAATAGTCTTTATATATATAGTTTGTCGTACAATGCTTGAGTTCGAGAAAAGATGCTAATTCCTTATCTATACGTGTACCAAATTTTATGCAAAATCCTGATGAGAAAATGTTCAAACTCTCACGTTTCAAGAATGTGTGGTGGTTTCGCGTTTTAAGCGGGCAAGACACATTTTAATGAGGCTACCTAAAATTAAAAATTTTAATTACTTGGGTTAATTGCATTCTTTGTATATTTAGTACTGATGCTGTAGATAGAGGCGACTTTAATTTGGAATTGGTTTCGCATTTTTAAGTTTCCTGGTTAACTACTTACAGTACGTTGTTGAAAATTCACTCTTCGCAAGATGCAAAGTGAAATTAGGGACCAATTGAGCTGAGAATTTGCATACATGTTGTTCGATATTTTCTTTGAGGCGTGAATGTAGAGATTTTGAATATAATGAATAGAAAGATTTGATACGATGAAATGTGTGAAGATTTTTGAAAAAGTAGTTTTAAAGTTAGTTAAATAATGCATCAAAGAATATTAATGTTAACTTTCAGCGAAATTGGTCCCTTAAATCACTTTGAATCTTACGGAGACTGAGTTTTCAACCGTCTATAATAAAGGGACTTAGAGATATCAAACATACCTCAAATCGTATATAACTAATTTGAATTTTTAATTTGAGGTAGCCTCACTTACTTGTGTTTTGCCTCCATAAGAGAGCAGGACACCTTTAAAATGCAAATTAAAAATTTTAAATATTTATAACAATGCACTTATAATCTACTCTTATTTTAATTAGAGAAGATAGTTTTATCTTAAATTTGAAATGTCTATCTCTCCTCTGAAAAAAACTAAAAAAAAAACAAAAAAAAAACAAAAAAAGCGAAAAAAAAGAAAAGAAAAAAATTAACGCATCGTCCATTCGTATCGAAATTACAGGGCAGTACACGAGTATCATCACCACCACAACATGGCGGCGGCGAGCTACAACAGCTTGCTGTTGAACCGCAGCCTCGGTCATCCGAGCTCGCATCCAGGCGTACCTCACCACGCGCACACAGCCGCGAGTTACAAGGATTGGACGTCGGCAACACCCTCGCAATCGCTCGTCGACGCGTCCTCGGCGCCGCCGTACCCCCACGGCCCTTACGCACCCTTATCGACCGACTACTGGACGTGAATACCTATGCGTGTACGTTACGTTCTCTACACCCAGTACATGGAATACGGCAACGGCTGCTGCTGCTTTTTCCGCTCCATTAGGACGCGTCATACCCTTGTAATCCATTCATCGCTATCGTTTCACTGCTCCGTTCTTCTTTCCGAATGCGAAGCCACGGAGCGTCCAAATGGCGAGCTGTCGGGTCTCGTATACCACCCGACGATGGATGGGAATTTGTTTAGCAAAGATCAGATTGAGGAAACTCCAACGCGGATATTATCATTGTGGATGGTAAAAAAATGACGAAATTTACAATCGCGTTTGCCGAGCTTTACGAGCTCTTTGCGGTATTATACGCGTTTGATTCGAATATTTTGGGATTTAGTGTGCATAGCTTCGATACGCTAACGCGCGTGTTTGCATGTTTTCATATATTTATTAAAAATTATGTTAAAGGTTTATTTACATTTGATTCATCCGAATATGCAATACCTGTAATATGTATGCTCGTATATATATGTGCGTTGTATCGACAAATCGTATACTAAGCTTGCATAATAAACTTATCGTGCATCGTAAGTATATGTTTGTCGAACTGATAAGTACAGTAATATAAACGTGACATTTAAAAAAAAAGTCAAGATTAATATTTTCATTGCGGACTCGTATATGTATTTTACATCATTTGAAAGCTTAGCTCTATTTGTGATTGCACTCGAACTTACGCGTTTATCGAAATCGCGATGAACAACATCTAACCTTGTACACGTAACGCTCGACAAATACACGCGTAAAAAAAAATCCATTTCCGTCTGTAAAGAACAAATAAATTCGTATAAGTTATGGGGAGTTTATACTTATTGTTGTTTGTCAAAGATTTGATTGAGGAAACTCGAGGTTGAATTACGAAGATGGATTACAATTTGTCGTTTTCTTAAAAGAGTTTGTTTAAAGGTGATTGTGGTGTTCTGTGCAGAGAATTGATGTTTTTTTTTAGTTTTGGCTTTGGTGTAGGATGGATCAGTTTGATGGATTTTTAAAATTCAAAATTCAACACACTTTTGGCTATTTGTACTGAAAGGGTCTCAGAATGAAAAAGACAGTATTATTTTGTTGTTTTTTATTTAAACAAATCACATTATTTCTACCATAATTATTCATACGATACATTTTCAATTCGATGATCGAAAACGACATATAGAGATAACGTCATTTGCAATTTCAATCTTAAAATTTCTTCAAAAATTCAATCTGAAACTGTGCAAATTGTATTGTGGCCTACACCAAAGCCAAAATTTAAAAAACCATATCTTCGTATAGAATAATAATGGATTTACCAATTTTTGAAGTATACCTATTTTTCTGCTTTGTCAGTCATTACATACGAATTTTAATTATAAATGCACCACCAGTAAAGACGATTGTTCTTATCAATTTAACGCGTGACAAAAACGGGCAGAGACAATTTTGAAAAGTACTTATTCGTCCAAATTGTTGGTAAAATATTGGTCAACAACTTTTATAACAATATTTACACGAAAAATAACTTAATTACAAATACTTTTAACAAACGAATTGTAGCTTTGTAATACTATTAAATTCCAGTCATTCAAAATTAATGAAGAGAATAAGTGTAAACTCCTCATAATATAAATACACATAAACATACGCATAGACCGCATTCAAAACGCGCGCAGCGAATCCGAATAATTTCGCTAGAAGACGCATATAAGCTATACACTCTCCGACGCAGGCGAGATCCCGCGGCTGGCCGCCGACGCGCGCCTGGAATTGTATATGGACAGAATACGTACGATTCCGCGTGTCTAATGTACGGACTCTCTGTGCTATCTAAATTTTGAACCGACTATACAACAGCAGCAGCAGCAGCAGCAGCAGCAGCAGCAGCAGCATCACGTGCGGGACGAGCCACGAACGACGACGAGGAAATACCAAATATATATATGTATGCGTGGAGGAGAATAATTTTGCAGCCGTCTCGACCTCCCCTTTCTTCTTTACTGTCTCTCTTTCTCTATCTGTCTCTCTATCTACTCTCTGCATACGATTGTGTAATTAATAACACGACGTGCAATTCGCACGTGCGATTTTTCCTGCGCCGAACTCCCGAGCCATGAGCGACGTTCGCTTTACAGTTTTTTTTTTATTTTGTAGACTCGTTTGTTGCAACGACTTGCGAGAAAGACTGGATTTTGAAAAATGATGCGTAACGACGCTGAGAACACAATTCGTTGGGCTTTGATCAATTTTGATCCGACTGAGAATGACAGAGTGATAGAAAAAGGCTTGAATCTTAATGAAAGTCCGCTGAATTGCGTAAAACTAAGAGTAAGTTGTCATTTGATTTAACGCTGTCTACCACTGTGCCAAGTTTAAAATGGAAATATTCATGTTTTCGAGAAAAGCTTAAACGAAAATTGATAGCCTCAACATTTCGTTACTGAATATTTTCATTTCAAACTTAGCACAGTTATAGATTCTGTCAAGATATTGGATTAATTAAGATTTAATCATTTTTCTATCGTTCTACAGTATCGACACAGTCGGTAAAAGTAGAGTACAACACCCCCTTAACGAATATACGTAAACGTTAAAAATACGTCTTCTTCGTCCAGTTTTTGAGTGATTTATTTTACTATGCGATGTCTTGATTAAAAATCTTGATTTTTCCTCGTTTCTTTAAACGTGCACATTGGTAAAGAGTAGTGAGCAAACGAAAAAAAATACAATTTATTGGCTTAGTGTACATAAATGATGATGCTGGTTTTCTCATTTTCTTTTCCGTCTATTTGGAGGCCAATTTGTCTTCGACTAAGAGCGAACTAATGTATAAATTTTCGTCGTTATATATATAAATAATATTATTAGATAGGATTTTTGATCTCTCGATTGATTATCTACGATTTCAACGTATACAGTCATCGTTGAAAAAAAAATTTATGTACCGACCTTAACTCGATTTCAATGTAATATTCAAAATGAGAAACTGAACGTATGTGCGAATCTATTTATTGGCTCTCTATAAATATAAACTATAGATAAAATATAATGATTTAAGAATTTTCACTCGTTTTTTCTTTCCTGTATGTTTGGACGCGAATAATAATAATAATATTAATAATAATAATAATAATAATAATATTGTGTATAAAAAGCGACAATAGGGGCTAATAGCACCGTCTGACGTTCAGAACTAAGTGATTTTCATGGATAAGTATAGCGATATTCCTATAGAAGAAAATCAGTAAGAAGTGTAATAAATTGTTTCAATAAAATTGATTTTATTACCTTCTGTCGGACCGTGCAATCTATTATTATTTATTAAGAATAATCGAGTGCATATACTTTTGTGCTTATGCAGTCTATTATATATACATATATATATATATATATATATTATGATATATATACCCTTGAATTAGTTACGTCGAAAGAAAATACTTGCCGAACCGATAATTGTCCTAAACGTGCGCATTGTGTACGGTGCGCGCCTGTTATTATGTAATATTTTCTTTCGCTCTACTCAAATGAAATTGCGACGAATTAGCAAATATTTGATATTATACAATAACGATATTTTATTCTATGTTTGTACAGTCACTAGGGTTCGTATAATAAAGAAAATTGTATTAAAAAAGTTCATTGAATATTTGCACTCATTGTACTTAAAAGTTTAAGAGTCGCTACTTCACGATGCAGCTGGGGCAAGCTGACGTGTAAATATCACTTGTAATAAATGTGCTTTACTTATACCTGCCCATTAAATAACTTCACGCAATTTACGAAAATTATTCAATTTTCCCTTCTACTCTTAGATTTTGGACTAATCTATCCTATCCTTACTTTATTTTTTAATGTTTTCATTTTGTGGATTATTTTTAATTATGGATATGTTTTTTAGTATTTTAGATTTATTGCTAAGTAATGCATTCAATTACAAGATAATAATTAAATTAAATACATTTTATGATGACTTAATAGAAAAAAGGAAATTGCATTTATAGTTAAATAAAGGAAACGTTAAAAGGCTATTTCGGTCATTATTTTGTTTGTCGAACTGTTTGTAATTTACACTGCATAATTTTTCTTATTTAGTATTCTCGAAATTCATTTTACACGAGATACAAAGAAAGAATTTAAATAAGAAAACAAAAATATTATGAAGAAGCGTAAGCTTAATCAAAAATTATTTTTTAAAATGGCATAAAGTAAGTAATTCAAATTCGCACACATACCTATAGGTGTACACGAATTGAAACATTTATAAATATGTGATGAGCAATATTTTGTGTATTAAATTTTTTTCTTAAAAGTATTTAAAAAAAAACAAGATTTAATAAGGTGATGTTATCATATTGCGTAGTTATCGAGTTGTATTTTATGAATTTATTGCTATTAACATTTTTAATGAGTCTCGGTATGCAAAAACCAGCATTTTGTTATTTTTTTTAACAAATTAAATTAATTATATCGGTATATCGTAATAATAATAACATCAACTTGTGGTAGGTCTTTAAAATAATATTTTTTAATAAACATTTACGAAAAAAAGTAAGTTTGTAAGAATACCAGATTTTTCGTTACAAACATTAATAATCCAGAGAGAGAATAAGTGTAAACTCCCTTAAATTCAAATAACCTCGAAGGTTTTTCATATTTGTATTCGAAACGATTATATAATTCAATTAGTTCTTCGTTGGTTCGATAATTTCAATATTTAATATAAATCAGTCAATAGATTTAAGACAAGCTTTTGTATTGGTGTAAACCCCCCTTAATGTACCTCCCACAGCCTTCGGGTTTCTTGCTTACTAAAAGCTTTGCTAATCCCAAATTATATAGGTCTGACAACAAGCCTTCATAGTAAATGTAATAAAATGTACTTAAATTTTATCGACCGAGAATAACAGAATGACTAAAATGCTTGAATTTTAACAAGTCCACTGAATTACGCCATACAAGGAGTTAATTACCCTCCGCCTTGGTAGTAAACACTATGTCAAGGAATTCCTTTGCGAATCGAACGAGTAAAACATATTTTACACGATGAAATTGTTGTAAAGTCAACTTTTTATTATTAATAATTTTTCTATTCATTCGAATATGCCGAAACGTAGCTTCACGCAAATGTATCTTAACCCTTTAATTAAAATATATTTCAATATTATTGATAAATCACACAACGATTTTACTTGCATTACAAGAGCGAAGCAACAAAGCTCATTTTTTTTAATGAAAAGAGTGCCTCATAAATTCAAGTCTCGACTTTGAGAAATATTCCGAGGACAAATCGTAAGTACCAAATGCATTAATACGCAGTACCCCATCAATATAGCTGTTGCTCAGATAAGCTGTATAAACGACAAATCGACGACAGTCAGCGCATCGACTAAAACATTTGTATTTACACAAGCATACCTGTTATGCCATAAGCATGGATTTGTATACAAATCGTAACTTCCGTAAGTCTAATACGACAACGCGTAGTTTCTCGAAAGTACACATGTTCGTGAGATTATCGTCATTTGAGTTTTTTAAATGAAGCACAATATTCACGGCACAACGTGTTCCTTATCGCCTTTAAACTGACACCCACGAAATACGTATTTGCACAAGTGGCTTTATTGTAAATAATAACGAGTATATATAGAGGTTAACAGCGAAGAAGACGCATTGAGAGTGGAATCATCGATTCAAACACAATTCACAATGGTTTCAAAAGTATCAAAAGTAAGTTAATACTCGTACGAAAGCAGAGAATTTTTTTCTAATACCTCAAATTTTCTTCGACAAATTAAATTCATTGAGCTTCTAATCGACAAACATCTTATTTGTTTAGCTAATAGAAAATTATTTTTTACTTTTTTAAAAATATTTTAAAAGTTAAAGCTTCTTCGAATCCAGAGAACGTATAAATATGTTTATTTTTCAAACACCTAAAATATTTTCCGAAAAATTAAATTCATTGAGCTTTTCTTGGGCACATCTTATAATTTTAACAACAAGAAAATCACCCATTAATTTGAAGAAAAACATTATTTTATCGATAATTTAAATATGATTCAATTTTCAATACGTTTCATGCACGAGTAAGCAGAATTATTCTTCTAAAATGTGAATCTCAATTATGTTTCTTTCCTTCGAAAGTCTTATTCGATAGTCCAAATTGTACGTTATCGTAAAAATTATTAGATATCGATTTTTAAATTCTTCTATTCGATACGTAATGCATCTGGAAAATCTAATATGCCCATTGGAATAACATCGGCTTCGAAGTTCTATTGTCGTAATTCGCCAATATAAAACTAAACTTTTTAGGAAAATAGGCATTTCAGTGTATTCCATAAAACTCAATCGAAACTTAAGAACAATTTCATAATTCATAATTCTAGTCGAAACGAAAGTTTAAAAAATTACTTAATAAACTAATTAAACTTTTTTTTTTAATTTCAGCGCGCTCTATTGGTTATCGCTCAACTGTCAGCCGTTATCATGGCCACAGTGTACTTACAAGTCGATAGAGGCGAAACTTGGCCTCCAAGGTTTTAAAGACGTTCGAGCCTGATTTAATCACCCGAATAATGCCTCATTGTCATTTAATCTATGCAACTTTTGGCGAAGCCAAAAATATCGCAATCTCGCTGTACAAATCCGCGTAGTTATCTTTTGGATTCAATATATCTAATCAAATTATATTTATTATGTATATTAATTTAATGAACTTCTACATAGAATAAAATCTACGTAAAAAAAATAAATCTTTAATTCGAATCTTTTTAAGTAATACATCGAAAGTAAAATACATAACACTACGCATCGATCGGATCAATTTAGCTGATCAGACCTAAAATGTCGTCCAAAGTTAATTTATCAAGCTTGGCATTGCCTTCCTTCATCATGACGTCGTTAATAACAGTCGTGATTTCTTTGTGAAAATCTTGAACGGAATCTGGCACCATATCAGAAATGACAGCACTGACAAGCTCCGAAAGCTCATTGTTGTTGTACAGTCCAGTAATGTTCACCTTTAAAAGTGACGAATTAGTTACTTAGTCCAAGTTTCTCAAATTTACGAGCAGAAACTCGAGCTGTTTTCATAATATACGTACTTTGACTTTGCCAATGGAAAGTGTCGTCGCGCTGAAGCTGACAATTTGTACCTTTTTGGACTTTACTTTGAGCTTGGCTTGAGTAGCGAAAGCCAATTCGCTTATTTCAAAACTGTTGAGGAAATGTTCCAAAAATTCGATAAATAATGTCTGATGTTTCGCTTTTTTTTTATAAAAATAAGTCAATCACCTTATTTCTCCTGCTCCGTAAATCGGAATTTTTTTAGTGATGTATCCGTTTAAGTCGTACGACGCTTTTCCTCGAATGTTGTTCCACAAGAAACCCACCGACATGTTCCATCTGGCGATTTTGAAATCGGCGTGTTTCACTACGTAATCGGACAAACCATCGACGTGTGCATCATTCACTTCTCCGTTGATACTGTACATTTCAACAATTTAAACAAATAAATAAAACACAATTTTTTATACTATAAAAATTAATGTAAAAATTAATTATATATATATATACATATATAAACTTACGATATTAGCTCATGGTCCACATTGATTTCTCGATGCTTCACGTCCAGTGGTTCGAGAACAGGAATACCGAGCGAGGAATTTCCTGTTTTCATGATGTTTTTAAATTCTTCGAGAGCAGTCTTGAACTTATCATTGATTCCTCGTAATAAGTAATCGCGAACTAGGTCGACTGAAATAGATGAAAAACATCGATTTCGTAAGATTACAAAGCACGTTAACTTACACAGATTCGTTACTGCTATTTAATTATTTATTTATCGATATTTGCCATCATGTAAATGAAATAAAAATCAGTGTGTCATTATAAATTGCAATATTCCCCGGTAAATGTATCACCAGAATTTGGCCACCTATTGGCCAACCAATCCATCCAGTTGATCGAATTCCGATGTAACATTGTTTATTGTCTAATTGTAATTATTCATTAAGCCAGACAATTTAACGCTAATAACAGATATTACAAATTTGTTTAACGCAATTCTAGTAAGTAAGGCTATTGAAGAATAATAATTATACAAAGAAAAATATTTTTATTTACACTTTAGTATTATTGATCATTTAGCAATACGAATCGAAAACTCTTTTCAACATTTTTTAAATCACTCCACAATCATCTCTCTTCTTTTGGTTTCTGATTGCACAGACCCACATACACACACACACACACATACATATATACACAATTTTACGAGCACAGCCACGTAACGAGCAAGGAATCAGAAGCAACAAAAAAAAATCAATTAAAAGTTCAAAAACTTTCATTGAAAGTCATTGAACGTATGTTGTGTAAATATACGTTCGAAGGTACGAAAGAGTCAGACCGCGCGAAAAAGCTTGCTATTTTAAAGTCGTACGTTCTAGTTTAGTGCCAACTCTTTTTTTTTTTTTTTTTTTGCATTCTTTCGACCAATGAAGGGATGTCGGAATGCATCGCCTTTTTTAAACGAAACAAAAGTTCGACGATGTCGCGAATAGCCGAAATAGTTTCAAATCGGAGCTGTTACGACGACGTAAAACACATACACCACTCGCTATTTAACTCGAATTACTTCATTGAGACGTTATTTCACACTCGTCTACGTTTGGAATTGAATTTGAATTTTAATAATTTGTAACTTACTTTCGTTGTTTAATAGATCGGCCCGAATAATTTGGCAGCTGGCCACCAGCAGTACCAGTACAGCCACCTTCATTTTTCTGAAATATAATAGATATTTTATTGTATTTTAAAATACTGGAAATTCCATGAGAGAAGAATTTTTATTATTATTTTTTTAATGTCCTTTCGATTTAAATTTTTCGATTTTCTTTTTTAAATATTCTATAATAATATTCACTGACGAATCTGTATTACCTTTATTTGAGAAAAATTCGACGACCAATCACGAAAAACCGTGTCACTATCGAAGGCCTCTCGAAATCGATGTAACATTGTATTGTCGAAGTCAGTCTCTTAAATAGAGTATAGATGATTAACAAATCTAACATCTCCGGCGTATACAGCATTAATCTTATCAATATATCTCATTTTCTTCGATATTTCGTACGATTAAAAAAAGTTTAAATCAATCTTCAATTTTGTAATCTCGAAACTTCGGTGAATCGAACGACAGTGAGATATTACAATGTTAATACTTACTTATATATATATATATATATATATATATATTTCAAATGATAACATAGACATGTGAAAAGAATGTTTACAATAAATGAAAATACATTTTGTTGATAATATTTATTTTAGTATTATGTGAATTATCCAATGATGTTCAGGATATCTAGTAAAGTTAAATCGCTTAAATAGGAATTAATTGTTATCTTCAATTTTTCATCTATCATATTTTGTATTTCCGATGGGATGTTATTGACAAAGTGATGCCCCGTGTTACTTATTATCGAGTCTATCGTTTCAGATGCTGCTTGGTTATTGTACAAGCCAGTCGAGTCAAGCTGTAAAATATTCAACATAATATTGATATTCTGCTGATAATAAATGTTTACTATTTATTAAATACGATCAAATTATTAACAAATATAATATACGTACATTTATCCTTTCCAAACGAATATGAGTAGACAAATTCTGAATAAGTATTTTACCCGACGTCAAGCCAAACTCGACGTTTGCTGCCAATGTAAAGTTGAAAATTTCTATTCTAAAAAATAGTAGTAAGTATATTTAATTACTATTATTATTTTTATAAAATTAAACAATTTTTGCTACGCGGACTTACGCAACGTCACCCTTTCCATACACGGGAGTTCCTTTGAATTCGGCGTCGAAAGCATATAGACTTCGAGCTGCAATTTCGGGCCATGTCATGTTCAATGTCATTGTCAATCCAATCAAATTGAACGTTGCCTCGTTGACTGTGTAATTAGATAGACCAGTGACCGTTCCATTCCTGAGCTCACCGTCTATGCTAAAAATTAAAAAAAAAAAAAAAAAAATTATCGCATTGTATACTTATAGATTAGCCAGTTTAAATACGTTTATTACATAATCAAATCGCCCGTAGAATTTAATTTTTGATATTCAATTTCGTATGGATCTAGAACAGGAATTCCTAAGCTACTGTTCCCAGTCCTCAAAGTGGATCTTAAGTTCGAGAGAAAATCTTGTAATTGTTCGTCCAATATCGATTTCCCAACTTCACCAACTGAAAATAAAACGAAGCGTTAGAAAAGTTAAGGCACGATTAATTTAAAAATAAAACGGATACTTACCCAAGTTTTGTACTAAAGAGATGGCGGAAATTTGAGCGATCGTCGCAAAAATTAAGATGACTGTTATGTTCAATTTCATTTTGATAGTAAATTTTAATCGACTGCCGGTTCTCGATGCACCAGGTGAAAAAGTAGACACTATACCGATGTAAGATTGCCTTTGAAATGAACAGACGTTCAGATGCACATTTTGAAATCTAAGCTTTTATCTTATCGAGAATTACGCGGGTACGTTTGAACAATAGAAAACGAATCGATAACAAATACTATCGTAAATATTCAGATCCAGATCAAACGTTTACTTAAACAATAAAATAGGCAAATTAACAATAACAGATACTACTATTGGGTTTATATAATTACGCAATTTTTATTGACGATATGCAAGTTATCCTTCGTAACATTTTTATGAATGCACATTGAGTATTCATAAAATCTATGGATTTGAAAAAGTAGAATTTCAAGTACTGAATTAATCGTTGAGAGTAAGATTAACAGTATATTATAACGTTCTTATAAAAAATAGAGCTACAACTATGGGTAATCAAATCGTTCATACTACATTCTTATACGAATTTGTCGGTTAAACAGAATAAATGAAATTTATATGTACAAGAATGTTACTTATAATACAAATATAATTAAAACGTAGTTTTAATGAAACAATATATTTATATTATTTTTAACCTATATTACTTAGGTACGTCTTTAGCTTTGAATTTTATGTTTATGCCAGAACTTTTTAATTTTTGTTCTAGAGTAGAAAGCCGTTTTATAGATTTCTTTACATTTTTCTTATATTGTGGTTGACTGATTGGGCTTTCATTTTTCTTCAGTTCTTTTATCCTGTTGTTAACTTTGGGGTATATTTTGGAAGTCCATGGTTTGCCAGCAAAGAATCCAAAGTGTTGTTTTTCAGGTGGAAGATACGTCGCTGTAAAAATACACACAATGTAATTAATATAAGTAATTAATACAATTAAACATTTTTGTGAAACATTTTAATGAAGTTTACCTTTCAGAAGTCTGCCGCACATTAAATAATTGTCCATAGTTTCAGCGGCTATTTTGGCTACTTCTGGGAGCTCGAATTCAATATATCCATATCCTCGACTTTTACCACTCTGCATAAATGTTAAAATCACCAATAAGTAACCCGTATACAATTTAAATAACAAACAGTGTTACTTGACAATTAGCAGTGCTTACCTTTTTAGACCGAGCTACTCTTACTCTTGTAACTTTACCGAACTGTTCAAAGTACTCTTTCATTTCATCTTCAAAGAAACCATACGGAATATGTCCAATGTAAACTAAACCTCTTGTCGATACAAATGGTTCCTCTTCTTTTGTCTTAACTTCAGGTTCTGCTACCTTAGCTGCAACCTTCTTTTTAATAGTTCCCTTATCCTTTTTCTGTTAATTCATAACAAAAAAAATTGTTATTATATTATCCATATCCGAAATAAGTATTTTAACGAATACAAAAAATTGAACAATTTTTCGAATAATTTAATTTACGAGGAAAACGAAATAATAAAATAACGTTTACTTTTGATAAGCAATCGATTTAAATTTTTATTGTAACAAAGTAGGAGAACGTTATAGGTTATGTTAAAGAAAAATGCAGTCTACCTTTATAATTTGCGTCACATTGCTAACTGCTTTACTTAAAGCAGATGTTTGCTGAGTTTTTACCTTCTTCACTTTCATATTTATAAATAATTTTTGTTTATAATATAAAATATAATTTAACGAAAATTAAATAATTTCGCGGTGATACACGCTTCGGCACGTGTAAACAGAATGTAAACTACAAACTTCGAAGTTCGAACGACGGCCGTTAGTGTATGATGGCGCCATCTACAAATGATCTCCATTACCAACGGTTGCTATATAATTACAATGTATTATTATAAACAATTTAATTGTAAAATATGTTATTTTTTTAATTTCTATAAGCATTTATTATTTTATACAAAATTACGGTTCTGCTGATTTGGCTGGTTACCATCACTTGACAATGATCTGTAATAATTTCGTTAGATATTATAAATGCATGTTATTAAAATACATAATAATGAAAAAGGTTAGTTGATAGATTGCGAGAAATTGAATAATTTCAACAAATTTGCGGACAAATTGGCTGAACTTTCGAATGTAATTTGAAAAATTTGATTTGTAATAAGACTGTAAATTATGAATGTAGTTATTGTTGGCAGTATCTACAAATTTATTAAGACGTATGGTATTTACATTTGGTACAAATTTCATTTTATTGTATAACATACAAAAAGTAACAACTTTTCAAATACTATAAGCAATTATAACTGAAAAATTGTCAATCATATACTTTATAAATGTTTTAAAATTCGGTACAAATTTTTCATTAGACTGTTCAAAAAACAAAAAATTGCGTAAGGTGCGTTCAGTAACTGCGTTATTTAGTATTAAATAAGACAAACAAAATTTATCAAAAAATATTTTTAAATTGATTAAAACTCCTTTTACGTTTTAATATTTCATTACCAAGGACTGTACATGCAAGCTTACAAATTTCGTATAAACGAGAACGAATCTAACATGTTATCGATTAATATTAAGCATCGCCTCATGTATTACAGTCAACTTGTACCTAAAATGAGTACAATAATTACTGTTTCAGAAAATCGTAAGCGCACCTTATGTTCTCTGAATTGGTATCAAATATATTATCCACAATTTGATTGGACTACTCGTAATTAGTTATTATTAATCATCGTGTGTGAACCTATAATCCTTATTAGGTCATGAACTTCAGTAAGGAATTTGCATATGCCATTGGCCTCACATTTGGATGTGGCTAAAACAACATTTTTTATTATTTGTAGTAATATTCTAGTTTACAATTATAAGTTTAAATTAAAATTCTTACCACTGCTTCGTATGAAGTAAATAAAGGTATCATATCCTTGCCGTTCAATGTGATAAAGGCGCCTTGGTTACCCATTGTATCACTGTCGAATAGTTGATCGTAAGATTTGTGTTATATGCAACAGTATCCAATTAAGAAGTTAAAAAATAATTACCAATAGTTTGGAGCAGAGAAAACTGTTATACATTTTCCATCATGCCCGACCTCGTATCCATTTTGCTTTACTTCGTGACTCCTAACAATATAATCGAGATTATTAAGCTGAAGGAATTTCTGCGTAACATCAGGACCAAATTGAACTCCAACCCCTCGTTTACTTGGTGCTCTACCCATTTGTGGTTGAGGGTCAGACCACAATAATTCACACATAGTTCCCTCATCTGGTGGTTGTCTGTTTCTATCGATTTCTCGAATTTCGTTTAATGTAACATCATCACGAGAAAATAGTCCTCCGTGCATCACCTAAATAAAAATTACAAGTGTTGTAAATTTGTCTTCGATGTATATTAGACTAGACATTGGAATTAAAATAAAATCACGTACAAGAACTCTTTTATTAATGCAATGAGCTAACGGCAACCAATTATACACTTCTGTAAAAAGTTCTGCCATTTGCGTAGTATACTTTGCTTTCACTTCACCTTCAAATCCATACATGTGATTCATCGTGGCAGACTCATGATTGCCTAATTTAACAAATAAAAGCACATTAAACTTGTTACAAAAATAATTAAATAATGATAGGAAAATGTATGAGAAATTTACCTCGAGACATGAAAAAGTGGTTTGGATACAATAATTTAAATCCAAATAATGTAAATATGCATTCAACCGAGAAGGATCCTCTGTCAACAAAATCTCCATTAAATAGCTAAATTATTTTTAAGAAAAATATTACATTTTATCACGATAAAAAAATTTTTTAAGTTTTTTTTTTAACAAAGGATACATAAGGGTTTGACTCTGATGGTAGACCATTTTGATCAAATATATTAAGCAAATCGTAATATTGACCATGAATATCACCACAGATTGTAAATTTATTCTCATCGGGAACAGTGATGTCAACTAAACTAGGCTGGGCGGCAAAGAGAGCTTTTATATCCAAAAGTATCTTGTACGCATATTTCCTATGCAATTTATTCTCCTTCTTATACCAGTCGATCAAATCTTGCATGAACTTCAAAGTAAATTTATCATCTTCCAATTTTGGTCCTGTATACTCATCTTCGATAGCTGCAATTTGGTTTTTGTTAAAAGTGTTTATATCAATATTATATTAATAAAAATAAACAACAAACTTAAAAACTAAAACTTACCCATAGCTTCTAAGTTAATAGAATCAGCTATACTCTTTTTATTTTCCTCTACAGAGATAGCTTTCTCGAAAGCTAGCTTTTTTACAATTTTATTACATTCGGTAAATTTGGCTTTAGCATCCTTGTCATTTGGTCTAGCCTTCATAACAGTCTCGTAATCTTTCAAGGCAAGTTTGAATTTCCCCAACGACATATTAGACGCTGCTCTTCGGTAATAACCCTTCACATAATTTCTGTCTAATTCTATTGCTTTGGAAGCATCTCTTAAAGCGTAGCCAAAACATTCTGTTTTTAAGAATGCAAAACTCCTGTTTCCATAATAAATTGCTACCATCGGATTCAGCTCAATAGCTTTGGTGTACAGCGAAATAGCCTTAAAATATTTTTGATCTACAATGAAAAGTATCGAACAAAATAGTAAATTTCATTGTCAGACACAATAATCGAATGACAAATAACGAAAACCAATCGGATCGACTCGTTACTCCACGCGAATCAATATTCCAAAGGATGTGTGTGATACATAAACGAATGGGCTGTTAAACGAGTCGTTGGCGTTAATTGCAAAATAATTTCGGTAAATATTTCGGAGAAATGTTTGGTTAAGTCAGGACCGCACGTGATCGATTAACACGCATTAGCTCGAGCGAAAAAGTAAAAATTTGAAATTCATTAATACCGACGCAACGACACGTGAGTTTTGAGCAAAAAAAAAAGAAATAGTCAAATACGTACTTTTGAAGAAATCGTTCGCCTTCTCCTTTTGCCTTTCCGCCTCGGCGATATCTTCGGGTGGCACGATTCTTGGTTCCTCAGCGGCATTCTCACTCATTCTCGTTATTGTTTATTAAAGAAAGTAGAAAAAATGACGAAAATTACGCCGGTCCGAAGAGAGAGTGAATTAGGCATTAATGAGATAGGTGCGTTCCCTCGAACCTAAGAATTCTTTGTACATACAGACGTGCTTATAAACGGCCGCTCTCCAGGGGTATATTCTGCTCTCTTCACGCGTATACCTATATATGTGTTATATATATATATTAGATATATCTTAATTGAGCATAAGAGAAAAACACAAAAGCTAAAATTATGAAGATCTGCAGCTACTCGTCTTTTGCTGCGCGCTCCTCGCTTATTCCGGAAGGGCGAATTGACGCTAGCGCCAAATGTCTTAAACGGATTAAAAATGAGATCTATGGAGGAATGTGTGATTTGTAACCGCTTAGAGAATCTCTGTTTTATCGACGTCATAAGGTATGCGTACTACCAGAGATTTAGAATATAAAAACATTTTTTCTTGGATTTGGACAAATTTTTTGTTTCTACATTAATTTATAATTATAAATTTTATAAAATTATTTTTTTTATGTAATATTAGTGAATATTATGATACGATTATGTTATATGATATGTTATATTTTTGTTACATCAACAAATTTTATCCGATTCGGAAAAATGTTTGATTTGGATGTTATCCTTGTATTTGTTTAAATATATTTGTTCGTTATTGTTCGTATGAAATTGAAAACTGAAATAACAATTTTCTTTCAATTCGATTAATTCAAATATGGTCCTAAAAAAATGTATATTTGATATGATAGTTCTATTCTCAAGTTTAACGACTGTTTGAAAGAAGCTTGAATCTTAATAAATCCACGATCCATAATTTCGTTTCAAACTTGGCATAGTGATAGCTATAGTGTCAAGGCAATGGACAATTAACTCTTTGTTTTGCGTAATTCAGCGGACTTATTAAGATTCAAGCATTTTCCCGCATTCAAGCATATAAATTTGTATTTATATGTCGTAAGGAACATTTTAGTGAAGATAATTTTAGTATCATTAAATAAATATTTTTTCTTTCAAAAAGGCAATTCGAAAAAAACTTCTACTCCTACTCCTATATTATATCTAAATTATCGTAGGGGGTTTTCCGAAAAACCTAGTTGATTAACAGCTAAAAACCGTCCATGTTCATACTCCACCTAAAAAATGACGTATCAACGAGTCTTATAGGTTGCTCCAATTTTTGGACAAGTGGGTGGGTTTTTTCACATAAACAATCCCTATAAATCAATCCTTGTCCAAAATCTGACTCAACCGATCGTATTTCTAATATAGTTTTAAAATTTTTAAATAATCATAGTTTATACAGATCATTTTTTACAATTCTACACGTTGCAAATCGTAAGAATATTTCAATAAAAAAAAACAATGTATTTATAATACTTAAAAACAAATGGTCGTGTATATAGCTTAGATCGTTATTAAATTATTAATAAATCCGTTGATAAATAATGAAACTCTTCGAGTTAAATATTAAAATCGTATTATAAATTATATTTTCCAAAAAAAATGACAGTTTATTATAGTAAACAGACATTTCCTGCCGAGTATTTGCTATTCTCGACTGTAGAGGTCTCTGTGATCAAATAGACATGCGAATTAGTTATTTCGATCATTTTATTATTGTAGTTCCGGTGTCATGTGCGTCTGCCGCCAAGCGTCAACTGTCGTCTGCCGGTCGTAACTCGTCGTACATTGATAAGAAAACTTGTCACAACACAAACTGATTGAAAATGTCAAATTTTCAATCGGCTCTAATTTTAGCTCTAATGTAAAAAATATTGCTTAAATTTAAAATATAATTTAATGATTAAATTTGTATTAAATATAAATAAATGTATAATATAGAAGACGATTAATGGAATTTCTAATAAGGTTAATTTATTGATTTTTACAAAAAATGACAGTAATTAATACAATTAAAGTTTTAAATAAGTCAGTCGAAAGTAGAGAAGAGGAGCTTGTAATTTCCACAGAGTGGAGTAATGAAAAAGTGAAAATTATGATTCTTCGAGATTGTAACACACCGTTTGTAGGTGAGGTAAGATTAAAATGTATTATATGGTTTATTTAAGTAGTGATAGGCTTAAGATTAGAAAAATTTATTAATTATTAAAATTGTTATTTCAGGCACAGTTTAATGACTTTAATAAGTATGCGGAATCTTTCGACAAACCTTTATCAGTGTATATAGATGAATTGAAAGACATCTTTTGTATCAAGAAAACAAATATAGATTTTTACTTAAAAGGGGATAAATTTTTTTGGAAAAGAAAAATATTGGCGCTAGGACAAGTTTTTATAAAACCTGTAACGGATATTGGAGTAATGGCAATGTATACTGTAAATTTAATAAACCAGTATTCGAATATCAAGTTTAAAGAAATGGAACTTGAAAAAGAAAATAACCATTTGAAGCTTATTAATTCTGAAATAACTAGTCAATTAAGTACAATGGTATCGCTGAAGAATCAATTAGAAACTAATTTGTATAAAAAATTTTCTCTATTGTTAAATGCTAAGAAAGAAAAGATTCGTAGCTTAAAAAGTAAAATAGATATGAATACGGACAATGATTTTTACAATGATTCAACTGAAGAAAGCGAAAGCGAATCAGAACCAGCAATGCAATCTAAGAATGAATCAGTACGCTATTCAAAGAAAAGATTATTGGAATCCATCGAGGTTGTAATGGAGGAGAAGAAAAAAAAGACTGAATCATGTGCGCATAATTCTAAAATGACTGAAAACAATACTGAAAAAGCTGGCTCTTTCGTTAATGAAAAAGTTCTTCAGGATGATGAAGAAACTCCCGATTTCGTTTCTGACGAAAGTATTTGTGAAATGGAGTTAAAGCTAGAAGAAGAATGTGCAATAAATCAAGAACAATCATCAGAAGAAATGTTTTAGTTTATGCAAAAGTCGTTTATTAACGTCAATTCAATCAATGTATTATTTAGATTAAGTGATTTTTATCTTTTGTTTGAAATAAAAATGCTTGAATTTAATCTAAAACTAATCTTTTGCATTTCAATAAGTTGCATATATAAATTATGCATTTAGTATTGTATAAAAACAAAAAATTCATATATGTACATATATACAGATATAAAATTTTTTTTTACAATTATTGTATTCGCAATTTTATTTACAATTTAAATAATTTATTATTTATAATCACTTTCTTTAAGATTTTCTATGGATTCAGGTGATTCCTGGAGTCCATTGGAATGTTTTACTCTTTTTAGGGCTAGTCTTTTCGAATATCCTAAAAAATAATACACGAAATTGTGAAATATAACTCTGAAAAATTCCATGGAGTAAAAAGTATTAAACAACTTACTTATAGTTGGGGTTTCAGAAACATGATTAATGTGTTCTAAAGACTCCAAGCGATTTTCAATACGTTTTAACAATCTAAAATTCTCAAATTGCTCATCTTTGTGAGAATAATAAGTATAGAAAAGACTAAATGTGCATATTGCAATGGCTGTTTTCCTTACAAGCCAAACGGAATATACTAAATTTACTTTGTCATTGTTAATATTATCTGGAATGTTATTATAATATTGAACGAGCATGCGTTCTATAATTACATTTAAACTTTGGGTTATAAATAAAATTATTCTAGAGTTACTAGTTTTTTTAGATGCACTAAATAACGCAGATAATATACATCCAACTGTATAATATATAATCGACTGGAACCAAGATACTTCACTGATAATCCAATTCTGGAATGTCCTCAAATATGCGAAAATCTGAAACAGTAATTCTTTCTGATCTTGCACAGACTCTCTGTAAGTAAAAAAAATAACATTTGTTTAACGACGCAATATTTAATTTTTAAATAATACACATTACTCTTATCTTCCAGATAACTCACTTGAAAGTATACACCATGTTTATTACAGATTCGTATGAATTCTGTATGACATTTTGTAATTCCTTCCCATGGTCTAGAAGTTCATTCTGAATTTTTAATCCTTCTTTTTGACTTTCTAACATTGCACCTTGCACTTCCGATGCTTCTAGTAACTGTTCCTTCATAAGCGACGAGGCTTCATATAAACTAAAAATAAAAATATTCAACGATAAATTTTGACAAGCCTCAGTTAAGATAAAACAATATCTAATACTAACTGCTTTATTGTATTCTGAGTTTCAGCCTGCCAAATTTCATGATTCAGGAAAAAACACATATGCGATGCGTAAATATAAAATTCATTATAAACTCCAAATGCTCTATCCGACATTTCGTTAATGCATTTCCTATAAAATCGCAAAAATTAATACTCGTTATCTCAAAAATAACTTCATTGCTACTTTTATAATCATCAATATTATACCTTCGTTCTCTTTCATTATCTTTTAAATGACACGAGTAAACTGCGTGACCAGAATCTTCTAAAAAGCAATTCGCTAAATGCAAAGCTAAAATTGAATGTTCGTTATCATTGAGTTTGTCGCAGCTATTCTTGACTGCTTTAAGAGCATTGTGCCAGCATGTTCCATGATAAGGTAGAGTTGATTTTTCTGAATTACAAAAAAAAATAATTACAGATTATTATATTATTTCCAGTCTTACTTTTTTCTTTACTCACCTTTAATCCTGAGAAATTCTCTCTCTCCTAAATCTTTCAACGAAACATCTCCTGTCCAAGCAAAAACTATTACAAAATAGTTGATTAACAACAAAATCTCGTTTTTTAAAATCATTTTGAATAATCGTTTAATGCACTACATTGTACAAAAAAATAAAAAAATGAAGACTATTTCACCACGAATGACAGGTATAAACAAACACTTGTAGCTGTAGTGGTAGCAGTAGACATAATTTGGATGACGGTTAGTCGGGGCATTGTATTTGGCGTTTGGTTTGGCGCTTTCGAAGCAAAAACGGCTAAATAAAAAAGTAAGACGCTTGAAAATGCGCAGTTTTGCCAACCTATGGGTAGATTTTTTCCAGGAATTGTTCATATTATTTATTATATATGTATTAAATAAACATTGAGAAATTCAGTTTAACGATTACTAACGAATAAATTTGTTTATCTAGTCGTCTGATGTAAATATACAGTAATTTGAAATCATTTTTATTCTTTACAAGAAAAATAGAAATAAAAATCTGCAAAATTTCCGCGGGAAGTTTAAATTATGAGGCAACGGTGTTTCGACGCCTGAGGGGAAGAACCAGTCTGTGTACAATTGTGACATTTTTTTGTAAATACACCTACAGTCACATATACACGTATATAATACATAAAATTCATATTGTAAACATAAATTGATTAAAAACAATCACCTGGCGTTTAATGAATAAAAAAGCAATTATACGAATTATTCACTTTTTGACATTTTGCGTTGTCTGTTTTTTAAATTAAATTCCGAACTGTCTGGTTCTTCGATTTTCAATCGATTTCTGTGGTTGTTGAATTTTTATTTTGAACTAACTATTACTTCAAGCCAATTCTGAACTTACCGTTTCTTCGGCTAATTATCAATTGCTTGTACTTTTAGGACTTTTTTTAATTCTGAACTGTCTATTTCTCTAAGAATATTTTGAATTATCTCTTTCGTCAAGCTCATTCTGAAATACCTGATTTTATGACATATTTTAATTGCCTATTCAAGTCAATTCTCATTTCAGACAGGTGTCATTTTCTTTAAGCTTATTTTGAATTGTTTATTTCTTCGAGCTCATTTTGAATTACGTTATTTTAAGAAATATTTTAATTGGATATTCTTCAAGTCAATTCTGAACGTATCGCTAAGAATATTTTGAATTACCTCTTTCTTCAAGCTCATTCTGAATTACCTGATTTTAAGACATATTTTAATTGTCAGTTTCTCCGCGATATCTGAAATTTTCAAAATTCAATTTGAATGAGCTACTCTTTCCACATTTATTTTAATCATCCGATCGCTCAAGCATTTTTTTTAATCGACTGATTCATTCCCTTCAGCCTTCGATAGTGGAATATAACAACATACACATATAGAACGATATTATAATTTACTCAGCATAAACTTTATTGGAATGACATAATCGCATTTAAAGAACAAATAATAGAAACATTTTAGGTCTTCCTTGGAATATTCAATGTATACGTACTTAAATCTCGTCACTGAGCGCATTCATTCGTTATACATAAAATTATGAAATATTTATTCGATGACTCGATATAAAAGCATTTAGAAGAAATGTTAACGTTGTTTTGCCAAGTTTTATCAGTCTCGATGAGAGATTATTTTTAACGAATCAATAAGTAACAAGCGACGTTTTTTCTTCTTTTTTTTTTCTTCGTTGTCACCATATTCATTTCAACACGATCGATCATCTGTCTCTGTAATATTGGAATGAACTAAAAAACCATCACTCCTGCGCTTGGCTTCTATACATTTTAAATGATGATTCTCATTTAATGGTACAAATAACGATTCATGATTATCCGCTACGATGACACGCTAAATCCTTCGTGTACCACAGTTGAAGAGCTGGACTGCTGCTACACTATGGTGCTGCTACTCTCTGCTGGACTCACAACACGGAGGGTAGTACCGACTTGATTAATTCCAGGCTGCATTAACATTTGCACAAATAAGTCTCCCATTAGTAAGGAAAGGAAAACATTTTTTTTTTTCGTCTTTCGTGATGCTTTGCGCTATTTTCGAGTGTCGAAAAAAGTGCTTCGAAGCAATTCGAAGTTTTTTTTTATATTAAAAAGCATTTTTATAAAATATAGATAGTTTTACGCTATTCGAGTGCGATATTGATCATGCGATAATTCAATTAGTCTGGATAATCGAAGTATAAAAATAAAATAGTTATAGACATTCTTGAAAAGCTATCTAAATTTAAGTTTGTAAAAAATGCATACCTACCATGCTAAAATTATCCAAGGATTTCTTGCATCAGCCAAAGCAACTGTTTTTTACGTGTAAGTGTCTGTCACTTATTTGGATAATTAAGGGGGTGCCGTACTCTACTTTTACCGACTGAGTCGATACATTGGTAAAAAGACAGAAAAATGTTTGAAACTTGCTAAGTTAGTTTGCCTTCCGCCTTAAATGTATCTATTACTATGTCAAATTTTAAACAAAAATATTCATAACTTAAAAGAAATTTTCAATAACCAAACGTTGTGGCTATGACTTTACGTTTTTCTCGAAAACTTATGAATATTTTCATGTCAAACTTAGCATAGTGCTAGACACTGCCAAGATGGAAACCAACCAACTTTTGATTTTGCATAATTTGCCGGTAATATCAAGATTCGAGCAATCTTCTATCAGTCCACCGCCGTATCGACTCAGTCGGTATGACACCCCCTTAAGTGCAAGCGTTAAAAAAAAAGTGACGATATAATGATACGTAAAAATTCGTCAAATTAAATTTAATACCTTTGACATATCGGTAAATCGAAAAAATAGTATATTTTTATAAGTATCGCAAACAGGTACTATATATATTTAGCAAAGAAATAAATTTAATAAATGTAGATCAATTTTTAAGCGGAAATTATGTTCACATGGCATGTGCGGAGCGTAAATTCAAGCAGGAAGCAAGCAAACGTTTTTCATTCATAATTTTACTTTATTTCAAATCAAAGACAAATAATCATTTTTTTATTAACAGAAGATTAAGTGTCTCATCGTAATTGCTTTAAAATTGTGGTTAAACTACATGTTTTATTACGTTTCTATGTATAATCGTGTATGCTAAGTTAGTTACGCTGTAATAAGGATAAGGGACTCAAGGGACCTGCCCTAATTGCAAAACCTCAATTGCGTTGAAACGTAAGGCTATTGCGTTTTAACGATATAATAATTTTTCGAATGTTTAGTACTATTATATTAATTGTCCGATGAAGAGTAAAGTAAATTCATATACATATCGAATTTGTGACTAAATATGCCATTTTTTGTTTTGTTTCAATCTTATTTACATAACTTACGTGAACAAATTTTTCGGAGTCTAAATTTTATATTTACAAAAAAAAAAAACAAGTGAACTTCGTAAACTTCTGAACTAGATATCAGAGAGTTTTATGTTTTATTTAAAAACACTGTCGAGAACTCGTGAAATTACTCGGTTATACACAATGAAAAGGTATATCGAGAAAAATAGAAATAATTTAATTATCATATTAAATCCTATAATATAAGTTTATCTACTCTCAATTGATTTTTACTTCTATTCTTTCTTGAATGGCACATTAAATCTGCATTTTATAGCTTCTACTTTTAAATGAAAAATTTCAATTGAATGCAAATAAAAATTCTACAGCATATTCCAAAAATAAAATATAATGATTCGTTGCAAGCATTTTAACAAGCTAAGATATAAAAAGAAAATGAATATTCAACTGCGTATAGCTTAAGTGCTTTGACTAATACTTTTGTTAATCATTTTCATAATTTAATAAAATTTCTCGATTTTTCATTCGTGCTCTACAATTTTTCACTCGTCAAGAGTTCTGGAGCTAACAATAACAAAGAGATCACTAAGTGATACAAGTTCTTTCGTGTATCGCACTGTAGTATTTGATAAGGAATACAAGCTTCGTAATGTATAGCCTACCATTAATTATGTACAATTTTTTCATTAATACCAGACATGGCTACTTTTTCATTATTTTGAAATAAATTTATTGTTTATTAATGCAAAATTTATTTCCCATTAATGATAATGCAAAAACAACTTAGAAAGTACGCATATTTTTATTATCATCGTTAATTCAATATCATTTTTGCATTATGACTAAAACGGCTTTAACAGTGATTTATCCTACCAAAGAAAATAACGAATTATTTGATGCTAATAAGTGTCCAATGATTTTTTTTTCTAAAAATACATTTAAAAAATCTTCTGCCAAAGCAATTATGACCCCTATAATTCTATAGAAACATTACAACCAGTAACAATTCTCTATACTATTCACTAAGATAATGTTTAAGATTCTCTAATTCAACTAATTAAATAGAAATTGTAGCAAAATTGTAAAAGTATAATACCATTGATATTATTACGAAAATAAATGTATAATTCTGATACTTTTCATTACATTTGGTTAATATTTGTATTGAAATTTTGTGTACATACAGGTATTCAATGATTACAAATATTACAAGCAAAAAAGCAAAGATTTTCTAAACATTATCAAGTGAATAATTCACTTTTATGCTTTAATAAATGTTCTCTGTTATTTTGTATAGCTCTGTAGTTCTGAATATATAAAATTTAATATTACTCGTAGAAATGCAAGTTATTTTAATGAAACTATAAGTTTATATACTTTTTTTTTGATCGCCAAGAAGATTTTAAATGTTATTCATTCAGAACTAAAAGATCTCTTCTACTTTTTACATACATTACCATAAATAATTAAATCCATAAAACGTACAATAAAATAATAATTATAATAGCAATAAAAATAGTAATTATAATAAGAATAAATATAATGATAATAATAACAACGAAAATCGGATGAACAAACATAAAATATCTATTTCAAAATATCAAAAGTGGCCCTGTCTAATTGTTACAATGGAGAAAAAAATTCTACATTATGGAAAATTGGTAACAATAAGGATTTACGATGCATCAGAGATCGTTAGGCCGTACAGATGTAACAGGATAGGAGTTACTATGGTTGTGTGGTCTATGCAATGTGTTGCTTATGGTGAGGGGACCTACCATATGACCGGGTCTCGCCCAAGTATAAACGTATCCATCTTGACATGCTGTAACGAAGCAATCTTCCCTAAACACTAATTCAGTCAGTCTCTCGTGTGCCAATTTTTTACACACCAATGGCTCCAGCACAGGACACTCATCAAACCTGGGACACCAGGCTGTTCCTATCAATCGCATAGGATCATCCATCACAGAACTAACTTTCTTGCTTGTACCTAAACTTCCACTGACACTATTTAAGTTACTTCCATTTGTACTAGTTCCCGTTTTGTCTGTACCACTATTTTGCACTACTGCGGTGTTACTAGTAGCCCCACTTGCCCTAATTGTAAGGCTAAAGTTCCTTTTGTGATTATCACTCCTCCTCTCTCCAAAACCTAATCCCCCTGCTAACCTTTGAGTCAATGAGTTTACCGTTGACACAGCTACATTGGTACTTGTACTGTTATTACTGCTATCGTTGTTACTGCTGGCATTTTCTTTAAAGCTAATATTATTCGAATTCGTGTGTTTGCTGTTGTTGGCGTGGTGATTTGACATGGCTCCATTACCACTACTGAAAGTCCCCGAAGAGGTAAATACACCAGAACCTGCAGCAGATATAGAAGCTCTTTGCTTAGGACACACAGGTTGCCGGAGGACATCTTCCGTAATGTCCCAGAGACAAAGTTGTGTGTCTTGAGAGACACTTCCTAGTCTGTAACACGTGCCACCGGATACCCTCAACTCGGAACTACAAGAATTTCTATTCGAATGTACGCTTTGCGAGGCTGTCGATAATCTTTTACTCTTTTCGTGAACATGATTGTGGTTATTGTGTGGAACAGACATCTCATCGTCAGAACCGCTAAAGTCGGGATCATGTTCTCCGTAAGACGTGGTATAAGGATCAAAAGCCACAACGCTGACCCAACTATGATGGCCTTGACCTCTGGCAACGACTCGCTTTTCGTGGAAACTCCATATCGTGACTAGGTCATCTTCTCCTCCGACGACGACGTACCTGCCGTCCGGCGACCAGCATACGCACAAAAATCCACCGAAGTAACTTCTTGCCGACCCTGCTAATTCCATTGTGTCGTAGTGAAATACTCTGAGAAATCCATCTTGAGACACTACGGCTAAGTTAGAACCGTCAGGACTGAAAGCGAATTCGTTTATACAACATCCTTCGGCTCCAATCACCCATCTGTATAAGGGATTTCTAGTGGATTTGGTTTTGCACGTGTGAATGGCATATCCATCGCCAGACTTGAATGGCTGATAATGTGGTGGTGTTGTACCACACATAAGTTCTTCATTATAAAGATACAGTTGACCTGAGCTGTGTGATACTAGAAATAGATTACTTGAGCCAGGAACCCATTTTATACAAGTTACTTTCGTTTTATCTATTAGCCTCTGAAATAAAAGAATTTATTTTTCAGTTAGTGATAAATGGAACAAAGTTATATTTATAAAACGACATTTAAGAAAGTCCATTTATATTACTATTTTCTTTCTTAATTGAGACATGTTTACTGTAGATGAAGCATACAGTCCATTATATAATCTTATGTCAGCATAGCTTAATTATTTGATTAGACTTTATAATTGCTTTCAATTTAGAGTTTCGGCAGCCTCAATTAATTTAGTTACATATTCAGCAGTAGGGAGAATAATGTAGAAATAGCAGAATTTTGAGTAATTAAAATGTATCAATTTTATGATAATCATAACAAACTTTTAACAATTATTTTCTATTGAAACAGTAATTCATAATTAAAATTAACTAGAAAATCGTACCTCTTCGTTATATAGTTTGCTTAGTTCTTTTTTTATTGGATCTATTAGTTGTATCAATCCAGTTGAGAAACCAACTAATAGCGGTGCACTTTCAGCCGTAGCAGTTGTTTGATTAAAATTGTGACAAGTTGGATTAGTTCCTTTGTATAATTTCTTATCAACCGGTTTATTTAAATCCACAGCCTATAAAATACAATTTCAACAAACGATAAATTAGCAAAGAGTTCATAATTTTGAAAAATATAATACGTATTGCAATAAATAAGAAAGAGAATAGATAACTTTACCTTTTTGACACCTCTATAGACATAAACATACAATTCTTTGCCAAAATTGAAGCACATTCGGTCACCGAGTCCCTGTATACCAGTAGGATCAGCAGGATCGGGTAGCGTAACAAAGGAAACCCTGACGGAGGCGCTTCCCTGGCTATTGGTATATCCCACTCTATTTGGCCTCGAGTACTCCGACAGGGTCATGAGCTTGTAAGTTCCCTCTCGCGTGACGAATTGAGTTTTCAAATCATCCTTCCCTCCGCCGTCCAACTGCACAGCCATCTTACTACAAGCTGTAGCACGACGGTGGAGTGCATCAGATACACTCCAATTTTGTGTAATCACCTACAATAACAAAAAAGTACCACGTTAAAACCATTCCTGACATTCTCCAAAGCCATCCCCGCAAAATACTCCTTACTCAATCTAAACACACACGTATAACGTACAAAACACCACAACCGACTTGTTCTTCTGTCACACAGCTATGAAAAAACGAAATCCCAGCCCCAATCTAACCTAACTCCTAAACAATTTTTTCACACCAGAACAAATATCAAAAGCCAGAAGCAAAGCCCGCTGATAACACGGAGCAATGTGTCATCGTTGCCATATCACGACAGCAACATTCACGAGACCGGAACGAGCGAGAAGAAAAAAAGCTCCAGCATCCGAATTTCACTCACCCCAAAAGCGACGAGATAAAGAAAGTACACATTTATAAGTAGCCGCGGATCTCGAGTCCCTCTGTTTTTTGTTTTTTTTTTGTTTTTTTTTTCACGAGAGTCTCCGCTTTACTTCTAAGTGTAACCAAGTACCTAATACAGGCCTTGAATCGAACTACGACACGAGACAGCTAGTCGAGTTCACGTGCGGGCGAGTGTCGTCGTCAGGCAGGGCAGAAATAATAAATCGGTCTCTCGTCGCTTCGCGAAGAGAGAGAGAGAGAGAGAGAGTGAGCTCCAGCTTAGACACACTTTTGCGTATGGAGATACCGAGTGTGTGCGTGTGTGCGTGTGTATATGTGTCTATATGTATATATAATATATACGCGTACTCTGGTTGCAGCCGCGAGCCGCCTCGCAGAGCGTAGAAAAAACGCGAGTACAGCAGCAGGCGGGGGAAAAGAGAGCTGCGCTCCGCAGACTTACACTTGCACACACGAACACGCACACACGTACACGCAGCGTGTGCGGGCGGATCGCGGCCCTGCAAGTGTGTACGTCTTATAGGTAAGTAAATAGTGCATCGGCGTATACGCGAGTTAGATAATTCTCTCGATCTGATTTCGTATGTGTGTCTCTATGCGTATCTGTACACATATATACACGTATACTTACTGATGGGACAGTAGCAGGAAAGCCCTGTGTGCCGAACACAAGAGCAGAGCAAAAATGTTTTCGAGAGCCCGGTGGTCTAGCGCTGTTGCAAACTGCGTCGACGTCGTCGTCGTCCGGGCGCGACTAGTTTCCCGATAACCGGCGGTATGATTCGTCGTCGCTCGTCTCTGAAGCAGCGACGGCCAACGTTCGACGCTCGAGTTCTCGTAGAAGATGCACTGATGCATGTAAATACAATGGGGGCTGCTGCTACGTCCGGGAGGGCGCGACGACGCACGATACACTCGCACACACACTCGAAACTTCCTCGCTACTCCCGATAGAATATATATGTATATATATGTGTGTGTGTCTATATATATATATACATATAGGAAGAGACAAGGTTTGGAGGTACGAATTCACTAGCGCGGGTATCTGTGTTTCGTCGTTCGGTTGTATAGACAACCGGATACTCGATCGTTCCTCGTCGCCGAGACACTGCACGGATCAGAGGGGGGCGATGATGATGACACGCACAGCGCAGAGAGCGAGCAGCTCTCGAGCGCAGCCACGGATGTACACAATTACATGCGCGCGCGCGGAAAGTGCACGGGTTGCGTGTGTCCTCTCTCTCTCTCTCTCTCCCTCCCTCTCTTTCTCTCTTATTCGCGCAATATATATAGGTGCGTACGTATATATATATGTATATATAGTCTGCTAGAGGGATATAGAGCTCGGTTTCGCTATATGCAGCAGGTTCTTATATACGCGCTTCCCCCTGCGAACCGCAACGACGACGACCGTCGCCAAAGCTGTGTCATACAGGCCGATGTTCACTTTCTGGAATGATATTACCTCGACGTCGTATCATCCATGCCGCTCTATAAAGCGCATCTTGCCATTTTCCGCGCGAATGCGTCTATATAATATATACATACACATCATACACACACATATATATATATATAGTGCCGTTGTCACGATAGACGATACGTATTCGCGATACGTACACGTGCGCGAGATTACGTGAATACGTTCGTACACACGCAGGAGCGAAGAAGGGGTTACGTGTGTGAGTTTATATATATGTACCTATGCATTGTACGTGTAAGCGCGATGTGTGTATATATATATATATATAACTCGCTTGGTGTTGTTCGTAAACCTTGAAGCTTCAACACCGGAATCCAAAGTCAGCCCGGTCCTATATATCCTCTGCTTCGTAGTGTTATCGATGCGCGCGCAACGCACCATCGCGCGAATCGCTTTATAGCGCGTGTAATACAGCTATCTGTCAACTATATGCATCAGTAGTTGTATACTCGATAGAGATGAAGTTGTAGATAGAGATGTACGTGCGTGCAGAGGGTACGTGCGTGTGTTTGGTATTGTTCCCTTGTGTGCTTGTGCATGTATAACGTATACGTAAAGATAGGGTGCGAACGTTCGACGAGGAAACTGCATACTTTTATACATGTATATATATATATATATATTATGTATTTTATAGTGCAGACATACAATAGCCAAGGAAAGCACAGGCAAGAGACACTTGCTGTCTGATTCTGATAGTACGTTTCAATGCACACACATATATATATATATATATATAAAACATTGCTAAGTCTAGTTGTAGAGATTATAAAAAGAGATAAGTAAAGTGCTCTCGTTGGTTCTCTCGGTTCTTTGAATTTTCCTCGGATGTTCTTGAAGTTATATTACGAGCGAAGTCGCTTGTAATTTCCTTTTGAGAAAATGTAGAACGTGACGTTATATGAAAATCCGGTGCAACTGTAGACCTATATAGTCTGCAACCGAGATATATATATATATATATTTTATTTATATGCCGGTATGTATATATATACCGGAAAGTTGATTTTTCATATATGATTTTTTATTAATAAATATTATTTATATCATTAAACAAATTTGTCATTAGAACGATATTGAAAAAAGCATTATACGTATATAATGCAAATAATTCGATTAATACTTTGATTATTTATTTGATTTTTCATTCATAAGACATAATCTATTGTCAAATTAATATTTCATTAGAAGAAAAGTAAAATGAAACATATATACAAAATATATGAAATATAATAATTCAAATAATACTTTGTTAACGCATACATTCATAGTTATCCACTTTTCATACGAAGTTTTACTTTTTCGAATACGACGTACCTATAATTTAATTAAAATATTATATTATATATTATCTAATATATATATGCGTATATTTTAAATCGACGAATTACCGATTGTTACATCTGCGGTTTGATTATCGTAAAAAGCAATGATACCAACATTAGTCAATAGCACGAATATTTTATGCTGGTTTTCTGCTGTTCAAACCAAAACATAACCTCGTTTTACACATGTTTTCCATGTGGACTTGTTTTGGAACGTTTTGGTAACTTTTGTTTTGTTGTATAAATAATTTATGTAATCGTTGAATAATTGTTAAAGGGTAAGTAATGCGAAATAGAACAATTTCGATAATTAAAATTTTTTGAATTATATTGTTTGACATAAATCGTAATTTTAATTACAGAGATGCCGCGCGGAAAGAAGTTTTCGCGTTCTCGGAAAGAGACGATATCAAAACCAAAGAAAAAAGGAAAATTCAATTATAGAACAGCTTCTTATATCAAAGAAAGAGAAGTTAGAAATGAAGAAATTGAAAATCGTAGAAAAAGAGTCGAAGAGTATAAAAGTAGACAGCAAAGTTACTATGCGCAAGACAGTTCAGAAGAAGAGGAAGAAGATCCAGTAAACGATCTTTTAAAAACGTTTGAAGGTCAGAAAGTTGTCAAGAGGATGGCTGTTGTTTCGGAAAGTGAAAGCGAAGAGGAGGAGGAAGAAGAAGCAGTTGAAGAGGAGTTAAACGACGAGCAAATGGATGGCAAGCTGGAAGATATGGATGATGAAGATATCGAAGAAGAAGAAGATGAGAATGAAAATGTTGATGCTGATGTTGATGTCGAAAGTGATGATACCGAACAAAGCAATGACGAAGATTCAAGTGAAAAGGATGATGCGAAATTAGAAGGTAACGATCTTGATAAGAATGGCAAATCTAAGAGAAAAAATTCCCAAGAGGATGATGAAATTGAGGTGGATATAAAAGAAAAGGATGAGGAGGATGAAGAAACTGCTAGAGAAGACGACGGGCATGTGAAAGATCCATTTACAATACATTTACGAAACGATCTTGATAATGAATTATATCAAGCTATAACTAATTTACCATTAAGCACGAATACGGAAAAGTTAAAGTGGCCTAATTTAGGCAACGCCATTTGTCAAATACCAATAGTAGATAAAGCAAAAGAACCAGCTGCAAAAAAGAAGAAGGTGTCAGTATTAGAAGATAAAAGTTTTGCAGAGTATGGTAAAGTACCTCGATTGATTAACAACATCGATTGGAATGAATTGTACGTAAAATCCTCTATCCAGGGTAATCTCACTAGAGCTAATTATGACAATATCAAAGATGACTTAGAAACAAATCCCTGTGCACTAACGCCTCTTCAAAAAGAAATGTTTTCTATTATAAATAATTACCAAGATTTGTTCTACCCCGAAAGAACATTCGATAACGAAGCACAAATAAGATTCATGTATTGCATGCACGTGATCAATCATATTTTAAAAACAAGAACGAAAGTACTGCATCACAATGCAAAAATTCAAAAAGCTAAATTGAGAGACATGAGCGAAATTCCAGACGAATACAGAGACCAAGGCTTAGTCAGACCCAAAGTTTTGATACTCGTACCATTCAGATATTCTTGCTTGAAAATAGTAGAGCTGCTCATCTCGATATTTATCGGCGAAGAGAAAGGTGGATCTGTTATAAATAAAAAAAGATTTTTGGAAGACTTCGGAGGCAGCGAAATCATCATGCCCAAGAAAAATCCTAAACCAGAAGATTACGAGCAAACATTCAAAGGAAACACAGATGACACGTTCAAAATTGGCATATCCGTAACGAAAAAGGCTCTGAAATTATATTCCGATTTTTATTCATCCGACATAATTATTTCCTCCGTACTGGGAATGAGAATGACAGTGGGAGCAGAGGGAGAAGAAGAGCGAGATTATGATTTCCTCGCATCGATAGAACTCCTAATCATGGATCAAATGGAAATATTTTTCATGCAAAATTGGGACCATCTCCTGCACGTATTGAACCACCTGCACCTTCAACCAAAAAATTCTCACGGCACAGATTTTGGACGAGTACGCAGCTGGTGCGTTAACGGCTGGAGCAAGTACTACAGACAAACCCTGCTGTTCTCCAATGTCCAACTGCCCGAAATTCACGGCATCTTCAACAAACAATGCCACAACTACGCTGGTAAGGTCAAAATCGTCAACCCTATATCTACAGGTTCCATCAGTCAGGTGTTAGTGCAAGTACCTCAGGTGTTTCACAGACTGAACGTAAACGATCACGCGAAAGCCATCGAAGCAAGATTTGAATTCTTCATCTCGAAAATATTGCCGCAATACAGAGACAGCATCATGAACCACACCTTGATCTTCGTACCCTCGTACTTCGACTACGTCAAGCTTCGTAATTACTTCAGAAAGGAAGATCTCAGTTTCGTTCAGATTTGCGAGTATTCGCGAGATGCGAAAGTAGCCAGAGCGCGAGATATGTTTTTCCACAGCGACGCTCACTTTCTCCTCTATACCGAGCGATTCCATTTCTTCAGAAGAATCCGAGTCAAAGGTATCAGACATGTCATCTTCTATGCACCACCTGCGTTCTCGCACTTCTACAGCGAGATCTGTAATCTGATGCAAGAATCTTATCAGAATCCGAAATCTGGTGCTGCTAGTAACATGACTGTAACGACGATTTATTGCAAATACGATGTCATGTCTCTTTCGGCGATTGTAGGCAGCGAAAGAGCTGGGAAAATGGTTAGCTCGGACAAGACGGTTCATATGGTGATGACTGGAGGATGAAATGACATTCTAATGGATGACTTACTTTTTGTACATATTTTTGATAAATAAATTAGTTCGTTTCAGTGATAAAGCTTTGTCGTTTATTTTATATGGCCGTGTAGTTGAATTTCTAATATTTTCATATTTTCTTTTTTTTAAGAACGAGCTTCTGAAGAAAATATAATAAATGTAAATAGTTCTTGGATTTAACGAAGGAGTACACCGAATAGCGTTTTTGCAATTTTAAAAATTTTAATTTGAAAATAATCTACTAAATGTCGACATTTAGAAAATTTTTCTCAATTTATCCTAAAATTTCCGATACTTCTTTTTTAGCTAAAAAAAAAATATTATTACAGATATCGATATAATCACAGTCTATTCGTTGAAACTTTTTAATCGTTAAGAATTTCACTTTGTGCTTTTAACGCAATATTCTACACATTTAGACTATCAAATTGTACGAAAAAAAAAAATATTTCGATTTTTTGAATCCAACAAATCAGAAGGTACCCTTAAACACCTGCGTATACAATATGCAGACTTGACAGTTGCCGATAGTATTTACTTTCTACCTGTAGCTTTACGTTTCCGCTTTGAAATGATATTGTAAAAGATAACGAATTTTTCGATAAATAAATTATTTTCAATAATAAACATTTCTCATTTATTTTACAGTAAAGATGTACAATTTCTACGAGTTTTTATTTCCGTTTACATTGTGTCTTTGTTTTGTATAACACTTCCTTAAATCTTACCATTTAGGTCGATGTGAGAAAAACAGTTTTTAAACATATATATAGATGCCTACTAGCTGTGATTCGTTGACATTGACGCGAAGATATTTCTAAACATTAATTTACCTTCACAGCCTATACTCAAACGAAATTGAATTTATCTATTATATTATTATTCATAATGATAGTAGTCCGTCTTATCATTGTAATCTTAGAATTATATATAGCTACATCAGGAAGGCTGCGCGATTTTCATGATCGTTGAAAACCGAACTACAGTAGACGATGCATATAATTTAAGTAAAATCCATTTAAAAAAAGTACAATATAGCCGGAAGTATAGTTACGTTAATCATTAGCGCATTTATCAGTTCAACGATATTTCGTAAACTCTCGCACGGCGAGGAATTTTAATCAAGTCTCGATACAGTCCCGCCGTCGATCACGATTTAAAACATTGTCACCGAACGCGTAATTTTATATATATATGTGTGTGTGTGTCTGTGTGTGTGTGTCTGTGTATTTATATATATATATAAACGCTCCTAGAAAAATTCATCACAACGTCTTCGACGTCGGGATTCGATTTCATAAAGTCAATCGTCCATGAGATCGTCCGAGCCTGGTTCTATCGTGCTGTCGTGGTATTCTTCGTCGTTGTTGGTTCGCGGTACGGCTTGAAATTGGTCGGACGAGATTGACGGCATTTGAGGCAGCCCCGTTGAGTAGTCCGTGTCTATTTTACTAGCTGGACTCGTTAGAGCCCGATAAAGACTGCTCTTTGCCATTGGCTCCGAACTGGAGTCGTATATCGATTGTGAGGTTTCGGTGGTTGGCTGGCTTAATGGCGTTGTTCCGTCTGATAATATTCCTAGAAAGGTGAGAGGAATACTTTCAAATTGTGGTCAAATTATAGAGATAGGGTTGAAATTTTGGCTTTGGTTTTTTTTTTGTTTTCAGTTAAAAACGGTGGAATTGGTGTTGAATGTTAATGGCTTGAGGTAAATGCTGATAATAACGTAAAATGATTAGTGGCGAAGGAAGAGAATTGAATTTAAAGGTACTTTGGATTTCTTTTTTTACTTCAAGTATAGGCGTATAATTTATTATATTTACCGGTATTTTTCATTTTTAGTCGTAATTTACCAATTTTCACGGGACTGTACACTGAACGAAATAGTTGTTATAATAAAAAAATACAATTCGATTAAAAAATTTGATTTCTTTGGATATAGATCTAATTTAATATTTACTCGAATCTAACCATTATATTCTTATTTGAATGTCCGATACGTTTATTAAATATGAATAATTACTTGTAAGTGTATTTTATTTATTGAAAAAAAAATTAATTATTTTTAAGCTATTCACTCAGCAGTGCAATGTCACTATTCGGTTTTATGGATAAGACGACGAAGATTACAGTGACGTAAAGAAAATGTGGCTTTACTTGATCGGAACCCGAAAAACATATTTACGAAAGCTACTTTGGACGCTCTGCGCCTATGTGTTTAGCCAGTTGGCTCATACATGATCAATATTTTGAAAATGTAAAAAAACAATTCTTTGATTCGGACTATAAAATTTGACTATTCTTAGAAAATATTCGGGATACATATTAATCTTTTCAAAATATTTTACACAATGCAAATCACGCAGGCCTAGTCAAATCTGCATTGACAACGAAATATTGGAATAAAAAAATTTGTTTAATTTCTTTGGATAGTCCTAGCAAAGTATTTACTTCAATATAATCGTTTTATTTATTAGAATGTGCATTTGATTTATATAACAAAACTTTTTCATTTTAAACCTATTATTGAATACACTGAAGCAAATTTTTAACTGTGTACATTAAGTAAAGTTTTACCGAGAATAATTTAAGATTTTACTAATGTTTAAAAATCCATATAATTTACAATAAATATTTGTCGATTCTTAATCAAAATCTACAGAATTGAAATAAAAAATGTTAGATTAAAAAATGATTGACTAATTAGTTACAGATTACGTTTAAGAAAATTTCCATTTTAATCTTGGTAAAGTGACAGATAGTGCCAATGCAGAAGACAACTAACTCTTGGTCTTCCGTAATTCAGCGGAATTATTACGACTCGGTCGGTAAAATATATATTAAGTGTGACACCCCCTTAAATACTTTGAACTTGTTTCTCAATGTATATTCCATTTTTAATATCGCGTTGTTACAAATCAGATTATTCTACGAGATAAAAGATCATTTCTCTGCTCCATCTGTCTGCCCACAAAATCTAGTAAAAAATAAATACACCCGAAAAATTTACCATTAAGCCTGTTGGTAGTAGGAACCGTCGTCGTACTATCTAAGGGTGTGGGTGTCGGTGTGGTTGCGTTCGGTGCTCTATACGGCCTGTACAGGTGATCAGACGGATCCCATATGTACATATAATAGAGCGACAGTACAATAGCCGCAAGACTGACGGAAATGATGTAGGCGACGACCGTTAATACACGCACGAGCTTTTGCTTGTGCTTTGGCTCATAAAGCTTATCCTTGCTCTCTTCTCCAGCAAACTTCACCTCGTTCGTGGGTTTTTCTTCGGCGTGTCTCGTACCCAAGGTACGACTTATACTCTCCATCACGTTGTGTGCACTCATTTTGCGTGGGATCTGCATCCTGAGGCTTTCTATACGGTAGGGAGTTCGAGTTGTAATTTTTTCTTTTTAATTACTATGCTTTTATTGGTTGAGACGTTGAAAGGATTGCTCGCTTTTTATTGTTTGATTATGACCTTGTCGTGAGGAAGATTGATTTTCCTTAACTTGGTGTATATATATATATATATCGATCGGGTCTTTGAATATTATTTGCGCACCTATAGAATCTTGATTAAGTTGAAGGATGCATTTGAAATGCTCTTGAAATTTATCAGATAAGAGATTCATGTATACATAGAAAGAGAGAGAGAGAGCAAAATAAGTGTGCGAGTGTGTTAGAAAGGACGTTTTCACATTTCGAGATTTTGCAACTAGTAATTTGTTTTTTTTTTAATTTTAAACATTTGCATTATCTCGATCTTGCCGATTATTTTTTGTATAACATTCGAACTTATGGATTATATTACTGCAATTTTATATGCGTATTGTTAGTATTACGTTACTCTTTTTTTTTACTGTATTAAAGTAATAACAAATTACCAACGGTAATTCCTTATTATATTTTCAATAATTTTTCATAATAGTACTTACTTCTCATCTTATTATTATATTACGAATTGTTGTTGTTTTGTGATTATGAACCCACTACAACAGTAGGGTTCAATAAAATAATAACAAATTAGCATAAGCAAATTTTATTACTTTACTGTTACTATCAAACAGCGCAGAAATTTAGCTCGATCGTTTCCCTCTAAAGCTGCCATTGAGTTGCCAAATTGATGCGTACGAATAACAAATATTCAAATTCGATCAAAATCTTACGTTAGTTAATGATCTTCAGATACACTATGCAACGCATTTGCAATCATTTATCAAAGACAGTATGATTGATTTTTTATGCATAAAATAATTTATTCAAATAATATATTTAAATATCAAATCTCAAAATACGAACATTCTCGAGGTAATTTAATCTTCAATGTTCTGTCTAGAAACTCGACCATGATCGTGTATACTTAATGGCTCTGGATGTTTCCTACTAGTGTTTGGAATCGACAACTGTATGTATTATTTCACTGACTCACATTTTCTAAATCTTTGTTATTTTTGTACCCGTTCACGACTTGAAATTCTTCGTAAAAACAAGCTTATAAAAGTAGTCCGAAAAAATGCATCTGGTGCGTCATGAAAAGAATGTTAAAAGTTCATAAAATTGATCGAAAATAGCATTTCATCGGAACGAATTTACGAATGCGTTGAAACGTCTTTTGTTCCAGTTTAACGAATGTATACAGACATTGCTTTATTGAAAATTTCTTGCTTATATAACGCAACGTAATTTCATTAAATGGGACGAAGTGAAAGGCGTAATTACGTAATTGAACGGAGACCAAGGGTATATAAATACCCGCAATATCCTCGAAAAATAGCTTTCGCGACGACGATACCGGCAAATTTTCTGGATACACACGATAAAACATTAATTTCGGTAATGTGAACATTCTATTTCCGATCTAAGATCAAACGAGAAACTACTAAAAATAGCTATTGACAATAATAGAAGAAGGTACATCGATTATTACGATAACGAGTATTTTAGACTCTTTGTATTGGTATAGTAAGCCCAGATAATCCCATATCAATGTACACTCAACGATGACAGGATCAGTATACTTTATCATTGCCGATCGAAACGAATATATGGATATACGTTTAGGCCGTGCCACCCTGCGCGTCAGAATTGACCCTTATTTTGGAGCATAGACTATATACGTGTGTGTGTGTGTGTGTGTGTGTGTATGAGTGCGAATACGTGGGCGTTATATCTCTATAGTATCTTCTCTGAGAATCAGATACAATAAAATCCAATGTAAGAGGAGGGGACGTTTAACAAAGGGGAATTATTGTGCAGTCGTTTCCTTTGAAAAATCTCGCGCGATATGTTACGCATACTAACAAGTCGTATAATCGTAGACTTGAAAATATAGCCGTCGCTGTCAGTATTATTAATTTTAATGAAAAATTAATTAATCGAAATCCTGTCTCGATAAATCATCGAAGATCTCACCTGAGAATCTCCAGTCGTCGTTTCATATACACGCACACAGTGACGCGTTGGGTTTATCGAAAGCAGACGTAAACAATAGCTAAAAGCTCGTTTAAACAAAAGAACACACGAGGCGCTAATTTATTTTCGTCCTATCGAGCGGCATAAACCAACGAGTCACTTTCATATACACCAATCAATCTTCGCACAACCAGGTCAAAAAGATAAAAAGCAACAACAAACCATTTTATCATCGCCTATAGCTTATATACGCTCGAAAGCTCTCCTTACCACACGGTCGAATCAGCAACAACGAACCTTTCGACCCACGATGTATATACGCAGGTAGACCTTTCGCACTTTTCTCCTGTAGAAACGTTGTATACCTCCAGCGTATGTATCGAGACAGTTCGAAACAACGACCTATCGTCCTCGTCGCGACCGCTCCATGTGTAAGCTTGCGAAAGCTCACACAATAGTCTAAGAATCAAGTGAAATGGACAATAATCGCACGTCTATTCCCGGAGAAGCGTAAGTTAGAGGGCTGACCAGACGCCACCTACGCCTTGGGCCACTGAGGGACGCGGAGGTGTTCGAGCGAGCGTAGCAGCGCTGCCGCGCGGAAGCTTGCGCAAGCTCGCTCCGATGCTCCGCGACTCTCTGCGCAGGGAGCTGGCGCCGCCGCACGACCGCGAGGGATCATCGAGTTATCCTTCCGTATGGCGGGAAAATTATGTAAACGAGACGAGCTTTGAATTAACTTGTAGCTTAATTTTGATGAGCTTGCGCGAAAAGCTTTAAGAAAAATACGCAGAGATAGCTGTGTGCGAAGTACGTAAATACACTCGATTCGCGAATTCTTCTTGCGGTAAAAAGCGATTAATATTTTCACTAGCACCGACTGAAACTATTACTTTTTAAATTATAAATCTTCACATTTATATAATATATATATATATATATATATATATACATATATTTACATGTCTTAACAAGTTCGAAAGTTAAATAAAGAACGACGAGAAGTAGGCAGACAAATCGGATATTTGATGAAAGATCTTTAGAGGCCTAGATTTGGGCCATTAGCCCGGATAATATATTAGTAGTGTACAACTCATCGTGCTTGCAAGCTCTGTACGGCAAATGGAACTCGCGATATCGCCGGCTTTGACGGCGCTGCTGTGGTGAACAGCCTTGACACGTCCGAATATTTACAGGTACGCTCGCAGCGAGCGTGAAAGTTTATTGCTTCACGCGATCGATATGAGTGTTAAGCTGCAGCTGATGGACAGCGCTCGGTTAAGACTCGCGCGTTTAGGCATGTGAGTTCTCGCGTCTGCACACGTTTATTTGATCTATTCAATTTTTATGATAGCTCGTTCGACCAATATGGAACTGGTTGAGTAATAAATAAAGCTTGGCAGGTTGGTAATTGCAAATTTTTTTTTTCAAAGTAGTGTATGCGTCTATCGTCAATTTCTAATGATTTTACTGATGTTGTTTATGGGCTTTGTTGTAGATTCTTGGTTTGCAGGAGATTTAGGGGTAAAAAAGGAGTATCGAGGGTAAGTGCTGTAGAATTGATTTTTTTTATAGATTTTCACTTGTATATGAATATATGGGTCAATGTACTACTATAGTGTCATGTATAGGTATAGTGGCAATAACAGCAATAAATTGTAATGGAGAATAACATTTTAAATCAAGATTCAGGTCTTTCTGGAAATAATATATCGAGTAGAATACGTATTTGATATATCGGGGTCGTTTTTAGAGCGATTCAAGTCGGTAAGTAGACGAATTTACGTGATATGGGCTGCGAATTGAGTTCAATTCCTCAAATGATACGCAATGATTTATTGACTTAATCTGGCTAACCGTAACTAAAACTAAATTTTAACTCTAAAACTAAAAGCTCCTGTACCCGTTTCGGCCCAAAATGCCATTTTCGTGAACATCGATTTTAGGGGGTTTATATATTTGATCTAAATCGCGACGGAAAAGTACGAGTTGGACATATCTTCAAGCTTAACTCGTGTCCTTTCAGATAGTTTAAATTATTGTTTCAAAAAAGTTTTTAATCCTTAGAAAAAAAAAATTTAACAAAAAAATTCATAAATATTATAATAAAATGATTAGACGAATTATGATTCATTGTTTTGAAGCATTTTTTTGTTTAAACGGGTTTTTGATGTATGCCATCGGAACGGATATTTTAAGCTTGAAAATACGTGTGGTGCAAATTTTTCCGTCGCGATTTAGATTATGAAAAATGGCGTAATTATCCAAATTCTTTCAAACTATGCTTTAAACGTTCCTTTAGAGTAGCGCCTTGGATTCTTTGGATAACTTTTCTAAAATAATTTTTATTTTAATTTTTCTTTAACAGTTAAAAGAGACGCACGAGCAGTGCCAAATAATAGTGTAATAATTAATCGTTTTTTCATCAGAAAATACTCCAGCTTACAACCTCATTAACGTAATTTTCAATAAATTAATCTACATCCATTTTAAGAAGTAAATACTTAATCAATTGAGAATTTGATGAATTTTATCGGCTTCTCTTACACGCTGCTGTCGAGTTTATTAGCTATAGATAAATAAAAGGTATAAGGGAACACACCGCGCCTTTGTTTTAAGAGTGTTCAATTTTAGCCTGTATTCAGGACGCGTCGTGTGTCGCGATCAAAATTAACTCGAATCGTCGTATTTTTTTCTCGAAGAAAGTTTCCTTTTACCGACATTTTTCTCTTCGGATTAAGAGCTGCGAATATGATATTTCTTAGAGTTAATTTTTGTTTTAACTTGATGCATGTTCGGTTCGAGACTTTCGTGACTGTTAAATTTCTAAAGTGAACGAGCAACTTGTACCGAATATTAGAAACTAGTCTTTGTTTTACAATAATTGTTTTGCCAACGAAGGAAATTAGATTAGTTTTGAGTAACGAAAAATTTTCTGCAGTAACGATAGCTTAAAAACTGTATTTTGTAGGTGTATAGTTACACTGAAAACAATGTTATCTATATATGTAAGAAGATGCATTTAACTTAATATGAACTTAAATTATTCTTAGTAAAACTGTTGTTATTGTAAGCAAATAAAAAGTTGCTTAAATACGTTGAATAACAGTATTAAAATAAAAAAAGTGTATTTTTGTTTAAAAGTAATATGTAACTATATATATCTAAATTTTTTAATTTATACTTATTGAGAGTCAAACAGATTCAGATGAAGAACGAATTAGTTTATGTAAACTAGATTTATATTGTAATAAATAAATTGATTAGTTTTCAGTAATTGTTTTCCTATGGCTATATATACACACGAATGATTTTTTGGAATTAAATTTAATTTTTCTTCTTATTATGACGGTTTAAACTTGTAAAAGATACGTTTTCATACCACATACTGAATAGAAAATTTTAGAAATCAGCGGAACTAATTAAGAAGAATTTCAAAGAGACAAAGGATCGTAGAAACGTATCGACGCACTTGCACACGCACACTTATACAGACGGAAAAGCTCTACCTGTAGTAGTGGGTTAAGAGAGTTAAGTGTACGTAGGAGTATATACATATATGTGCGATTCTCTGACAGATCGACTAGTTATAAATTTTGTTTTCAAATAATATTAAACTAATCTTTGGCATTGTCGTTGGCATTTTCATGGATTTAACGAAAAAACATTGTAATTAGCCGATTCAACGTTTCTCGTGTTTATCTTCGAATGCGAAAATAGAAAATAGAAATTCTCAATAATATTTTGCTCCTCGAGGAAGCATTTTTCGCTAAAAGTATACGAGGAAGTATATTTGTGTCATTAGCTAAACTTTGCCGATAAAATATTTACAAGGTTTTACATACAAGTTACAATAAATCAATAAACCATCGTATGCTAAAAACAAATTATGAAAAAGCTCGAATCAGCGGAAAAAATGTCATAAAGACACCTTTATTGACTACAAAACTATCTTTATTAGTCCAATTATGAATCAAATTGTGCTTTTTGTTATAAATACAGATATCAGTAAAATTATCCCATATTGTGATAAAATGCTTATTTTACACTTAGCAGCACTAAAAGCTATTGAGGTGAAGCTGAGAAAGTAACCATTAAAAATAAAAATTAATAAAAAATATCAAAACTTTATCAAATTTAGTGTTTTCAAGTCAATTCAGGTAGTACAACGAATTTATACTAGTTGTTATTGCCTAATTAAGTAATTTTGCGTTGTGCGTGAATTAGTATTTTTGAACAATTATTGAAAAATATTTGCTTGAGAAGATACAACCCCAAAGAGCAATTTAATAATATTGATAAAAAAAAAAATTCCAACCGATCAATCCGCCAGAGAATGACCCATATACATACGTGCACATAGATATATAAATACATATACATATGTAACAGATCAACGGATGATATAACAAACCTGAAGGAAGCCCCGACAACGACCCTGTCCCATTTATTCCGCCGACTGGTCTATAACGGCCTACGAACATGTGCTCTTACCATTTCTACGGCTTTGATTATTATATCTCTAGTCTAGCTTCTCTTCCTCGGTTCTCGATCATCGGCCCCGCGTTAAATACTCTTTCGCACTCGCATCCGACGTTATATCTCCGCGTCTGTCTCTCTGCATTGCGGATTAGCCTAATCTCCTTTCGCGTACCCGATCTCGGTCCGCCTTGGCTTGCCGGATTAATTTGTTAACTACGAAGCTCTTAATCCTTCGCTGAGACGAGCTTTTTATACATATCTATATATGTATATATCACGGTTAAATTGCAGACACATTTTTATTCGCGATTTGTCAATGAAAATGAATCAATTTCGCGTATCGGGTAAGAAATCATAAAGTAGAACAGATGAATATTTCTAACGAGTTTAAGAAGATCAAAAGATGTGAAAGTACTAAAGATACTTGCTTCAAATGTTCCAATAACAGGCTACCCCTGCGCTTGCTTATATAATGCTTCCGGTTTTCGTGCCGTTCGTAAACCTACTTTGAGTATAAGCGCGAACTACCGTTAAATTAGAGATGGACAGGAAAATTGCCAAATTGCTGGCAGGTCGACCTTTCGTTAAGAAACAACTCTTATTTTTTTTTTTTTTTTTTTTTTTTTAGGGTACTCGGTTAATGACCCTTTAAACTGCTATTATTCAAGTCTTAGTGATGATTGTGGACGTTTTTTCTTTGCTGGAGATTATCTGTAGATCGCGTAGAAAATTATTGTACAAAAGAGAACGCGAGTTATAATTTCGTGCTCGTATATATTTCTACGCTGGAAAAAATTATTTTTACAATAAAACAACATTTTTTCGATTTCGAGCAGTTATTTCTTTGGGCGAGGGAAATATTTATTGGAATCTAATTGTTGGATTTAATTGAATGAATTTTTATCTCGATCTAGTAATTATAAAGGGAAAAATTATTCTTCTGATCATTATCAGTAAATATATTATGTGTTTCAATTTACTGACATTAAAATCTATTACTATAATTTCTAAAAAGACTCGTTTCGGTCAATTGTTTCTTTCACTTTTAAAATATCCTTGAAAAATTCTTTTGTATGCATATTAAAGCAGTATTCCCTCTTAACTATAAAATCAATTTTGTATTAAAAAAAAAAATTATTTAATGCATACAAGAACACTTTTCAAGTAAAATTTCCCTGAAAATAAATTTATAGTCAAAATATACTTTTTCAATTCAAGCAATTCTTTGATAAATAAATATTCATAAATATAACAACTTTAGTTCAATAGTACTCATATATTTTACACATCTGTAGCTTTACGCAAGAAATAAAAAAGAATGTTTTCATTAGAAAAGCAAATTGGATATTTCCCGCAGATGTCTAATAATAGAAAGGTATATTTGACTAATTGTTTATTCGAATGATCAATCGTATACAGACACCCTCAAGCTTGTTTCCCTGGGACATATCAAACAATAATTTGATGCGACGTTGCTCATATACATTATATAATTTTTCCTAAGTCACAGGGGAAAGTGCTGTTTCAAAAGTTGGGAGTAGGGAAAACTGAGTTTCCCTTGTTTGCTACATATATATGTATATATGTATATATAAAGGTCAACTGTGTCTTACGTGCACGAGGGTTCTTAATAAGATGGAACTCGAATTAGTTCCAAGAAAAAGTTTCAAAAAAAGTATAGCCGTTAAGTGTTGTGTTTAGTTTTTATTCGCATGTCACGAAGTATTGCATCGTTGACATATTGCAATAATTTATGATTAATAGGTACGATAGGAGATTTTGAACGTCATTGGCAAACGATTTACTAATTAAATAAGTGTTCTAATAAAAATGATTTTCCTTAATCATATTATGTATTTAAAATAATTAGAAAAAAATATATTCTTGTGTATACGGACTAACGCGTGACTAGAGATTGTCGCGTCTTACGCTTGAATTTTCTTCAATTTTCACGGTTTTCATAATTTTTCAATAAGGCTCGAAGAGGACGCGTTGTTTATCAAGATTGTTCGTGAGAAATATTTCAATTAATCATTAATTTATACTTAACGCTAATAATGTCCAAGTGAGCAATTTCCTGCTGGAGATTTAACGAGTCATTTTAATGAATTAAAAACGTTATTATTATAAGTATATACCGCATGAAAATAGCGCGTTTTAATTACTACAACTATATCGCAATTCCGTTTAATACGAGCGGCTGCATTTTATAATTTTATAACGTTTTTTCCGCGTCAAGTATTTTTACGATACAGTAATGAAAACATACATTTTATCATAGATGCACAATCTGCGTAAAATACACACGCGACAAAGCCCAGTCCATCTAATTAAGGAGACGAGACACCTTTGAAATGCAAATTACTCAATTCAAAATTTATAATATTTAGAACAATATAATTATAATTTATGCTTGTTCTAATAATAGTTAAAGATAGTTTTACCTTTCTTCTATGACTCCCTTCGATAGCTATTGACAATAGAAAGTTGGAAATTCTCTTACCGTAGGATTCAAAGTCAACCGATGGATGGACTCTTTGTTGGAGTCCTTTCAATGTGAATGTAGGGATTTACAATGAAATGCACAGAAAAATTATTAAAAATAAAAAACTGGCTTGTTAACCAATTATTAAAAAAAATTTACACATTTTAGAATGTCAAATTTCTTCTAATCATTCAGTTCAAAATCCCTGCATTCATACTGCAAGGAGTGTGTCAAAGAGTATTACTACCAAGTTTGAGTTCAATCAATCCATTGGTCGACTTTCAATCCTGTCTTCTATTACTAGAACAAGTGTAAATGATAAGTACATTGTAATAAATATTTAAAATGTTGTATTTAGCTTTTTGCATTTCAAACTTGTCTAACCCCCTTAAATAAAAAAAAAACATTTACCAAACAACTCGTAAGAAGTCGAATCCATTGGAAACGTCTCTCCAAACACTCGCTTCTCTGACGAAATTACGCAAGGTTACAAGCTCAGCATCCACTATCTCTGTCTCTCTCCTTCTCAAAGCCTCTCATCGGCCGTTTTCGCGGTCACGCGGCGTTGCGTCCGTATTCAAGCATCCGGTCCGTTTAATCTTGCGGTTGTCTACACAAACTATCCCCCCGCGCGGGAGTGTTCGCGTACTTCAGGTCTATACGCGTGTGCGGGTATTAAACCGTCGATGTTAACTCGTAATTTTTTTGAAACAATCGATTATTTTCCTTTTAATTTTAATCGATTTTCGTATACAGCGCGATGTTTTGTCTTCGTTCGTGTGTGCATGTTTATATAGACACAGGAATGCACATATATATATATATATATATATATACCCACACACGCACACACGCACGCGCGCTAATTAAACGAAAGCGCGAGAGTTGAGTAATATTGTATAATTAAATTTCTTTTTGAAATGGTCATTAAAAAAAAAAAAAACTACGTTCACTGCGTTATGTTTTATTTATTCTTATTTTCGCTATTTGTACACGATGGTACACGCCAAATATCGCAAAATTATGAAAAAACTTCAATTTAATTAAACAGTGTATCGGAAGTACATGATCTTGACTGGAGTTTCCCTCTGCACTACATCGGGTGTTTTTAATCAAACGTAGAAAATTTTTCGTTCTCCCTGGTATAATTACCACAATGACACTGTGCCGTGTATCGATCGGTCTTGGGAGCTAATTAAAACTTAATATAATAGGAAAGGAGTATTCCGTGTAATGTACGCTTTCGTTGGACTACCCTTTCAGGTGTCAAAGCCAAAATTTCTCATTTAATTCGTTCCTCGATTTTTGCCCGAAGACGATTTGCGTAAAAATAATTATTGCTTCAAACCTCGTGTAGTTGGAGCAGTGGTGACTTTCATCGGTCGCTTTCTCGATCCTTCGGACTTGATCGGCACTTCGAGATGTTTCAGTGCGAAAGGCATCTGGTGCTGCTTTTTTACGTTGGATTTCCTAGTGGCTGTCGTCGATGCTTCCTCCGACGATGCATCGTTTTTCAGAGAGGAAGTTCGGCTGTTTCTCGCTCTATCCGTTTGATCGCCGCTAGAATTTGGCGATGGTAAGAGTTCGGCATTGGATGACGAATTTTTCACGATTATTGGTGGTGCTATGCTGTTGAGAATGAATTGAGTTAGTTTGAAATCGTGCGTATTGTCTGTTGCACGGACGATATGGCAAGCTGACGTTCGTTTTATAACTGAATTGTTTTAAAGATTCTGAGTTCGTGCGGTGACGACAAATTTGTTTTGTTGCGTAAAATGATATCTTCGGTTAGTTTTAGTAGTAATTTAAAGTATATCGGTAAATATTTATTTGGATATACTAATAATGTGTTATGCATACAAAATTCGTCTAGTAAAAATAATTCATAGAAGTTGAAAAAATTATTTATTCAATTGTTGCACATTATATTTACATAAGAGCACTTTATGATTTACAAATAGTACCTTGGTTGCTAGTGATTCTTTTACTCAAAATAATTTTACTTTCCAATAAATATTTTTCAAAGACAGAACATTGTTTTTTAACTTAAATGAATTTTTTCTTCTTTGAACAAAGCAATTTTATGAATAAATGAAAATTAAATAAGGAAAACTTTTATTTTCACTTTACGTGTGTTTGATTTTATTAATACAAATTTTTCACCTCCTTTTGGTATGTGATCTTAGTTAAAATAATAATAAAATTGCTTTTACAAAGCAAAAGGAAATAATCGAGTGAAATAGTTCTGTAGAAGCAATCACATTTATTATATAAATCTAGCGAATAATAATTATTTCAAGAGGCACCCTTTGAATTTTTTTTATAAAAATAAATAATTTCTATGATAAATAATGAAAAAATTGCCCGTTAAAAATTACATCGAGTTGCTTTCAGTAAATCCGAAATCTAAAATTCTATCTAATTCTGTAAACATTCGTTAAAACAAAAATGTTATACCTATAACTAATGATTACGTTAAAACAAATATTTACTGCAATTTAAGCAGATTGATTAGATTCGAGTAAATATTTTAGGACAAAACTGAAGAAATCGTGATTTCAATTCGAACAATATTTTCCTTTTCAATGTACTTTTGCTCATTTCCGTATCAATTCTCCCACCGAAAAATCATCTCACGAATTAGCTTCCAAATGTGTTTTTACGCGAACGCCCCGAGAACAATCGCACACTTGCATAATCCACATAGAAAGTTAAAAGCTCTCTCTTCGTTCCAAACGGCCGACTTAGTATTCATTACAGCCAAACGTGGTCTATACACAATCGAATTCAACAAAATCCTCCACCGTACAAAGCCCAGAAAAAAAAACAAATTATTTCCTCACGCGATATCCTTTGTTTCCATCGCAAGCTCCTCCGCTGCCTTGCTTTTCTCAAAGCTAGCCTTCAGGACGGGATTGATGTTTTTCACGATCTCTCGTCTAATCTTCAGTCTCTTCTCTTCGGGATTTAGCTTGTTTTCGGCATCGTCAGCCGCGAACAAGTCGATCGAAGACATCCTCGACATGATAACCGGCGATGGTGACCCGGTCGTTAACTCGACCTCAGAGAAGTCGATCCTTGGCTCCGAATGCGAGCTCATCGACTGGGCGTGCATAAGCCTTGGATTTGGTGGATGCCAAAGAAAGATATAGTACGCACTTAGGACGATGCCGACGAAAGACACCGACACCATATAGGCAGTCACCGTGATTATACGGATGATTTTTTTGGGCTCGCGATCCTCGTAGAGCGCGTCCTGTTTCGCCTTGTCCGCCGGGTTATCGCTCGACGTCTCGCCGCCGCTGCTCATTTTCGACGCTGTTCGTTATTTCGACTGCACCTTGTCCTGATCGGAAAAGGGTGAGAATTTTTTCTTTTTGCGCGTAAGGTTAATTGCGTTTTGGGTTAGTCGGGTTAATTAAGAGGACAAGACACCTTTGAAATGCAAATTGCTGAATTTATAATTTACAATATTTATAACAATGCAGTTATAATCTACATTTATCGTAATGATAGAAGAAAGTTTTACCTTCAAGTTGAAAGGTCTTGTTCTTCTATACTTATAGAACTTCGATAGCTAGTTACAACAAAAAGTAAAAAATTCATTCGCCCTAGGATTCAAAGTCCAACGATGGACAGATTGAGCTAAAACTTGATAGTAATATTCTTTGACACACTCCTTACAGTGCGAATGTAGGGATGTTGAATTGAATGATTAGAAAAAATTTGTCGTTCTAAAGTGTGTACATTTTTTTAATAATTGGTTAACAAGCCAGTTTTTTATTTTTAATAATTTTTCTGTGCATTTCATTGTAAATCCCTACATTCACATTGAAAGGACTACAACAAAGAGCCCATCCATCGGTTGACTTTGAACCCCACGGTGAGTGAATTTCCAACTTTCTATTGTAACTACCTATCGAAGGGACTTATAGAAGAGCTAGACCTTTTAAATTGAAGGTAAAAAAACTTTTTTCTCTAATTAAAATAAGTGTAGGTTATAACTGCATTGTTCTGAAGATTTTAAATTTTGAATTTAGTAATTTGCATTTCAAAGGTGTCTTGCCCCCTTAAAAGTGTATATATATGTGTGTATATATATGCACATACAGGAAGTGGTAGAATATTACAGCTGTGGCATTGTAAATGAGATACATCGAGTTTCTTTCATCCCGATTATCCTAATGGAATTACAAATTACTCGTATAGCTCCGGGGCAAGAGAGCATTGCGGCGCGGTCCTGATTTAAAATTAGTTTCTACAGTGTATCTATTTATATAAATCGATAACGATTAAAAACTACCTGTTAAAAATTGATTAATATTTTATCTTTAGTATAAAAAAAGGTATAAACTCACCAGGATCGACTTTCTGATTTTCACGTTGATGAAGATCCGCAATCTTTCACGTCATCTCCGCTCCAAACAGCGCTCATTCAAATATCTGTTTATCTCCGTCCGTTTACTCGGTTCGACGCATCCTCGCGTTCGAACTCATCCGATTCTGCGGTTAGCGTTTGGCGCACTAGAGGAGACAATTAAGCAACAGAATTGATGACTAAAGTTCGCAAGCTCGATTGAGCTTGAATTTCGATGTAATTGTTGTTGCTCGATCAAAATAAAGGAATAGTAAAAAAAGGGTAATTTAAAGAAGGTCAGAACAGAGCCGCGTTTAGAAGAGCCAAGGCACTTGTATGACTTATCTGGCCAAATACGCCTGTGCGAGACAAGAACGTGCGCCGTGCTTAAGGCACATAAGACTGCGCTCCGCAAGCTCTTGGCCGATCCTCTCTGCCTTCGCGCTTTCTCGCTTGTTCTTTCTCTCTCTCTCTCTCTCTCACTTTCTCGTTCGTTCCATTAAACGTTCCACGTGCGCGCAGACGCCGCCGCCGCGCCGCAGCCACGCGCATTCTCCTATACGTGCAAGTCCAGAGTTGAATGTGGGAATGTGCCTTGGTTCGAGTAGTTGTGTTTTAGAAGTGATATTTTTGTGCTTTTTTTGCTGCTTAGGTTAGAAATTGACAATTGTTTACATTTTTTAAGGGGGTATCATACTTAACTTTTACCGACTGAGTCGATGTGCTTGAAACTCAATAAGGCAAGTGTTAGTCGTCCTCTGCCGTTAATTTTTTTATTACTGTGCTAAATTGGAGACGAAAATATTCATATATCTTCGAGAAAAGCTTGAACGAAGTTTAAGCTTTTATCGAAAACAAAAAAAGAATATATTCGATTTAATCCTGATACACTGATAGATAGTGCTAAGGTAGAGGGTAACTAACTCTTGGTTTTCCATAATTCAGCGGACTTATTAAGATTCAAGCATTTTCCTGTCGTTATACCACTGTATCGACTCAGTCGGTAATAGTTGAGTATGAAATCCCTTTAATCAAATTCATGGAAAGAGATTGATACGATAGGATGAAGAAGGTTGATAAATTTGTCGCCTCGATGAACTTTGAATGGTTGTAACAAAAATGTTAATGATATTAAAGAGCTAAAGCTTTTTTCCAAAAAGTATCTTAAAAAATATTATTTGATAAGTCTTTATTTTTAACTTGAAAAATTTTATTAGAGTAAATTAATAAAATGCCATTCGTTAGCCTGGAATGACATAAAGCTGTAGACTATGCTAAAGCCAAAATTAATAAAAAATCATATCTCTGTACAGAACGAGAACATCAACTTCTGGTATATCTTGTTAAACAATGATTTTAAATATGCTATTAAGGGAGGCTAAGGGAAACAAGACACCTTTAAGCAGCCAAAAAACGGAATTTTTTTATTGTCTATTTTCATAGATATAATTTCTCGTATTACAAGATCCCGTTGGGTTCATTATGCCAAATGAATATATTCCGAAATTGTACGCAGGATAAAAATACACACACACAGACACACACACACATATATAAATAACTAATGACAGGATACAATATAAAAGAAAATAAAGATTAATGAATTAAAAAAAAACTATTCACTCTATACAGACGATATATAAGCCCTTTCAAAATCACAGACACCAGTTAACCGAATTAACCGAACCAAGACGATAATTAAAAATTTGATTTCTGTCAATCTCACGGTTTCTTCAATTCAAATGCTCCTTTAAAAAATCCCATGTTATATTGGCGTATACTATATGTGTAAACTCGTGAAAATAATTTCAACTCCAAGCCGGTATTTTGTTTCCATTCGAATGCGGAATTGGACGTATAGACTTTCTGACACGGAGGCCACGATCGCGTTGATCTTTGCGCGAGTTCGTAATACACGTATACGGGCTTGCGGTGCAATGGCTGCGCACCTGTACAAAGTTTTTTTTTACGCGGTTGCTGCATCATGCAGCACAGTCATCGCGGGGGCAAATACCTATTGACACATACGACCACTACTTTGGTTGGGGAGTATTCTCAAGCATATATATATATATATATATATATATATATATAGCCGATGAGAGGGTAGGTATGTATATATGTATATACGTGTGCATAGACGCGTATTGGTATATAGTATATATATGTATACAGAGGTGGTTAGAAATTTGGAGTAGTAGAGCAGGTGACCGATAAACATATGTGTACAGAATAAGGTTTCTAGTTATTTAGCGCTCGCGCGAGCTGTACTAGCGAAATCCCATTTGGTGAGATCGCTCGAGATATTGCGCGACGATGCTTGGATACATATATATATATATATATATATATATATATATATACAAGAGCGACATTTGTTCATTTAAGGGCTTTACTACCTTTTTTTTTATCTTGCTATCGTGCCTGAATTTTTAAGGGTTGGGTATAGGGTGTATATATGTGTATGTTTGAAATTGCAATGCGTTGAACTGTGCCCGATTTCATGATTCAGCTATAGATTTTATAACTAGCGCATGTGTTCGAGACAGATATATAATTTTTTTTTTTCGTGAAAAAGTCAGGGGAAAATGTCTTGAGCATATATACTCATATGTATATATTTTGAACTTACCTTAAATTACCTTCGATACGCTATTTATCTTGTATAAGCTTTCTGTCGTTCATAAAAGCATTTAATTGGATTGAATGTGATGTATGTTAAGCAAATATATGTGTATATTTGCTTAACAGTGTAAATATTTTTTTTACAAAATATTCATTTTTAAACATACATTGCAGCTCGTAATTTTTATATGAATTCTTTTTATTGAAAAATTGTACTTAAGTTAAAGATACATTTGTATTGCTCTGGTAGAAATTTTAACATTAGACTGTATGTAATATATAGGATAAGTTAAATTAAATAAAAAATTATTTTTATATATAATTGCATAAATATGGATAGTTATTTATTTGTCGATTAAGCCATCGAATGTTCAACTTGAAAAAAATGCATATTTTAAAATATTTATATAAATTGAAATAGTTGTCAGAAAAATTTTGTCAGTAAATTAACGTAAAAAAGTTTTTAATGGATATGGGTTAATTTGTATTAAAAGTGTTGATACACGTTCGTATATTTAAATATTGATATTATCGGATCAATGAAGAACCAATCAAATTATAGAATAGTACAATACACACATAAAACAATGTACACATTTTCTCTCCTCGAATTTTGAATGTCTGTAACAAAAAATTAAATAATAGTAAAAAATTAAAAAATGCCAATTGTACACGCACAATCGTGACTTATTAACATATTACTAATCAATTTCGTCCAAGCTTTTCTCGAAAACGATTAAACAGAAACACTTGAAGTTTTTTTATCTTCAGTTTATAACCACCGACTTATCGATAACCCTTGGTTTTTACAATACTTCAATGGTCTAAAAACAATAGTATAAACAATAATTTTCCCGAACTTTTTAAATTCATATAGATGAAAATTTTATAAGACATCTACATCATTTTGATTTATTTAAGTCGAACGTATAGTTTTTTTCTAATCACCGGCGTAAATAACAAAAAATCGAAAAAAACAAAACTCGAGGTCGCACCTACTCGACGGACGGTCGCTAAATCTGCTCTAGATTCGTAAATACGTAAAATTTTCCTCCGAAATTTTACGCGCATATTCTTCAATAATTTTAGAATCGATATCAGGAAAAAAAAACTCGATTATCAGAGGCCTGTTAACCACACTCCCTCCTTAAAATAAATAACATCTTCGATCACTAAACTCGGTAGGAGTATCTTCAAATCTCCCGCCACAATATTTGCGCGATCGTGCCGATAAAATAAAATTCTTCGCTACCGACCAAACGTAATTCAGTCGCGCACGCGAATGGCGGCGCATAGATGTACCATCGCAGTCTCGCAATCAAATGGTATATAATATATACAGATAATATATATAAACACTGAGCGCTTTACGCTATATGAAAGACGACGTAATACAAGTACACGTATATAGTCATTAAATTAAACGGGTTGGTTCGTGAATTCCTCAGGCTTGTACATAGACACATATTCAAGTTATGCGTCATTGTCAGATCATGTGTTCCACAAAATTTTCTTCTCAACTGTCGCTGCAGTCTTGACTGTTCTGCAGTTGCTGTTAGATGTGTGAGAGTGAGGAAAACAGAAAAATGGCGTTATAAAACAAGACTATACGATAAAACAGCAGAGACTGGGGGAGCAAAGTCTGATTATATTTTATTCTTTCTTCTTTCTTCCAATCGTCTTTTACTGTTTGTTCAATAGGGAATGGTCAGTCTCACACGTAACTTAAATACTTCTGGCAGTGTAAGTGAATAATGTCTATCGATGCTAAAGAGAAAGTTGTGTTTTATATATATTGAAGTTACGTTAGTGTCTATGTATTTTATTGATAGTAGACGATGAATCTACACTTGAATCTGTTGCATTTTTTCGAATCTTTGATTTACGACTTGATCGATTTGTAACTTTTGTTTCGTCGATGATATCTATTACTTGTATACTTGTCAATAGCGTACAGTTTACTATTTTAGTTGGTGCTGCTTGAATACATGAGTTGTGTTTTTATGCGTTTAAGTTGAGAAAAATTAAAGTTGGGATAGTAAACTTATTTTTTAGTTTCAGGGTGCTGTATTTTTTGATGCATCATTAAACATGGACGATGAAGAGTATCTTCAGCCAGTCTTGGTTTCACAGGAGCAATTGAGTTTTCAAAAGTTAAATACGATTCCACTTGTTTCTATACCACTTATCTTTGGAGTAAGTGTTAAAGTATAGTAGCGGATAATACTTTTATGAAAATGGTTATAATTTATTAATTATACTTTCGCTTGATTTTCAGGTAGCGTTAGAAATTACTGGAATCATATTTGTGTCTATGTGGCCAGAAGAGAAGAATAAATGCGACACGTACTTCGTTTTGCTGTACCTTCATTGTGCCTATTGGTTACTTATCATGATAGTGGATCATTTGGTGAAAGCTACACACCACACTTTTAGAATATGTGGTTACTTAGACTTTTACCAATCAACTTATCAGCATATAAGGACACCTCTATTTATATCATCGTTATGGAATTCAATGTATTTATTGTTATCGGTCATCTTACATCATACCCACAAAGATAATTATGAAAACTATTGCCGTGCTTCCGAATGGTTCACACCCTTAAATTATATTCTTTTGTTAACGACTTTTGAGTTAACAATTATAATACCAGTGTACATAAACTATATTAGTAAGTGATTCCTTTTAATGCTTAGCCTTTTAAACATCATATGCCGTTAGAACAATTCTAAATTATTGTTTTGTTTATAGAGAGAGTTGTTAGATTCAATCGAACCAAGCCACTTCCAGATGTTATTCAAGAGGAATGGGTTATGTCTTTCACACAAGATTCGTATACCGGTGAAGTTGGTTATCACCAAAGAGGATTGCATTTGGGTGAACTGTTGGAAAAGCAAGCAGATTTAATTAGATATTTGAGAGATCATAATGTACGATTAAGTCATAGAATGATGCTGTTAGCATCTCAGCGCAGAACAACGCAAGGGTAAATTCTTCCGAAACAGAGAATGACAGATTGATTCATGACAAGTGATTATAAGTGATAAAAGTGAGAAACAAGTGAACTTGTATTTGGTTCCCGAGTGAATTGAACCATAAATATACTAATTGCCTGAAGATTTGTTATTAATTATCTTTGGATAAAAATATAATATAGTGAATTTTTTTATGAATTTTATAGAAAAAGCTCATGTTATATTCTCGCGAAGTAGATGTAATGAACGCTCTTTCTTTTGCTGCTTTTAAATTTCTATATATATAATTCAGAATAGTATAATCATGATATTAGATATTTTTGTATTTGCGTGAGAAGCCCATTGTATTATTAACTATTGGATAGTTACGTAAGCTTTTTTTTCTTTTTTTCGTCGATAAATGATTCATTAATTTTACCATACTAATCTGATTCGGCCTAAAACGCTATTTTTGGCTCATCATTTCTGGGAGTCAAACGAACAAAGTCATTAACTATTAAAAGTTGAAAAAAAAAAGAATCTAAAAATTTTAAACACGTTTCGGTTAGCTGTGCGTTTGGAACCTCTTTATCAACTACTTTTTAAAAAGTTTCATGAATTTTTTATTAAAAATTTACCCATTTTAAGAAAAGAAGAGAAATAAAAAATCTACTTGAATTTTAGAAAAAAAATTGTTTGATTGTCAAAACGATTTTAAAGACTATTAATTTCTGTATATTTTTTCTCCGTAAGTTCGTTTTCGTTGAGAAAAAAATTCATAAATATCACAACATTTATGAACAATAATTCAGATGTTTTTTCAACTATGAACTTATAAAGAAAATATCAAAGATTAAGAGTGTACTTGATTTTGTTCGGTTCCAGACGATGTAACCGGAGATTACTTATTGTTTAAACTTTTTTTGAAAAATTAATTTATCTTTTCGGAAAGAACGTGAATCGAGCTAAACATATATGTCTAGTTCGAATTTTTCTGTCGATATTAGGATTATATAACTAGCTCCTAGAACGATGTACCAAAAATGGCGTATTGGGCTTAAACAGGTAAAAATAAAGTACATAGCGCTAAAATTAATTATTAAGTATGCATAAAGACATATTTTATTAAAGACTCTCGAAAAGCTGATTTTGTATTTATATAATTTGTGTAAATTCAACAAACTACCCTGTTAAAGTTTGAACGATTTTTAACAAAATTAAAAAAAATATACATATATATATTATATTGTACATGTTTAATGCAATACCTTGAAACGAGGGAATCTAATTCATCGATGGAACAGGCAATAATAAGTAATAAATTATTATTATATACAATCAAATGAAAGAGTCAAATATATTTGAACAAATACATTCAACATAAATAATAAACACATAAATACTTCGAGACACCTTAATCAACGTTACATTTCATAAAATCTTCATAAATAACATCGTAAGCTGTCTTAGGCCCGATCACTTTGGTCCGCTTATATCGTAAAATATTGCTAGAAAAAGTAGACGCATTTACAAACTATCAAAAAAATAATTATGTCGATATACGTAATGATCGAAAAGAACGAATAAATAATCTAAATACGACATAGTCATATTCAATGACGTGAGCAATAAATAAATGAAAAATACAATGTAAAACAACGCGATGAACGATTGTTTTTCTTAAACGATTGTACATACACTCGCATGTATATATATCAGTTTCTGAAGAACCGAATGAGAGAATTAACGATCGTATAAATATTACATAACAGTAATAATCAAGAGCTAACTCTATTCCTCCTCGCTTTCTTCCTCTTCCTCCTCGTCTTCTTCCTCTTCGGACGCTTCCTGCGCGGACTTGTCTTCGGATTTGGCCTCTTCGACCTGTGCCTCTTCGGTGGTTTCCACTTCCTCAACCTGAGCTTCTTCCGTTTCTTCGGCCTCCTTCTGCGTCTCTTCCGTCGCTTGCGCTTTCTCTTCTTCCTCTTCCTCATCTTCCTCCTCCTCCTCCTCCTCCTCCTCCTTCTCCTCCTCCTCTTCCTTTTCTTCCTCTACCTTGGCTTCGTCGGTCACCTGAGACTCTTCGACGCGAACCTCGTTGTCCTCCGCTTGACTGGCGACTTCGCACTCGTCGAAGACCTGGGCGTCGTCGGCAGTTTTGCTCTCCTCCTGGGTCTCGGGTGCTTGTTCCTCGGCGACAGCCTCTTCAGCCTCCGGTGCGTTGTCGTATTCGGACCAGTCGAAACCTTGCTCTCCACCGGCTCCGCCACTTTCCTTGATCTTTGGGGTCTCCGGGACTGGCTCGTCAGCTACTACCGGGGCTGCCGATCCTTCGAAGGGGTTCTCGAGCTCCTCGGGCTCCTCGTGCACGTCTTCTTCGATCTGTAAATTTGGGATGGTTTATTTTTAAATTGTCGATTTTTGGTATTGTTTGTAGTGCAGGAGATAATGACCTGCGTGTCGTCGTCGCGATCGACTTCGTAGGGTTTGGCCTCGTTGTCTTGGTCCGACAACTCCTGGTGAACGGAGTGTTCCTCGGAGTGACGATCGTCGGGTACGACAGCTTCGCTGGTCGCATCGTTGGCATTTGCCAATTTGATAGCTTCTTGTTCTTCCTCGTCTTCTTGCTTTTTCTTCTGTTCCTCCTTTTCTTTGGCCAATCGCTCTTCCTCGTCGGCGATGGCTTGGGCTACGGCTTCGTTGTACAGTCTAAAATGTGAATTATCGTTTTAGTGATTTTTTCAATGTTTTTAATAGCTATTACTCAGTCGCCACAGTTTATTGTAAAAGTATACCGGGTGTCCCACAAATTTTATGGTTCTAGTCAGACCTCAAACCGATGGTCCAATTTCACACCACAAAAAATATGCCACTAAAATATTAAGTGTACGATTATTGTAATATAAATTAATTATAATGGGAGCTATGAAGAAAATCTATTTTATAAATATCTTAGATTCTGCAAAAAATGCCGATGTCAATAAAGTGTTAAGGAATAGCAATTTTATCAAAGCAAAAGTGATGCGATTTTTATCCATTCAAATGTGTTGCAATCAGTATTTTCTTGATGATTTTTTAATAATTTTTATTTAAATGGGTAAAAAAATTTAATTAATTGCGTTAATTTATAAAAAAATTTTTTATAAAAAATCAAGTAAAATATTCAGTAGTACAAGTCGATATAATCCGACATCTACCATTCGATCTTCATCGAAATCGCAATTTTACACCGAATCAAAGAATGTTTATAAAATATTAATTTGCAATATTTCAGGGGCATAATTAATACGACTCACACGATATGTGAATTTTGTCGAGGCCTAACTATCTATTAGAAGTACTAAAACTTTGTGAAATATCCACAATTTTGCATTACAATTTATTCCTGTGCCACGTAAATACTGGGACACCCGGTATATGTCTATTTATAGAATGAGAAAGAGAGAGAAAGAGAGACAAAATAGACGAAACTGACAATAATACAACGGACGATACAAATAATCTATTATAATACTTGATATAAGAAAATCCTTTGACTCTTTTGGTATGAAATTGAATTATAAAACGAGCATTCCAAATTCAGTCGAACATTTGCGTACAGTAATATCAATAATAAATTCCATCACATTGACGTTTTATTGACAAATGAAGACACTATGAGGACGTGTCTACATAATGTATACTGTCATAACAGGCGAATCGAACATAAAATATGCAACCAGTGAAAGTGTATTCAAGAATTTACTGACCTGTACTTTATGCGACTTCTATTGAATAATTTATTTTTAATCATTACTATTGTGCGTATCGATTAAACAATGTTGAATAAATATTTTGTCACAGTTTTAGCACAACGATTGAGCATTAAAAATCTACTATTTCCAGATTCAAGAAAAACTTTTCATATATTTACATATTTCATACAAGACTATATATATATTAATATAGATTCGTTATTACAACGTGCACACAATCTTCGTTGCGACAACAGGTCACTACTTAATAATAAAACGCTGCATCTCGTTCATTCGCAGATCAAAATTGCCTATTAGGAATGATAATATATCGACTACTGGACCCCGTCAAATAAAATCGTTCTAATTCACTCGTCCTATATATATATATAGATATCGTTAATATTTGCATACTAAAGTATCGTGCAACAACAAGCTGCGCGTCTCTTGATTTTACAACGCTCTGGGATCGGTAGGTCCGCTATTAGCCAACTTGGAAAAAAATTTGTACACACAGACTTTTTGCCTTTTGGAGAAAATAGCTGTTGAGCATTTGAATTTCGCGCCACAAGTATTCTTACTTTTCGTCCTCGACCAGTCTCTCAGCCTCGAGTCGGGCAGCTTCGGCTTTTTCGATTAAAGCTTGTTTCTCGGCTTCCAGTCTCTCCTGTTCCTTGATTTCCGCGATGCGGATCTTTTCCTCTTCCATGAGCTTGGCCAGTCTGGCTGTTTCGAGCTCTTCTGCGACTCTCCTTGCTTCGGCTAGTTCCCAGGCACGTCTCTCCTCTTCCATTCTGAAAATCGACGGCGTTGGATTATTAAACCGAACCGATCGCGATCGAGAAATATTTTGACTTAAACATTTTTTTTTTATCATCGGAACGTGCTCGACGTCGTTGCTGTATATTCGCAATTTTGTATCTTGTATACGAGTATATATTCAGACGATATTGGAAATAATTTATTAGTCGCGAGGTAAACTGCCCGGATTATTTTTTTCTTGGTTTCTGGGTGTCTTTTAAGTAAAACGTGATACTTGTTCATTCGTTTGAGTAGACACTAGGTTTAACGTATTTTTGGATAAAATAAAGTATTATTTCAAACGTAATTGTAATTTTAAATTAAAGGGTAATTGCAGACCTCAGATAAGAAGATTTAATTTAACACTTATAACTTTGTACTCGATTACTATTTTTTTCTTATCGATTTTTTCTTCTGAAAAAGCTGAATAGTTTACTGATAAAAAAAGTTGACTCTGAAAAGATGGATGTGCAGAAATAATCTTTAAATCTGTTTCTATTTCTAATTTTTCGACCATACAGTCTCTTTTTAACTATCACCTTTTTCCAAATTAGAACATCGCAGTCTACTTTTCAGATCAGTAATATATGTTAATATTATACTGTGTAATTTTCTATCTAGATACACTCGTCAATTACAGAACGTTACAACTAAAATTCGTCGCAAAGTCAAAGATGAATGTCTCAGATAAAAAATACCGTATTTGGGTCAAATTTTGTTAAACTACACCAGTCGATTCAATCGTAGGGTAGATCGAAATTATCAAATTTTGAAAATGCTGTAAAATCATAAAAAAAAATCGAAGAGAGCCCGATTTTTTTACATTAAAAGGGAAGACTTGTACTTTAAGATGTGTGAATCCGAATTTTCGAAAAAAATCTCCCACGCCTAGACGCACTCTGAATGATTTCGATTTTTGAGCTTTTAAAAGCGATCTTGACAAATAAGCTCATTAAAAAAAAGAACGGGCCAAAAAGACCAATCGAGTAAAAGTTTACTAGTGTTTACGTAAATAAAATAATCAATAACCCCAAAAAATGCGAAAAACTGACGAACCTTTTTTTTTGCATTTTCACCTACAAAACCCTAATGATCAGCAAACAACTAAACGTCTCATTTTACTCGGAAGACACTCAAAAACTAGAAAAATAGTGTCCGGCCTGCTTTCACTCTCACAAATAATTTTTCAATTTCCAGTTACCCCCAGTCGTATCCTGTATTTTGCGGATTTACTCATGTAAATATATACACGTAATATACAATCTACGGGGGTTGATTTCGTAACGCCGTTACGATGAATAGATCGTGCACGATATCCATCGGCATTGCAATCGATGAATTAAAAAATAAGAAAATTTTTCTTCCATCGGATACTACATTCAAGGCAAGCGGTCTTAGTGGCGCCTACTATACATATACGTAGCTTATTCGAATCTTCCAAGGATTGTGCGAAAGAAATAATTTAAACTGTGTATAATCAACGATACGTCTCTCAAGAACATTCAATGTTTTTACCTGTATTCGTTAAACTTCCTCCTTCGAAAATGCTCAATAAAGCCCAGTCTATATGTTAGATTGCTAGTACTCGGAACTACGTAAGCGGGCTCCGGAGTAATAGGAGAGTAAGATACAGAACGGCTTAATAGGCAAATGGGTAAACATAATTAAGTACTTTAGAATTAATTAAAAAACGAACTGCATTGATGCGTAATTGCTACCTAAAACTTCTCGATGCACCTTGCGCTATAAGTATTGATTGTATAAGATTGAACAAGCTTTTCGCGTGGATTTTCCTGAATTTTCAAATATTCGCTACCGAGAACGACTGTCTGCGAATGTATTATACTCATTATTGCGTTAACTAATTTTTCAGACAGGAGTCCCCGTAATAATTAACTGTTCCAGCTTATCATCGCAATATTTTGTATACATTGTTATCGAGACAAAAAAAAAATTGCGACTGAAAATCAAAACACAAGCATGCTCATCTTTTATATATATACATGGCTAAAATTAAGTTAATAGGTCCATTACTTCTTTTCAGCGGCCTTCTTTTCGAGGTAGTCCTGGACTTTCTTTATTGTGTCGTCGTCTGGCTGCTTTTTCACTGTAATAATGCCAGAAAAATAAAATTACTCACGTGTAATTTATGTTTGTAAAAAAGTTTTTATAATTTCTCTACCAAATGTTTTTATCTGGCATTTTTCGTTGTGTTATTTCTCGAATGTCTTAAATTTTTACATGTAAACGTTTAATAAAATTACACAACGAAAATACACAAGTTTTTTCAATTTTAATCTCCGAGACAATAAAATTCATGTTACGATCGAAAACTAAATTTTATTTTTTTTTTAAATTCATTAATAAACATTATTCAACATGACCTAACAGAAGTTTACTGTACACAGAATAGATTCTGTGTACAGATTTTTTTTTTTAATTTTGGCTATCGAGTTGTAACGTCTTTCAGTTTTTTTTTTTAAACAAACTAAATTAATTATTACACTTATTTACTATAAATTTTCGACTCGATAGCCCAATACGCGACAACGTTAACTTCTGGTTATCAATTGTTTTTTTAATCAACTTTTTGTAGAAATTGTAAATTTGCAGTAACGTTGAATTTTTTGTTTCGGACCCTCAAAGTTCAGAGAGAGAGAACAAGTGCCAGAAATTTGCATATACAAAAGAAACGACAAAGCAATAATTCTCGCACATATTATTCAAAGCATTGCGAATTTATACAACAATTGCACGTTTACCTAGAAAAAATAAAAAATATCTCAATAATAATTAGCTCAATTACAAAACGTGTCCCTTGGCGTACCTAAAAGCTACATGTAAAGTGAACAATGTCACGAAGCAACGAGAACAATGGAGAATTGTGGACACACACACACACAAGCAGTAGGATAACGAAAGAAACAATATAAGAGAAGATCCTGTTGGTTAAGGGAAAAAAAAGGTTGAGAAGGGCACACTCGGAGAAATAGGTTTACAAAGGAGTCGGCCATATACGAGTGCGTTGAACAAAGAAGTCGAGCACATGCGCATATATACGGTACACAACTCTCTACAAGCGCATTTATATACACGAGAAACTAGAGAAAAGGGCAGAGATTGCGCGTACCACCATCCGCGTCGAGTTCAGCTTCCGCATCCACGACGTCATTGTTCTTCTCCTTCGTCTTCTTTGGCTTTGGCAATTGGATCTCGACAGTGTGCTCGATCTCGGCTTCTTCGGTGGGCTGCTGTGCCGATTCTTTCTTTTCGTCGGTTCGCGGTTCTGTTGTTATGGACACACCATACACACATACATATATATATATGTTTACATATACACGTATATACATAAACGGGAAGTGATAAGTAAAGAATTTTCACGCGAAAGAGGATTGAACGTTGGGGGTTTGAGGATACGGAACTGCGTTGGTGAGTGTGTGTTAGTGGGTGAAGAGAACACAGGAAACAGATCGGTATCGGAAAATTATTCGCGAGGACACGTCGATAGGACACTATTTTCTTGGTTACTGTGATCCTTTGGCGATGTTTGATATTTGATTTAAAAAAAATCAATAAAAAGTCCTCTCGAATAAAAAATTATGACCGAAGATAAAAATAAAAAATCGGACCTATGTGTACTTTACAATTACTTCTCTTCTACTCATCCAATCTAGATAATTTTTTTTTCGAAATCGAACCTCTTTTAACATACTTGTTATCAACGTATACACGTTTGGAACCATAAAAACCACATGTCAAGCTGAAACGAATGTTTAAATAGCTCGTTTTACTCGGAAGACACTCAGGAAAATAGTGGCCGGTCGATGTCCCTTCGCGAGTAATTTTTCAAGTTCCACGTACCCACTTATTTCCTGTATTTTGTGGATTTACTCATATATTTATACATGTCACTGAAAAAGTACTACTTGGCGCGACGCGAATGCAAAGAGGGGCATGTGAAATTGAAGTAGTCGCTTACCATCGTGCACGACCTCGTCGGCCCATGTAACCGTTGGTGCGGGAACTAAAATTTACAGAAACACAGAGGAAATGTTTACATAGTCCACTGGGTGGGTGTACATATACAAAAGTTCGGTTAGAATACTATCTTTTAATGCGCAGCTATTATTCCGTTTTATCTTTAAAGTTGCCGCTTTATCTTTTTTTTCGACTTTTGCTTTTAACGGATATTCCGCGCGGCATTTTACATTGTATATCACTCAGGGTATATAGACATATACGAGTCATTCTCCGAAGGATTAACCGAACGGAAAAACTGCTAAATTTTAGTTTGATACTGATCTCTACCTTCGTGGATTTTTTTCGATTTTTTTTTCATCGAGTTTTCTAAAATACAGTAAGTCAAAGTTGGCATTTTCACCAATTTTGGCAGTATAAGCTGGCTTTCAAAAAATTCGAACTCAAAAGGGATCTCCTTGAGAACCATGAATGAAAAAATTCATGAAGGTAGATACAGCGCCAAACTAAAGTTTAACCATTTTTTTCTGTCAGAGAAAGACGTGTATACATAATTTTAAGCAAGTAGAACGGAAAAAGTCTAATGTTTATCACAGTCGGTTCGAGGTACAATTAAAGATCTGTATCCGCGTGTTAATATTTTCTTTCTTTTTCAATGATATCAAAAGTCGCTACTAACCATTCTGAGCCTCTTTAGAGCGTTCGCTATGCTGCACGCTTGGCGTTGCTACGAAACAAAAAATACGAAGGATATTTAATTTTAAAAATCGTTTCTCTTTTTTTTCTTGTCAATTTCAGCGACCAAGCGTTAGGAGTGAAATTGCGAATCGAAGAAAAAAGTATAATGAGCACGCAGAGAGCGAAAACGAAAGCAGTGTTAGGTTGCGAACCAGTTAGATACGTAATAAAGTTGGAGAAAAAAAATAATGATTTTTCAAGAAGCTTTAAAGTTTAATGATATATCTTGTCATTTAACAGTCGATAATATTATTCTCGCTTTTGCCATCGACGTCCACGTCGGAGATCGAGTGGACGCGATACAAGCCTGAGTATATATATAACGTAGCAATACAGTAGCCATGAGGTATACGTACGAAACGAGTGGAATGGCGTGAGAATTGGACTCTGGGAAAGACCTATTTTTTATTTACTTAGAGCGTTAAAATGGTATGTCTCTGAATTCTGTTTTGGCTAGTTCTGTGAAATTCACAGAATTCGACAATAATCATATAGTTATGCATTTTTTAAGTAACTTCCGTACTTGTGTGAGAGAATCGACGGGGAGCCAAATGGGTTGGTTGACTGTATGCTACTGTAAGGTATGAAGAGTGTACATGGAGACAGAAAATAAATTATTGGAATGAAATAAAATTTATTTCGACTTTGAAAAACTATTTTTAAGGGTATTCTTACTTTAGGAAATAGTTACTTTAATGTAATTGTTACGGTTAATTTTAGATAATATTTTTCAGAATAAAATAGACAATTTTAAATTTGAAAATTTTTGTTACTAAATTAAATTTTATTCAATTTCAGTAAGTAAAGTGTAATATAATTTGATATAAATATTTTTGAAAACTATAGGATTGTTCCTTTTCTTCGTTCAAAGGGCACATTTTTTTAATGAATAAATTTTCTTGATTTTAACAAATCTTATTTTCATGATATACATATGTAGAAGTGTGTGAATAAATTAAATGATCAAAATACGCGATAGAAAGGCGTCGAATTAAATTTTTGCTAATTTTCTCTTTGTCGTAATTCTCTCGCAAAGGTACTTTAAATTTTTATAAAAAATAAAAAAAAATGTATTATACAATTATTTAAAACGAAAAACATCTCACATCGTAAATCTCACAGACCCAAAACAAATTAGCATCAGAGATGAAACTAAACAAAAAATGTTTAAACGCTGTAAATGATCGAAAAATTAGGACCTCCCCATATATATACGGGTTAAGTACGAGCGATATATGAGGGTAAAAATAGGTCGGTTAGGCGAGAGTTGAAACAGATGAGGATCGGCCTGGCTCGCAGTACATGGGCTAACGGCACGCGCAGTGATGAATTTTAGATGAGTCGATATTATTATTATTATTATTATTATTATTATAAAATCGAAGTCACCGCGAGAGTATCAAAATTACAAAAATAAAAAAACTCTCGCGACGCTACGAACAGGGGGTTATATATATATATATATATATATATATATATATATCGAATATTATTATACGCTCCGGGACATTGGTCCTTTTTTTCGGTTGCGTCACTATTCTCGTGTGAAGTTAAAGTGGAGTTCAAATGGCTGGACAACGCGCGAAATTTCGGGTGCTTTTGTTAAGGACCAAATGCGATTATATTCTCTTCGTCAGGTGCTCTCGAGTGCAGAGAGAAAGAGAAAGGGACAGATAGAGAGAGAAAGAGATAGAGATAGAGGTATCTGCGTTGGGGTTACTTTAACGTGCAGTGCTATGGCACAGGACGACTGCGCCGAGGAAAGAGGGTATACGGGTATACACAACGCTCGTGTTGCATTGGTCATTTCGGCTAACGTTTTTACTTCCTATATAGGATTTTCCTATGTAAATTTTTTTTTTTCGGTTGAATAAATAAATAAAAAAAAGTCCATTTCGCGCTCTGGTACTAATTCGAATAACGCGTATATCCTCTTGCGTCGACGTCACGGGATGTATAGATTCTTTTTTTTATTTTTAACTTGTTGTAATTTATATAATATATATATATATATATATATATGTATATTGGATTCATCGAGTTTATCCCCCATACACTCGAGGCAACAAAAGTCGTTAGAATTTCAAGCGACACGCATTGAGTAGTCTTACCTCGATTTTTTTTCTCTAACAAGGGGGCGGGGGCGTAACGAAGGCAATTAATCAGGGATAACATAGAAGAAGTTGAGGTAAAAAATACATAATTTTGGTATATTAATAAATTTTCTTTATTTGTTTTTTTTTTGTTGAGTTTTTGTTGTTGTTGTTGTTTTTTTTTTCATCTTTTTTTTTATGTATGTTCGTTTGAGACATCGTGTACAATGTGAAGTGTCGTTCGATAGAAAAAAGATCCTTAACGATTATTTTTTTTTTTCAGTCATTCTGCAGTTTATTCGTCACGCGAGCCGACGGTAGAATATTTTTCAGATAACTGTGTTATGCGAACGTGACGAGAATATTTATCGGAGCTGAAAAACATTTGCTCTTAACGTTTTATGTTGTAATGTAACAAGTTAAGTGTATTCGGAAGAAATATTTTCCAAGAGCGTTCGCGAAAATATGCTCGTCAACGCGCACGCGAATCGAAAAAATATTCGTCCCCGAGATTGATTCTTTCTTCTTTTGCTCAACGCCGACGTTTTGGATATGGAAAGTATTGTTTTTATATCGCAGCGACGATACCGTTCGCAGGATCTTCTCTCTTTTTTTTGTGAGTATAATTTTTTGTAGCGTCAGAGAGCCAATGAGAGAGCGTTTGTCGCATGTACAGCGCGTCGTTCGAATGAAAGCCTTGTCGTGCATCCCCGATGTGTTAATCCGTGATTCATTCTTCCGATAAAGTAAGATAACGCTTGTGCGTGTGTTTTATGCGTATGTATAAATATATTACGTGTGCATGTATATTTTTTGTTGAAAAACACGATGGACACGTTGAAACGTGTTTAATAACAGTAATAGAGCAAATTAACGAAATATACATAAAGAGCAATGGCGTAAATACGGAAAAGGAGTGTGTGTGTGTGTGTGTATATAGAGCATTGGGTCAGAGAGAAAGAAGTGACTACGTTACGCGATATCAACATTGTAAGGGTGCACAGTATGGCGTATTTATGTCAAGGGGTTAATGCGTGTGTAGGGGTAGGGGCGGTAGGGGGGGGAGGGGCTTTTAAAGGGGGTGGTTTGGGTTTTATTTTAGAGAAAAAGGGGTGGGGTGATCTCGATGGGCGCTTTATTTTGGTCTCAGTCCTCCTCGGCTTCCTCTTCCACGCTGGGATTCGGTTTAGTGGGTTCCTCGTACAGCTCAGGGACGCGATCTCTCCAACCAGATGCCTGCTTGGAGATTTGCTTGCCGCCTGAAACGTTGAGAAAACCGCTGTGCTCGTATTGCTGTGGGCTATCTATGTTCGATCGTGCAACTGCTTGTTATTTTTGCTCGATGCTTTTGTTTTTTTTTCTCGCGCTTTTCTAGCTCTCGTTATATTATTGTACCATTGGTTTATATGTGTGTATACATGTATGGGTGATTATGCGACAGATTGACCGGTTAATAATTTTTGTTTCTCTTCTTGATATTTTTGAACTGTTGTTTCGCACTGTCTCTTCACCTGCGTGACTTTTTTCAAGATTTGTTTAATGAATGGTTCTTTCAATTACAGGAAGTTCAAGCTGGCAGCTTTATTGACTTTGGTAAATTATGCCTAACTTCGAAAATTTGCTGGAAGCACTTCTAATTGTAAACGCGAAGGGAACTTTTGTTGCAATATTAATGTAATTTTACGAATAAAATACTTTCAAAGCTGTAGACATATTAATAATTATCTGCTAAGTGATCTATGTCTTCAAATTCAGTCATGAGTTGGTTCGATCATTAATCTCAATATCGACAAATTTACTAAAAATTTAGAAATATAACTTAAAATTTCGAGTTGAGATCTTCGTAGACACTTTTACAATAGTACAAAGTATCTTTACGAATTTTCGTACGTTTATATCAATAATCGAACCTTTCCAAAACTGGCTTTATACGTTTGAATGACTTTTAACGAAGACTTTGGTGTTATTGTTATGAAGTAGTATAGTAACGAGTGGGAAACATATTTTTTTTTAAATTGATAAATAATATTATATCTATCGAGAGTTACTTCATTCCCAACTTCAGACACTTTGGTATTAATCGACGACATGAATTTTTTCATGTTGAGACTCATGATCGAACCTTCGAAAACTGAATTTCAAGACTCATAATTTAGGAGATTGTTATGACCTATATCTACGGATTTCAACGTATTTTATTTGTAAAATTCAACTTCTCCTACAAGAAAAGTCTCTTTTCTGTTTTCAGTGAGAAATGCTTCCACGAGGATTTAGATTTTTTTGAAAATAGGCGTAAAGTGTAAAAATTTTTAAAAATACCGACTTTGACTTTCTGTTAATTAAAAACCATCAACGAAAAAAATCAAATAAAATTCATGAAAGTAGATGTAGTGCCAAAGAACGGTTTATAAATATTTCGAAGAAAAAACATTTTTCGATCTATCAATCTTTCACTGTAGCATCCATATATATTTATACACACACACATATATATATCTATGTAGTAGTGCGCTCGCTTTCCTTCTCTTTTTTTTTCTTTATACATCTCGCTTGAGAATATTTTTTCGCTCGCGAGCGTTTATGGCTCCTTGCTCATTGCCTCCGAGATTTTCTCGCTCTCTGTTTGTATTCGAGCTACTTTACATATGCAGTCCGCAGAGTCCACGGACGTTTCGTTTATATCGTGCTCTTTTATTTCTTTTATTTTGCTCTGCTCTTTACCTTACATTTCGATGCAGCGACGGGTGGATGAGCATCGTGTGTACAAACAAAAATAAAATAATAATTGATTGGCCGGTATATATATATAGATAAATTTATGTATTACGTATAAAATAAATGCTGCCTTTCTTTCGTTTTTCGTTTACTCGTAATTTTTAATTAGTTAAAGACAAGTTTCGGAAAGACGTAAAGAGGTAAACATAACAGTAATAGAGAAACAGAAAGATAGATATAGAGATAGAGGAAAAAAAGTGGTGTAATAAAATAATAAAAAATAATGCACGACTCACATACACAGAAAACAACGAAAAGAGGAGGAAATCTTTTAGAAACACGTGAGAAAATGTGCGTGTACATGTGAATAGATAAAAAAAGTACATATAACAAAATAAAGGTAAAAATAAATATCAGAAAGAAAGAAAAAAGACAAAAAAGTGCATCACACGACGGCGTCTTGAGGCCGCTTTGATTCTTCGTATTAAAGATTCCTATGTACACATGTGTGTGCGAGTGAGCAGTAATCGAAAGACAAAAAAAACGCGGTAACGGTGGACGCATTTCGTTACAGGATCGCGACGACGTTCATACGTATATGTATATGTGATCGATCGTGCGTTGCTACATTCATGTGTCCGCGTGTGTTCAGTGTAGAAAATAAAAATGTAAAAATAACACGTGCGTGTGGTGTGTGCGTAATGCGTCCACGTTCCGCTTACAGAAATGCTGAAGACCTCTGCCAAATTCCAGAGAGAGAAACAAAAAAAAACCAAACAAATAGAAATGAGAGAGATATGCGAAATCAACAATCGAAGAAAAAAAAAGTGTGTGCTTGTGCGTTCGCGTGTACGTGCGAACACAGTAGTTTAAAAATAAAACCAGCGAGAGAAAATGCGTATACTCGCGAATGTCCCCGTAAACAGAAAAAAAAATGTATAACAAACAAAATATATATGTATATATATTATAAATATAACGTATAGGAAAAGTACGTCGCACATCGTTTTACAATAGGTCTGTACTATTATTATTTACTGTGCGAGTATGTGCGAGGCTACGACTATAACTACAGCATTAGGCACGTCGTGCTCTAGACTTACAGGCGTCCTCGGCGGCCTTTCGGTTCTTCGAGTAGTAGCTCAAGAGTTTGACATCGCTCTTGACATCGCCAGGTACCAAGTCACCGACCGTATAGTAAGGTCGGCGTCTTGACTGGGGCCTACCACCGGTATATTTGATGCAAGCCAGGTGACCCTCGCCTACATCACGGTGTTTCTCCGGTGTGCTGTACCAGGGCAAGCTTTCGATGTCCTTACGGGTGTTCTTGGCGTTGATGATACGACGTACGTAATCGTCGCTGCGCAGACGTTCGGGAGAGGTCTCGTCGTAGGTGCTGTGGACAAAATTTGTTCTTTAATTCGCTTCGCTTCGAGAAGGTTGAACGTCGTGGGTTTTTCGGCCGCAGTAGATCAGGGCCGAGTGTGATCAGACGCGAGACGGTCGCGGATGAACGAATAGTCAATCATCTATGTACGACTGAATTGATCCCAGTTGGCATCCGATGATCCAAGATCCGCTCGAGAGAAATTTATAGATCGCGGCTAATAATAGACGCTTACGGAAGAGAAGCTTTCGAGATACATAAAGTGCGCGCGACTGACAAATCCGTTGAAAAACACATTTTCTTTTTCGTCTGGACAGAGATGTTTTCTATTTTCGAAATATTTTAACTTACGTAAAATGTAAACACATGTCAAATGGGTTGTGGTTTTGTTTCTTTTATTTTACAACGTCGCGCGTCTGACTATTCGGTGGGTTAACTACTTCATTGGCGATTAGAGTTAGTTAAATAGGGATTGTCATCTCACCTGATTGAGGGTCGGGGTACAAAGACGTGGATTTTGCGGAGAAGGTTGTCCGTCTTTGCGCGAATTTCCCTGGTTTCATCATCGAAGTCCTATAGCGAATACCATTTTTTTATTACTCACTTTTCTATGTCAAAGCAATTGCAACAGCTCCAATTAAAATAAAAGATTTTTACACAGTCTTTATCGAAAGCTACATTATACTTGCACGACTATGGAAAAGAACGTTTACTCAATTAATACGCATACCCTATTTTACTAAAATTTCGAGATCAAACGAGACCTCGTATGTAAAGTACACAATATATAAGTAAATCCGAACTGAGCAGATTCCCCTGGTTCCTGGGTGGTTCACAGTGAAACGAGTCATTTACACAGTCGTTTGAGCTTGCATTTTTGGAAAAAAGAACTATTCATTAAAATGTGTGCTTTACTACAGCGTTTAATTAAAATTTTATTTCAAAGTGCTTTTAAAAACCTTCGATTGAAAAAACAATCGTCCGGATTGGATGCGTCGATTAAAAGTTATGTACGTTTAGCATAAAAAATATTTCTAATATTTTTTTAAACACTCGAAACTTCAAGTGAATCAATTTTATGAAATCAAACAATTTTACTTTTCGGACGCTAATTTACATTTTATTTACTTCAACACTTGTAAGCACTTCTTTTTTTAAATGAAAGCTGAATAGCATACTTTTCTTTTCGCGTATCAAATACTAGATTTTGTCAATCAGTTGTCTAAATACACGATTTCAAATAAAGGATTTTTATTCTTGATATACGTACGTACGTATAGAGAACTAAATAATCTCATTTGAATCTCATTGTAATATATAGGAAATGAAAGGAACGTTTCCAAGCTATCATTGTTTGCAAAAAAATCATGCCTTTCGAGTGCAATGTTATGAATATTTGTAGAACGTTTTTTTTAAACGTTACTCAAATGCTCATGACTTTTCAGTCAGTAGGTCTTTTTTGATAATTTTTTCTAGCTTCTTTCTGCGTTATATAATTTTTATTAACTTTTAAAAACGTTATTAACTATATATATGTGTTATTCTCTCACAGATTGAGCGAACAACAAAATTTTTTTTTCTATATCTTTATCTTTAGTTTGATACTGCATCTACTTTCATAAATTTTTGTCAGTATGTTAAAGTTGATATTTTTACCAATTTTGGTATTTTAACTTTTCAAAACTGAGCCGGAAAACCTAAATGATTTTTATTGAATGAGACTTTCGTGTTATTGTTATGAAATAGCGTATAGTGATTGATAAGTTTGATTCATCGTCAATCTGGACTAACTTATAAAAGTCTTATTAGTGTCTTTAGGGCAGTCATTACTTATGAGTTGAACACATATTTTTTATAAATATTAGAGAAATTGATAGATTGATATATAACATTATTTCTAGCTAGAGGTAGATCTTGATTTCCAACTTCTAATCTCAATAGACACTTTTGATTTTTTCAAGTTAAAATACATTATCGAACCTTCTCAAAACTGAATTTCAAGACTTTCATAACTTCGAAGATTATTATCATTTATATCTACAGATTTCAAAGTATTTTATTGTAAAATTCAATTTATTTTACAACAAAAGTCTCTTTTGTGCTTTTAGTGATAATTGTTTACCTGTCAAGTTAGAATTTTTTGAAAATTGGTTTAAAATAAACTTTGATATACTATAACATTGAGAACTTTCATGAAAAAAAAATCTAAAAAAATTCACGAAGGCAGATACAGTGCCATACTAAAGTTTAAAAAATTTAAAAGAGAATTCTTTTATTCGGTCATTCTGTCAGTGAGAATAACCCATATATATATATATATTCATCAATGAAAATGGATTTTTCCTAATATTGATACATAGTAATATTAATAACATTTTAATTATGTTCGTTAAATTCATGCAGTTGAAAATGTATAAAAGCATTAGAACTAAGACCAGTACTTTCCGAAAAAGTAAGACCCTTTCCACTTCCTTTATCAATAACTCATTTTCCACTTGTTCAAACAGGACAATTTTTTTCGAATTAAATCTCTTTTCAGCTACATATATCCGATTATCGAGCTACTATTTCAGTCGATAGAGAATGAAAATTGAAGTCTTAAAAAATTGTTCCAACTTAACAAGCTCAAACAAGATTATAAATATCTCCTTTTACTCATAAAACACGAATAACTTTTCGCTTTCCAGATACAGCCAATAGTTCCCTGTATTTCGTGGAATTGGCATTCATACTATAATCGTATCACAATAGTGAATCGAATGGAGCAGCGTTGAAGTAAATCCTCCATACAAGTCGCCGGTTAAACTTACAAATTTGCGACTTACAATGTAGTCCCTTGAGTTAAGATACTGTTCCGTGTAAGACCTGCTGGAAGGCCTGGTGAGGTAGCGTATCCTGTTGAGCTCTGCTGCTATGATGCTGGGTCTGACGCGCGAGTGTATCTTTATCGGCAGGTACGATCCGGCTTGGTAAATGCGCACCGGCGAGTGTACTATGGTAACGAGCTTCCTGTGCGCCGTGTAAGGCATGTTAGGTGCCGTCTTCAGCTACATTAGGACATCACGAATTTGGCTAATTTTTTTTTTGTTTCTTTTTTTTTTTAACTTTTAATTGCGATCATTATTACATGTGTTTTTTTTGGCTTTTTCATAATTAATCCACTCTTATTCGCTGCGGTTGAGGCTGACACACATTATTTCGCGCGCATAGCGGTTGCTAGGAGGGTATCGCTTTCGGCGGTTTATGACTGCCTTTTAGACTTTTTTTTTGTCAAAAGCGTTGGAATAATTATGCGGAAAGGCGTGAGCGAGCGAGAGAGCGAGAGCTCGCGTGTGTGTATTGAAGCGCGTTTTTTTCGCGTGGAGATTTAGCCGAGAGATAAGAGAGCTTTTTAGATGAGGACTTTTTTTTTTATCTTCACTCTTTACTCAGGAAAACACGAGCAAGTCTATCAGATGATTCTTTATATTTCGCGGCTGTAAGATTGGCTGGTTATTTTGGTCTTTCTCGACGAGTACCTTTAAACGCGTCGTGTCTAAGGAAAATCGTTTTATTTATTTATTTATTTTTTTTTTATAAGTTATTTATATTTCAGTATAAGTTTGAATCGTATTAGCGAAAAGTTATGAAACACACGGCAAGATATTAAGTGAACGAACTTTTATATAAACGATGGAAAAAAAGTTTTCTGAACGTATGGAAGTTTTCGCGTTGTTAACTTTTAATTATATGCAATCAGAAGTATTGAATTCGATAAAAGAAGCAATTAAAATATAAATAATTTCACGACTTTTGCTGTGCTTTCAGTTTATCATAGCCGTGTCTCTGATTTTTCGTCAAAACGATAGAATTCGAAGAATTACTTCGTCGAGGACTTTGATCGCGATTAACGTCAAACCGAGTGTATAAATAGAGACTTAGAACGCGAACTCGAATGTTTTTTTTGTGTTTAGCTATATTTTCTTCGGCTTTTATAACGAAGCACAACGATTTAAAGCTCCAATTGTTTTTGATCGAAATATTTGTCGGTCGTTTATGGCGAGACGTTGAAATGCTTTGTGTGCAGAGCTCTCGAAGCGATTTAAAAGGGGGTTAGCTGGCGCGCGTATATTAATCGTGTAAAGAAGAAAATGAAAAGCAGCAGAATCAGCAGGATACGCAGCCTCTTTGCACTAAATATGTATATTTAAAAAAAAAGAAGACGTAAGAAAAATAGAAAAATTTCAGGCAGAAACTCAACACGGAGTCAGAAAAATATCTTTGGGTTATATATACTTTACTTTAGTAAATTAGTGGAGCCAGAGGAAGAAAAGAACAAGATATTCATAAAGTGAATAGCTCAGCAACGGAGATAAACAAATATTTACGTTTTTGCGTGTACAATGATAATGACGCGACTGGTCTATAGCGCGCGCGCAGCCGGTGAAATTACGCTACGCAGCTTGCGATAATATAAGCTCGGCGGTTTATTTAAATTACGAGCGTTCTAAATGAAAGCGCTCGCTCGAGTCTAAAATTATGCGTATAGAGCTTGGGACATAAAGAAATATTGGCGTATGTTTTTATTTAACAAGCAGCTAAATCACTTTGCTTTGCTGAGCTATTCGAATAACGCCTTGTAGTACTCACGTAGGTAGTGGTGACATAGGGGTGGTATAAGTAGTATGGGCCTTGTAGTATCGGCTTTTTCATCGTTGCAATGATTTCAACGTGACAATTGCATTTTTGCGTATATACAGTTTTTTTTTGTTTTATTTTGGTGCAGGTCGAACGCCGTCGACGACAGAGTTGGCAGTCGTGGGCAGAAGTAGGATACGCGCAAAAGTCGGGAGAAAAAAAGAGCAATACGATAATTATAAGGGTCACTTTTGTGCAATTAGTGTTATTTCATTTCTTTTTTCGTATATTTTAATGAAAAATTCTACAGACTCTGAGATGATAAAAAAATTGACAATTGAAGTCTCTGGGCTCGCTTTTGATGGCGTCGATGCGATGATAAAATCGAATTAGATAGATTATTGATTGATTGATTGATAGAGAAAGAGAGAGAGAGAGAGAGAGAGAGAGAGGATATACGATAATGTAGAATGCAATTGACATACATACACACTAAACGTTAATTTTTCTGTTTTTAAAAGAAGAAAAATATTGATTCAATCGACTTTTTTCGCTTTATACGTATACACGTATGTATACACGTATACAGATATATATATTTATATATATCCAGAAAATATTATTTCCTCGCGTTGTCGATATATAACGACCGGAAAACGTACTTTCCAGCTCGCGTCGTTCGAGAAGTCTGAACTCTAATAATAAACCACGGCTGGCCAATTTACTCGTTGTGTGTCTAGCTATATAAGTGAGTTGGAGTTAATTTTCTGTTAGTGATTTTCTGGCTCAACGTTGCAGAAGTTAAGGGTGACTTATTCCAGCCGGCTTGGCATGGGCCTTCTTTTCTCAGCTCTTTCTTCACATTTCGCCCACAATTCACTCAGAGTCTGACAGAATCAGAGTCGCTGTGGTACAATAATAAACCAACAGAATTCGCAAGCACTGCTAAATACAGAGACCATGCGAAAGCTACACTCCAACTACTGAAATTTCAACGCGTACAAAAATTAAAAATTCATCTTCGCCAAAACACCGGCTTTCTCGATAGACTCTCGACGTGTACGGATATCGAGTACGAGTACAGTAATAGAACGCGACTGGATGGGGATAAAATATGATCTTTGGATTGTGGCTTGTGGATTGGAGGGTAAACGAAAAACGAATTATCTTCAATCTAGTATGTATATTTCAGTGTGTAAAGACCATACATAAAAAGCTCTCTGTGCTGTGTGTGTATATTATTATTTCTCCGCGCGTCTCGCTTCGTCACTCGAGATCTTTTGTATATATATATATATTTATATATATACATACAATATACATACAATATACATATATATTGTATATAAATGTATTATTACAGTCGCTTGCGCGACATGAAATTTCGTGCCAAAACCTTCACGGCTGCTCTGCACTCGTATAGTCGCTATCGTTTCACGGACTCTTCGCGCGCGCATATATTTGAAATCACGTTCGACGCGCGGAGATTTCTGCGTTCTATTGTTAATATAGTCTAATACGCGTTACAAATTTCGAAGATAGTACAACAATGGCTATAAACTACGGTTATACTTTTTTTTTTGTTTTTAGTACCACTCTTTGTATAACTGACTCGCAAGTCCAAGGTTCGACGCGCGCGCTCTGTAAGGCACAGTATGGGTCTGTAAAAAGTTACGTCTACAGGGTTATTTACTCTATCGATGTAAAAAAACGTATGAAAACTAAAAATGCAAGCAAGAGATTATGCGAAATGCTGAGATTCTTCGAGGTTTAGCGTACATCGATGACTACAAAGACGGTAATGCTATATATGTATATATATATATATATATATATGCACACACATATATATGCGCATTTAAGCCGGTGTAGAGCGACGAAACTTCCTTTTTCTAGAGTTTCGAGAAACGTCCCTTTCTCTCTCTCTCTCTCTCTCTCTCTCTCTCTCTCTCTCTCTTGACAAGGAAGATAAACATTCGAATAGTCAAAGGGAAATCTTTGCGGAGAAAGCCGTATGCTCAGAGAGATGAGCGCAATTTCCGGACGGGAATTATTAACGGGTACGCCGACGTCCATTTCGCTCTCTATGCCGAAACTCGATCATTGATCATTATTACACGAGGAGAGCGGCGCTTTGATATTCGAGAACCTTAATAAAGCGAGACAAGGCGCAGGAAAACCTACGGGCGCGTATATAGTCGAATGAACCTCTCGTCGTGTAATGTTGTATTATACTCGTATAATATAAAGCTGCGCCTACATACTCGAAACGAAAGGATCGCTCGCCCATTATATTCCTAGATAAATGTTAATTTTAAATTCATAACGACGGCTCGTTTCACGAGACACGACCCCCCGAGGTCGCATTTAACGCGGCGTATAAAAATTTAATTAGAGCAGACCCGGCCAATTAGAAAATTTACGCAGCGTTCGAGTGGAGTTTAATTATTTTTTTTTTTTTTTTTTTTTTTTTAAGTTTTGTTCTCTGCGTCTGCAGCGTGTTAATTAAATTTTAACCTCGAGCGCTCGAATTAAGTCGACGAAAATCGATATCCGGCCGCAGCTAATAACGATGTGCGTATGTGTAAAAGAGGATTATCGGGGGAAAGAGAGAGATAGAGACAGATAGAGAGAGAGAGAGAGAGAGAGAGAGAGATGATTTGAGGTAGTTCACAGTGTCTATGTTGCGAACGACCATTGCGGTCATTGGTTGTTTGAACAAGTTCATGTTGATATATAGCACTCGTCGGAAGAAATACGGCTCTACGTGTGTATGCGATAATGGAAATACGTAAATGGAAGAGGGGGAGAAAAAAAAAAACTGCGCGCGCGCGCGTTAACCCTGAAACATCGCGAGTCAGAATCGATCTATATGCGGGTATAATATAAGAAGCATCGCGAAAAATGTTTAAACGCGGTATGAGAAGTGGCGATAAGTCGTGCCTCCGGGCAATCTGCCGGAGGTATGGGTTTCGTATGATGAGCTGTATCCTCCTGGTCCACCACCCGAGGACGTCCTGGAGCTGCGCTCGGTCGAGTAGTTGCCATAGGGCCCGGACTCGCGCTTCACCGTGTTCTCAGTGGTGTAGCTCTGACGTTGGGGTCTGCCGTAACGGTCGTTGCTGTCACTGCTGCTCGTGTTGGTGTAGGAGTAGCTGTACTGCTCCTGGGCCGACCTCACGCCCGCCGACGGGTAGTCGCGGACGACGTAGTGCCGGGGCGTCTAGATATCGGCAGAGCCAGAATAGCACGTGTTTTATATGATCATCTAACACAGCTAGTGTGTCTCTAGTCTAGCAAATTATTTGTCGCGCCGGCTTTTCTCAGGCCAGCGCGCGGATTTAGTGTACTGTGCTTTCTGTGCGTGTCTGTGTGTGTGTGTATGGTCTGGCTGTGCATTAATATGAGTCTGTGTGTTCTGTGTGCGTGTTTAGCTCGTATTTTATCTGTTAGAGAATGAGTGAGTATGAGAAAGAGAGATAGAAGAAGTAGAGTGAGAGGTGACATGCCATTTTTTCTTTTCTTGCTTTGCTTTCATATTATATATATATATATATATATATATATGTATATATGTATATGCATGGTTATGGGTCTTTATTTTTGCTCGCTACGATCGAACGCCACTCGCAGGTAGGTATTGGTTTGTTGTATCCGGGTGGCTCACTGTCGCGCGCTATAGGAAGACGTGAAGTCATTTTTTTGTTCCTTTTGAGGAGGGTACGTTTGTACGAGGAACAAATTTTATAACATTCATTTATTATGTTCCTAGTGTAAAGAAACGACTAAATCATTGCAAAATAAATATTTTGTAAATACGCTTGGATTTTGTATAGAATTTGACTTGTAAATATTTATGTATATGGTATTTATTTGAGGTACTCAAGACTGATAGATGGTTATAGCGTTAAGGAAATTCTACAATTCAAAACTTAATTCAAATCAACATTTTATGCAGAACCAAAGCGTCTTCATTCGATATTTTTTCTCTACTACGTCACAATAATTTTGCAATATCGAGGCGTTATATGTTTTATCTTATGTTTCATATCACCGTAGATGAACTTTTGCGAGACGATCTCGGCAATTTTTCGTTATAAATTTTTAGAGATTAAGGGGGCAAGACACGCTTGAAATACAAATTACTGAATTCAAAATTTACAATATTTATCACAATACAGGTATAATCTACATTTATTTCAATTAGAGAAGATATAAGTTGAAAATTCACTCAACCGATGGATGGGTCGAGCTCCAAATTGCCAGTTAAACTCTTTGTTGTAGTCCTTTCAATACGAATGTGGGGATTTAAAATTAAACGTACAGAAAAATTATTAAGAACAAAAAACTGGCTTGTTAACCAATTATTCAAAGAAATTCACACATTTCAGATTGTCAAATTTCTTCGAGTCATTCAATTGAAAATCCCGACATTCATAGACTGAAAAGAACGTATCGAAGAGTATGACTACCAGGTTTGAGCTCAATCCATCCATGACTTACAGAAGAGCAATACTTTTCAAATCGAAGGTAAAACTATCTTCCATTATTAGAATAAGCGTAAATAATAATTACATTGTCATAAATGTGTTCTCTTCGCGTTTACCTATTCCACGCAGACAGCGAAGCAGCCGATATATACATAGAGAGAAAAATAAAATAATTGTATGATATTGAAATTCAGTTAGCGAGAGTTAGCGAGTGTGCGTTTTATGCTTTACGTGCATTAACTATATAATGTTTAACGCGAGATGATCGATCGGCCGTCAGTGCGAAGAATTAATGCTTTAATATAATCGCAACTGTGTAGGTGAGCGCGAGCTCTTTTGTTTGTGCACTTCCTAAGTAAACGTGTGTAAACCGCGTCGCAGAACAAATAAAAGCTTTATACCGTTGGGAGCGCAGTTACACGACTAGCGGGTGGCTCTTTCGTCATTTTATTGAATTTCGAAACACGATAACGGCCTTTTGTTAACGAACCATCGATCCAACCTCATTTTCACCAAAAGATTCCTGAATATAATGTCGCGCGAAAAGAATACTGTTTACCGATGTATATGTGTATATATGATGTATGAACCGACGAATTTCATCTGCATACTAATTTTATATTTAACGATCTATACGCGCCTGTAGATTAAATTTTAATTATTTATGTATATATATTGTACGCACTTTCATTATACGGTGTGTGCGCGTGTATATATATATAAATATGTACCGCTACATATTTCTCAACGTGAAAAGATGGTAATTTTTTAATTAACAAACTTACCGATTTATTTCAGCGCAAAAATTTTTTAACGATATTATTTATATATTGTACGCACACATACATATATATATATATATGTATGCCTACAGTGTATGTACTATATACTCAGTATGCGTAAAAAATTCAAGACTGAGCAGAGATTTAATTTTTCGTGATAATAACATTATGAGTATATATATAGAAAGCGATTGTAAAAACCGTACGTAAGACCGATCGACAATAACGTAAAAGCACGTTTTGAATCACGGTTAAATATTTGCGTCGTGCACATTTATGGGTTCTATATATATAAATCATCTACAAACCTATATCTTTAACCGTGCACAGAGGTGAGCTCGATGGTCCATTAAACGACGATCTCAGTATAATAAGGTTCTATGAGCTTTTTTGTTTTTTAAAAAAAATTTCAAATTTCGCGCCACTCGGTATGAAGCTGTATATAAGTATACGCGTTCTCGAGCTCGAATGTCACATACCGGCCCTGTACTGTATACGAAAAAAAAAATATATATATATACATCCGTAAGTGTATTATCGTATACGTATATTATATACAGTTCGCAGCGATGCGGTGCAAAAGTGCGGGAAACTCAAAAAATACATAGAAATGGAAATGCCGTCTCTAAGGACGTGCCCATATACACTATTGGTATACATATATAAATACAGAAAGAGAGAGAGAGAGAGAGAGAGAGCGAGGACTGCAAGGTGAGGAAGAAAACGAGGAAGACGAGTTTTGGGCAGACATAGTAAGAGAGAGGGAGAGATAGAGAGACATAGACGTGTCTGTGCCATTTGCATGTATGTGTGCGTCTGTATGTATGTTGCGTTGACAATAGTTAGTCTGTGTGAGCGTATATACGGCCGGGCTTGCGAAAGGGTTATGCTTCTTTTTACGTACAAAATACACATACACAGATATATAAATATGTACATACGAGGAAAAAGGACAGAAAAAAGTGAGAGAGAGAGAGAGAGAGAGAGAGAGTGAGTCGCGCCGCGGGTGTACATGCTCAACGTTATTTCGACTCTGAGAGGCAATATTCTACGACTATACGCTTGTATATGTATATGCAGGTGTAGGTGCAATTTTGGGTTTATACATATATATAGACACACAACGTGCGGATCGGGGCCAAAGCGGTGGCGACAACGACGACGATGACTCGCTAACGTGTACTATACACCGCAACACGTACAGACGAAGTAAATAGAAATGGTAATAATAATAATAATCTGATAAGAGAGCGGATGCGCTAAGGTGTATATGCATAAAGCGCATACGACCGATAGACATATAGATAGAATATTATACAGTAAGACTATATATATATATATATTGAGAGCTAATATTGCTTCTGCCAAGAAGAATGTGCTGTGAGCGCATATTATCACACACACGCCTATACTTGGACGTACGCAATACACGTACATAATTTTTATTGTATACGTGCATACGTGTGTTTGTTCGTGTCTATGTGTGCATACAATCGATATACATCTAAAAAAATCCATATATGCACGATACTCATTCGGGCTTGTATGCGTGCTCTATATTCATATATCAAATACATACCTATATATACGTTCGTGCACGTGGCGCGGGTAATACGATTATATACGATATATACATATATACATATATGTATATGTATATGGTAAAGGATGCAGTCGTGCTAGACTCGGTGTGTCATCGTTTCTTACTCGAATTTGCTTCGTTTCACCGTTAGCAAACGTTCGTTTCTCGAGCACATCATAATATACGCTTGTGCGTTTGAAGGAAGGTCTACGTAGCGCCAGGCTCGAGCGCACGATTCTACACACAGAGCGACGTTCATTACGACGCGCGATTTGTCAAGATCAAACAGTAGGTTGAAGTTAAAATTTCAATGCTTTGGACTCGTAGGGTATGTTTGCACGAGCAATTACCCGCTTAAAGCACATACAATGGATTCTTTAGAATTTTTTTCGGAAACTCGCTATATAGTCCGTCTTTTGTTCGTGTGCGTGTGCGCGTAAAGCGCAATAGCCGAATTCGCGCAAACATATCACGGCGATGGCTCGCAGTTCATAAATATAGTTTACGTATAGCTGAAGCTTGTACCGCACTGGGGTCTTTAATGTATATATATATATATATATACAAATTTTGTTCCGCATATATATACGCATGTCCGTCGCGCATACGGAATTTGCGCAGCTGCCAGTTTCAAAGCCGAAAAACACAATTACAGCATCAGTCCGTAAGAGAATTACGAAACCGGGCTAATTGCATTTTTCGCGCTATTATATTGCCATTTGTTATATTCGCTTGGGCGAGTGCATTCGTATAGCCCGCAGTATTTATCAGTTATGTATTTATGTACATATGCAGATGCTTCAAAATGTACCGATATTCCAAGCTTCGCATTACTTCATTAGTCCGTGTAATAATTAGAGATTTTTTAAATGTCAATGCGCAATCAGCATTATTCGACGTGTATTGAAAAATATTTCTAAATATTGTAAGTTACTAATGAAAAGCAATTCACACAAAGTAGTCCAATATTAGTGAATATTCGACAACTGTCTGCATTGGAACATTTAATGTTTCATTTCGATCAACTCGAGAAGATATATTTGGCCAGTGGATCGAAAACTAGAAATAACGATTTAATACTGCCAAAAAATAGTAAAATCATAAGTCTACGAATAATTAAGATGTTAATCAATTGTTTTTTAAATTGTTCATAAATTGAAGATGGTTTATCTGAATGTTTATTTGACTGTTTTACGAATGCGATAATAAATGCATCATCGTAATATTTTTGGAACTCTGAGTTATAAGTTATTGTGTAAGTTTGTTTGTAATAGCCTATATACAGGTAAATTTTTTATTCTTCTATAGGATTTACTTTGTAAATTTTTTTCTGGTTAATAAATTAAATAAACAAATAAATAAATATTGTAGATTTCATTAGTCTGTTAACTCAAAAAAACAACAAATTTATAAACATAAGATTAAAAACTAATATTATCGAACTTATTAACCACCTATTATCACCAAAATCTGATTAACATTTGTCGTGTTGTTGTATTTCTATCTCTTGCACAAATAATTCTTTCAATCTTGCTTAATCTTTCATTACAAAGCTAAACTTTTGTTCTAACTCGCACGTTAAAAACATCATTTGGCAATACATGCCAGAAATTGGTGTTACATAACAGTCTTGTATTTAATTTTTTATCAAAGAAATTTAAATTATTTCTACCATAATGTACGCGCGATACATTTCCATTTCGATAGCCCAAAACGACATCGAAATAATATAATGTACTCTTGGAATCTTAAAAATCTCGTACAGAGTTACAACTTGAACTAGTCGCCTGGATATTTAAAATTCATGAATTTAAAAGTAATTTTTTTTTCTGGTCAGAAAATAAATACACTCAACCGCCTCTAGTGCATATCAATAGTCTAATTAAGAAGTCGCCAATGCCAGGGGTCTAATTAAAAGTTTCGAGTATTATAACCGGATAATAAATTCGTATACGCGCAGAACGCGACGGTTAAAGTCCGCATCGAGAAGAAAATAAAACGCCCAACGGACGGAGTGTAATACGCCGAGCTAAGTGGAAGTAGAACAAAGTACCTGCCCTGTATGCGTGCGCGGAAGCATTAAACATACGATTACGAGCGCGTGTAAAAATGAAGCTGAGAGCGACATCGGGCCAACGAGGATTTAGCCCGCCGACAGTCGGACCGTGGGCTAATGTGCGGGAAATAATGCGAGCTTTATCCGACTCTCATCTAATTCCACGTGTACACTATATCTATGTCTATATATATATAGATATAGATTGTAATGTTGGAACGGAAATGCGGTAAAAAGAGAGCTTTATTTTTCGAGATGTATATTACTGTGGAATTGAGTAGAAACCACAGTTGATTTAAAGTGATGTATTTGTATATATAAATACAATATATATATAAATATAGTGTAGTCGGAGAAAAAGGAATATGGTAAATGGTAAAGAAAGGCAAAGCTTTCGCGAATAATACATCTCACGATTTTTCGATTTTTTTCTCTCATTTCCATTACTTCGCTTCTCTACTGCGCCACTTATAAAGCTGGATCCGCTGTAAGAGCGAACATCGGTTCTGCAAAGTTTTCATGCATTATTCATAACGAATCGATTTTTTTTTATCTTCCTTAATTTTTTACGTACGTTTGCGTACGCAGACGATGATAGTATCGATATATATATATATATATATATATGTGTATGTTTTGAAGGAAAAACAAAATGCATTTTCTAGCCTTTTTACAAATTTATTTCAGCTAATTGGATGCGTATACAAAGTGAATTCACATGAGAGAAACAACTAATTCGAAGATAAACATTAACTAAAGAACTAACGGAGCTAGTGGTTAATTACATTGTATATAGATTTAAGACGACGAGTACAATTTTCCAACACTTCGCGAAGGATTTTCGACGATTTTTCCATTCACATACTTGCGAGCGGACTTTGTTTACGCGATATATAAGGGACCGAGGCGAAATCGCGTAAAAAGTTTCACAGTTTTTTTTTCTCTAGCTTTCTCTACTTCTGGCAGGAACTTATTCACAGTGTGTGTCCTACTTTGTCGAGTTAGCGGGAAAAACATTTGCGCTCACGGTAATAAAATTTCAACGCTGCGTATAAAAAAAAAGGAAAAAAAAAATAATAAAATAAAAATTATAAAAGAGAAAAGAGAAGAAGAATCGTTAAATCAGACCGGTTCCAAGTTTACAATGATCAAAAATCCAAGCTCGTTTGATTACGACCAAGTTGGCAGTCACAATTTAGTATTTACGAGGAAGAGCTATATAATAACATCCTGCTTCTTTCCTCTCTTTCTCTTGTATTTTCGGAATCTTGAATGTATTTCATACCCAGAGGCTCGCGAATCGAAGTGTAAGAATGAAAAAGAACATATATATATATATATATATGTGATACCTATATAAAGATTCTACTAAATAAGAATGTATATGTCAAGACGATTTGGCTACTTCATCAAAACAACATGACTCTCGAACAGGAAGTAGTAACTGCATAGCAAAAAGCAATTTCGTTTGGCCTTCTCGAACTAAAAATAATGCTTCCGCAAAAATCTGAGAACGTAATGCATTCGGCTATCGCTAAATCGAGCTGTAGCGCGCGGCGCGCGTTTAATCATCCGCTCGCTTGTATAGCACCGGTGCAAGTAGCTCTCGAAAAGCATCTGGTAATAAGCGTAATATAAACAAAAGCGAGAATAAAAAAAATTTCGACCCCTCGAATACAACACACAGACACACATCTCAGTGATTCGTGTATATGGACAACGTTTCATTAAATTTATTTCTTTATTTATTTATTTTTTTGTTGCATTTATTTCTTTTTTCTATACGTATATATGCGTGCGCGAGTGTGTATACATAATAAAGTGAAAGTAATATTTTTCAGCGAACACACGCGCAACATGCAGCGGCGGCGACGACACGAGAGTAAAAATGTCCATGTAGCTGAAATGTTTGTAGCTGAATTTAGAACCGGTACCAAGATGGCGTCTGAAGAGCCATGAGGATTTTGGTCCTACCGGTAGCGGGTGTGGTGGCGTGTCGATGCGATCCAGGTTTACGAGCGAGTACACCTTGTTCGAATACGTGTCCTCGTTGAGCGAGTTCACCAGCTGCATCGAGGCCGACCTTGGATATGGCGCCTCCCTCGATCAGCTGCCTCGAGTGATCGTCCTTGGCAGCGTTTTTGCCTCGAACTTCACCCTCTTTGTCCTTAAGCGTGATATATTGATAGAACTCCTTCTTGGGATCTTGACGCTTGCGACCCCAGACGGTGAATGGCTCCGGGACTAGGGATGGTCGTGGCACCAACGGTACCTTATCCCATGGCACCGAACTCTCCTTCTGTAACGAGCGTTCCAGAGCTTCCTTGTATTGTATCTCCATCGGCTTTTCCATCATTACGTAGCGCACTTTTTTCGCCTTATCACTTTCGCTACTTTTTTCTCTCTTTTTTTTTTGGCGTTCTTTTATTTTTCTCTCTTTAGATTCGCAGACTTTTCCGCAATTCTCGTTGCGCCGTGCGTCGTGACGTCTTCACTTCCACACCACTCCTCGACTACTGTATGACCACGATGCCGAGGCCTATCCGAGACGCCGCAGACATATAGAACGCGCGCGAGAGAGAACGAGAAATAACAGCGTAGAGAGCGAGAGAGAGAGAGAGAGAGAGAGAGAGAGAGAGTGAAAGAGAGAAAGAGAGCTTGGTGGTATTCTTAGATGTTGGAACCGCGGCCTCGCGCCACTGCCGCGTATATTAATACAGCGCACCGGCTAAGACCCGACGAGCTCGAGAGGAAGAGAGACAGAGGAAGAAGTAAATGGCTTGCAAGGGGAATGCGATATTGAAATTCGAGGAAAGTTTAAATTCGCGGGGGAAAAATTCACGCGGGCTATGGAAGCTCATTGCCAATCGAACGACATGATGATGTATGCATGATGAGAAAATAATAATTCGACACCGGTATATAACGGTTCGTGCCTACAGCTGAACCAACGATCGATTCCACTACGCGGAATGAGAGCCCCTTCCGCATAAACAAAACCCACACACACACATATATATATATAAATAAACTAGAGCATCAGAAAGATATCGCAGTTATAATATAGAACGCTCAAAGCTTTCCGATACAGATCGAACAATGCAGTTTTAGCATCGTAGAGCAGATCTTTGTCGATGCGTAAGCGTACGAGGAATCAGTTGCATATCCAGAATTTGAATTTCTCTCTTACAACTTGCACCTGCGCTAGAAAGAGAAACGAGGATAACCAATCTACGAGTACTTTAATTCGCGCTGCTTCGATTCCCTCTTCGGTGAGAGAGACAGAGATATTTTTCGATATAAAGCTCAGCGAGCTTTTGGTACATATATATATATATATATATATATATATACCGATAGGCGGAAGTTGAATAAAAATTTTAGAACCCTCGTCGTGAAGCAGCTTCGATGGTTCATTTCCTTTCTGTGCAGCAAAGAGCGCGCGGAAGGAATTCTCTGATGCACTACGAGAGCGATTCGAAGTTTACTGTTTCACAAAAGACAATATGCTTTTTTTTTCAATTCAGCTCTGTACACACCCACGCAATAGAGAGCTTCGTTATTCGATATGCTTTCAGAAGGAAGCCCGGAGAAAAAAAATATACACCCCAAAGCGTCTCGTAGCTCTCTTTTCTGTACGCGACGAAGGTAGGATGCGTCGAATGTATTCGATTTGAGTATTTGATTTGAATTACGTTCGCACGAGTCGAGTCACGCTCGGCGGTACATTTTATTAATACGCGCCCGATTCTCCGCGTCTGTCCATTATTTTTGATCTTTTTCAAATGTACGTTGGAATAAATAGAAAATTGGCAAGCGAAAGGAGTGCGCAGTTGCGCAGGATCCTACGGCTAGCAATTAAATTTATAGCCGATTGTGTTTTCGCGGATCGATCGGTAAATAAATCGGAATCATCGATTTCCATCAATTACGGCCAAGCGAATACTTGTGATGCCTTCGAATTTAAACAGTCGTATACGAAAGTGGACCATTCATCGCCGAGATAACAAGGTGGAGTAAATGTGACTCGGCAATAAATTGCCGGTAACTTTAGGATCGAGACCCGTGCCAATGCCTGTCCATCGCGATTACGAGCACGAGAAATTCCAACATAAAAAGCTCTATAATATTATAAATGAAATATTCGCTGTATCGGAGAAAGAGCACGCGGAGAGACTCTAAAAAGGTGGCATGAGTCAAAATCGTAAACAAAGAGCTAAATTTATATTCCGTTTGCTCGAGTATAGAGCGGAGAGAGAAAGAGAATCGAAGCTTTATGCCTAGACACCATTGCTCGAGCTTTCGCTTAGATATAGAAAACGCGTCAGCGCACAACCTTCTCCGATCCACTCGCATATATCAACGATATTCCAATAAAACTCTCGGAGTATACAGGTCGCTTTGCTTTCGGCTTCCGTCTGCGAGCTCATACATAATTCGGCTCTTGCAAGCTCGAAGCGCGCGTTTTTTCAAATGCGCGCGCGCATGAAATAAAGCACCGGACGGTGACGTAGAAGAAGGGCAGAGAGTGAGAGAGAGAGAGAGAGAGAGAGAGAGAGATTTCTCTCGTGCGCGTGCGCGTACGTGTACGATACGCCATGCGTCTAAATTAGGATAGCGTAACGCAACACCGACGCCCGACATTCCTACTGCCCCACTACTCATCTCGCAGTAGGCTCATGCTGTACTACTGTTGAGCTTCCGAGGCTAGAGCTTTTATATACGAGTCTGAGCGCGTCGAAATTTTGAATTTTCACAATGTCCCTTTGCGCGTCATATTTTTCACCTTTAGTGACGACGCGAGCGGTTGTTTTTCCTTTTCAACCCCGAGATATGTGTATTTACGTAGACCGTATGTCCGAGCTTTGCTTCGCGCCTTTATAAACATGTGTATAATTCCTGTTGGCTCTCTCAATGAAATTATAGGCTAACACTCCGTTAACGCGAGCGATTTACCGCGCGATTTTTCAACTGCAGGATGCTACCTCGTCTCTCTGGAATATGTCGCTTTTTATGTATTTATGCTTGTGTGTATGTGTGTGTATGTGTACGTACACATATCTAACAGCTGCTCGCGAGTCACGTTAATTTTCGATCATAATTAAGAGTACCTCATTAATTTGGCATCGATCCGGAGAATGAAATTTGCCACTTTGTTTCTCAATGGCTTTGGGTTCGATTCAATCTATACGACTCGGATTCCGCGTTATTGGGGTTTGCGCGTCGAGCGTACTTGGGAATATTGCCGAGCTGCCAGAAACGAGAGGAAAAAAACACGTTGTATTAGTACACGGAGAAAGTCCTTCGTTTACGATTAGCTAACTCGCCAAGCGATATTGCAAATTTAAACGAGACAGCACACACATATATATATATATAGTTATATATATATATATATACTGTTTGATTAGAAGTTTACGTATATATATATATATATATATATATATATATATATACGTAAACTTCTAATCAAACAGTTCGCCGACAGCTCTGGCACCAGACATCGTTTATATGCAGTGAATACGAGGAAAGAAGATTGAAAACTCAATTAAATCAGTCAAAAAAATGAAGAAACAGAGATCGAGGCCACGAGTGGAGAATCAAAAGGGGAAGAGAAAGAGAGGGAGAGACAGACAGAGATGGAGAGGTGAGGTTTGAGAGCGCGCCGAGCGTGTATTTTCAGCGATTTTGACTTTGGCTTTGAAACTCGAACTTCGCATCGATAACTTTTCGACTTTGACAAGCCTAGCGTACGCGATAAGCTACTACATATATCGACAGCTCACCGACGTAGCTTTCACCATTGCAGTATTGATTGTAACTTCTATATATCCATTTCTCTCTCTCTCTCTCTCTCTCTCTCTATCCTCTTTCAGTTTAATCCATATGCACTAGCACATCGGTGTCATCGAAGGAGCTAAGAATTTTCAAAGTCCCGGAAAATGGCTTGCGCTCGCGGTTCTCTCGCTCTTTCGTACTCTCGGCGCTATGAATAGCCGTCTCTTATTTGACCTCGTGCTGCCCTCTCAACCCTATTTATAAAGATTTCGAATTTCTCAAAGTATTTACGCGTCGAAAGCTTGCGCCAGCTTTCTACTCCTTATATTCTTATTGTTGTTTACGAGTTGTGCTTTTCCTGCGCGGGGGTAGCTCGAACTCGATTATCCTTCTTGTCGTCGTTTATTAATATATGTACGTGTATATAAACTTTTTTTTTTTTTTATTTACTGTCGTTTCGCCATGCCATCTGCAATGGACAGAATTTTCCCGCGGCAATGGGTTTGTTGTTTTTACAACGAGAGCAGTCTCGCTAGTTTTTAAACGCGCTCGAGCTTTAACGGCGCGTAAAAAATGCGCCCGACCTAAAGCTCGGGACTTTCAGTTTTGCTAATTATATTGCATTAATACAGTGTCTATATCTGGACGTCTCATTATGGCTTCGTTTAACTTTGACATAACCGACGAGTTGCTTGCGCGACACGGGGGGTGTCTATTAATTGTCAGGCGGTGGCGAATAACAAAATTGCGGAATCGCATCGTCCGGATTAATTGCTCAACGGATGAATTATATTCGGATATTCTAAAGTCAACCTCATTCGGGCCGACCGATGTCTGTTTGAGATATCACTGTGTATACACATTGGATTAAACTACCGGCGGGGGAGGGGAGAGTAACTCCAATGAATCACAAACATACACCTGTTACGACAATTGCAGAGGTGTATCTGTGTATATTACGTATATATATATATATATATATATATATATATATATTGAATAGGTATACACATACATGCGATCATTGCATTTCTAACGTGAAGTTGATGCTTATATACCCTCTAATCTTGGTACCACACGTTTGCACACCTATATATACGTGCGATATCATATAGCGAACATGATGAAACGTTCCATAAATCAGCCGAGAGTGAGTGATGGGTTAGAGACACACACACACACACACACACGCATACACACACGGACGCGCACACGCACGTACGTTTATATTTATATAGAGTGAATTATATGCACACGCTGCAACTCCAGGCAAATTCTGTTTTTAAGAATATCGGATGACTACGCGAGTAGCCCTATACAGTGTGTGACGTGCAATACAATATATGTATACAGATATACACACACATACACACGAACGTAAGAACGTGAAAAAAATCATGCGTAAATTTAGACTTCTCATTCGACTTGTGAATTTACTCCTTTTTTTTATTTATTTTTCTTCCTTTCTTTTTATGCGGGGGGTGGTGAGAGGGGAAGGGGGGAGCTTTCCTTCATTTGCACTGCACGTAATTGCAACTCCCTTCGATAATGGCCGTGATGTAATGAGTCGTAAAAGTGATGGGCATGATTGCGCTGATTATATGATTATATGATTACATTGAACGTTCAACGAGACACCGAGTGCACGCATTCGGAGCACAATGGGGGTGTGGGCGGTGGCGGTTGGTAGTGGTAGTGGTGGTGGTGGTGGTGGTAGTAGTGGCAAAAATAAAGTCGTTAAAAGGTTCACATATATAACAACGAAATAGTAGTAGTAGTACATAGTAGTGGTCGGAGTAAAGTGTGGAAGTTTGATTTTTGCGTTTTTTTTTTCTTTTCTCCAAAACGTTCTCGTCGATTGACACTTATTCGTTACACTTACGTTTCGTTATAGATCTCATGCTCATTAATTAATTAATTAATTTATTTTTTTTTACTTTATATCGTGAAACGTGTTGCTTACAAGTCCTGACGCGGGACGAGCTTTCGTGACAATGAATTTTGAGCTTGTGTCAATCGAGAGCGAATTCGAGAATGACAGAGTAAAATAACCTAGGTCCTGCAACTGTCAGTATCTCTTTAGTCGCGAAGAGCCATATTGCACGCCAATAATAAATCTCCGTACTTTTCGTTTGTGATTTCTATCGAGACTTTAATTGCGAAGTTGAAAGACAACGGCAAATGGGCGTAATGTGAAATTTCATTTTCAACCCTCTATAGAGGGGTTCTGCGTAAATAAAATGTTCCGCGAATGCGCGCTTGAATCGATCGCAATTTAATCGCGAGTGACTTTACAGCGAATTAACGATTGAAATTTCGAGTTTATTACAATAACGTGTATTAGTTGAAATTAAAACTGAAATTCATATTGGAAATGATAGAAGAATACGTTTTCGTTATTGTTAAAGAATAAAAAGAAAAAATATCAATTTTCATGCACTTTCACGAAACGACTGTCGATAAATTTCTCTTTTGAAAGGAAAATTGCGGTCAACAGCGTGTAAAAAAAAATAATAATAAAAGATAAACGTTCAGGGACGCTCAAATTCTGACATTTGCGACAGGTGTGTCCTGTTTGACTCGTTTGAGAACTGTCAGCGCAGTACCTAGCGTTATCTGAATTCCTCCGAGGTCCGCCGGGATTCCCGTCTTTGTACGTTTTGCAACGAAGTTTTAGCCGTCAAGTTGACAAAGCTCGATTGTTAAAAAAGAAAACCGCGTCCCGGTGCAGATTCGACGGATATTTCCGGACCGATCGGCGGGCGAAAAAAAAAATTCACTCGCGTAAAATTTCGACGGTGAAACAATGTACACATTGGAACGACGAGTTCTTTTTTTATTTACAAAAATACATCACTTCTGCAGAGACAAATCGAACTTAACTGCATAACAATCGAAGTTCCAAAAAAAAAAGAAAAAACGCGGAAATTTCAAACTCGCGAGCGCGCGCGCTTTAGACATCGAGCGACATTGACGTGACTTTGCCGGGGGACCTCGAAAGAGCGAGCCGAGTTTAATAAAAAAAAATTGCGAGAGAGAGAGAGAGTGAGTACGTAAAAAAAGACGAAAAGAGATAGAAGACAAAAAAAGGGATGATAAAGAGTACAAAAAAATAAAATAAAGAAAAATCGTCAACGACTCGTGCGTTGATGATGTATACTAACCGTTACGCTGTAGGATGACACGTATGGCCGGGATGATGAGTAGGGTCGTCGGGTTGTGTAGAAGTCGCTCTCGTAAACCATTTTCGTTTCTCTTTTACTTTGCTCTGGTTGCGATTAGAGTCTGAAGACGCCGCTTCTATGTAGCTACCGGTGTGCGGTGTGTGTTTTGATGTATATATATAGATATATATACGTGTGTGTGCGCGCCTTGGGCTTCTGCGATCGGCACGATGGCGGGAACGGAAATAAAAAAAAGAACAACAAAATAAACGGCGGCGTCGGTGTCGAGAATCTGTGGCGATCTCTCCACTAGGGTTTAGCGAGATGCGACCGCGGTAAAAGTTCGTACGGTTCTGGCCGATTCGGTGCCTGCTGCCTGGGAGTAGACGACGAGGTTCTACTCTCCGCGTTCGCCTTCCCTCTCTTTCTTCTATCTCACTCTTTCTCTCTCGCATAGCCAGCCAAAAGCTTATTTCAACTCTATAACCAAGACGACGAAGACGACGACGGGATTGCGTCATTTTTAGACGCCCTCTCATTCTTTCCTCTCCCTCTTGCCTCGTTCTTTTTCTCCCTCTCCAAGCGTCATCGGCCGATTTCTATCTCTATCTTCTACTCTCTTTCTTTTTTTCCCTCTCTTTCTCGGCCGTTCTCCCTTTTTTCATTGCGCCCGTGGTTATAGAGCGCGCGAACGATGCATCGGAAAAAAAAAATAGAATTCGTGCTAAGGTTACCCACCCGCGTAAGGAGCTTTGCAAGCTCGGCGAGCTTTTTTCCGCGCGCTCGCGAGTCTCGCACGCTCCAGCGATATATCGTCGCGCGTTAGAGAGAGACTTGGTCCGCGCGGAGAGGGAAGGGACATATAATGTACGGGAACGAAAGCGATATACGTTAAAATGTAATAGCGGCGATGCGTTATACATTTTCCGCTTCGCTTTTGCTAAATTATGAGCTGAATGCGGTTGGAGGCAATTTTTGCACGAGGATCGCCATTACGGAGAGATGGATGGCGAATTTTTTTTTTTCTTCCGATGGAGGACTTAACATAATTGAAGTATTTGGGATATTGGTGCATTTTGACACGCGTCACTGCGACTGCTTTATTCCATTGTCGATGAATGTTTAATTATGCACAAAGACTCGTTCTCGCGTAGGTGTGTGGTTCATTTCAAAAGAAATGCTTTATCGCGTCAAATTTACTCATATATAATTGCACTGGAGCTTCTCGTATGCTCGAATTTCAATCATACGTGAAATTCGCCTTTCACCTCTTTGTCGTGCCTGTCCGTATTCATTTGATTAAAGGAGCTTGCGAGAATAATAAACGAACGAATTCGAAAGAACGATTTCTAGATTCTTCCGGTCGGTTTCATAATAATAACCGCGTATATATGCATTCTACGCTACCATAGAGCGATTGAACGAATAAAAAACGATAGATATATACATATGGGTCATTCTCGGACAGATTGACCAGACAACAATTTTTTAATTTCGGATTGGTTCTATATCTACTTTTATGAAGTTTTTTAGATTTTTTTATGAAGATTTTTTAAGTTGCAATATGTCAAGATTGGCATTTTGTGTAAATTTTCGAAAAATTGGTATGAAAGTGAAAAAATTCGTGAACATGCTATGCACTGTTATAAAAGTGTCTACGAAGTTCTTAAGTTGGAAATGAAGTTGTATTTCTAGTTACAAATGAAGATATCGTATAAGCTGCGTATAATATGTATTTCTCAACGTAGGTCCAGATTTCCAATTAGAAACACAACGTGATTCCCAACTTTAAACCATCGAGGATACTTTTAGAAAGATGTAAATCACCCTCATGTATTTATTGAGTTTGATATCAATAATTTTCAAAGCTGAATTTAAAGATTGAGCATTATCTTTGATATTATAGGGAAATAGTACAATGATTTATTCGTTGAATTTATTTAGTGCACTTCAAATCATTACTTCTGTGAATAGATATTTTAATTTGAATACATTGGCAATGGTACCAAACATCTTCATGAAGTCTTTGATGTTACTATGTATATTAGGTTTGCCTATTCAAACCTATTCAAAACTAAATTTCAAGATTAAAATAACTTAAAAAAAAAAGATTTTGGTGTAATTGTTGTTAAATAATGTGGTAGTTTATTAGTTTACCGCAGCGTCCACATAAACGTATAAATGCCACAGACAATACTGAGCTTTTATATCGATCGAGACTTTTTCTTACTAGCGATTGAAGCTTTTCCAAACTAACTTTGAAGATTTAAATGACTTTCGACCACAGACTTCGGTGTTATTGTTATGAAATAGTGCAGTGATTGATTAGTTTGGTTTATCGTCAACCTGGACTAACATAAATGTCATTGCGTATGAAGTGAACACATATTTTCTTATAAATATTAGGAAAATTGCTAGAAATAGAGCTTGATTCCGAACTTCTGATCTTAATATACACTTTTGTATTGATGCAAGGCATGCTGAGAACTCAAAACTGAATTTGAAGATTTTGATGACTTAGAAGATTATTATGATCTATATCTACAGATTCCACACTATTTCACAACAATAACACGAAAATCTTTTGTTTAAAGTCGTCCAAGTCTTCAAAATAACGTTTTTAAAGGTTCGACCATTGGTAGCAACAGAAAAAATATCGGAGGGTCTCAATTGGTGATTCAATTTATGTTTTTAATTAGAAATCTGCATCAATATGGAGATACTTATATTTTGCGACATGATAGCTCATACGATAGCTTCATTTCCAACTCATCTTATTTATAAAATTTACCTCATTTTGCAACAGAAGTCCCTTTTGTGTTTTTAGTAAGAAACGCTTCCCCGAGAAGCTACAATTTTTTGAAAATAAAATTTAAATAAATTGGTAAAAATGCCAACTTTCAGATACCGTTACTTAAAGAACCTGCATAGAAAGATTCAAGAACGTAGATAAAGTACCGAACAAAATTAAAAAAATTTTTATCCGATCGATCCGTCAGAGAATAGCCCATATACATACATATATATATATATTTGAAATGTAACAAAATCGCGTGTGAACCGGAAAAAATAGCGAGCGAACGAAACAATTCATCGGCGGCGCCAATTTCGCACACCCGCAGAACGAGCTTTCCGTTCAACCCCGTAATAAAGCCGACTGGTATATAGCAGTAGAATATAGCTCGCGACATCGTCGGTCGCGGTCGCGCGTGTGGCTGTAAATATAAAAGAGTCGCGTTCCAAGCAGGCCAAGGTCCTCCGAAATTTTGTAAAACGAGAGCAGAACGTTACATTGAAGAACGTGCTTTTGGTAAGGCTAGATTTTGCGCAACATATCTATGAAGCTTATGAACGTATTTTTACATTTGTAAAAATCGAAGAAATTTTTTTTCGCGCCTTGTGGACACTGCATCGCGCCAGAGCGAGCGACAGAGAGAGAGAGAGAGAGAGGGGCAAACGGCGCAGTATATTAGTAAAGCTTTCGCGAGAGACTATTTTTAGCGAGCCGGATGATCGTAGCCAATTATAACGGGCGGAAGGATGATTAATGCTTTATTTAGGGCCGATTCGATTCTAGAGCTTTTACTCATCCTGGTGTTCGTAAATAATCGGGGAATTCCTTTTTTGTACTTCTCTTGCTTCGCGTTGGACTATTGGGTTGTTGTCGATGCGAAATGTCGAACTAATTATAACTAATTTGTATTTTCGGTAGTTTAATTGTCTTTTTTAGTGCTTCTCGCGCAGTAGCTTGTATTTTTGCGTGAATTAAAAATAGTCCATAATTTTGTCAACATATTTACGGGAAAAGCATACTGACCGCTTTTATATTTAATTCGATTGCGAACAACTTTGAGTATTTTCAAGATCGAGAACGTATACAGATTTAGAAACGAAAATACTTTTCGTCTGAGCGACATTTTTTTCTGATGTATAGTATATATATATAATATAGAAATATCAGAGGTAAAAATCCTTGTTGCTGTTACATGTATAATATTGTTAAACGAAAGCCTGTGAATTGCATGCATCAATATCTGAACATTTTGATATTATTCACCGATCCGATGTTCGAATAAAATTTCAATTTAACGCGTAAACGTTTGTTAATAAGATGAACAATTTTATTCAATCTGAACAGTACAAGGCATACATTAAACTTCGAACATACGGTTCAGATGTAAATAATTTTTTTTTTTTATTTAAAACACCGACTACCAATAACGATTTCTTCATGGGAATAAAACGCAGACGCAATCGCACGAATGAAATATACGTAAACGACAAATTAAAGAAGAATTTATACGCGGATGGGACACGCTATGCGCGATGAGCCACACACACTTTAATGCATTCCTGGGCATCGGTCCAAAAATTTTCATAATATTTAACAATCATTGGATAAACACCAGGGTCTGGTTGCAAAACATGACATTGCAGTTTCAGAAAACATTAACCCCTCTATGACGCGAATCCGTTTTATATTCCCTTCAGGTATTTTTATTTTTCTAAGCCTTGGGTGAGTCGTACCTTCGGGTGTGTCGAACAGCTCAATTCGACGTTGAAATTTGTCAAAGAAAAAAGGTATACGAAATCTCGATGACTAATCAGGTACTTAATTGGTACAGTGAATCATACCAATTAAGCTGTAGATAGTTTCTTCCTTACTTCGTCCTATAGTCGTGTGAAGTAACGCATTATTCAATGGTACACTCATATCTGTAACGAGCCGTCTTGTCGCTAACAGCCAGTAAAAGGGATGCGACGGTAAATAAATAAATTAAAAAGAAAATTGTATATTTAGTTAAAGTTACTTATAGCTCTTGTTTGTTATTGATCAAACGAAATTACGTATAGCGAACATTGATTGATTTAAAGTGCAATAGCATTTCTGCAAGTAAACAGTATATCGACTGATATACTATTTTAGAGTGCAAAGTAGCAACTGTATATCAATATATGAAATACTTGAATGATGCCAACAAGATATATATTTCAATGCACGTATCGAAATAGTATAGGAAAGTAGGAGTTCGATAAATTTGTTTATGTTTAATAAACTTCCACTTGATTTAAGACACGGTTCAAAGCTTGTAAAGTACACGTAATATATAAGTTACCGATAAATTGCCTATGAATATCGGAAACCGGAAGGTTTTTAAACATAAAAATGAGGAAATTTTTCTAATATAAATTTACGATCTAATAAAGTATATTGTTTATTTGTCAATTCGCATAAATAAATAGCGCTTTGGGCGCTGATACTTCGCAAATAAATTATTCACGCACGAATCGCCATTATTTATTGGGAACGATTGACGTGGATTTATTTTATCTATCGATTAATATAATATTTTATGAACACTATCGAGTACATATCTACGTTAACTTTACGTTACAGTTACAAATTCAATTATAATAAATAATATTCCTCTACGAGTACTCGAGATGGGGAATATCAAACAGAAATGATAACGAAAACGGCTAATTGTTACGACTGCATCGAACCCAGCGTATTCTCTCATTTTCATGCACCGCAATCGCTTTAAAGGATGACCATCAATTAAACGTATAAAAAAAGAGCTGTAACCAGATCCCAGAAATCCATCATATCCAATATTTCGGAAGCTTTTCGTTAAATTTCAAGAGTGATTTCGTTCCAAAGCATTCTCGAATGATTAAGCGCAGAAAACGCTTGCTTTATCATAAATAATGCTGTTTCGTGCATGTAACAATAGCGCTCTGTTGTAGCTAATGTTAGGCGCATTAACTAAGCGACGAAAAGCTCTACACTGTACGATTATATACCAACGAATATAGATTCGCAGGTATAGACGAGGCAGTTTCTCAAGTCGGCGAAGCTTGCGATCCGTCGTAACGTAGTCGCGGTACGAATGAAATCCGCGAGATGTCGCTAGAACTTCCTTCTCTCCGCGCATTCCACGGCGTCATTCAAATTTCGAGCTTAATCGAGTCTGCGGTCTTGGGCAAGTAGACTTGCGCAAGTTCAGTTGGACCGCCGGCAGTTATGATTTGACGGAAGCTTTCCAAGTGCTCTACGTTATGAGTCTGTTTGTGATTTGATTCTTTAAAACTAGACGAAATTTTATTAAGATTACTAAACGCGGTCGCGTAATTGTGCATATCTTTGAGAAATATTTTATCACTAGGCACGAAAATGGGATCCTTAACTTTAGTTAGCTATTCACGATCAGTGTCACTGCCAGGGTAGAAATAGAGCAGACTTATTAATATTATGAAGCTTTGAATGTTTCTTACTGACAGTTTTGATGACTCTTTGCAACATTTGTGTAAATTTCATTCCGCTCACAAATATAATGTAACTTTGAGATTAAAAAAATATTGAAAAATATGGAAGTTGATGTTATCATCCTGTGCAGAGATATGATTTCTGGTTTGAGATTCCAAGCTCAAATGATATTATTTCGATTTATACTTGTTTACATATATTAATTAATTACATTAGTATGTTCAATTGTAATGGAGAATCGATAACTCATACGTTAATTTATTTGCAAAGAAAAACAATAAAATACAAAACATTATTATAACATCAACTTCTAGTAGGCCTTGATAAATAATACTTTACAGTTCAATTTTTTAAACGAAAAAAAACGTTATAATTGTAATGATATTTAAATAGCTATATTATTTATATTATTTATATGAATGCCAGTATTAATTTTTCTCAATACGTTTTGTACATTTCTTTCACGGTACAGAGACACTGATAAAAAATTAATTTAAATAAATTTTAAATAATTATAATACTTTGATCACGTCAATGACAAAAGAAAATTAAGAAATAATATACCATTCTTTTACAATGAAATTGTTTTGCTGCCGTTTTTTTATAGTTCTTGTCTACTAATGGACAAGTGTCAACTGCAGTTGCTCATTTATCGATGCCTTACGTCCAAACTCTTCGGGAGAAAATATTTTCCTACTTTACAATTTATCGAAAAATCTTTGCAGATTAATTGTGTACATAATTAGCTGTATTTATTAGATTTATTTATGAAATTTTAAGCAATGCATGCGTATCAATCTAGTGATTTTTACAGTAGTACTGTCTGTTCTTTGAGCAAATTTAAGTCGAATAATTGTAATAAACCGTGCAATGTACATAACAAAGAAAAAAATACATTTTTAATTATTATGTACTACTAAGCATCATTATTCATTGTTTTTGCAAAATTGAGTTCGTTAATTTTTTAACGAAATGTTGTACACGTGTAACCATCGACGAGTCCATTATTCGTAACGGTCCTTTGTATACGTAGGCCCTTCACCAGTTCAAAAATCGGAAAATTTTTTTATTAAATTTCAAGTGCAAAACTCAAAATATAAGTCCATCATGTCACCACTTCCATAGATTTCAGGAATCAGTCATACTTAAATAACTTTTTTAATATGAGATAATCAATTTAAAAATGTAATTCGATTAAAAAAAAAGAATTTTTGTTTAATAAAATTGATTATAACTTTTTAAATACGGAGTAATTACTACACTTAAGGTCAAATTAAAAAAGTACAAGTCATTTTACGTTAGAAACTATGGGTTTGATTGTTTTCTGCCGTAAATAGCTTGTTCCAATCTTGAGCTGAAAATGGGCTTCGAAATTGCGACGTTTGGATGTTAATGGGTTAATTAGGGATTGTGAAATGCTATTTTATAGTAATGAATGAAAAACATTCAACTAAACCGCTAATCGGTTTGTGTCTTTTCATACTCATGTACAACTACTTTTTGGCATATTTAAAATATTTCGCAACCGAGCAATAACCTTAGTGGGTTACTGTTTACTTACCAGAGTATGTACAATATAATGAATATATATATGCATATATTCATATTCAATGATTTCACTATTTCGGTCTGAAAAATTTTGATATTACTATAGTTACATATTTATGGGTCATTCTTTGATAGATTGATCGTTAAAAAGTTTCGTTTTCTTCTAAATATTTTTAAACTGTTCTTTGGCACTGAATGTGAGTCAAGCTTGTAAGTGTCAAAAATAATACTTATGAGGTAAATATTGGACACTTTAATATGAACATCAGGTAAACCGCTAGAGAATTTTATTTGTAGCTAGAAATAGAGCTTGGTTTCTAAATTGAGATCATAGCTTAATGATTTTTTCATCATGATCGAACCTTCTCAAAACTGAAATTTAATTATGAATTTTAATTAGCTCTGTTAATTACATTCTTTATGTATTTAATATTGGCGTTGTATCCATGGTCACACCTTTAATTTGAGCTTTGTTTAACATCTTCGATGATCACTTATTGTAACTCAGTCTTCGTAAGGTTAAAAATGAAACGATAAAGAGGATTTTTAATCGAATAAGCAGAATAAAATTTACACGATTAATTGTAAAAATAGTGAGTAAGTCAGTTTTTATCTTTAATAATTTATCTATTTATTTGAAAAAATTCCCTACATATATATGCATTAAATTTAGTATCTTAACTTTTGTACCAGAAATAAATGTAGCAAACAATACTAAAGAAATTATAATACCGGTATTCGATGGTATAAAAGGTTTAAAAAATAATCACGAATTTATATAAATATTATAATTTTATAATTTTATATAGAGTATACACTTAAGCCCTTCCTTGAATTTTGAATTAAAGAGCATTTGTGACAATTTTCAGTTCAATGGGTCCATTAATTCATTTTGAACTTTACGAAGAGATCGTCGTCAAAGAGACTCAAAGATGTCAACCAAAGCTCTAATTAAAGGTTAAACTATGTTCATGTTCAGTATTAATAGATAAAGAATGCAATTAATATGACTAATTAAAATTCTTACTTGTAGGTACCCTCTCACAAGGGGGCAAGACACCTTTGAAATGCAAATTACTAAATTCAAAATTTAAAATATTTTATAAAAAAATAATTATAATTTACACTGATACTAATAATAGAAGATAGTTTTTTTGTTTGCCTTCAATTTGAAAGGTCTAGCTCTTCTATAAGTCCCTTCGATATCTAGTTACAAAAGAAAGTTGAAAATTCACTCATCATAGGATTTAAATTAACTACCAATTTTGAGCTCAATCTATCCATTGGTTAACTTTGAATCCTACGGTGAGTAAATTTTCTACTTTATGTGACAACTAGCTATCGAAGGGACTTCTAATACTAATAATTACAGTGTTATAAATATTTAAAATTTTCAATTTAGTAATTTGCATATCAAAGGCGTCGTTGGCCCCTTAAAAATTTCATAAAATAAATAATTCTCCCTAATAATTAGACCAAAATAAAAAAAAATTGCAAATTATATAAATTGTGCGAACGGTATAGTTTTCTCTTTTCAAGATATAAATCGACTGAAAGTAGATGCGTAATCCTAAGATTATATACGCATTTCATGCTTATTCACCAGACAAGCAAAAAAACTGTTGAACCAAAATAAAAATTACATGATATAAAGAAAAAGTATAATTTGAATGCAAATACGTTTACTATGATTGACTAATGCTTTTATTGTGTAACTTGCGGTATTGCTCCCCTATGCTATTACTGATGCTAACCCTAGTGGATTTACTCACTGCTATAGCCATTAGTGGTCAACTGTCCGTAGTATATCTGCACATCTATTTTCCAGTGCAGACGCTGTTGCTGATGTCTTATGTCCAGAATTTACTACTGCTACTATTTAAGCAATATCTATTGCATCTGCGTCTATGCGCGTCTATCTACTGTTACGATTGTTGCTGAATTCTTTATGGTGATATGTATGAAGTTTTACCAAAACTAACCGTTTAAAAATAATATTACTTTTTTCAAAATTTGCAGATATAGAATCACGTTTAAGTCTTACCGGGATAAAGACAGAACATTTCCATTGTTTATATTGGTCCTTTGAGAACTTGCGTTTGAGATTAGGATATTTTCAACCAAGATGAGTGGTTCCTCCGACTTTCCCTTAAATAAATTACCGTCCTGATATTGACTGTATTTTGGAGTACATTCTATCTATTTTCTCTTGGGAAATACATACGGAAGTGCAGCTCACTCAAAATTTCACATTTTTACTTTTTTATTTTATCTATAAAACATGAATAAATATAATAAATAATATAAAATAATTCTTTTCAAGATAGATCGATGTACCGACTAATAATATGATTTTAAGTCTATGCGTATCAATTGGTAAATCATAAATGTGAATGAAATCTTGTATTGAAAACTCTATTCTTAATATATAAATATATATATAGAGAGAGGTGAGGTGTAAATAAATATAAAACATGGATTTTTTTAATATAAATTATTTATGTACAATATTTACAAACACAGTCAGTCGAGTAGCTATAAATAGTTTGAATGTTTAAAATTTGCTTCTGTTTCGTAAATTTCATTTCACATCCTTCAGTTCTTGCAATCATAACTTTGATTTTCACTCAATACTTTATCACACGTTTCTTTTTAAATACAACTTTCTTGGACGGTTGTATGTCTAACTATGGTTTCCGTGTAGCGGCTTGGTCTTTGTAAGCTGTAGTACGTCTGGAAAAGCGATGAAAGAAAAATCGTTATACCAGATGATGATAAAGAATTGCCAGATTCTGCTCTAAAAGACATTTTTTACGACTTACGTTTGGCGCAGCTCGAGGATAATCCATGTCCTGTATAATACTCTGAGGCATCTGTTGATCTTCCGCGTAATGCGATCTTCTCGGCAGAGATCCGTAAACGGAAAGTTTTCTATCTGCGAGAAAGAGTTAAGCCACATTTATTCGAGACAACTAGCGGGGAAAATTATGCATATACATATAATGTATAGAAAAAGCGCGGAACTTTTGAATTTTGAATTTTGTTACAACACACGCGGTTCGGGAAAAGAAAGTTAATCATCACGCAGGAGATGCAAAAATGTTTAAATATGAAGTCGTAAAGTTAGAACTCTCCCTTGATACCGTATTCATAAAGCTCTCCATGCTAATGTCCTAAGCTGAGTTAACGCCCGTCCGAGTCCTTTATCTGACAATTTATGCAAAAAGCGTATTCTACCGTAGCACATTAAACATCGCGATATTATATTGAAAAATATATACGTTGGCTGCTTATCCTTATGAATTCGACCGACTGTCAAAATATACTATATATATAATATATCGACATTGAACGGTGGAACCCGACTAAAAGCTCGAACATACAAATATAAATATGGAAAATAATTAATGTCACAAATAAAAAAATAAGCGATTGGAAGATTTGTTTATTAAACTTAACATATTTAATCAATTCAATCGAAAAGTACAAGCTTTAGTTTAGGAATAAAAATTTCTTCTTACTATGGTTTTCGAAATTTTTGAAAGGCAGAAAATTGCATTGCAAAAATTTGAGACTATTCCTTAAGCTTTTTCTAACATATTTTTGTTCTTTAGTAATGTTTATATAAGTCTGAAGCTCTCGAGATAAAATACCGTTGTGATTAAAAAAAATTATTTAAAAAAAGAAACAATCAGTTTTTATAAAGTCAAAACAAAAATGAAGACAACAAATAAATTATTTTCAAAGAAAATTAAAGTTAAAAAACATTTTTTAGTTATTTTTTAATCTTTTAGTTGTGAAATAACGATTGCTCCAATCACATACACGTATATGCCCGACATATAAATATCCGTAAAGGGATATGTCAACACGCTTGCAAAGTTTCCGGTTTTCGATGAAACGAAACGAGCATAAATTCACGCTCGACTATAGAGGTGCTCTGGTAGTCGCCGCCGCACTTGTACTGTATACAGTTGCGAACTAGCAGTGCAGACTAGTAATTTATACGAAGCGCAGGAAACTCTACCTGTATAATTATTGGTCAGCGCCGTCGTGGGTATAAGATCGGGATTTCCATCCTCTTCTTCGCCCTTAACCGCAAATGTGGCAATGGTCGGCTGTTGAAGTGGTTTCGGTTTCGATGGCGAGGCAGCGTGTTTTCTCCACAGCGCCATTAATACTCCGGTCACGATAAGCCCTAATCCGGTAGCCGTCCCTCCCAGGCCAATCAAGATCGGTGATATGTCCAACGAAATGCCGGTTTGCCCTGCGAACAACAACGAAGTGCTATTCCTTCTTCTTTTTTTCTTTTTTGGTTTCGCTGGATTGTCTTCTTTTTCTATCTCCTTCAGTACTAGTGTCGCGCACTTTACGATGCTACACTTTGTAAATTTGCGCTTGCCTTTTCAAATTCGGTAAGTATTTCCTGTATACGCTTGGTAATTTAGCTCGATCAAGCGGGTTCAAAGTAATGTTTACGGGCGCAAAACAAAATGTAGTTCTCAATTATATATGGGTAATTCTATGACAGATATACATTCGTGAACTTTTAATCATGAAGGTTCTAACTTATGGTATGTCAAAGTTGGCATTTTATGCCAATTCTCAAAAAAATTACCCTCTCTAAATTGGCTGGTTTTTGAAATCTTTTTTTTGAATTGTCTGGATTTTCCTCTAAGGCGTCGATATACTTATACCAAACGAAGTGCTGGTGCAGAGTGACCAATATGTCGAGGATTGTCCTCACTCAACTCCGGCTTCGCCAAATCGCCGATCATAAAACGAAGACAACCCGTTCCATATTTTCCAAAGACCGGAAACCGTTCGAGCGCGCTTTTCTAGTATTACGACTACAAAATGTGCACATGCACTTTCAAGAACGTCTCCCACCATTAACTTTCTGGCCTGGCAAAGTCAGATCGGTCCGTCCACTTTTCCGCGCTGTAAAGTTACTTTAGAGCGAACTTTCAATTGAGGTTTAATAGTAATAGTCTTAGAGTAATTATGAATTACCCCCAACTAAGATGGTGTTTTATAAATTAAGAATTAGTACATACATGACTAGGAAACTGAAATAGGAAAAACATATAATTTACATAGTCAATATAACTAAGGACTTACTTTTTATATTCAAAAAATTAGAAAAAAAATTGTTGGTTATTGGAGTAGAGTTTATTAAAATGTCCTAAAGTCAAGTAGAGTCAGCAAAAAATTATACAATTACCGAGAAACTAGTAATAATTAAATAAATCTTTCTAGTAGAACAGTGCGCAAGTATTACTAAATGTAAAGAACTAAATTTTATTGGAATAAATTAAAATAGTATGTCTCAAAATAGTAGAATTGAATAAAGATAAAATGAGAAACATATATTCTTGGTTAAAAAGTTATAGAAAGTCAGATATTTAATATAAATACATTTTCTTCGAATAGACATACAAGATAACCTTAAGTGCAAAAGACTAATTATTAGTTGCACTTAGTATGTAAGTTCCTCTGTTTCTTAGTTCCGAACTTATGTACAAGTAACTTGGACTACCTTTGAAAGGCGTGTACTTTATCAAATATATTTTGCATAATTTAATGTTAACTCACGTGTCGTGTACTCTGGTAAATAAATAAATAAATGTAAATAATTGCGCCGCGTATCAGTTCTATCCTTCGAAAATACCAACCTACATTTCGACACCTGTGAAGAAGAACCACAGCCAACACAAATAATCTTATACGCATACATTCAGATACATATTAATAGATCAATACATCTTTTTATATATGAAAATGTAATAAAATGAAGCGTTTGATTTTTCTGATCTTTTCTTGGACTGGCTGGGTCTTCCTTTTAGGCGTCGTTGTATTCACACATGTAATATAATCGTTATTTTTCAGGACGACCAGAGAAATGCGCTCACCTGTAAATTTCGCCACGTCTTTAAAAGCAATTCCCTCCAAAACAAAGGGATCACTGGACCCTTTAGCGTTGACCGCGTAAACGGAGACGGTGCTTGGTTTATGGATTTGAATCGTCCAATAGGGACTGTTCGACTCCCAGCGTTGTTCGTCCACTACAGCGACGAACTTTTGCGGCAATCCACCGTCGAATCCTTCGACGCAGGATATCCGTATCCATGTGCCGCTTTGATTGTTAGCCGAGCAATTCTGTAACGGCAACGGCTTCACTGCGAGCAAATTATTTTCATTCGTTTTAAATTAATTTTAATTCCACGATTCCAACGTGTAACGGACCAAACGAAATGGTTATATCAAGTGAGTGCGGTAGAGAAGGAATAAGGAGTAAAAGAGATTAAGCATAGTGTTACATCATAATGATTGTACGGATCAGATAGGAATGATCAGCTGATAACAGTAAACAGCTTATAATGAATACCACGATAGGTTAGGATACTATGTGTTTTTGTAATACAATTTTTTTTAAATTAAAAGGTGTTGCTATTACCGACTCAGTCGATATGCCTGAAACTTAATAAGTCCACTGAATAAAACAATACCAAGTATTAGTTGCCCTCTGCCATTAATTTTTCTATTACTATGCTAAATTTCAAAGGAAAATATTTATATTTTTTCAAGAAAAGCTTCAACGAAATGTTGTGGTTACCAATTTTCGTTGAAGCTTTTTTTGAAAACATATGAATATTTTGTTTCAAACTTGATGCAGTGATAGATAGTACCAAAGTAGAGAGCAACTAACTCTTGGTTTTACGTAATTCAGCGGAATTATTAAGGTTCAAGCATTTTCTGCCGTTTTATCGCTGGATTGACTCAGTCGGTAAAGTACGATACCCCCTTAATAACTAAATCGGTGATAGTTTTCATCCAGAGTATCCAAGAATTCGAAATGTGAATTCGAGAATGCGATCAAATATATCGAATATAAAATTATTCAGAAGCGTAACAAAATTGACCATTATTGAAATCGCAACATTTCGAGCCTTAATGAAAAGACCAAACAATTTAAATTGTTTATAAACAGGTAGCTTTATTACTCTTTTTTATCACCGTTAGTACAATAGAAGTTTCACAAATGTTCAATAGCCGGAGTTCGTTACGCGCCTTGCACTTACAATTAACTATTAAATTATTCAGCGGCTCCTCCACGCGCGCACATGAGTTTTGTGCAAAAGCTCGCGCTTACACTTGCCGCGCTCCAAAGACAATATACCGTCCGACGGTAATTTCATAAGAAACACATTGCCCATCTGCGTTATAGCTACGTGAGTTATGCATCCAATTAGCGTAGCCAACCGCGCAAACCCGTAGTAGTCTCGTACGTATATTGGAAGGCGCAAGCAGACAGCTTGCGTCAATTAAGAAAGCCGTATAGGTAGGCGGAAAAATGTTATGTTCGCGAACATCAAATTGTCCGGCACGTGCTTGCTGTAGTAGCGCGTATACCAGTGACAGAAAAGCCCTCGTATAAGCGACATGTTCAATTATGAGTTTAATTAAATTCGACGATCCTCAGCGCGGTTTGCCGAACGATTCATTAATGAAAGTGCTCGCGACGCGGTACCCCAGGTGTCAACTTTATTTTTGTTCGCTTATGCTGTCTCTGACTCATTGTTCTGCAATATTATACATCCTTTTTCCGACAGAACGCATGAGTAGAAGAGAAAACACTCGCGTCAGTGCACTCGGCAAATTTGCCAGTCTCGCTGACGTTTGACTTTGACAAAGACGAAAAATCATACTCGGGTAATGACACGTAATCGTTGGATTTATCGACTTATTTAAATAGCTTCGCTCTATTCGATGCTCGTATTTTCTGGAGATATTAATTTTCGCTGCTTGTTAAAAATTACGCAACGCGAGATTATAATTATAACATAAACCTTGTCGCGCTAAGTTTGCTAATAATGAGCGGATGAAAATAATTATGTTTCGTTGTGTATATTTAGAGAAAGAAACTTTTGCCTTCTAATAAGGAGTTTTTTAAATTTAATTAAATTTATAATTGTGAGTCTCACTGAATTTGATTTTCGATGGGAAAACAAATCGTTATAAAAGCTAATAATTTCAATGTTATAGTATAAATAAATATGTTAAATATGTCTCCGTGTATTTTTTATCATCACCTCATAAATAAGTTCATCGAATACATAATTATATGCTCTAAATATACATATTCATCACATATTATTATTGTTTGATGAATATTTATCAGCTTGACCCTTCGTAAACACCTAATATACCAATGTATATTACTGGAATGAGTGTTTTTGGTGTGATGTGAGTGTTCGAGTACGGTGTTGCAACTTTCTAATAACAATTTCAATAGCTTTTAGATTTCATTAATTATTTTACTAAATTTTTACAAAAATTTTAATGCCTGTGTAATAATTTCCCTTCCGCAGACAGTTTTATCCTGCCAAAAGGTATATCTCTGAAGTTTTTGGTATACGGAATCTGAATGGAAGTCTCAGTTTCGAAGATTCCAAAGCTCAACTTAATTTTCCTCAAACCTGATTTTTTGTTAATCGAAGTACTTCACGGTAAGGTCTGAAAGGAACCAATGGATGGATTGAGCTCAAACATCGTAGTAATACTCTTTGATACACTCCTTTCAGTGTCAATATAGGGGTTTTGAATTGAACGATCGGAACAAATTTGACATTATAAAATCTGTCGATTTTTTTAATAATGAATTAAAAAGATAGTTTTTTATGTTGAATAATTTTTTTGCGCGTTCAATTCTAAATCCCCACATTTATATCAAAACTACTTCATCACAGAGTATAAATACCAATCTTGAGCTCTATCCATCCATCGGTTCACTTTGAATCCTACGGTGAGTGAATTTTCTACTTTCTATTGTAATCTATCTACCGAACTATCTATCGAAGGGACTGACTTATAGAAAAGTTAGGCCTGTCAAATTGAACGTAAAAGTTCTCTGCTCTGATTAAAATAAGTGTAAATAATAATTACGTTGTTATAAATATTTAAAATTTTGAATTTAGTTATTTGCATTCAAAAGGTATCTTGCCCCCTTAAGTTGCCAAGGAAATGTATGAGCGATAAAAATGTAAGCAACGTGTAAATAGACTATAATTCAAAATTACTTCCTCTTGGATTATTCAGTACATTAAACGTATAAATAGATTAAAGTCTACTTACACAGCTAACAATAACAATAATAATAATAATAATAATAATAAAAAAGAAGAAAATAAAATTTATGTGCCGGCCTTTCGTATATAAATTTCTGTACACAATTTACGATTATGATAACGTATCGTGCAAATTTCCGCAAGGCACTCGAAAGAAACTTCTCAGACACTTTTCTCCCGCGTAGTTTCTCTCCTATTTTCAGAGTAAATGTTTAACAGCGTATACCAGCTCTTTCGCTAAGTGCAGACTAGTGCCTGTCGCGAAAAGAGTTAATGCGCGCGCAGGAGAGCGCGAAATTTCAATTATAAATTAGACACTTCTCTCCCACTTACTCTCGTTGACAATAGACTCGCCGATTGAAATTATATAGTACGGTCAAATTCCGTACATAATTCCTAATTGAAAGCGACGTAGAGTCGTACGAAGGAGTTAGCCCGAGGGGCTTTTAATTAAAACAACGAGGCCGAATATTTTGAGAACAAACACTCATGCATATACACAATACACTTACCTGGAGTAGGAACATGATAGAGACATGGTTGTTTGGAGTGACCTACAACGTTACTGGCCCAACAACCAAAGGTCCCATAATCTTCATCTGCTCTCAGTCGGTGACTTAACCGACTGACAGTGTTGTCGCTCGTGTATCTCGTTTCCGAGACGTCTTTCATTTCGCGACTGTTGTTAAAGGTCCAGTGAAAGGTAACCGAGGTTGGACTCGCCTCGACTTCGCACATCAGATTGATGATATCGCGTCTTGAGACGTTCTGCGGTTGCTCGTCCAATTCGCTCACCAACACGTAAGCGTCAGCTTCGTTCAGACTTATTGGACTCAGCTGCTTGCAGATCGGTGCGTCTGTCGGGGGAGCGAATTCGAGAATAAACCTTTTGTTTCTTTTTCTTTAAAACCTACTGGGATACTTCGTCGCTTTGACGAGGATAAGTTTGGAGAGGTAAGTAGAAATTTTCCGCGGCTGCGCAACACTGGTTTATCGTGGCTTTTGCCTATTGTATGCTTTCGAGTGTTCTATATTACATAATAGCAAAAGTTAGATTCGCAGACCAACGTCGTCGCATTTGTCGAGTATCTCGAGTTCTGCAGAAATAATGGCTGAGCACTTTATGCTAATTATAATTCAGCTATTCGAGTTCGCGGATATAATTAACGCTTTAATAAACTTTACAATTATATGCAATAAATTTTGCAGCGAAGTCAACTTTCGCGAAGTAGCTTGGTTTTGAAATTAATTATTGATTTCCGCTTCAGCTTTACAATATCGCAGTTGTAAAGTGGTTACGAGCGTTGTGCAAACATATTTAACAATCTAGATGTATGCATTGAAAATAAACTTTGCTATATGTTTAACATAATTTATTTATATAAATTATATAATTTATTTAAGCAATTTTTTTTTTGTTAAAAGGAGACAATATTTGCTTGATTAGTAAAACAATATTTTGGTTTTAAAAATTATTTCTTACATAAAGCGTTATGTATTTTACAAATTAAAAATGGGTATTATAAAGTGTCTTTGTTTAAGTGAGTATAATGTAATACTATTAGAAAGCTAAACTGTTTTTCTTAAAAGTAGATTAAAAACATAATTTAACATTTATTATCCTGTGTAGAGATAGGAGTAAGTTATATATTGGGCCATCGTATTCAAAATTTATCTTAGGTATCTTCTGGTATAAATAATATAATTGTTTAAAAAAAACAAGAACAAAATGAAGCTTTTTTCATTCTGACGGTCGTTAAACATATAAATAGTAGTACATTAATATAACGCAATTCGATAACACATAATGACATAAAAATAACATCATTTCAGCTTTGAATTTTAAAAATTCATCAACTAGTTCAAGTTGTAGCCAATGCCAAAACCAAAATTAAAAAAAATCTCAGTACAGGATAAAAAATCAAAGTTCATGAAGGGAGTCTTAATCAACCCCCCGTAAATGCAAAATGTAACTATTTAATAAAGAAACTTTTTTTTATCTCTATTAAAATTAATTCTGAAAAGTTAATAATCGTATTGTTTACATAATATAAGAATAGTTTAGATAATGTGTACTTAAATAAGAATAATTTAAGTACACATTATCTAAAATAAAACCTACATTTTTCATCAAGATAACGAAGTAAATATTTTTCCAAGACTATATCCAAAGAAATAAATTTTTTTATTCTAAAAATTTCCTTTTCAGTGTGCAAACTTGTTACACGGAGTAGGAACAGGCAAAGGTGTCTACAGCTATGAATAAGAAAATACGCTTTATAAACTCCTATAAAAATCAAAAACTTACACATAACGTGAAGGTGAATAATATTGGATCTATTACGGCCCTCCGTATTGGTTGCGAGACAGCTGTAATTTCCAGAAGCTTCTCTCGTTATTCCGTGGAGAACAAGAGATTGATCGGATAGCATTACACCTGCACTGACATTATGGCGAATTTCTTTGTTCTGAAAAAGAATTTTATATACTGCTAGCTATATATCGTTAGCTCCCTCGTCGGATTTATCTGCGAAATACCTTTTTCAATATAAATTTTATACGTGTACAACAGGCGTACGAGAACGCATTTTATACATATACATATACAGATATATCCCTATAATCGAATGATTGCGATTATGTATTGAAAAACATTCGTACGTACGTTTCCGGTTTGTTCCTCGCGTGTATTACGATTATGAGTGTAATATTTTTTAAATCGTAATTGGCTTGGGTTCAAACCGAAAACAGAATATTTATTACTTAACAATAGCGTAATCCTTGTATAAAAGAATGAAAGAAATTTTTTTTTATTCAAAAATATGATTTTTGCGTTTCTGTTATTATCTTATTAAATATCACGAAAGCGGAATGTTTATTATACAATAGCTCAATTAATATCTTTTAAGTATGAATATAGATGCGAGTTCTGTAGCCATACCGAATCGATAGCACTGAGTATCAAGAGTGCGTGAATCGAATGCACACGCGCAGGCGCTTCAAAATTCGTGTATAGTTTTACAATCTACTAAAATTTTATAGAAAAAAAAAGTTTGATTAGTTCTAACAGAGATTTAGCGAAATTGTGTTTGAATTTAGTATACAAATAAATAAATTCACAGTCTTATAATTTATAACTTTATAGTTATTTATTGAATTATGGTAGAGCACATTGCGATACTTTCTACGAATACATTTTCGAATATTAACGAATGATACATGTACGGAAATATATTCTAAGAAAATCTTTTAAATTTTATACTCCTGTAGTAAATTTTTAATGACACTGTGCGAGTGGTGTAAGCTATATTAAAATAGAAATATCTATAATAAAATCTCGTTTTTCAGCGATTATTTTAGATACATAAGAAGATATTTTCATCGGACGGAGTAAAATGTTAAAAGAATACGTGCTTCAATAAATGTAGTTTCATGTGAAAAAGTGTAATACGATTCTTAATGAGTTGCAGAGTAATTCCTAAAATATTTAATTTTTATTTTATTCAGTGTGCAAGTACAAATTGCGTAATTTTTTCGAAATCGTTATTTTTAGTTTGAGTTTTGAATTCGGGAAATACAGCTTGCTTAAAGTATTACGTTTTTATTTATTTAGTAATGTAACGGAGCAATAAATATTAGATGTCGCAAGTTAACATGCACCTAATGTATAATTATTCACATTTCAGTTTTTAATAAACATTGTAAGAATTTGTTTATTTAATTAATTATTTTATTAAATTTGAATGGTTCTATAATAATTTGCCTTTTACACACAGACAAATTTATACTATTAAAAAGTATGTCTACAGTATAAGACTGTATACAGAGTCTGTTTCTAGCTCTTACATTTGAAAGTTATGAAATTTAACTTAACAACTGTATTTTAAAGGCATATTCTTTGAAAATTTTAACAATTCTAGAAAAGAAAATATTCTTGTGTTTTTAATGAAAAATGCTTTCTTAAGAAGCTACAAATTAATGAAAAAAGGCTAAAATATTGGTCAAAAGTTCGTTTTTTATTTTGCATATAATTTAATTAAAAATATTTAAGGGCAAACGACTAGAGTTATTTGAAGTTTAGAAAGATATTGAATTTATGAAAATAGTTAAAGTACCAAATATCAGTTCAAAAGAAAAGACAAAAACAGTCAGTTTTTTTTAGATTTTTTATCTTTTAATGGTTAACCAATTTGGTTCTTTCGTAAAAGACCACACGACAATAACAAGTAGTCTAGATGATCCAATTTTTGGACATAAGTCGCGGTTTCCTTCACAAAGAATGTCCCAATTATATATAAATATATAAATATATAAATTTTCTATTGTTATCTTCTCTCAAATACCCGTATGTGCGCACTTGCGTTTTGGATTGCCATTCAGTAAATCTATTCAAATATATATATTTTTTAACATAGGTCGAAAGCGTCGCAAACAAGAACATGTAAAGCTTCTCGGATGTTGCTCTAGTATGTATTCCGTATGCGTACGTCCGCTTGGCCGACATAAAATTTTCATGCCTTAAGAGGTTAGCTGCCAAGTGGTCTTTTTCCGCGAACTTTTACAGCGCGGGTGCGGTCCAATTCAGTGATTTTCGCATCGCGTGGGTGGGCGAGCGACAATTTATCGGGGGGATGCACACAGCGAAGAGCTAAAATTTTGAATAAACGGGAAACGACAACGGGCGATCGTAAATTCACAATAATTCCAAGAGAATGCGTCTCTATGGCTATGAACTGCACGCACAGCGCTATCGAGTTCATTCAATATATTTCGGGCAATTGCGTTTCACTGACTTTTTTCTCCCCATCTCCAACGATTTTACCCCGTACTTTTTTTACATTCGCGTGATAATTATCTAACGTGAATTCGTCCTTTACATTAACCCCGAGTGTTGTATAACGATTTTCTTTAGTGCTTGAATGTATGCTACGTGTAGCTTCTATATGGGTCATTCTATGACGGATTGATTCGAAAAAAAATATTGGTTGATCCAAAATATTTTTAAACTGTTCTTTGGCATTGCACCTGCAAATCCGTTAATAGTTTTCATAATACGTGATTTGAAGATAAAAGTGAGTACTAATAAAATTGTTCATTGGTAAATTCACGTTTAAAATGGGCTTAGGTTCGATCATGAGTCTCAACATGAAAAAATTCAATATTTGAAGATGCCATCGGTGAATATAAAACTGTCAATGAAGATTAGAAGTTAGGAACCAAGTTCTAATTCTAGCTAGAAATATAGTTATCCAACAATTTTCCTAATATTTATAATAATATATGTATTCTATTCATACGTAATTCAATAAATGAAGATGTCTTCGATAACACTAAAGTATCTTGGTGAAAGTCATTCAGGTCTTCAAAGTAAGTTTTGAAATGGTTTAACCATTGGTATCAAGATGACAAAATTCATGAAGAACTTTGACATCCTGTAACTTAAAGAACCTTCATGAAAAAAACTTAAAAAATTCATGAAGGTAGATACAGTGCAAAGGAATTATTTAAAAATATTTTGACTGGTCAATCAGTCAGAGGACAGATTAACTAGTCTAAATATGATCCATATATATTAGGGTGACAATATTAGAAAGCAGACTAAAAAATGTATTATTATGGTTTCTCAGTGTACACTAAGGGTGTGCGAAACCGGATCTAGACGAGACGAGAATGGTCTCGTTCAAAGTGAAGCGAGCCAAGACAAGATCTCGGTTCTTGGCTAGAAATCTCATGTATTAATAATACCAGAATTTGGACCTAATTTCTTAAAAAAAAATGAATACTTTTAATAATGAAAATGAAAGCATTTATTAAATATTATTTTAATTTAAACATACATTTCCGTTACAAAATGTTATTTCATCTACATGCTTTGCCAATAAATATAGCCGTGTTGGTTAGTCGTAGTATCATATACACGTTTTAGAAACACATAAATGTTTCTAATTGTACTCGTTCGAAAGATTTGCCAATACGTATAAAAGAAAATCTGGCAGGTGTAATATTCAAGCTGCATTGAAACCTTTGAAAATTGTATTTCGTTTCTGAAAAAACTTGATGACAGTTGAGATCTTGTTTCTGAGTGAAATTACGATTACGACGGAAAATTCATTTCATCTCGCGACGAAACGAGAAATCTCGGTTTGTTTTGCTGTCTCGCACACCCTTAAAATATACCTTAGGATATAAGGTATTCAACAAAATTTGTTTGCCGCTGCTAGAATAATTTTAAATTATGTAGAATAATATAAATTTAATTTATGCGGAATTGATCTATTTCTTAATATTGATTTTAAAGTTAAAGCTCGTATGTTGTTAAATGTCTAAAAAACCTGAAATTGTATGTTTTAGTATTAATATAATCATTTTAAATATATGGTATGAAAAGTTTTCATACCAAAAAAGGTATTATTTTTTAAAAAAAGATTTTCATCAAAAAGGCTCTTTTTCAAACAGCATTCACAAACTCCTATTGCACTTTCAAACTTGTCGTTTCAAGCAAAACACTTTTGCGTTTGTAGAATGAAATTATGAAAGAATTTATAAAAAACCTCTTCTGTAATATGGTTAGAATGGATTAGACGAGGAGTCTTGGTTTAAGATATACTAGACACGATACTTTAACTGCCTGACCCTTTAGGACTCGACCTTAATGACTTATTTTGTCTCCTATACAGAGAACGATGAACTCACTGTTCAGTATACCTGACTGCAATCAATTTCAAATAAGCAGGACACTTATTTTTTTGGTTAAACCCTCATTAATTTTTTCAATTACCTTACACGGTAGCTCAGATATTTTAACTAAACTGCACCTGCTTTCCGTACACCTATGAATTATTAAGCTGAATCTCTCATACCCTAATGTACACATTGAATGACCTTAGTAATACATTTTTTAATAAACATATACATTTATATATTTACATGGGAATTCAAAATATAAAGGCTGTTTCATTAGAGTAACGTATCAGGAGACTCGAGTAGTAGTTTACATAAATTCAAAGTCTCTCGCTGCGACTTATACGCATAATTCTTCTTAACATCTAACAAAGAACATAATCAGCCAGAAAGTTATCAAAAGAGGTTATTATACTTGTATACTTCTCGCCTCTATCTTTCATTATTCTAGCTGCAGCAACGTATCTCAAATCCCGTGCGCAATTTAGTCTTCCCGACCCGTAAAGAGAGAAAGCTCATTGCCGGAGCAGCAGCAACAGCCGGGCGAGCTTTTGAAGAGAGAAAGGATTCCGTGCAGGTGAAGATAACCATCTCCAACATGCCGTATTAGAGCCGCAGCACAAAAATGAATCTCCAGTTATATTTATATTACGGTCACAACGATGAGCCAGGCCGCCTACTCCAGCTAAAGCACGTCAGTGTACTCGAGCTTTCTGCAAGCTCGCGCCCTCTCTTTCGCGAAACACTCCCGCGATCCCTTACTCTCTCATTCCAGCTAGCCTGAGCCAAAGTAAGTGAGGGGGTGGTGGGTGTGGGCCGGGAGGGAGAAAGATATCTGCTGTTGCAGGCACTCGGGATATAAACAGGCGGCATGATCCTCCTTGAGCGGTTTAACTACTCAGCTCCGTTCCTCGGCGGCGGCGGCGGTAGCGGTGCATTAAAAAGCTTTTTGTGCTTCGTGTTTTCACATTGGCTCTTCTGTGAGCTATTTTTCCCACGAATCTTTACGCGTAAAGGGAATTATTTACTCTAATGTACATTGGAGTCTGAGCGACTTAAGCGAATCGTTCTTAACGAGTCTACGCGCGTCTTGAATAGTTGCGTGTTGAGGGAGAAAATAAAGTCACAGCTTAGTACTGCTTTGAAATGTCTCCTGGTTGTTATCGATCAAAGGGATCGATCGAGGATGGAAGCAAGGTTGAAAAGCGTGTTAAATTGTTCATGTGCATTGAGAAAAAAAAATTTGAAATAGCGATAATTTGTGATGAAATTATGAGGTAGAATTGAATGGAGTAACTGCTGCACCAAGCAATAAGTAATCATTAATCGTACAAATTTGTTAAATAAAATTTTATTGTAAAAATATATTTCTTGTATTATATAATTTGACGATACTACCGTTACGTTCTTAGACGGACTTATAACGAACAAGCTATACTATATAATTTTGGTAATTGGTATTTACAGGTATATATATATATATATATCGAGGCGTATGCTTGTGCTGATTTATTCAGACACCTGAAAACATATGTGTATATATAAGTACGTAAAACACATATGTATAACGTACGCGTTAATTCGAATTTGGCTCGAGTATGTTATCGGCCCTTAGTAGTCGTTAACACCCTGTCTGTTTTATAAAAAATACTTATTATAATCGTAAAACATCTGTAGAGTAAGCCAGTATACCTAAATAAATAATTACTATTATTATAAAATAAAGCCTGAACTTATTTATCTTCACGAATACAAATTATCCAATACTTATAATAAGAACTGCAACGAGTGGATCGTCGCTTATGTATTTATGTATGTATATATATGTGTATAAATGTACATACCTATTTCGCAGCTCCCGTCTTTTCCTCTTTAGCCGTTCGATACTTGGCATTATTAATGCGTAGGAATTATATTTTACGATACCGAGCAGATAGAAACGTCCAAAAGCCGAGAAGAACTTCCGAAGAATCGAGTATTCCGATTGAAAGAAAACGAGAGCGAAGAGAAAACGAGAAGTACGTGAACGCGCACTTTTGCAGTCGAGTATTTTGTAAACCTGTCGCGACAGGCAAATTCTAGGAAAAGCCTGTATTCTATAGCTGACCGTTGGCGCTAAGAGCGGAGGACGCCGGGTGGGGGAACCGGCCGGTATCGGGCATACAGTCCCGGCCGGAACGAGCGGCCGCTGATTGGCTTAGCCGAAAATCTACGTTGTCGCGTGCCTGTTCGAACGCGCTTTGTCTTAGTTGAAGTGCGGTTCGCGAAGTGAGAGGTCGCGTCGCGGTGGCGGTTGCATGCTATTGTGGCGAGTGTACGCGGTCGGGGTGTCGAATCGTCGCGACGAGAGTTGTAGAAAAAGCGCGCGGATAAGAGTAGACGCGTGTGAGCGAATTAGAGACACATCATGGACGTGTGCGAGGAATGTAGATTTGAACTTAGAATTAGCTGTTGCGTCGAGAGACTTTGCGGAAATAGAGTGTGGAAGATATACTCAAGAGACGTCAAGCGTAAGCTAGTGCGTTTGAGAGGAGAGTCGTTCAAGCGAGGAAGTTCGGGAAGAAGATGGCGGATGAGGGCTGACGAATTCGACGACGAGAAGAAGAGAGAGAGAGAGATTCGATGTTCCATCAAATGCAATCGAGCCGATATTGGTGAGTGTGATTTGTTCATATCTTCATCGCGGTATATACCGGTTTGCGGAATTCTACGGAGTTAATTTATATTATTTTATAGAAATCTTATTATATATTCGGAAATTTTTTTAATTTACTAAATACCAAAAAAAAAAACAGTTTACATTACTATAGTTTTATCATAGCAATATAAATGAAATTGACATCTATTAAAGGGGTGTCATACTCGAATTTTACAGACTGAGTGGATACGTCAGTAGAACTACAAGAAAATGTTTGAATCTTAGTGAGTCATTATAGTTACTATATCAACTATCTATTACTATGTTTTCGAAAAAATTTTGAGCGAAAATTCATAGCCACAGCATTTCGTTACTGCAAATTTCGTTGAAGCTTTTGTCGAAAACAATTGAACAGAATCAGTTGAAATTGTATACACGTCGATAATGAACTTGTTAATATTCAATTCTCCCTAAACGACAGTATTGTCGAAGCAACAGTTTGAGTAGGATACAAATGTTCTTAGCAACATTTCCATGTAAGAGTTCGTCGAGCGCCTTCGTCGGAGTTGCTTAAGGCATGCGTGTCGTTTCATTAGAAGTAAAGATCACGTATTGCCATGGGCACTTTTAATTTAGCCTTACGTTCAGTCAGTTCCAATTCGTGTTATCCTGCCCTACAGGCTATTCATTTCTATCGCTACCTTCTCCTACACAGACACATATACCGTGTACACATTCTCGCGTGTGTGCACTCGATGCTCTGTTGGCCGCAGATTTTTCTTTCCGGAACAAACGTGGCAGTATATAAATTTCCTCCCCTTTCATGTGAAGTCTGTATGTGTGCATTTATATATAAATATATATACCTCGGATACTATATATCTCACTTTTTCGTGCTCGAACGCGCGTATTCGCTGTGAGGTGAATGCACACATACGTGTATATATATATATATATATATATATATATATATATATATATATATGTACATAAATCTATATGTATTTTTTGCTTTCAATAATTTCCTGTTAAATTGCAGCTCGATCCGTTTACAAATAGCCTATATCTATATATATATATATATATATATATATGTATGTATGTATGTAGCGGATGGAAAATTGAAAGCATATACTTACTCCGTGATACCACGTTAGCTTGAAATTCCTCGGATTGGATCTGACGTTGCATTCGAAGTAAACATCGTCGCCCTCTTTGATATCCTTCAGCTCGGAAGATGAGCCTATCCGAAGCAGCACTATAGGCGCGACTGCAACGTAAGTAAACATAACCGTATATATATATAATAAACATATACATTTTTTTAAATAGTATATTACTCGAGCTAGTTGCCAGAATTCCTACGCTATTTCGCGATTAAGAAATGATAGGAGGAAGTTTTTTAAATATTCATGACTGTACCTAGCGTTTCTTATGAATGAAGAACTATGAATGCGCATAAAAATCTGTTTGCTTTACTAAAATACAAGTATAATGTAAAAGTTCCCTACTATCTTTGTCGGAATACATGCAGACGCCTTCACTTTTCTATTCTTTACGATACATAAGGAAAATGCCAAAAGATGCACTGGAAAGTACTTAGTTCACTCGGAATTAAGAGACTTTGCATTTGGAAGTGGGTTCCATTTCAAGAGTAACAATAGTACATTATGAAGAAATTTCAACTAACAGAGATGAAGAGATTAAGAATGATAGGTGTACATTCGTTTGTGTCAAGAGAAATTTATAAAGCTCTTTTGGATGACAATTTTAATCCCTTCCACGTTACGGATAATATTCATGAATAAGTAACGAGTTGTTAAAGGAGATGTCGCGAAGGACGCTTCATAAAACAAAATGGACGCTTTGGATGAAAAATCTGCTAATTCGAAATAAGAATTCAACAACTACTAAATTAAGAAATGGCTTCAGCGACCAGCCAGTTGAAAATAAAAAAATAGTATGTATAAATTTATATTAAATATATTCAGATATTCATATGTTATCGTACAAACGTGTTAGTGTTAATACGAAGTGCATTATGTCTATATTGAATAGGTTTGATCACTGGTATAAAGACGAAAAAATAGATGAAGATGCCTTGCACTATTATGAAAGTGTCTAAGAAAGTCTAAACTTGGGAATGAAATTGTATTTCTAGTTAGAAACGAAGCATCGTATAAGCTATCATGTCATCAACATTAGTCCAGATTTCCAGTTAAAAACATAACGTGATTCCTGTAATAGACCTTCGTAGACACTTTTGAATTGATAAAAGGTCATTCTGTGAAGGAATCACTCATACCTGTATCTAATAATGGCATAGTGCACTTTGTATAAAGACGAATTCGTTTGTACGATAATGTATGAATATATCAATGAATATATTCATAAATATATCAATTTCTTTTATAAATATATTTAATATAAATATGTTCATATTTTTCTCCAACTCTTCAAAATACAACCCCGGTACTGAGGGGTAACAAAAATATTCGGTCGATGTGAATTTCAAAAGTTTCAATGATGTAGCGAAAAACACAGAACCCAATAATTTCATTTTTATTCGTGGAAGCAAAACAATGTTGCAAGCAAGGTAGAAAGAGAGAAATAGAGAAAGCGCGATGTTATGAGTTCCTTAAAGTGGATCTCGGAGAATCGGCTATTCGAACTTCAAGTAGTACGTTCTTCAACACTTTTGGTATTGGATCTCGAGCTTTCGAAATAAGGTTTACGAAACTTCTTTCTTTTAAGAAAGAGGGTTTTTTAACTTCGCCGCTCTATCTCGGCCCACAGAAGCCACATATAACATACGTCTATAGTCCGCTTACTACTCTCCAGAATCTATATAGACACATTTGTGCGTCTCTTCCATCTTCTTCGTTTACATTGTTTAAGAGAGGTAACGCTTTCCGACTTTGGAAAGGCGCGTATCCTTTGCGCGTTATTTCCCACAGGACTCGTATAGCGTCTTTTTTATGTATACTTTTGCAACCGGCATCCCGTGGCGCAAATTTGCATTGCGAATCGTTTTAATATTCATTTTATCGTTAAACGTATTTTATCGGACTTTTTTTAAAAAAGACTTCGTTAATGGCTCTCCGTATCGATTCGAATTCGTACATTTGTTCGCGTTGGTAAACGATATATTACAAAGCACCACTTGTGAAAAAGAGAGAGTAAGATTCAGTACAGTAATAAAATAAAACCCTAATTAATAATTAGTAAAATGCTCCGAAACAATAACTTCCAACTGAAGGGAGAATTAAAATAATTTTCAAATGGAAAAAAGATAATTAATAGGATTTCAAGTAAAAAATCTTTCAAAAATGCAAATAAATTACTAATCAGCTTTTATCGGTATTTAACAAAACACTTTCGAATTAAAAAAATCGTTCGGATTCGATGCCGATAAAAAGTTATATGCGTTTAAAAATAAAAAATATACTCATTGGGAAATCAAGCGGATTTCTGAATATACGTATATTCTCTCATTTTTCTTGAATTACTTACAACTGTTTACTCGATTGGTTTTCTGTGAAAAATTTTTTATTAAGTTGAAATGAAATAGTTCCCTCTTATTTTCATACGTATTAGATCTCGTTATCCACAAATATACGATTTCATGTTTTAAACAGAGAGATAAAGCGAGTGCGGTACAGTGGATCAGTATAAGAACATTGAGATTTTTTATGCGAATACCCCTCACGATCGCGTGGGGAATCCGGCGATGGAACCGGAAAGGGACCGCGTGCGTCTGTGTACCAAAGAGTGAGTGAGAGAGAGCCGACAGCGCTTGTAGTTCGTGCCTTATTTATACGGCTAAGCCCTGTGACTGGTATAGCCGTTCCAGTCGCTCTCCCCGCTGCTTGCCTTGATTTCCATTATGCATGTACACCTTTTACCTACGATACCGCGTAACATACGATGATATGTGTATGTGTGTGTGCATATATATATATATATATATACATTGAAGAGCATCCTAAGCGTGTATAGCTATATATGCCCTCGCGGTGCGTTTACTTATGCTTGGCTCGTAGTAGCGGCTTGTTTCGCGGAACACGGCCTGACGCGTGCCGCTCGGCCAAAACATCCTACGTGACTGGCCTTCCCTTTTCTGAATAGCTTTTATGGACGGTCAAGCTTAATTTTTCTTCGCGACGATCGAGGATGTATAATTCAGGAAGTACGAAAAAAACAGAGTTTACTTGCGCCAACCGCAAGTAGTGGCGTCCGAATCGAGTCAGACAAGCATAACCAGCTTATGGCAATTTCTCTCAATCGAATCGATTAGTCTTCTGATTCACAGGATAGTGCTTATATCGACGAAGACCTTTTTCTGCTTCTCCTCGTGCTTAAAGCTAAGAAACACGACTATATTTACGATGGAGACTTATTTTTGTAAACGCGCGCAATAAAGTTAACTTGTTTTTTGGCCTATCCGTTAGTTCTGAAGCTAACTTTAGGTTTTTAAATTAGTTGAATGAAGTTTGTTTTTCAAAGTAGTTTCGTAGAGAAAAGTGTCCGGAGTAGAATATGACGTTAAAAATTCGCGAAGCGCAAAAGTCGTTCGTAAGCTGGCATTATTCGTAAAAAAGTTTTATTCCAAATTTTTAATTGTTATGGATTTTTAACGAGATCATTATTCGGAAAGCATAACGTCGCGTACAATTTAAATGTATATCTATAAAAAGGTAATTTTATTCAATTCGACTTTAATTGGTAAATATCTTCTGTTTACATTTATGACGAAAGCTAATTCAATTTCGTTGATTGCTAAGCATTATTGACGTGGTATAATAATTTTATCGTGATCGAAATAGCGCTTGTTTAATAGAAGACGATTACTACACGTGAAAAAAATCACTTTGCTAAACTAATTTAAATTATACATCCTCAATTTATCTTCAAAGAAAATATATTTTATCATACAGAACGGGAAATTTACCGAGGTTTTTACGAAAGTTAGGTAGACCATAATCGTGCAGAAACTTTACTTTTTTTTGTACCATAACTGCAAAACCAACTTTCAATGTTTGAATAATTTTGCACTTCGGCTGCTAAACTTTGAAAGTTACCTAATATATTGGCAATGAAAAGTCAAGGGACGCAAGCATCGAGCTTGGCCAGGGTAGATAGAGCGAAAATGTGGTGGAAATGATTAGTTTTCTCGGTAAATTGAATTCATCTCTATTATCCAACCAGTTTGCGTGTGCATTGAACGAGATCGTGATGACTATAGCGGCAAAAGTACTGCTTTACAGAGGTTATTCAAAACTCTGTAATGAAAATGAGTTAATAACGCTCGGATGCTTCACATTTATCTATTCATGAAATTTTGGAATTTTAAAGTTTTTCTTTCAAAAAATTTCTTTCGTTAAGTTTTTGATTTTAAATAAAAGACTACGTTGAAAAAATTTGGCATTGTAGGTTACGTTGAGTTTGAGTACTGGTAATCAAGCATTTCGTATTTCAACACTGAAAAGAATTATTGTTTAATATTCCTAATGGTAGCAGGAAAATGTATACTTAATAAGTATAAAATTTGTTTTTTTTTATTTATTTAACGACTGAAAATAATTATATTTTCAAATAAATATTTTGTTACTTCGAAAAAAAACCTCCTTTCTTAGTGTAAGATTTAAAAGAATCGAGGTATGAAATAGAAAATCCCTTTGAGTCATGCAATGACTTAATATTCGGATTTATGAAATAACTAATATTTGCAAGTTTGTGGGACACCATCCACGGCATCATGAAATTTAGATATCAACCCTCAAAGGCTTATTGGTTTACGATCCAATGAGCCCGATAAGTAAACGCACGTTGTGATATAGCCGCGGGTCAATTACTAGCAACTACTTGTTAGAGAGACTGTTAAAGTTACTAAATTTCTAATCTTAGAGATCCTCGTAAATTCAGTAAATATTATTTATTTACGACATACGTGTTACCACATGACGTAGGAATTTTGAAAAAAAAAATCGTTTTTCTCGTTTTATTCTTTGACAATTCGATTCTCGTATGACCTACAACACGTCTGTCGCTTCTCTATGTTCATCGAAGAGCAGATCGTTATGGACAGACGGATTTTCTTTTTTCGACTTTACTCTCGCTGTTAAAAAGTTTGGCAAGTTCTTTTCCTCGGAGTTTATACTCACAGAGAACATTCAACTTCCATTTATCCTCGATGGCTGCATCCGGTAAATGTCCGTTCTCTGCTCGACAGGTCAGGTACTTCCCCTCGTCTTCGGCATTCGGCACCCATTCTAAAATACTTACGCTCGTTCCATCTTTCTGAAACTAATAACGAAACTTATTTTTTTTCTCTCTCTCTCTCACTCTCTCTCTCTCTCTCTCTCTCTCTCTCTCTCTCTCTCTCTCTGTTTCACTCTTCGGTTTAACTTTTGATCTGAGGTTTTACGCGACTATTTGTTCTCCGAAGGGACTCTCGAGCAAGTTTTTAATTTCTGCGGAATATCGTCGAGTGCGTAGTCGCGAAAGAAATAGTAGTTCGTGAAAATTTCGTATTTATGTATGGTATCGTCGTCAGTTAAGGTAGCAGTTTCTATGCACCACCGCGGTGAATAAAGGAGGAATTAATTTCATTCAAAAGGGATGCTATCACGCGATAGAAATGATCAATGTACAATATACTAATGATATGCAAATCACCAAAGCGTGTTGAATAATGCTATAATAATATATACGAATATACACGAGAAAATTAATTCAACGACTGGAGACATCAGAATGTCAATTTACATAACAATTGTATAAATTGAGAGATATACCTAAGTTGAGATTGACTATTCTCCCATTACCATCGTCATTATGCATTTTTCGATGTATGTATTTATGTGAGTGTTTCATAAGTAGGTAATTATGCAATAAGACGTATATCTATGAGGTGCAAATTACTATTCGATTAAGAATATTATTTGTGTTTGTTGATGGAATGTACACTAAAAAAAGTTTTTTATATTTAAGAAAGTTTATTTTTCTAATGATGAAAATAATTATTTGAATTTATAAACAATATTACTGTTTAAAGAATGTTTGTCTGAAGGTAAAATCGTTTGCTCGATATAGTCAATAATTTTGTAATAACCAAAAAGCGCATTTATATCAAGTGTCAATATAATGTGTAATAATTTAGTAAATCACGTTTGAAAATTTATATTATTTTTTTTCAATTTTATAAATATTTATTGAGAGTTAAAGAATTTTGTATGCATAACGAATTAATATAATTAAATACATATTTTACATCAAAATAGCTTTCCTCTGAAAGTTCAAATTCTTAAACAAATATTTACTGTAATTTAAATTAAAATAAATATAATTATCAGATTCAAGCAAATATTTTCCTGGAACTATCCAAAGAAGTAATTTTTTAAATTTAATCAAACTTTTTTTATTCCAACAATTTTCTTTTTCAGTGTAGATACTCAGTTTTCGCACTCATCGCGTAAATCCACGTCTTATATACCTGATCGATCAACCATCACGATCAGAAGCCACTTTCTTCTAACCCAGAATTTTAAATAAATAATTCCACTGTTACATAAATTTATCTGTCACAATAATCTTTAAAATATTTCCCTTTTTTCCATTACATATTTCTTTTATTCGTATATATGCTTCTTGAGCTATGCAAGAGAAAAGCGTCGAATTAAACTGCTTCCATGGTTAGTTTAATTGCAAAGGCAATGGTAATGGTGCGGAGACTTGCAAAACGGGAGTTTAAGCAAAGTTACGTTTATAAATTACTTCCAGCTCAAAATAACTTTTATACAAAAGGTAACTTTACTCAAATGTAACAAGTGCATTCGTATTAATCAAAATATTTACTTCTTTAGTTATTTAATTAATGATTAACAATCTAATTGTACATCATAAATGATGAAACTATTTATTTCTTCAGTTATTGAATTAGTAATCAACAAATTACTTACATCTCTAGATGAATTAACCAGCTGTTTCGATCCTTTGTACCATTTCAACACAGCAGGTGGTTTGGAACCATTGCTTCGACACTCTACTTCATTCTTTCTATTGGCAGACACATATTTCTCCTTTCTCATAATGTCTACTTTCAATGGTTTCACTGAAAAGAAAAAGAAAAAAAAGTCGTATCGCATAATTATATAATACCTTTTTTATCGCGTCCGACTCGCGAACTTATCGATTTCATTTGCACGACAATATAAATTGCCGTACTTTGTGTAAACAGCGCAGCTTGCAACGAAGCGTTAAAAACACTTGTAAAAATGAAAAGTTATTTGAATTTTTATCGATAAAGAAATTCGTGACCTGTGGTACGTATTGAAAAAAAGGTAGGTCCACTTGTATCTGTGCGTATACAGTTAAGTACGCGAATAAGTTCTCTCTTCAAAAATTAAACCGAACGCTTCCTCGCCCGATACAACGGGGGGAAGCACTTTGATAATCAAATATCGCTCATCAGCAAATTGCTTTGCAAAACTTTCGAGTAATCCACTTAACGGACAACACAGTATTGGCTCTCAGCACACAAAGTGAATCGATGTAAATACCCTGTACCCTTGGATAATTTTAACAACTCGTAGCTTTCCCATCCAACACAGTTCGGTTGCTTTCATTCGGCAACAGCTCTGTCTCTCATTTTTTATTTCCAAGAACTTTCCTTCGCTGATTAAAAATTTCTACGCGCTCGAAGGAGAAGTACAAGTTTCGAGAGACGCAGCTTCTTCCTCTTCGTGGACGCATTAGCCTCGTTCTCTTGCCGAGCGTGCGAATGTGCGCGCTACTGCCGTCGTCTTACCGACTCGGCGCGACATGATTTAATTTAAACTTGCAAGGCTAAACTCTTATACGGAACGAATCTCAACTGCTGCCGACGTCGTATACATATATATACAATTCGCGAACGCAAATGTTAACACTTGTTTAAAATTTAGTCTCCTCCGAGCGTAAGCTCTCGATTAAAGCTTCAATTATTCTTCGGCTTCGGACAGCTTTTAAAAAATATCAAGCCACTCTCGATTCTCCGGTTCTTTTTGAAAGGGAAGTTATAGAATTGAAAGAAGAGAGAAAAAAGAGTGAGCCATTGCTGTATAAAAGCAGGGAAGTTTGGGCCTCAACGAAGCTAGAAGCTAGTGTTTATGTTTACGCAGTCGTTCGGTGAACTAAGAGTTTATGCGGATGTGTTTGTGCGGGAATCGCAGCGCTAGAAACATGGCAAACTTGTTTATATGCTGCAGCCATGCGGCAATCGGAAGAATCAGCGATTCAAATTTCGCGCTGATAAAAGGAAAAATAGTAGCGAGTTGTGCGTGTTTCGAGCCGCTCGGCTTCCCTACAGTTTAACGTTATCTATATATATATGTGTGTATATATAGATGTGTGTGTAGTTGTTAGGAAATATACATTGCTGAGACCGGCAGGTCTGAATTCTGCAAATTCAGCCACGTTTTAGATTTGCGCTTTGCAATGTATTATTTTCTCAGTGACGCAGGACTTTTTTTAATTAAGGGGAGTTTACACTTACTCCCTCTTTTAACGGGGCAAGACACCTTTTTGAAATGCAAATAACTAAATTCAAAATTTAATATATTTATAACAATGTATTTATAATTTACACTTTTTCTGTGCATTTAATTTAAAATTAAGATTCTCTTTTACACTAAAAAATTAATTAAATTTTTATATATAGCAATACTATTGAATAATAAACAAATTAATATTAAAATCTATATACAACCATAAGTTAATGTTACCATCTTATACAGAGATATGTTTTGTTTTAATTGTAGCTTTGACGTAGACTACAAATTAACAGATTTGAAAGGATTGACATTCAAACGATCTTATTCCTGCAATTGAATTATATTGTATTTATTTATTACTATAGTAGCTAATATATTTTTAATGAATCTTGGAATGAAAAAGCATAATTTTGTTAATTTAAAAAAAAACTAAATTATATATACCAAAATACATAATGATATATATCGTTCATTTGTCAACTTGTATTAGGCTCTTATTTTAATAAAGCTATTTTGATTAGCAGGTAGCATTTATTTTAACACGTTATTATAGCAAAACTTCTTACTCTGCGATGTTGGGTTAAAATATTCATTTGAGTACAACGAAACACACAGAAAATGTTGACTAAAAAGCGTACGAAAACACTGTCAATTAAAAAGCGCTGTTGTTCGCGCCAAAGTATAAATTTAAAAAAAGATGCACAGGATGCTAACATCAACTTCTGGTAGGTCTTATTAAATAGTGTTTTTTTCTTAACAACATGTTAAAAAAGTTTGACTTTGTAATAATATTACATTTTTCGTTGCCGACATTCAAAGTTTATGCGAGAAATACGTGTAAACCTCCCTTAACTTTGATAAATTTTACAATTTCAATAAAGCATCCGGCATATAGTACGGATAAGTTGTCAGTTTAATAATTTGATGCAATTAACCTTGCGCAATAATTCTACTGAATTTATTACAGATATAAATTCTTAATTCTAACTTTTTAATTTAAACACGGAAATACAGTTTTTAACAAAAAGTAATTCAATACTTGAGCACAACATTGAAATCGAATATTTTATACACATAATTACTGCAACTCTGACAATTGAAATAACGCATTTCTATTCTGATTTACAATTTTAAGTTTGATGAAATTCACTTCTTATTCTCATTTCCGTATAAATCGCAGTACGCAAACGTCGAATACGAATAATAACCAGTTTCCTTAATTCGAAATCTTCAAATGCAGCACAAGTCGCCATTCGTTTTGTCAAACGTCCAATTCATACTTGGCTTATATTATAAATAACGAGCGCAACCCAGAAATAATGCTTTCTATAGTCGCAAGCATCCGACCACCGGTACATACTCCGAGCGCATCCAAGAGGGGGGGGGGTGGAGGATGCAAAGGACGATATTTTGCGAGAATCCTCGGACGCGAGTATGGAGACAGATTTCGCGCGAGAATATGAGGAATACATACCCCACCGACCCGTAATAGCAGTAGCGTCACAAATCAGAAAAATAAATTTCGCTCAAGGAAAGCAAACGGCGCCCGTTTGGCTGTCTCATAAAACTTAATTTAATATTATTGTGGCCGTTTTCCTCTTGTATTACCACTACAGCGTTGAGCGCTTCGCAATCGATAGTCCACTACTGGCTGCTACAGGCAATTCCGTGTGTTCGCTTCGATTGAGGCTACTATTATATATTAACGAGAATCTCACCGGTAGGTCATTGGTCCTTTCTCTTTCGACACGTGATTCGTCGAGAGTGAAATCTTTCGACTTCTATTTAAACATTTCTGGAATTCGTGTTTTTGTTCGATATATTTATTGCGTTAGTTGGTATTTTTTTTATTCATTTTTTATTTTGCCGTAGACAAACACGTTGTGTGGCTATCGATCTCGTTGTTACAATGTAATTCTTACCCTTTGAGTAGCTTTTCAAGTTTCTTTCTCAAAGAGGTATCGTTACTTAAAGAATGTATTATCTTTTAAGATTCTTCGGATTCTTAGGATTCTTTGCCACCGCAAATACGCGGAATATTATAAACTTGCAAAAATGTTTATTACAACATCAATATTTATAGCTGAGAGTTTTTTTAAACGACGTAAAAAAATTCTTTGTAATACTGATTTAATTTAGTATTTTATTGTTTTAGATCAATATCGACTGATTGTAAAGGAAGAAAAAAAATGTGGAGCTGTCAAGAAAAATCCTGATACACTTTGGAGTGTTTCATGTAGCATCGGGCTTCGAGTACAATTCGTTCAAGAGAGTGGGTTCGGAGGGATCTCCAAGTTAGTGAAGTACATAAAAAGAAAGTCGGGATTTTCAGCTACAATTCCGCATTTCCTTATTTCTCGGCAATATACCGTGTAAGTCCCTTTATCACGTAATTTTATATAAATAAAAATTTTTTTTAAACAATTACTCATATTCTAGTAATAGAAGATAATTTTCCCTACAATTTGAAAGGTCTATCTACCATTATGAATTTTTATAGATTTTTTCCTGAAGATCTTTTAAGGGGACAAGACACCTTTGAAATGCAAATTACTAAAATCAAAATATAAGATATTTATAACAATGTAATTATATTTTACACTTGTTCTAATAATAGAATATTGTTTTACTTTCAATTTGAAAGGTCTTGCTCTTCTGTAAGTCCCTTCGTTGATAGCGTGTTACAACAGAAAATAGCAAATTCATTCTTCAAAGTTAATGAATGGACAGATTGAGCTCAAAATTTTTTAATTTTTCTTTAGATTTAATTTTAAATCCCCATATTCATGTTGAAAGGTCTATGTCGAAGAGTTTAACAACCAATTTTGTGCTCAATCCACCTATCGGTTGACTTTGAATCCTACGGTGAGTAAATTTTCTACACTAGCTATCGAAGGGACTGATATAAGAACAAGACCACTCAAATTGAAGTCTTCTCTAATTAAAATAAGTGTAGATTGTAACTGCATTGTTATAAATATTTTAAATTTTGAATTTAGTAATTTGCATTTCAACGGTTTCTTGCCCCTTTAAGAGGTCACGTCTAAGTTAAATGCTGCGAAAAGTACAAAATGATTTATCGGCCTCGGGAAAAAGATAACTTAATCTAGGTAACCATAATTTTTTATGCTTCAAGTGTACAAGTAACGCAAGACTTTTATGCTCTTAAAAAATCCGTATAAAATAGTGCTTCTGGACGTTGATATTGTCCGGTCTTGGGAGTTTTAACGGACTTCTTTTACTAGGTACGACACTGACGAGTCTGTCGCACTACACGTGCTATATATATATGAGTAAAAACCCACAAAATGTAAGCAACAAACTAGACTAGAAGATTTTTTCCTGGTCTCGGAATGTCTTTCGAATAAAATGAATTTACGTATTCGTTTCAACAAACTTGCAAGCAGAAAATACCATTCTAGCACAGAAAATTTTACTTTAGACTTTTTAGATTTTCCGAACTTTTGGAATAAAATAATCTATTATTCTAGTATGCTCTGAAGCACGGTGTTTAACTATGCCTTTTATTAAAATCACAGTCAAAGAGCTTCAATTTGAAAAAAGAATCGCCCAGATTGGATGAGCGGATGAAAGATATTGTTTTTTTTAAATAAACATATATAATTATCGGAAAGTCGTTTTGTCTAATTTTTTTTATTCGCTCATAATTTGGATAGGAAATTCAAAGAGATTTCACATTACGCGTGTATCCTTTTGCCTTCTCTGCAAGTTAATTAAATTTATCCGCTAGTTGAAATGCCCTTTTTTACTTTTCGCATATTAATTTACATTTTATTTTCTTTAACGATTATAACATTATGCTTGATTTGTCTTTTTCGACTATTTTTTCCAAATGGAAGCTGATTAGATTACCTTTTATTTCGTGCATTATATGTTAGCTTTCCTTAAGATGTTCAAAACATTTTTTTCTGAATATGTATATATGGTAGCAGCTAATTAACGATATAGAATGTTTAATACACGCAATTAAAGAGGAATTAAAGGGCTTTCATTAAAAAAAGAATTATTCAACAAGGTCTTCTGAGTGCATAGTTATGAGCATTAGAAAAGAGAACTTTTCAGAGATCAAAAGATTTCTTAAATCGCAAGCTTTTAGACATTATTTAAATACGTTTGAATTTTAAGTAGTAGGTCATTTTTGTTGACACTTTTTGATAATTGAAGGGTTTTCTAGTTTTTCTAGCCTCATAATTTGTATTAACATTTGATGTTTATTGAAATTGATTTTTCGTAATACTCGTAAGTAAAATGCTTATTATATTTATCTTATTATAACATTCTTAAATGTTAATTAAAATTCTTTAGCTCAAAATAGACGTTAAAAGTTTTAATTTACTAAAAGAATTGTCAAAGAAAATCTACCGTTTAAAAAGTTATAAGTATTTCAACTAAAGAAAATAACAAATAATGTCACTTTTCGAAGAGACGAGACCTATTATATATTTTTGCGCTTTTCAACTATAACTTCTTTTTTACTTGTCCGATCTCGAACATTTTTTCAAATGGAAACTCCTTTAATACTCTTTTTATAGAAATGCACTTTGTGAAAAGTGGCGAAATCCGAGGACTCAAAACTAGTTTAAAATTTTTTTTTTGCGTTTTTGGCCACAAAAACCGAGTTACTTTAATGAATGTGTAAATGCCTTGTTATTCCCATAAGGCACCCGGAAGTAAGAGACCGATCGATGCGTTCTCGCGAATAATTTTTCGATTTCTTGGTATCGAGTTTTTTCTGTATTGCTTGAATTAATTTAGAGTATCTGGCATGCGTGAATAAATCGGAGTAAGGATTATTTGATGTAATACTAAGAATCTATTGATAAAATATTAATGAGTAATATAAAAAATTATTTGTTAACAGCAATTCGTGTAAGACCCTGAGGATTTGAAGTAGGGGTCAGAACCATTAAGAACAGATCAAGTGGAAGAAATACTTTTATATGTCTGTTACTCAAAGACGATTGAAAAGCTAATTGCGAGTAAACACTGCAAGGTACGTAGCGAACATATTATAAAATCTGCAATTTCAATCAATTAGATTAGTGAAATCAATTAACCAAAATGTATACAGCAATCATTTATAAAACGATTGACTTTTCCATTTATAGTTTTTATTTAGACACTGTCGCGTATTGTTGTGCAACGTAGTGAACTAGTTTTCTCTGTTTATTTAATCCGTTCAATCCACAGAGCTATCCTAAAGGAAAATTTGTACCGTGATCTGATGGAAATTGATTGACTACCTTGAACAACGCGTGACATGAGAGACTAACAAAATAGGAAAAGTTTAAAAATATTATTACGTGAATAATAATAATAAACGAGAACAATGAAGTAACAAATGACTAAAAATATTTTCAGTATTTAATTCAGACTTGATCCCTTAAGTGATATTTTCAAAAATCAAATGCGTAATTGAATTGTTACAATAGTAGCAATGCAAACAATTTTCGTATGCAATAGAAATTTATTTTACAAACAAAAATTTTATTCTACATAAAAGCATCAATTGTCCAGTCACACCACTACAATTATCTCCTTTCGCAAAAACAAAACTATCATGTAACAAACTAAAATTATTATTAAATATAAGAAATTTCAAGTTACCCGTTTGTTATAGTAAAAAAAGATGTGAACGTTATTTTGGAAGAAATTTCGCTTCGAATAGTTGTGCAAGTACATTCCTTGTTATGCAGGGAAACTGTGTTGCAGCGATCGACAAATCTACAGTTGTGAAGCATGCCGTACCGTGTTGGTAAAACTACTGGTTTTAACAGCTGTGGTTTTTTGAGAAGCAAATCCAACATTTTCAAAAGCAGGATAAAGAAGATTTCGAATAAAAACGACTGACAAAGTTTATTTATTCCGATCGAGAGGTCACGGAAAATCGGTGATTTGAAGTCGTGTATTAGTAAAAAAACAATCGAAAAAACTCGCGACTTTGATATAAAAAGGGACAGGGCTGTCTCGGCCTCTTGTTCTCAAAACTCAAAAATTAATAAATTGTCTCAAAAATAAAGTAAATTGACTTTTTGATTGTTTCAATAAGTGTGAACAATACATTACCCATTGAAATTTTACTGCTAAAAATAATAAACTACACAAATAAAATTAAGATACATACAACTATCAGAGAGACCATACAAAATTGACTAGGAACCAACAGAAATGTCTCTTCCATATGAGAACTAAGATATAAAATAAATGAATCAGGAGGAAATATCATTATCTGCCACTCCAATCTCTCACAAGTCAACAACGATGACCAAATCTTCAATCTAGCCTTTCAAGTCAACAAACTGCAATTTTCCGATATTTCACCACACATAAAACCAAACGAAATGAAATAGTACATCAGTAAAAAAAACTTTGAATCAATAGATCTTTATCTGGCCCGACAAAAAAATCAGCTGCTAACTAAAAAAAAAAATTTATGAAACTTTTTTTTTAGTTAGACAAAAATCATACATATGGAGACTCCAATTTGTCGTCACAACAATAACCCATCAAAATCCGCTGTAACAAATATATTTTCTTAGATTCTTAATTAAAAAGAAAACTACTGTTGTTACTTTACTAATACTTTACTAATTTAGCATACTTTACTAATTTAGTAATAATCCCAAATAAAAATTTTCATCCACAATATGTAAAAGATAAAGAATAAAAAAATCAATATAATAACAACGAAAAATATGAACGCATTTAAACCGTGTTCTCATAAATTAACAAAATGGTAGAAGAAAATTCTATAAAAATTAAATTAAAAGGCAGAATTGGTCCAGCAGGTCAATCAATTGCTGAAAACGACAAATACGGGATGTCATCCGGTGATTTCAACGATATAGGAAACAATAAAGCTTTATTATACTTCTACAAAGGAAAATTAGTACAGTAGAAACTCAGTACACAAATTCAATATAACCTTTAAAATGTCAACTAAGGTATAAAGACCTAATATTGACTGATGACATTGTCTTTACATCAAGCTATGAATGTGATTAAGCCTTATAACATAATGAGATGTTCCTGAAAGATAGAGTGATATGCGAAAAACTAAACAATTACGAAAATGAAGCTTATAAGAAAAGAAGAAGTACCTCTACCGACACGTTTACAATAGCAAGGGTGTTAGTTACATATTGGGAACACTCAATTGCATGTTGTTTTGCATGAATACAGACCAACAAACAGGAGTTTATTTTCTCTGTTGAAATCAAAATTAAGGTAACATTATTATGTGCAATAATTACTGCATTAATGCATTTGCAACGATTGTATTTATTTTGATTTAATAAATAAATAAATACATAAATAAATACAAAAATAATTATATTCTTTTTTTTAACGTTATAAAATTATTTAAAATAATATTGCTACACACGCCATATTGTAAAAGTATTTTTTTATTCTAACGATTAATGTAAATTTTGATCACAGTTACTAATACCCACTGGGAAACGCGACTTTAAACAATAAAGAGAAAAAAATGTAGTCACTAGAGAACTACGTGCTCTTAAATTGGCATAGGTCCAAAATACTTGAATGCAATATATAAAAATTGACAAAAAGTATAGACGTTATTCCTAATGTTCACGAATAAAGTACGTTAGGATAATAATCGAATACAAAAATAAAAATACCTTAAAATACATATATATATATTAACCCAAATTAAATAAAAATCAATAATCATAAAAATGTAACCTAAAATCAAACGTGAGAACTATCTGAACTTAAGGATTTATTTATCTTTATTCCCACGATTGAACTTTTTCTTTTCTTTCTCTCAACTTCTAATTTTCATGGACACTCTTGTATTCATCGAATGACACCCCCTTAACGAATCTTCATGAAAAAATCTAAAAAATTCATGAACGTAGATATACAATGCCAAACAATAGATTAAAAATATTTTAAATAATCTGTCGGAGACTTGCCCATATATATATCAAAGCATAATACATTTGTAGAAATAATAAATGTTCTTACTATTGAGTTCAATGACGACAGTCGTTGTCTGAGGCGCACTCAGCTGCGTATTGCTGGCCCTGCAGGATAGTTTGGTGTGATAATGGTTTCGTTTGAGGTTCTTTATCGTAACCCTACTGACGATTACTGCGGAGCTCTGTTCACGTGGTGAATTCGCACTCGTTCCCGAACTCTGCACGGGTTTCTGTTCGAACGTCGAGTTGATTAGCTGCGAGCCAAGATACCACGATACCCGTGGCTTCGGTCGACCTGGAAAATTATAACGTTTAGAAAATGTTTCATTAAATTCAGTCAAACTAGACGTCTTCATCGTACCAAATTTCGCACCTCAGACGCGTGACCTCATTAAAAAAAGCTCGCCTGCTGTTCAACGCTCCTTATTATTTCGGTTTATTTACTCAAATTATACGTCGACGTGTTTATTCCACAGTTGCTGCTCTTTTTCCTCGAGCAAAACACAAGCCCACTCGTTCTTTTTTCTTGTGTGTCCCTCAGCGAGCGGGATATACCGGAAATCAGCATTGCAAATTTCGAGCTCGTGTAGAACCGCTTGCCAGGTGGAATCCTGCACGAGTAGCGAGAATGGATTACGCCTTAACGCCTAAATAATGCGCCGCTCTGGTTTCCGCAAATAGTTTAAATAATTTAGAGAGCAGCGAGTGTAATCCGGCACAACTCTCGCGGGCTCGGAAATAAACTCCCGACTATGTTGCAGCACACGTATCGCTGAAAACTTTCTCGAGAAACGAAGGGGGGGGGGGGGGTTGGCTACGTGTGTACGGCGTTGATTCGAAAAGACACGAGTGCAAGTAAACGAGAAAAGCGTAATTAACTGCATTTATACTTTTTATCAACCAAAGTCGTCCTTCGTGATCTTAATTCTTATTCTGTAACGGTATTAACCGATGAATTACAGCTGTTTGCATTTAGTTCAACATAAATACTTAAGGGAGACTCACGCTCATCTTCTACAAATTTACAAAACTAAGCTTTTTCTTAAAAATATATTTGAAAATACTGTTTAATAAGTCATATCATACTGTACAAAGATATGATTACTTTTTTAAATTTGAATAACTTCGTGGATTTTTTAAATTCAAAGCTTCAAAGATGTTATTTTTACGGCATATATCACATGTATCATTATGGTATAAATAATGTAGTTATTAAAGAAAAAAAATAACGAAATGATGCATTTTCCATTCTGAAAGTAATTAAACATATAAATAGTAATACATTAATAAAAAACAACTCGATTGTCCATAATGACAAAACTTTTATTTTTATGCTCTATTTTCATAGGAAATTTTTCATACTACAAGATAACGTTGGACCTATTGCGCTAAATAAAATCATTGGGAAATTTTAAATACAAACAAAAAAAAGGGAACTTTTGAGCAGTTTTTTTACGCCTCTTTTCATTAATTTGTAGCTTCTCTGGATAGCAATTTTCATGAAAAACATAAGAATACTTTCTTTTGTAGAATTGTCTAAACTTTAAAAGAAAAATACTTTGAAAGATCTAATTTCATGTGCTTTCAAAATGTAGTTGTCAAGTTAAATCCCAAATTTTCCAAAAGTGAGAGCTAGAAATAGACTCTGTATACATTCTTATACAGTAAACATACTTTTTAAAAGTATAAAATCGTCTGTTAAAGGCAAATTATTTCAAATTTTGGTTTTAATTTAATAAAATAACTAATTAAATCAAAAAGTTATAACAATGTTTATTAAAAAACTGAAATACAGTACTCGTATACTTAGATAATACCTAAAATCCTCATTCATGTACTGTACATTGGTGTTTAAGAGTTACAAAGTAACATAAAAAAATATAAACCAAATAAGGATTCTACATAGTTAATATGTATATTTAGTAATTGTAATAATGGATTTGGTGAATTAGATTATGAGATGTTCACAAGATTTATAAGAATACCTTATGTCGATAGACCACAGACAAATGAAATATGTCTTCATGTATTTTTTATATTCATCTCATAAATTAGTTTATTGGATACATCATTATATGCTCCAAATATACATATTGATCACATATTATTCTTGTTTGATCAATATTTATCAACTTGACCCTTTGTAAACACCTAATAAATCAATGTACATTACTGGAATGAGTATTTCTGGTATGGTTTGAGTGTTCGACGAGTACTGTATTGCAGCTTATTTGTAGTAAGAATTTGAATAACTTTTAACTTTCGTTATTTATTTTACTAAATGTTCACAAAAATTTGAATGACTGTGTAATCATTTTCCTTTTACAGGCAGTTTTATCCTGCCAAAAGGCATGTCTCAGTATTTTTATTTATATACAAAATCTAGTTGGTAGTCTCATTTTTGAAGATTTCGAAGTTGAATTTAATTTTCCTCAAAATTGATTTTTTTTTAAATCAAAGTTTTGCTCTGTATTGAGCTCAAACATCGTAGTAATACTCTTTGATACACTCCTTTCAGTGTGAATATAGGGGTTTTGAATTGAACGATCAGAAGAAATTTGACATAAATGGTTAAAAAAGCAGTTTTTGATTTTCAATAATTCTTCTAAGCATTCAAGTATAAATCTCTACATTCTTATGGAAAGGACTAAATAAAAGAGTATAATTTTGAGTTCAATTCATCCATTGGATGATTTTGAATCTTACGGTACGTGAATTTCCTACTCCCTTTTGTAACTAGCTATTGAAGGGACTTATAGAATATACAATACCTTCCAAATTGAAGGTGAAACTGTCTTCTCTTATCAAAATAAGTGTACAGTATAACTGCATTGTTATAAATATTTAAAATTTAGTAATTTGCATTTCGAAGGTGTCTTGCCCCCTTAAAAACCTTCATGAAAAAATCTAAAATAATTCATGATGGTAGATAGACCTTTTAAATTGTAGGGAACGTTATCTTCTATTACTGGAATATGTGTAAATTATAACTGCATTGTCATAAATATTAAAAATTTTAATTACTTGTATTAATTGCATTGTATATCTATTTAATATTTAAGTTGTAGATAGTTATACTCATACAATAGTTATACAATTCAAAACTTAAACATTAACGTTTTTCAATTTAAAATAATAACTTTGTAACATTATTACAAACAATCAAAATTCAAGGAGAAAGATAGCGTAAGCCACCCTTAATTACCTTTTCTCATCTTGGGACGTACGTGTGCACAAATATACAAATAATATATACATGCAAAACAACTAGGATTAGATCTCTTGATCGGACCGCTGCCTCGTGTATAATACGCGGTTCTATCATATTGGAGGGAGTGTACACAATGCAACTGGTAGAAGGGCGCGCAAGTACAGAGGACGTCTCCGTCTCTTTGTATGTCAACTGTCGTCTGCAGGAATGCGAAGCCGTCTAAATTAATTCAGTCGTGGATGTAGACGTGCGCACGCAGCTGTCTCTCTCTCTCTCCTCTCTATCTCTCTGTGCTTGTGTGGTGAGCTTACTGTTGCTCGTTTGCACCAGGATTACGTTTCCTGCGGGGGTCAGAGAATGAGCCGGACACAAGAGAAGAGACACTCGACACGCACGTTCCTCCCTGGCTCTAGCTGAGGTTAATTCTCTCTCTCTCTCTCTCTCTCTCTATGCTACTCTTTTGTCGCTATAGCGAGAGTTTACGTGTGTGTGTGTGTGTGTGCGTGTGTGTGTGAGTGTGTTTGTGGCGCGGGCAACTAGGAAGAGGTCATTACTTTTGGCGAATTGATTTTTTATGAGCTGGCCGACGCGTGCCGTGGTCCGTAAGCCTGAGGCGTGAACAAAAAAACGGGGGGTGTAGAACGGGATTCTAGTCGAGTGGCATTTTTTAGTAGAGAGACTTTATGGACTGTAACTCAATTCGATGACTAATTGAGGGACTCTGTACAAAGAAGTTTTTAGCAATGAACTCGTTGGATTTTTCACGGGACATTGAGCGTTTGTAGCTCTGCATGCGCTACTCCGAGCATAGGTACGATCGTTTTTTTAACGTTTTTCCCAGTTACGATTGAAATCCTCTGAAAATATAAAGGAATCCGTGGCTTTTGATTTGTTGTGTGATTTCTTAAAGCTTTTCAATACCGTTGTGGAAAATATGTTTTTCTGATTCGTATTTCGAAAGTATTTTCCGAGGCTTTTTTGGAAAAACGTTCAACTAAATCTTCTCTGGAAATACAAAAAGAATCAGTTGTTTTGTAATTTCTTCAAGCTTTTCAATATCACCAGAAAAATATGTTTTCCTTATTTTCGTTATTTCGAAAATATTTATAATTTTTTCTTGTAATGTTGAATAATCTTAAAAATAGATCTTTTACACGATAAATAATGAAAAATGATATTTTTTTTCTTATTGGAAAAACGTTTATGAAAACAAATATCATCAAACTTGTAGATAATTTTGTTCTGTTGACATACTAATTAGTAATATTTATGTCGATGTATACTTTATTTATAGTATTTCAGTTCAAAATAATATGTTTTAATTAATGAATACTATGTGCCTGTCGTGAGAAACAATTTGAAACAATTTCAACGTAACAAGTAGTGTTCTAAGAAAAGACAGATGTATCGACAAGTGCAGGTGGAAACTTGACTGCGACGAACGACGAACATAAAAAAAGAGAAATACACCACAAGTGGAAAGGGTCGAGTTTAGTCGGACACGCACGAGCTCTTTCTTAATTACATATCAAACTTTCTCAATTAGGTTTTAAACTTTCAAATTTTAAATGCGCTTAGCGATTAAACTTGCACGAATGCGATCGACGAATGTCCAAGAAAAGCTAATTACCATATATAAATATTATTCTCAGAAACGAATAGAAATTCAAGAACGAAATCAATCGTAACTTATAAAGCACTAAAGCTTTCGAGGAACAAGCGAGTTCGGCAACAGCCTAATACTGCATCTCATGTCTCGAAAGCTCGCGCGCAGTTCCAATTTGTTTAGCGAGGTTTTTATCGCTCTTTTTAAGAGGAAAAGACCGAGTGTAGCAGTCAAAGTATACGCCAGTGTTCTCCCGAGCAGCGTTTCACGATCCCCGGAAAATTCCGCCTCCACCTCCCTCTTAAAAAATTTAGAGTCTTCGCTGCAGCGCGAAGGAAAAGTTAAGAGTATAGGCGGCGTCTCGACCCTCATCTTGGTGTACACAATGCAGGAGCAACAGCAGCAGTAGCAGCTGAAGCAGTAGTACTTGTTGTAGTGTTGTACCACCAAGATAGGCAAGAGATTCTACGAGCGGAATGAAATATAAACAACTACTGCTTCTGGCTTGCTTTCTCTCTCTTTCCCTAACGGGAACGTGGGAATTAGCATCGCTTTGATAAACCGATGCACTGCAGACCTATACATTTATTCTGTGTACACATATGTATATGTGTATACACACCGATGTACTTTAGCCCAGGTCGGAATCGTGCCGGAATCTTAACGTGTACAGAGCTCGGTGCGCGAGAAGTCGCGGGGAATCTCGACAATTCTCTGTACACTCCTTCGTTTTGAATGAAAAATCCTATTTCCTCTTAACCGAGGGGATTCGCTGGCGCACCGCCAATTCCATTTAAAACCTCTCGGCGCAGAAGCTAACTTTTTCACACGCGCTCAAAGAGCTATATGCCAGTACAGTGGAAGCAGTTCGAGTCTCTGGACTAATGCCAGTCTGACGTTACGCGTGCAACTTTTTCATCGCCGCACGCGCTCTCGAGAGTCGCGCAGAGGAAGGGGAAGAGGCAGAGAAAAGTAGCGCGTGTGCGAAGGAACGGCGGCCTCGCGAGCTCCGAGGCGAGAAGTAGGAGGAGTAGTAGCGACGAGCAGTAGTGCAGAAAAAGTACAGAGGAAAGAAAGGGGCTGCAACTACTGCACTCGGGTTCGTGGGATCTCGTAAAATTGCGACGTAAGGATCTTCCCTGTACTTCCGCTGCGGACCTTTTCTATTGCACGTATCGCCGTCGCACTTCTCTTTCTCGCTCCTTCCGCGCTTTTACGTATAGCCAACGACATTTCTTTTTGGTCAATTTGCCGATTGCTTCCTCTAACTGTATGGCTGTGTTTCTGCTTGGCTGTGTGTATGTGTAGCTAAATACTGTGCTGGCATCTCCCGAAGGTCGTTAACGTTGCATACGATACCCCTGTGGCGAAAGAATTCTGCCCTTTATTTTTTCGCCTACGTTACTTTTTGTTTTCTTTATTTTTCAAAAGTCTGGAAGATTCTTGGGAACAGCGTAAGCACTCACCTCCGTGTACCTCGCAGATGAGATCGAGATCGGCGCCTTCCGGATAAGCCTCCAAGTGCTTGCTCATGTCCCGCTTCTTGGTGTCGTAGATTATCGGCTTTAAAGGCGGAACTGGAACAAAAGATAAAAAGAAAAGGAGCTTTAGCGAGAAGCATAGAGAGAGAGAGAAATGGAGGTACATTGACACTGACTATATGGCAAAAATTGTAAAAAATCAAACAAAAAAGTGCTCCTGGATAGTCGTGCCTTTCAAGGGATTACGTAATAGATAGTTGACGTTTTCTAAATTGAGGTCGAGTTATCGAGCTGGAAACCACTTCTAATTCATTAGGAAGCCGCTTAACTCCGTCAGACTTTACAGTTTCCATATGTATCAAATTGTTCTAGTTTAAAAAGAGTAAATTTACTTTGTATATTCTGGAATATTTCGAACAAAGTTGTTCTTGCAAATTTCGAATAATATTCAACATAAACAAACATATAGCGTAATCTAAGTTATATTATCTGCTTTTAGAGGGTAGTTCTGTTGCTTTACGTAAACATGCTCTAATGCACACCCCCGTCCCACCCCAACTTCGTTAATGGTAGATACGGGTATCAGAGAAAGGTTGCAGAGTTGAAGCATTTATATTAAGAGTACTGCTTTACAAAGGTAGATAGGAGGATACTGTCTACTCTCGAGATAGTAACCATGATCTCCAAGGACATTTTCGAAAATTACGCGATTCGAATTCCACAATCATTTGATAAATTAAAAATCTTACAAAAAGGCAATGAACAAAATTAATTCCAGACTTTGAAAATAATCGTATTTTACACCGTGAATTCATTTTTTGAAAGCATATAATTTATACGAAAGAAAAGGTTGAGATTTTTTTATACAAAAATTGTACGAGACGTGTATTTATTTCGAAATAAGCTTAGAAACGAAAAATGGAATTAACATTTTATTCTGTAATATTATATTTTCACTCTCTTCGTATTTAAAAGGTAAAGAGGTTTAACTTGTTTTTTGCGATCTAACTGAACTCAGTTTCACCTTATCGTGATGATGCTTTCACTACGATTTATTCAAAATATTCTTTAAAATTAAATTAAATTAATTAAAAAATAATGCTTACGTATAGCAAAACTGAGAACGGTGTAAGTAGAGTAAAAACATTTGTTTATTACCTCGTGTCAGTCTTATATGCATAATTTTTCCTAACAAGTTCAGAAGAAAATGGATGAGGACACTGAGATCGAAAAGGAGGATAAGTTGCAGTATTTCATATAAGTGATGATATCAAACTCGCGAACCGACGATTTAGTGAATAGTTTATCACCTATGACATAGAGTTACGATAAAGTGATAAGGATTTTTAAAGAATTGCGTTATTCGCGATGATTTATAAAGGGTGGAGGAATACAAGAGCGAATTTTTGCTATAAGACTTGTAAAACGTAATTGGACCAGCAAAATATGTAGTACTACTTGCCATATATCAATATTCACATTATTTGCGATGTATTTTATCGCAATATCTTCACATTTACAATCTTCCTGATAATACGAAGATGAATAAAAATTTTCTTTAAATACGTATATGTATTAAGTCCATTTACATAACAAACGAAATTACAAATATACTAGTAACAATTTAAGCTAAAATTAACGCGAGAAAAATATGTCCTAACTTATGTTCGTAACAAATAGAAACTCATCACAACGAAATATGATGCTGGAATCAGAGTGGTATAAAAGCGAAAAACAACAGTGTCAATTGTCAATGAGGCCGATGTCGAAGGTGAAACGCTATTACAGAAATGGGGCATGTGTTAATACGTAGTGACCATTAAACATGCCTCGTCTGGATAGTTATAGCGGTAATAAAAGACATAGAGACTCGTAATGGATTCCGTTTACAAGAACAATGATCACAAACAGCCAGGTAGTCGAAGATTTATGGTTGCTGGATACACTAGGGATTAAAGTCTCAATCGACCAACGACTATAAATAGATCGAGAGAAAGAAATAAAAGAAGCCCTTCTGGGCAGTGTTAATTTAAACGAGGTGAAGCCTTATAACATCTTATTGCTATCTCTGGGTTACCTTAACTAGTCAGTCGGTGAAAAATAAAATGATGGAAATTAAAAGACTGTTGTTCATAAACAAATTCACACCTGAATAGGAATTGATGAATGGTCCAGTATTGGATCAGTACTGATATTCGACCAGTTGTACTGTAAGACAGTACCGGCCCAGTATTATACCAGTACTGGCTCGTAGTTCCAGAACCGGCAATTCTTACTAGGGTAATTTCGTGACGTGAGGTTGTACCAAATATATTTTCAACAAGTATCTAGTCGAGGTTATTAACAAAAGAGTAATACGACCACGTTTATTATCGTCTGATGCAGAGATGAAAAATAAAGGATGATTATTTACTTGAACGACCTATGACAAAGAGCAACGCGTCTTGCATGCGAAATGAGAAAATAACCGTAGATTTTAACGATAATTGCTTGGAAAAGGTGTCTAACCTCATCGACCTTATCTCTTCGATACTATTACAATTAACTATTTTAGTAAACGTGACATTAAAGATAATATGGTGTTTTTTTAGATAAATAACAGCGATAAAGAGATATAATATGCGTAATTTCTGACACAAGTGCGGAATAAGTCTTGCTAAAGAGGATACAGCGAGGATAACGTACTAGAGGAAGAGTTTTGTCGAGTAAATTGGAATAGAAAAAAAAATCGATGATTTAGTAAATGTACACAATATCATCGTCGACAAGACGTTAAAGCTTCTAATGCAGCTTTCAGCTTTTTATGCTTAACTCTAAGATGCTGTTATGGTAGATATATTTTGTCGAAATTGACGAAGAACGAGCACATAAATAAAACCACTCAGATGCTAGATTTAAATATTTAGTTGCTTAAAAAATTACATCATAAATGAAGAGCGAGTATACTGTCGACATATAGCAGGCAATTAATTATAATACATTAACCAACCAACTAAATAACCACCAAATATCAAGTAGCTTGGGATGTAGTCAATATCAGCAGCCTCCCCTCAAACCAAACGACTACACCAACGTTACATGGTCAGTAGAGGCTCGGATACATAAAAAGCCTAAGGAGCAAGATGCAAGCGGAGAAGTGTGTACTTAAAAGAGGAGAAAATGCAACAGCGTCCCTCCTTCAAGTACAAACTTCAATTAGCGTTGCTCTTATATTTAAGCCACACTGCCTAGGTCGGGGCTTCTTCTACCATTTTTTGCCCAGATTTTAATAGATCATTCTGAAACAGAGATTTTAACAAGCCATTCTTAAACATAAAGTTTTCGTGACTTTTTTTCGTTGATACATTTTCCAATATTTGTAGATATTTGTGAAATCTGATAAATTTGGAAAATTTAACGCTATTCTTTTTACCAAATCCAGAGTAACTAGGTAATCTATTTTCATACTATAGCAATGGTAAGTCGATTTTAATCAGAATTTATTGTTGAACTATTCTAATCGCAAGGTCGGCGATTGTGTTCGGAGCAAACCCGCTTGTCTCTCAGTCCGAGAGAAAACCCGACTTTCTAACTTTTAGTGATTTAAAGCGAGTTTAAAAACTCAGCTTAAAGGGACAAGACACCTTTAAGTGAGGCCAGATAAAATAGAAAATTTTAATTAGAATACGTTTGAATGAATAGAAAAATTATTAAAAAGGAAAAACTATCAGTTTATAACTATTATTTCAATAGTCTTAGTACATTACATTATTCAAAAATTTTTCGGCTCATTCGATTGGATATTCTTACATTCATGTTTTAAAGTGTGCATGAGGAAATATTCGTGCTAATTTTCTGCTGAATTGATATCTAACAATTCAAATAAACTTTGGTTATATAAAATATAATTTCGTTTGCTGTATGTTTTCATTACATACGTACTCTATAATGATGCAAGAATATTATTTGTAAATATGTTTCATACTTCAATCTAAGTAGAATAATCATTGTAAACGTCAACCGTATCAGATCAAACCACTTTTCAATCTCGTCGCATCCCTGACGAGCATTGGAATTATCTTTAATAATTAATTATGTTTTGTGAAAAGGAAGAAAGAAGCAATCTTATAAAGAATCTATGTAAAGTTAAAATATTTATCCCTAAATGTGTTGAGTCTCTGCTAGCGGATCCTACACTTAACGCCTTAAAGTGCCTCATGGAGTTTTTAAATGTAAACAATCTATCTATTTACGAAATAAATGATCATGGATACAACTACTAAATGTAAATAAAGTACTATATATTAATAATGTACAGCTGAAATTAATCAAATTAAAAAGGTTTGAAATGCTAAACAAAAAAAAATGTTATATAGAAACAAACAGAATAGTATAAATTTACAACAGTTCAGGTACGTAATTATGTAAAACCCAGAGGTCACTGTTACCTTCCAGGGTATGCGACGTTAAATAAATAAATTTTAATTTACATAACTACTTAAAATTTTGAATTTTTAATAGCCTTATTAACGGTATCTCGCCCGTTAACGCCGTGCCATTACACCAAACTTAATCGTCTACTATTTTTAAACCTCAGATTTTTGCAAGTACAACACTTTCGCGTGTTATTTCAAACCCCATACCTTGTCTTTTGAAACACGTTCCACCCGACATAACAAAGTCACTTTAAAGCAACAGCAAAAAAGTCAATGGGACATCTCGTCCCCGTTTTCCATTATCGTGCTAAACACGTGTTTCTACACACTGCAAATGCAGAAGGGCAGTTTGCGTTCATCGCTCAGGGGAAAAAGCAAGAGGAGAACTGAATCCCAGAAAAGACACGTCAGAGGTTTTCTTTGTTTCTTGCATGACTCGTACCAGAGCCATACCTACTGCAAGTAGATCCGATATACAAATCCGTCATGTTACGTTGGCACTTTATAGCGTACGCACAGGGATCCAGAGAAAATTGCCCTCAGCTATTGTTGCGACGCCGAGGTAGTACTTACAAACAAAAGAGAAGGACCGAAATAAAACGAAGAGTGAGAGAGATCGCTAGACTAGAGAAGAGAATATTTTGCGACATCCCTCTTTTTCGCTGTACACATGAAGCTTAATGCTTTTTGCTCGGCGGTGCGTTACTTTGCACGTACTGTCTGCTTATACATACTCGTACAGTCACGCGCGATGGCCGCAAGAAGATTTCTACCGCAAGAGCGCTGTTTGTTTGTATTGTAGTAGGTAGAGTCCAAATGCAAGTGCAAGGAAAATGATAAACGAAAAAACTATAGAGTAAAAGACAGAGTGAGAGAATAGAGGTTTGCTGTTTTGGGAGTAGAAAATCATACAAAAGGAGGACGTGTGCTGTTACCTCTCTTGCGACTCTTCTTTTTGCTTCTTCAGCACGAGCAGCAAAATTTACGGATCTCTCTTGCTCAGATTTTTTTTTTGCGTACTGTGCTTGCACGTTTTTTTAGTCGTTAAAAACTCGAGCGTGGTACACGAGAGGCGTCTCGTTTTTTTTTCATGCGAGGGTACCTAGATTTAGTTCATTGCGTGTACAGAGAACTGAAGACCGTTAAATTGCGTCGCGGATCTTCGCCCTTTAAAAGGGAAAAAATCCTGAACGTTTCTAGCTTGTCAATAATATCGAAAGCGTTTTTCCACAATCGACTTAGCTATAACGGAATTTTGCGGTATCCGATAGTCGACTGAAGAGAAACTCAACACGACGCCGTCACTTCAGTGATATCGCTCGACGATACACGTTGAATTTTACTCAATTTGCTTGGAAATTACCACGAGGAGTGAACTTGTCTCGCGCTACCAAATGTAATTTCAGCGATACAGCGAGCTTTTTATTCTCCGCATCGAAGATAAAAAATGCCGAGATAATTCTATTATGTCCTTGGCGGCTAGTAAGAATACCTCTTGTCTTTATAACTTGAAAAATGAGAGAGAAAAAAGAAATAAATAGTAAATAAAAAGTGAACTTTATATACACATCGCGAGCACATATACGAATATAAATCCCCTAATCAGTCTTCGTCTAGCACTAGCTTTTTCTCATTCTTCTCACTTTCTCCCACCCTATTTCTCTGGCTTTGTTGTCGACGCTCCATTTTCTTTCTGCTTTTCCATTCCGCGTCGCGACTGCTACTGCTGCTTGGTCTTTTTGTCGCACGGCGGCGTTTCGACGCCTTCTCTCTTTTGCTCTATTTCGCGTTTCTTTCCGGGCTTGGCCCACAGTGAGACGCCTTTATACATACGCAACACACGGCAGCAGCTTCTCGGCGCTCAGTTGAGAATGGTTCAGCTTCCGCGTATAACAGACTCGAGCCGGAAAACTTTTGCGAAAGCGGAGCGAATTCCGCGGTCGTCGACGTCGTCGTGGCGTCGGCTCAAGCTTCAAGTGCAGCTCTTTTGCCCAAACAAAGAGCTGAATTGGGTCGAGTGGAAAACAAATTAAAAATAATCTGCACAATGTTGCGTAATGGTAGGTGTATACTACAACTGCGCCAGCTTTTTCCCTTCCTCGCGCGTGGAAATTTCATTAATGTGGCGTTAATTATGTGCGGCGACGATATCCAGCCGACGAGACTGTTAGCCGGTTGGTCGAGCTTTTGTTACATAATTTTTGCGCGAATTCACCCTGAGTAGGAATTGGATCAGTACTGGAGTTATAAGATCGGGCTATACTTGAAAACTAGTACTGTGCCAGCTTTGGGCCAGTATTGTCATGCAAGGACAAAAATGGATTATAGTCCTTCCAAGTGATAAATTTAAGAGACTCCTCTTCATTCATTGATGAGATGTTACGAAACTATTAGCTACGTAACCCTAGTAAGAATTCCCGGTACTGAAACGACGGGCCAATACTGGTCCTTTACTGGCAGACAGTATACTGGTTGACAGTAAAGGGCCGGTTGGTTCGGTAAAGGAATGATAAGAACGGGTCAGAATTGCCATACTGTACTGGCACAGTACTGGCTTACAATACTGTTGGTCTGCGAATAGTACTGGCCCTAGTACTGGACCATTGGTCAATTCCTACCTGGGAAGATGGAGCCGAAGTTAGTTGAAAGTTAAATTCTCGTTCGAATCGTCACGTTAGCATTGAACCAGTATTGGTCCGTTGTTGAGGTACTGGCAGTTCCTACTAGGAGCGTTCTTCGATGTAAATATATTTTTCGCTTGCTATTAAGCACCAAAAAAAAAACAAAAACCAATCGATATAAAGGACCGATGGTATTTTTTCTAAAGGGTCATTCGCACTTTGGGTCGAGATGAGGTGATGTGTAGATCTTCCTTAAATTAAGAAGGAAGGAACCGTCGGAGCAAACAAAGCAGTGAGAAATAGTGGGCGGAGCGAAGTTGAACAGTCGGAGAGTGGAAAAGATAAATAGAGAAAGAGAGCAAAATAAATAGTAGTTGGTATAGAGAAAGAGAGGGAGGAGGCAAGAGTAGAGAAAAAAGGGAGAAAAAGCTCTGGCTATAAGCAAGAGAAAGAAAGTCGGTGAGTGCGATAGAGGTGAAAACGAGAAAGAAAGCAGCAATGCGCCGAAGAAAATCAAAGAGAAGGGAAGCAAGAGAGCGAAAAGGACAGAGAACGTATAAGGAAGGGAAAATGAGACGAAAGGCAATGGCAAAGGCGGTCGTGGTGTAAATATGTAGTAGCCACACGTAGAGGACGAAATCCTTCGAGTTGGTGAACAGCTATATAGCTCAGCTAAAGGGAAAGAGGGAGGGAGCGACGTTGTTGCTGTGACACCTATTCCACCGTCGTACACAACCATATTGCAGCCGTGAGCTAGAGCGCGCGCGCGCGACCACCGACTACGTGACTTCCCGGGCTTTCCTTCTGTTTACGCGAAATGAGAACAAGGATGGCGTTAGCCTCTCGTGTATCCCATTCTTGCCTCTCTTCGCGAAGACCTGCAAACACCCACGTTGTAACGCCTTTTTCTACACACTCACCCCTCATCCATCTAAACCCACCCACATACACACACACGTATACATTTACCCAACTGGACGCCTCGAAACGGGAGGGCAGCGTTTCCGTCGTCATTTCGCTTCTTTCCTTTCCATTTTAGCTTGGGTCCTGTACACGCGTGCACGACGGCGACGCTTTCCATTTTTCGCGCCTTCACTACGACCGAGCGCTGCGGAATTTCAATATTCTCTCTGGCTCCAAACTGCGGTACGGCGAGTCTTAACAGTCGAAAGAGACCTGGTACGGTCTAAAAAATGCGCAGCGTTTTAAGAATATCGTCACGGCGACGGTTGCTTGTTGCTCGGAATTGGAATATTTCGAAACGTGTGTTGTATTGTTATCGATCGTTTGATAAATACTTGATTTTTTCGTTCGCGTAGTAGCTGGGAAGATTGTATGTGATATCGTTCGCTTAAATCGATTTAATTTTGAGATACTTCGTTCTGTTCGTTTTTATTATTTTTTTTTGGGTTTTGTAAAATGTTACGTGTTTTTAGTAACTAGAACAGCTAGATAGAACTGGCAGAAATTCTCGAAATCGCGCAAGCGTCTGTCGGTATTGTACTCGTTTTGCTACTGCTATATAGCCGCGAGCTTTTTAACAACCAGTTTTTTCTTCAAGCTCAATTTCACAAAACCTATTTCTTTTTGCTTTTTGAGATACGTCAGCGTTCGTTAAGAGTAACGATTTAAACTTTGTTTTTATGCATAAACAATGAAGGATTATTGTAGAACAAAGCACAGCTGCTGTGAGCGATGCTTGACTTTATTGTGTAGAATATTTTCAGCTTCGTATTTTGTTAAAATCAGTCCATAAATCTCGGTTATATTTACATCGTAAATTATAATACGAATTGGCGCGATGCATTTGTTCGTTTTTTTTTCTTATTTACGCAAAGTGTAAAAATTCAAAGCGATATACTGTGAACGTGTGACCCTTTGACGGGTAAACATTCTATAGCTTCACCTAAACATGGAGAGAAAAGAAAGTATGAAATATTTTTACGAATGTTTTTCAAGTTACATGTAAAATTGTATGAGTAAAATAAAAATATTTTTATTGTTTTGCCGCATATCACTCTTGGGCATCATACTAAAAAGAAAATGGTTATTGGGTTATTTTATTGACAAACGAGAATTAATTGCTTATCACTCGATGTTGACTATGCATACTCATATTTCAATGATGTAGTACATTTTTCATATTATTTTTAATGGCATTACGGTATTCGCCATAAATACGTAATTTTAACAATAACAATCGGATTAAAAACGCTTATTCTCTAGAGAATACTTTGTTTAACTCAAACGCTGACATTTTTGATGGTTTTACTAACGGCTCTCTTTTTTCAAATACAGTCAAATGTTAACATAGAAACAATAGATTTTAATTTTACGTCCGATAATCAGACTATAATCGTTGTTAATTAGTAAAATTTTCACAACTACTTTTGTATTCAGAAAATATTCACTAAGTGTTTATTGTGGTTTAATATCGAATATCGTGAAGGTTCACTTTTTAAAACAGTGGTTTTTGGCAGTACAGAATTGATCGATTATTCTGTGTATAGTGTAAAGCTTCTCATTTTTAAATAATCATTTCTGCCATTTAAATGTTCACATAATGTTTACATAATCACTGATTCAAAAATGTATTCAATGATTGGCAACAGTATGATCTCGATTAAATTACCTTATATACAGCAGCTAGTATAATAACCAAATAATGATTAAAAAGTGAATCGTTTGAACTTAACTCAAAAGTCATTATTACTCGCTATTTTTTCCAGTTGCATATTCCCAACGTTTTAAAATAACAAAACACTCGAAAACAGAGAAATTTCTCTGTGTCGGTATTACAGAGCTCCAAAAAAGGTACGACTTGAAAAAATACAGCTACTTGCTTTTAAAAAATCCAGCTAATTCAAGCCTGCCAAGAGAAACTCATTCAGTAGAGCTTTAAAGTTCAATTCGAAACTCCTAAAAGAACGAGTATCGTCGAAGAGAAAAGGAAGTTTCTCGTCTAAAGTATAATGCGAAGAACGATAGCGTGAAAATGCGTAACTCTGGCGATGGGATTCCAGTTTTAAGAGAATAGAGAGTCAGGGACGCGCATCCTTCGAGCGCCTAGTGTATGCGCGAACAATACGCGCGTCCATTATTCCGACGCTCAACGCTGCAGTGCGCAAGCGTGAATGTGTGGCGCATCTAAACTCGACTGGCGATACCCCGTGAATAAATGCGATAAGGACCGTAAATGCTGCGGTATTAAAGCGAAGACTCGCTTGACTATATACGGCGATACCTGATATAGCACGTGTCTAGCTGTATATACGTACCGAGGGAAAATGCGTTAGCTATAGCTAGCGATATTTCGGCCTTGAATCCTGCGAGTGCGCTGATACTTGCGGCATCGAATTTACGCTCTTCGCTGCCAGGGGAACGTTAAAATACGAGCAAATTAATAAAGTTTCGACTCGTGTATAAACGCTCGCATACCCACGTACAATAATACACGCGTACGCATACTACTACAGCTTCAATAAACTTATATACTTGCCGGCGTGATGCATGGCTGATAGCTCTATTAAGTACACTGCTGGTGTTGCTGCTGCTGCTGCTGCTGTTGCTTTCCCGCACGGCACAAGTACACGAGTGATGGATGTTTGCGGGAGAAGCGGAAGATGAAATTGTTTTTTCGAGAAAGATTTGATTTTTCACGATGTTCTTACGGTTCTTTTATCTTCTTTTATTGGACATGTACTTTGTTGTGGAGAGAATTGGTAATTTGTTAAGGTATAAGTATGGGTGAATATTTTTAAACTGTACTCTTTGTCTGTACTGTATGTCTTATTTGATGAATTTTGTAAGGTTCTTTTGACAAAGGTTCTTTTAAGTTCATATTTTTACTAATTTTGGCATGTTGTGCCTATTTGAAGAACGGGACTTTTAATGTAAAATTAAGTAAACTTTATAAATAAAATACTCTCAAAGTTGTAGATTATATATCAAAGTTATCTAAGTCTTCAAAGTTCGCTTTTAATTTCCGTAACAAGTGATGAAGGTTCGATCACGAGTCTCGACGTTTGAAAAACAGTTATTTTTTCCAAAATTACAAAAATAACGAAAAAACATTTGTGGAAGGTCTAATAAATGTGTAAAGACCGGTCGGTGTAGGTACACTTCACGAATAATTTTGCTAAGTAATTTACTGTAGTTTTTAGATATACTCAATATCGTTGAATATCGTAATGTATTGTTTAGATATTTATGCTATTATTAATATATATAAGCGATACAATGTACAATGCGTGGGAAAACTATTTTCCATTTGATAGTCAAAATAAAGGAGCTAACTTTTTTTCTAGACTCTTACTGCCTCGTTATAGATACATAAGTTGTATCTCCCTGATAAAAATTAAAATGTTATTTATATTTGTAAAAAAAACACGATAGAGTATATGAAATATAAAAATAATGTATTATTGAAGAAAATAGTAGTTTTAATAGGTTTTCTCAAAATTTGTTAGTTTCACGAGCCCACTGGCAAATAAACTTAAGTAATCAAGCAGAAGTTTTAAAGCCAGTGGTAAAGCCACAGCTGACCAAAAAAAAAAATAAATTTGTCCAACCAATGTTAAACGGTTGGAATCAACCTTTACCGGGGTACACTACTCTATATATCACAACTGTTTTTAACTGAGAATCTGAACAAATCTTGAGAAATTCATATTTTATGATATGCTAACTCATACAATAGTTTTATTTCTAGCTAGAAATAAAGAGCTTTATCACCATCGTAGATAATTCTATTTTCACATTAATCTTCATGAATTTTGTTTGTAACGATCTTCATGAATTTGAAGACTTTCATCATTTCGCAGATTATTTTGATACATGAATGCAGTTTTAAAAATATTGTTTTCTGGAAATATAACTAATTTTATAAGAAAAGTCGCTTTTGTATTTGTAGTAAGAATTGTTTGTTTGGAGAATTAAAATTATTTGAAAATAAGCATAAAATGTCAAGTTTGACATCCTGCAACTTAAAAAACCTTCGTGAAAAAAATATAAAAAAAATTTTTGTATGTTCAATCTACCAAAGAAAGACCCAAATGCTTTTTGCGATCTATCTCTGCGATTCATGGCTTCAAACCACCTTAGTTAGGAGTAATTTATAATTACTCTGAGACTATTAGACCTGAATGTAAGCATATTTTATGAATATAATACTAGAAAAGCGAGCTCGGGCCTTTAGAAAGTAAGGGACGCTTTTCAGACACACTAGTGTGTATAATTGTGCGATTAATTAATTTGAAATACGGATAAGAGAGATAACTTTGTCGACAAAATTAAAGAAATCTAAGATTCAAAATATATTAAATTAAAAAATTTCTCCACAAATGTACTGTAAGTATATCACTTCGTCGAACCATAAACTTTTACTCCAATGATCCTCAAAGTATGTGAAAAAATGTCGTCCGCTTTCGTTCTTCTACATATTTTTCACCATATTTGAAAAAATACTTGAAAACTCTTGATCGTTTCGAGAGTGCAGTCATAAAAAAGGGTTCTTGTCGATCCTACCGCTAACCTATGCGCTAACACGAACGTTTCCATCTGTAAGCACGCATAACTCTGCAAACCATGGTTAAATTTAATTTAAGGGCCAAAACCCCTTTAAATGAGTCTTTTTAAAATTTAAAATTTTAATTTGTTATATTCATTGATTTCTCTATGTATATAATACTGAAGATGTATTTATACGAAGAGAAATTTGAGAAAAATTATAACTACCTACAACTTCAGTATTAAATGTATAAAGAATGCATTTAACATTACTGATCAAAATGTTAAGTAGCTTCGCTTAATGCAGTCGTGTTTCTATCGTGTAATACAATTAAATGCGCTGTTATTTTTAGCATTTATCCAAGCTAATCGCTTGTGACGTAGGGACAAATCTCGCTCGAGAAGAAGCTTACGCCGAGAAATATTCATACCTGTCGTACATAATTTCGAAACTTAGTTCTACCCAACCGACAACAACCAAAGTTTTACAGTGCGGATCTAGCAAGCGTAACAACTTTCCCGGGAATACGAGCGTCTCTCGTTCCAGACGACACTTCTACAAAATAGAAACTGGACTTATAAAATGTCAATATTTTCTTTACCGAAATTCACGTTGTAATCAGTCCTTATTCAATTGGGACAAGTGCACAGCCACGATTATATATATTGCCTATATATATATATTGCCATACAGGGGCTAATGCAGAGGCATAGAAACCTGCTACTCTGAGAACGCTCGCCTTTAGAAGGTCATGTTCAGAAACCTGCCAATTCGATAACATAATTCAATAATATTTATGAATATATTCGTAAATATATTATTTTTTAATAGGCTAAATTTTGAGGCCTGTTTCTGAAGCATTTTTTTTTAATTGGATGGTTATTTCTCCAAAAGAATGATATTATATTTTCGGATATTGGAAACGTTAATTTTAATTCTAATTTTAATAATAATCAAATGGAAAAAGACAGTAAGAGAATTGTAGAACCACGCGTGAGAAGATGACTAATAAAATCTAATAAAGTAATAGGAGAATAATAGCTTTCAATGTCGTTTCTCGATTTACAGAGAAACGCATATCAGTTGTTATTCGAAAAAAATTAAAAATCTTTAATTTTACAAAAAACATATACATATATATTATTTTGTTTTGTGCTTTTAAACATTATTTTTACCTGTTGTATCGAGAACATATGTAAAAGTTTTGGAGTCTGACTCAGATATTTTTTCGTGCGTATTTCGTGCAAAAAAAAATGTTTCCAGTTTCTCAAAGAGAGCCTCGCAGGTACTCATTACGAGTAAAAGCACGTAAGAACTTTTAGAACGTAAAGTTTTTTCGTCGTCACTACAGCAACATATTCTACGAAACAGAACCGTATCTTATAATTTACATTCATTTCAATGTTGAAGTACGAGTCCTAAACGCATCAAAAGCAAGACGAAAAAGAATGCTTTGTACGGATCTTTTTCTTTCGTTTATTACTCCATAAACAAGCATACTCACCTACGAAACTGAAAGTTTCTAGTCAATTCATTAAGGAACGAACTTAACGGAGTAAAAGAGAAACAGGGAGCGACTGTAAACAAGCTCGAAGATGTTTATAAAACGATTAATTTTAGCCTCGAATACAATGGGGCTACTAGTTTGCGCGTTACGTGATCTTTTGTTATACGAAAATACCTCGTGTTGCAAATAATTAATAGTTCGCGCGATGCAGATGAGAGACGGCATTGATAATAAGTTGTATGTAATGATTAGTAAAGGCTTATCAAATGAACTAGAGTTTCTATTTTAACGATATTCAGTGAGTTATTTCTTATACTTTTGAAAATGGAAAAGTATTTTTGAAAAAAAAAACAACTTTTAAGGGTTGTACAACTCTTACAACTTTTTACTTGAGAAGTTCTTTTAAACGATATTTCTTAATTGTCTGTGTTTTCATACGCTTTTTGGTCAATATTTTTTGTTTGTACTTCTATGAATATTTTAACTGAACATCGCAGCCAAAGAAGTTTTCTAATAATACCGTGTTAAAATAAATGCAAATTATTATAATCAAACTTTCTTTATTACTTTCATTAAAACAAAAGCGCGATACAAATTGAAAATTTATCATATATATAGTATTCTATATTACGGCTTTAATAATTAAATTTGTTGTATAGTTGTAAATTATTTTTAAATATCCAACGACTAGTTCAAATTGGAGACTACGTCAAAACTAAAATTGAAACGAATCATATCTCTGTTCAAGAGTTTATTATCACGTGTAACATTGTGGCATAAATAATTTAATTTGTTTGAAACTAAAGTACAAAACCGTTACGTAACACCAAATTCTACTATGTCTTGCCAAATGATATTTTTTAACATACTAGTAAGAAAACAAGTTTAACTTTGTGTACAATAATATAATGTTAATCAGACAAATGTTAATCAGATTTTGGTAATAATAGGTGGATAAAAAGTTTGGTAATAGTAATTTTGAATCTTTTGTATAAGCTATGTTTGTAAATTTGTTGTTTATTTCGAGTTTACAAAGGAATCATATCTGCAATATTTATTTATTTATTTTTTCAATTGACCAATTTGTTAGCATCGAGCCTGGATTTGCGTATCATAGATTTACAATCAACGCAGTACATGTCATATCCAGTCACACATAAAAGTTCGACTTTAGTTATTAATAGATCGACGTTAAATTCGTAGCTGTACTATTTCATTAGTCTCGATTCAAAACAGCAGTATTTCTCCGAGATAGATGAAGGTAGGGAAGGATGAGGTTATTTGATATTCCGCGAATGAAAGCTCCGGGAAAGCTTTGAGCTCACCGCGGAAATAGTAGTTCCCCGACTTTCGTAAAGCTAGGCAATCCAAAGCAATTAAATTAATCAACTCGCTACCATGATTCTCCGAAAAAACCTCCGACTTTCTCGTTATAAATCTTCGGAATAGTTTTACTCGATTACACGTGGCTTGTAAGAAACAAAAAAAAGGAAGCAGAACGTCGAAATAAGAAGAAAAGCTCGGTCGTACCGCTATCGGTCGTTATTAAAGCTGACCGACAGCTATTAGTTGCCAGAGTTGTCTAGTGGAACTAGCAGCAGTGGCTGTGCAGTAGTAAGGTAGTCGTACAGAGCTTTCGAAGCCACGGGAGTAAATATATTGCTAATAGGTTAGCAGCACGGCCCGTTAGTCAGGAGTAATGCCTTACCACATCGACACGCATCAAGCCCATTTAACGAACTGATGTTTTTACCCGCACGTTCACTTTCTCTCTCTCTTTTGTACGTTCTTTTTCTCGATATACTTTACCGATATGGCTTTTTTTTTGCTTTCCACTCGTTACACAAATTCTGTAAATTCCAATCACGGTTCGCCTCACGCATATAGCGCGACAGTCGAGTGTGCAGACGGTTTGGATTTATGCACTTACTGCTATGCTCCGTTTATTTTCCACAGCGCGTCATGAGCATTTGTCAAGCAGCTAGGATTTCACACGACGGCTGGCTTCTATTGACTTCGTATAATTGTCTATAGATGCATGTGCACGTGCGTACACACGCGAGTGGAGCCGCAACAATGCAGGATTATTGCTCCAACCAACTGCAGTGATGAAGCCGTAAAGATGAGCAAGCGCTATTTAATTGTTGCTGAGCGAACGAATCGCGTAATCGAGGTGTCGCGTGAATAACGAAATGCATTTCATTGTGTAGATTTGTAAGTGCATTGTTGGAGCGTTGACTGTATAAAATGTATTATTACATTTTTTTTACGATTTTGATTAAAAAATACAAATTTCTGCGACGAACAGGAAAGGGGAGATGAATTGGACTTGCATTAAATTTTAGTATTATACCGTGTAAATTTTATTTCGAATTTTAGTATATTTATGCGGAAAAATTGTCGGAATAAAAAAAAATTCACTTGAATCTGATTGTTATATTTATTTTAGTCCATTTTTTCTTTTACATTGCGATAAATATTTGTTTAAATATACTAATTCGGGGTATTTATATATGAAATTGTTGGCTTACAATAAATATGCATTGAATTTAAGAAAAGTTATTCGCTCATTATAAAAATGCATTATTTGTATGTTAAAACATTTTTTGTATCAGCGTGTATCAAAGAGTATTACTAGCAATTTTGAAATTAGTAATTTGCATTGTAAAGGTGTCTTGCCCTCTTAAGCATACATTGTACAATGTACACAAAATCTGTCGTAAATATACTTATGTAAACTTAATTCAAGTTTTTTCTCCATAATTAGTAAAATACTATACTTTTTAATTTATATTTTGCTGTGCTATGCTAGCGTTCTTAATCTTTGTCTTGAATCACTAATTGACTTGTCCGGAGATCTAATTAAATATAATTATCTTTCACTGTGGAATAACTGAAGGCGAATTTGTAATATGATTTTTTCGCTGTCTTTATTCGAATTACCGAGATAATGAGCCGGATAATACTGAGAGGTTCATATACAGGGATTGAGAGAGAGAGAGAGAGAGAGAGAGAGAGAGAGAGAGAGAGAGAGAGAGAGAGAGAGACTGTAATTTATGTCAACATGAGTTAGTTTAAATCACGAAATAATTTTAAGGACACACTTGCCTGTTATTCCGTGCGTATGTGCTTGGCTTATCTTCAAATTTTAGACCGGAAAATATTCTAACGACCGAATGAAGAGTATTCAAATTTAATACGATTTTCGTAATTAATTTCTTTGGCGCGGATGATAACGATTTTTCGTGTTATTAATTCTAGTGATATGTTACTGTAAAAATATTTTAAAATTTTCTCCATGAAATGAAATATTTAATTAACGTATGTTATTTACAGTTTTATTAAATTTATTGATACAGTTTAGTTTCGAAATACTAGTATTTTTAGTTGGTCCTTTAAATTCATTATCTATTGCGTATGTTGTGTATTTTGTTTCTCTTATTAGTTCATTAACGTAAACCATACTTGTAAATAATAAAATTACCAACAATTATAATAAATAAGTTAATTATATTTAATAAAACAAAAAGCTCGTAAAGGTTTTAAAAATCAATCGAAAGAAAAATTGTTGTGTAATTTTTTTTATTTATTGCGTATACATATCAAAATCATTATTAACAAAGAAAGAAAAATGTAACGTAAGTTAATTAGTGCAAAAAAACTACGGATAAATATCAGAATTTTTAGTGGCCATGATCTTGATATGGATGGGGTAATGTACTGCATTGCAATATTGTGTAGCCATTGACTAGAAAGATCCTCGCATCGCACGTAAGCTCTGCCCGTGACAGAAAATCTCTTCCGAGTGTTGCAGGTCATATCAACGGAACAAGCCAATTTAGGTTGACCCGGGACCAATTGGTAACTGACCGAAACAGTAAGAGTCCGAAAAAGTGTTATCTCTTTTATTTTGACAATAAAATGAGAAATAGTTTACCCACTCTTTATATTTATTAGTAATAGAATTGTTAAATGACACTGAATCAGTAACACCAAAGGTGTTAGCAAAAAGGTCTTTATTGATATAAGTACAAATAGTATATTAAATGAATATTTAACTGAACAAGTTGTGACTGATGTGTTCCATTAACAATTGTTTTCCTGCGCTCACTGAACTTCAATTATCTATCGTCCCTTAGCAAAGGTGGTTCATCATCTCGCGATGCTACTGCAGGTTTATAATAGGGAAGGCGTCAGTTGGCGCATGGATCGGTTATTTTACTGCACCTGCTTTGGCAGTTATGCTTAAATCTAAAAGGAATCGTTTAAAGCACGTTCTGGGAAACAATGTGAAAGGCAGTAATTTTTAAAACAAAGCGGCTTAATGATAATTGTGAAACTAATGATTTGGAGAGATAACCTTCTTGTTGTTATAAATTTCAAATTATATTGTACGATTTATTTTTATTTTTTAGTGTTAAGACTCATGATTGAACTTTATTAAAATTGAATTTGAAGATTTATTTAACTTAGGAGATTATTTTAATATACAGGATGACCGACCTTTAACCAAGACAGCTGAATGTCTCGCCAGGGAAGCCACCAACCCAGAAATAATCCAAGAGCAAATTGTTGGATTCGAAGGAGATCTTTAAATCGTAATCTTCAATTTGACCTTGATCTTCTTGGATCATTTCTGGATTGGTGGCTTCCCTATCGAGATATTCAGTTGTCTAAATTAATATATGACATTCTGTGTATTTACAGTTTCGAATGCATTTTATCTGTAAACTGCAACCAATTTTACATGACACGCATATGCTGAAATTGTTAAAAATCCAACTTTGACATCCTACAACTTGTGACGTGGCAATCTAGGTGAGTTTTGTTGGCCTTCCCATTTGTCTCGGACGCCCCACCGAGCGTTGGAGATGACTCTGTCCGATTGCCTGTTCACAAAGGTTCCTCTCGGATGGGTCGCCGTTACCCTGGTTAGCTCGTAGATTCCCGGGTCTCCTGTGGCTCCGGGACCACGGAGAGTGGTGTGGTTCTATCTCGTGCTCTGAACGGTTTGTCGGGATATAGACGGGGAGGAATATGATTTCACCGGCCACAAATGAGTTTTATTCATCTCTACCCGCCAATTCGCGGTCAATTTACTAGAGAAGCACCTCAATCCCACAGCTCTGACGGTTTGAGAGAACTAGGAGTGTCCAATAATTATTATAATACATAATAAATATTTGAAGACACTTGCATAAATTCATTTTCATTAACCTAGTGAAATGTCACTAATTGTATGGAAGCGTGGTCAGATCAAACAATAGTTTCCATCTCTTCTGTACATCCAGTGCAGCTTTAATTCTGTCAAACCGCCAAAGTTGTGGAGTTGGCATATTTCTTTCCTTTAGAAAACTGAGTTTGAATTATGGCGTTCGGCAAAAAATAGGGATACCCTTTGGGATTTCCTGTCAACCCGTACTGACCTGATATCACTACTGGCTTAGTACTGGACCATTGCTCCGTTCCTACTAAGATAAATTAAGTGCTTTTACTTGCTACTTCAATTAATCATCTTATAAATAGATAAACAAATAATTTGTTAATGTAAACTTGCGATCCATAATAACCATCAAATAAATTACAGAACGATTTGATTAGGCAACCTACGAATAACAATATAAATTAATGATGATACATTTCAATTAAAGTTGTTTTAGTACGGAACTGCAAGTTCTCAACATAGATTCCATTTTCCAAACAGTACGTACGAGCGGTTATGTCAACAATACGTTAATTTCATAGTTATAATTGTACTTTCCACAACTTAACAAAACACACTCGATTTTATACTCTCACGCTCCAGTACATATAAGTACTTTGGATAATTATCATCGTAAGTTAACTTTTTAAACCACAATTAAATATCGAATCGCAAAAATTCAGAAGGAATAATTGCGACGATATTAAGTGAAGTAGCCTATCTCGCACTCCAATGAGGATCTTGGACATTAATTAGCAACGTAATGACCCTGGCCGTAAGTTCTGCGCTCCAAATGACAAAACGCTCAACTTTAGCGCGTGCATGCACTTAATATAATATGATACGTTTCGCGAGCAAAAAGAAAGCGCAAGATAAAAAAGCAACCACAACTAGACGGTACGACCGAAACTCGAGAAACTAATTATAAAGTGAACGAACGCTCTCTCTCTCTCTCTCTCTCTCTCTCTCTCCATAGCAGGCTTTACTGCACAAACTATTACTTTTACTATCAAGGATTAATCTTCTTTAATTACATAATTTCCTTAGTTTATGAAGTTACGTGTGGAGCCATTCATAGTATAAAATGAATGTCAGCACGTGCTTTAAGTGCGCGCGATAAGCCCACAGTTTGGCTCTCTCTGTGTCCCTTATTCTCTCTCTCTTCCTTCACGTGCATGCACACTCTGATATATATCTAACCATGGGACATTTTTGCTCGAGACCGACTCGCGTCGTTTTGCCTTCTGCGACCCTTTTTTCCTTCTACACTTTACCGCGGAAGCAGTAGCAAAACTTTGCAGGTTCGGATGAGTTTTTCGCCGGATCCGCGATAGCCTTAATTCGCGTTCGCCTCTGAGCTGTTTGGAAATTCTGCTCGTGTAATTGCCGCGCGCGCTCGTCCGAGCTTTTTGCGACGCTTTAAAATATTTACCTTCATATCGTGATGGAATTTTAGATTTTTCTTGGAACGAAGATTAACTGCACGTGGTAAAGATATGCATTTCTATTGATAATTTATTATTTCCTATGTGCGAAGAGGAATTAACTGAGTTGTAACACTCAAAAAATGTATGTAAGAAAAAGTCTGAAGACATGCGCTAAATTATAATAAAAAGTATGATATCTTTTCGTTGTAGAAGAAAATGCGAGTTGTTGTGTTGAATAGTGCTATATTTTGTAATATATATTATACTAGAAATATTCGAATGATTTTTGTATGTGCAGGAAATTTCAAGTATAGTACCTTTTCTGTTTTAAGGGGGCAAGATAAGATAAGGGGATATAAGTGCCTTCGATAGCTACTTACAACAGAAAGTAGAGCATTGACTCACAGTAGGATTCAAAGTCAATCAGTGTCCATAGTAGTACATTGTTACAATTATATAACAAATTCACAAAAATCTTTTAAGATGAAATTTAATACTTTTTGCAATACATCGGAATAGGTCTGATACGTTTTCTGAAAATTGATGTGATCGATTTTTTGATTTGTGATTTACTATTTATAAATACTCGTATAGGATTCAAAGTTTTTTTTCTCGGTGTTTAAATTGTTAAAAGGCACGATCAATTAAGATTTAATGAAACCCCTATTGCGATTTTCAAATACGATGTGTACATTGAAACGATCAAAGACGCAGATTATTCGTTCATTCAGAACATTAATAACGTTGCTATTTAAGAACCAAAAGGAAAAACTCTATGTCGATGTATACTTAATTTCTGTATTAATTTAGAATCTTGTTGTGAATGTTTTCTTTGAAATACACGCAACACAAATGTCTTTCCCAGAAAATATGAGTGAATAACATTTATTGGACTTTATGAATAACCTCCTATAAGTACTTCAACGTCAAAGAATCTACTTTTAATTTCTTATCGCAGACCTCCGGCGACACGCAGCAAACTTCTCGCGACGAACGAACGGCATAATGGAATCGAATAATGAGACTTGCACATCCGTTATTTCGTCCTTTTCTTGTGGTAATATTCCCATCGAATTTCCATTCGAGGAAGTCGAGAAATCGAGTTTTTCACCGCGACTATTTCGCCTCCTGTACTTCATTCTAGTATGGAAGAAGTTTCTACAGTATACGCTTTTGGTACATCGACATAGAGAATTGGATTATACTTATTTCCAGCGCGTACTTCTCGTCGACTTTTATAGTGGAGAAAGGTCGATAATGACGGATTATCCACTAAAGTATCGATTCCGCTTGACTGCTCTTTGGCATAGTCTCACGCGAAGACGTGCTTCGGATTCCTTCGCGTCGATGATCCTCTACTTTAACAACTTGCTTTTTTGGCTCTTGCTCAGACAATGAAATCCGCGATTCGCTCGTCTAAATACTTGCTGAAATCGAAGGTGTGTGCGGGAATGCGAAACTAATCTTTTCCGCTCTGGTATAAAGAAGAAAAATCTCGTTTCCGACCAAGATCTATTGTTTTTTTTTACTCCGAGCGAAGGAGTTCAAAGAAGCTTTTAAATAACTGGCTGATTTTTTCTAAAAATCGAATAATCTTTTATTGAAAAGAGATTCTGTTTGACGCAAACTGAATTGACATCAAGTTCTTCCAAGTGTTTACTATCTCCGCGGGGGAGTATTAATAGGGATTATGCTCGCTTCAATTATCAGTAGTTTGGTCAATCATAGAGCCGACATTTGAGCAAACTAAACGGAGAATACGTTCAATTTTCATCAAGTTTGATGTACTACCGAATAATGATGATAATATTAATGACTAAATGTTAATTACTGACTCTCTATCGATGCGACAGTAGTTTTCGTATCGGGATTATAGATTTGTATGCAAATTGATAAATTAGTGTAGACCTAGCTTTAGACGATTGATACGAGCATTTAAAGAGACAATTCACAGGATGTAATCTATTTGAAAACAGATAACTCTGTCCGAAACATTTTTGATAAAGTTCCGTTGAGACATTGCCCTTCTGGGATTATAATGCTGGTCGATAAATTATACAAGATTACTTTTTGAAAGACTTGTCTTTTTTACTTATTTTTCTCTCGTCGTACAAGCCTTGAAACTTTTGCTTTCTTTTCCCGTCGCGTAAGACAGGTACTTTTTTAACCTGACCTTAAATTAAAGATTCTGCTCCTTTTGAGAATAATTCTTCGGAAAAGTCTTATTGCACTGGACGACATTTGGTCTTTTCAGGAGTAAAACTAAACTTACTCGGTGAGAAATAACTTCTGAATGGAATTCATTTGCTCAAATCGAAAGACTTTTTCTTTGAATTTATGTCTTGCAAAAGGTATTGCAAAGAGTCAAGTCGAATACTGTGTTATTTAAATTAGAAGAAAAAGATTGCTACTAAGTGCAATCGTTAAAAATAATATGCTCGAGATTCAATAAAAGACATTTTTAATATATGTAACTGGTTTCTATGATAAAAGGTGAAAAATTTATTTTCCTACTGTTTCTATATTTGAATCTATTCTTTCTATTCGAATCGAATCGTGCCAACGTTGAAATACAATTTTAATTTTATTAAACTCTGTTTTTTTGTGGAAAATCTCGTTTTCCGCTCGTTGTTCACTTTACTGGAATGAAATTTCATTTCGAATTTCACATTTACAAATTAAAAAAATACATTCAACTCAATTAGAATTGTTAACAATGTTTTTAATAATTCAATAATTTAAGGGGGCACGACACCTTCAAATAATAAAAAAACATTTTGTATTGTCAATCTAGTGGAAATAATAATAATTGATTTGGTGACTTAAATTATGTATTCTGAAGTTCACACTGTTTATAAGAAAACCTTACGTCGGAAGCCCATAGACCAAGGAAATACGTCTTCATTTTTTTGTTATTAAATAATGAATTTTTTTAAATAATGGATTATAAAAGTAGTTTTTTATTTTTAATAATTTTTCTGTGTATTCAATTAGAAACCACTACATTCAAATTGAAAGGACTACAGAGTATAACTAGCAATTTTGAGCTCAATCAATCCATCAGTTGACTTGGAATCCTACGGTGAGTGAATTTTCTATACCCCATTGTAACTGGCTATCGAAGGGACTTGTAGAAGACCTCTTAAATTGTAGGAAAAACTATCTTCTGTTATTACAATAAATATAAATTATAAATATATTATTATAAATATTTTAAATTTTGCATTTAGTAATTGGCATTCCAAAGCTGTCTTGCTCCCTTAAACTTAAACCAGAAATTTATAAAATATAAAAAAAGTTAGTTCTTTAGCAAACTTCAATAAAATAGTAAACATATATTAGTGCAAATACGAGCTTAGTGCGGGCGTGCGTTATATGCAAAACGCGTCGCGTTTTGCATGCTTTGCATCGCGAAGCGTTGCGATGCAAGGCGGCAATGCACCGCAGCCATAAGCTCGCGAGCGGCGCACTAGTTTACATTGTGAATGAAATTGGAGCATGAGCAGAAGCAAGATGAATTTCCCTTAAGACATTCTTTTTTCACTTCCGCAATAGAAGCGACAAGCCGAGTCCTGCCAATGAACGTAGCGCAAAGGAAAAGATAGGGAAAGGAGGGTTTCATAAAATCATGGGCTACTGTAGTAAAACGGAGTAGAAAAAGGATTTTTTTAATATACGTGAGTGGAAATGAAAGTTTATAGAAAAAGGAAAGGTTTTCTGCTGAATGGACTCACTTCTATCAAGGCAGCTAGTAATAATCACGTAATAAAAGTGATAGAGCAAGAAATCGTGGCAGCAATAATAAGGCTCGAAGCACGCGTCGGGAATAATATTTACCTCTCTCGCTTCTCTGCCACGCCATAAGTGTGGATATTAAAGTAAAAGAAGTAGTGAGAAAACGGATCGAATTTTCATCGCGATTCTTCGCTTTTGCACGACGACCTATAACACTGCATCCCCTCTCCTTCCAGCTTCATACACGTATATCGTCGTCCGTACCCACTCGCTTCCTTTCTCTGTACGTATTATCCGTGAGGTGGGATTTTCTATACGCCGCTGTTCGAGTTGGACTACTCGAAGACACAGGAGAAGCTCGCACGGAATGAAGAGAAAGAGAGGGATATCGGTCGAGTCAGTTTTCTCTGTTCTTCTCTTTGTCTTTCTTTGTATATATCTGCACGGTTGGGTGTGTGAGCGGATGTCCATTATGTGCCGTGCTTATGTGCGCGGTTGCACTGAAGAAAAATGAGCCGAGGTGAGCGCGTGAAAAATTAAACTTTTCGAAGCCCATCCATTCTCAGCTCTAACGCTATACACGAGCGGTTCCAATCACGAATGAGAGGAAGAGAGACAGAGAGAGAGAGAAAGAGGGTGAGATCTTTTTCGTCGAGATCGAGAAATGCTACTTCTCCTAGTAGGAATTACTGGTACTGGAAAAACGGCCCAGTATACTGGTTACTAGTACTGGTCCAAGCTTGGTTCGATATCGAGATGATAAGAACATTCGTCTGGATTTCCAGTTAGAAACATAATGTGATTCTTAACTTTAGATTTTCATAGATGCTTTTGCAACGATCGAACCTTTTCAAAACTGACTTTGAAGACTTAAATGATTTAGGAGATCGTTATGATCAATATTTACATGTTTGAAAGTATTTTATTTATGAAATTAAATTTTTTTTTACAAGAACAGTCTTTTTAGTATTTTTGGTCGGAAATACTTTCCTGACAGGTTAACATTTTTTGCTAAAATTGGTAACTTAAAGAGCCTTTATGAAAAAGAATGTAAAACAAAAACGAATTTTTGTCTGATTAATCTTAAGTATTGGTTTTAAAGTATGGCCCTATCTTATAACTCCAGACTAGTCCAATACTCTGTCGGTACTGGATTACACCACTGTTAACTTGATATCAGTACAGTGTCATTGGTTAATTCCTACTAGTTAGAATTCGTTTATTTGTCATTGTCATAAACTTTTAGGGAATTCGCAGTGAATTTCGGTTTGTACTACCGTTCGTTAAGGAGCTCTAGAGGCGAAGTATGTGTATTGAGTTTGTTTTTGGAATGTTGGTATCCAGAATTCCATTGAGAAGTATTCGCTAAGAGGAAACCGTCTGCGGTCCGAATGAATTCGAATTTCAAATTCAAGAAGAGTTTCGAGATTTATTTCGTCGACGGGATTGTGCTCTGGATTCATCATTGTTTAATTTTTAATTATAAATTCAGGGCATTGATAAATTCTGCATTGTTACATTATATTTAGGCCGGTAATTAAATCAGTTGTGCAGTTTCTCCTGTGGGATATGGTTTATACTCCACCCCTTTTAATTAGTTGCTTGTTCTATTTCTTTTCTGACAGTCTAATGAATAAATGCAATGGTATTTTCGGTTATTATATATTATTTTTTTATCAGAATTTGCATCAGTGAATTTTCATTCACGATTCTTCTATCTGATTAATATAAACGGGCTTGTCTCGTTCATATCTTAGCAGGTTTATTTCAACTTAATTTCTGTACTATTTCAACAGAGAGTTCAATTTTGCGAAGAAGAAAACGGTATTTCTTGTATAATTACATGTCACTCGGTTTGTTACACCCAAAAGCTTGGACAATTTAATCCATTTCCAAATTAAATTTAACAATTGTTAATCTGCGAAGAAGCGAGATTGTTTTAACTTTTTGGAAAATTAACTTATTTAGTACAATGAATTCATATTTCAAGACGTGACCTGAAGTATAAACTTTCTCATTCGAGTCATTACACTGATACGTACGCGTACGTGAAACCTAATGAATTAAAAAAAAATAAATAAATAACTATAACTCGATCTTCCTATAAGTATATCGGTAAACGCTTACAAGTTTTCGCGAGTCTGCCAGCAATCAGTCATTTTTCCGAGCGAAATTCTTAAGATTCCGCTAACTTTTTAGTCAAGGAGACGGGTTATGCATATAAGTGGTAAATCCATTTCATCCTTGAAGTGCCAGAGCGTAAAAACTTTCTCGGTCTTTTTAGATCTCCAAGATCGTCGATTTCCTTGTTGAGGTACGTCGCAAACCCCTCGAGAGAATTGCAGGTCCCATCGCACTCCAGCTGCACTTTAATCTTAGTCTTGTATGCCACTATATATATATATATATATATATATATATATATATACATAAGTCAGTACAGGTTAAACCTAGAAAATTTCTGAAATATTATTTTATTCAATTCTATTTTTGCCCTCGGTGTTTATACGTGCGCTAAACCATTGACATGCAAGATAAGTTCAGCAGCGATACTTTTCTATCTCGACGTTTTTAGCGATTCCTACACATATAGAAACGCTCGTCAAAGAGAAATGATTTTTGATCGAAGGCATGGAACGTCAGAGCGGTGATTTAAGAGAAATCTGAAAGTTGGCTCAATAGTCGATTTCGAAACGTTCGTTCCTTCGCTTTATTGACCAATTGCCTTCGACTGCTTTCTTTCAACTACTAATTTACATGGAAATGTTTCGGATATTTTTCCCGATACTCGTAATTTCGTTGTTTCTCTTGTTACGATTGCATTTATATCACGGGTTAACTGGCTTTTGTTGATAATTGAAAAATTTATTTCACAAATTATTCAGAGACGAGTTTTATAATAATATAATACATACAGGCAGAGGGTGTAACGCTATTTTTACAATCAAATTGTAAAAAATGTTTGTACATCCATTGGCCACTTGATATGTTTCGATAAAAAAAAGGAACAGTAAATTTTATCTTTCTGTTATTCCCGCAGCAGCTTCTTTTTCTACGTAACTTGGAATTTCGATTTATGAATTCTTCATAACGTTCTCTCTGTCTCTCTTTCGTACGCTTCGTTTACTCGATCCCGGTATTTGTTCCGCGCGCTTTCGCCCTGGAAAAAGCCAGCTGTGCGGCAAAAAAGGCCTCTAACGATGGATTGATATAACGATCGTTCATTCTCGCGCCCATATTCCCGCACACGTCTCTCTTTCTCTCGCGGGTCCGTAAAGAAAAAAAAACAGCAGTAACAGCAACGGGTGCACCAGCAGCCGGCATATCCTAAACCCGATATTTTTCATCGAAGGAAAACAAGTGACAAGATATCGACAGGTTTCACTCTCTATCTTTCTCGTCTGCCTCCGTTCAAGCAGCAGAAGCCAACGTCTTTTTTTACTCTCGTCGACGGCATCGTCTCTCGCCTCGATAGCGAAGCGTAACTCCAGCTATGTATACAATACATGTACTATATATACATATATATCTGAGTAAATCCATAAAATATAAGAAGCGGTTCGGGATCTGTTGTTTCTATTCTTGAGTGTCTTTTGAGCGAAAGGAGCAATTTGCATACGCGTTGGAGTGTGACATTCAATTTTTTCAGAAAATATGGAATTAGATATAGTCTACTGATAAAATAATTTTGAATCCGTATATAAGAGATACAAATTTTCAAATTCATGAAGATGCATTGTAACATTACGAAAGGGTATGAAAAGTTCTTAACTTATGAGTCGAGTTCTGTTTATCGTTAGAAATAAGGAGTTACTATAAAAATAATTTTACCAAGATTTTCGACTAAAAAATTTTTTTTTCTAATTGAATATTTGGACTTTCATAGTTAGTTTTGCATCGAAACAATACGTCTTGATGAATTTTTTATCGTTGATATAAATGATCGAACTTTTGCACATTAAATTTAAAAACTGACATGGCTTTAAATGAAAGATTTTGGTGTTGTTGCTCTGAAATAGTGTAGTAATTCATTAGTTTACTTCAGCGTAAATCTATACAAAATTATGAGTGTCAAAGACGAGCAGTTAAAGTTACTTTACATGAGGTATATTTTTTATAAATACGTATAAAATGCCTAAATTAGTGAAAATTACAACGTCTTGTCTTCCTGAAACTTAAACATTTTTTATGAAATCTAAAAAAATCATGAAGGTAGAAACAGTACCAAATAATAGTTTGAAAGTTTTAAACCAGACAATTTGTCGGATAAAGAGGCGTATATATTGAATATTTAGAAAATATTGAAATTTAGTTTAAGTAAATATCATGAAGAATGCGTTTTTGTTAATAAGCGTATATATATCTATAGTTAATGAAGATTTTAAATGTTAATCAAAATTATTGACCCAAAAAGAAATTAGGAAAATCTCCATTTGACAAAAAGCATGTGATTTTAAGTAATCTTTTGAGTTTTAAAAGGTCTTTTTTCAAATGCTCTCAACTTTGCACTCAAAAGGCATTCATGACTCCTTTTTTAAATGAAAGCTTTGTGATTCTACTTTAATTTCTTACTATAATATTACATTTCGTTAGTTGCTCAACTAGATATATGCAAATGAACAGAAAAAATTGATTTCTTTGAAAGTATATATATCTAACGGAATTCAATATTTAATAGATGAATGGAAAGGTAAACTTTTCAGCTTCTATTTAATAATGAAAGGGGAAATAAGACTAATCGAGTATAAAGTTATTAAGCGTTTCAGTAAATAATGTGTAAATTAATATACAAGAAGAAAAAAGTTATTTGATCTTGTATCATTTCATAAAATGGAGTCATTTGCAAATATACTTGATATCTGTCAATATCAACAAGTATATTTGCCGTGTATTGTATTATTTTTTAAACACAAAATACGTATTTACACATTTGGAAAATAGTTTTGTTTTGAACCTAGAGACCAGGAAAAATAGTCCGATCGGTGTGTACCAAGGAACCAAGTAATTTTCTGCACTTACATTTACACTTACACAAATACAGTTACACTTTACATAAAATACATTCAAACCAGTAAATATATAGGTTAAAACTATTTCCGAAGTCCTAATTTATCAACATGAAACAATTCATGTTGATAAATTTTCTACCAGAGTTATACTGACCTTGTTATTAAGATTCCCAAATATATATATATATAAATATATATATATTTGGGAATCCTTAGCGTTTTTTAGCCTTAGCGAATCCTTAGAATTACCTTAGCGTTTTTCTTGCGCGCGTATTTGCATTTGAGTTATTCATTCGGTTAGAAATAAAGCTATTCTTTAAAATATGAGTTTCACAAGATTGATCCAGATTTTTAGTTAGAAACATAACTTGATTATCAAATTGAGGCTTTGGTGACACTTTTGTATTGATAAAATGCATCTTCATGCATTTTTTAATATTTTTTAGTGAAAAATGCCTCCCCTTCAAGTTAGTACTTTTTAAAAATAGGCATAAAATGACGTTCTGCAACTTCAAGAGCCTTCGTAAAACAATTTGTTAACTGGTCCATCAGTCAGAGCTTTCTCTATGACCCATACATATAGGACATATACCTCGTTGGCATCTCGTTTGCCGATGCTAGTAGTTCCTTGGACGCGAAGCCGCGACCCATTAATCACCGAATCACGGTGAACTCGTCTGAGGAGGAAGAGGAGGTTGGAAGGTCCACACGCTCGGTTACCCTTAATAAGGCAGGCCGAAGCTAGCTAGCTGCCTTCAAACGCTTTCCACCTGAAAGCACTGGGCCACGAGCCAATCTTCATTGGTCCCTATCGCGAGCGCAAGCCTGTCTCTCTTCGTCGTCCTTTGCTGTTCTACAGATTCTACACTCTCTCCCTCCTGAGTTCCTTCTCTAACTGCGCGTCGTGCAATAGCTCCATCTCGCTATATACTGCGAGACCTTTAAATACGTCGCTCGCGCGTCATTAACTTACCGCTCAAACAAAATCAAAGGTGCGCAACTCGCTTGCTTGTGGTTACTACGCTATACACACACACACACATCGATAGAAGAAGCTGGCGGTGGATTAACGCGTTGGCTTCTTCGAGATTTCAATCAGCGCCGTAAGCTTAGCTATATGTATATATACACAGAAATCGACGAGAGAAACCTCAAGGATTTATCCTGCGCAGGGCAAATAAGACACGCGGAAAGAGAAAAATGCTTGGCCCGAAGCCAGCGATGATCGTTGACCCTGAGCTACCCGCAACCGAGTATAGACTTACGGTTGATATCTTGCTAACGCTCTCTCTTTTTCTCTTCTTTCTCCCACTCTTCAGTTGACTTTTATGCGTTTTCTTTCTTCTTCGACCGCACTTCTACTGGATGGATATAGTTTTATCTCTCCACTCTCGGTCTTATTCTTCGTTTCGTCACTGTTCGCGCATTCGATTTTTGGTACCGCGAAAAGTTGCGCGTATATATATATATATATATATACCAACCGTCGAACTATTAAAGTGTCTTTTCCGTTTTTTTCTCCGAGCTGGATGTCAACGTACAGTTTTCATTACAAATTTACATTGGTATGAAATTTTACAGACCTCTCGGTGAGAAATATGGAAGAGTATTTTTCACGCGATCCGGTGACTTACATATAGATTAAGTCGCGACGTAAGAATTTTTTTTTATGCGTTTCGAGAATTTTTCCGATCGACATAAAAGTAGGGAGCAATTTTTTTTTTCAACGAAGACATCGTATATTTTATCTCTGGGAAAATCTCTTAACCATATATAATAAAGTTTCATGGAAACGTGAATTTTAGTGATACTTTCGTGGCTGTTTGATACGAGTAAACAGATAAAAGTATTAATTTCCTTTCGGCATCACTGACCGGCGCGTTGAATATCGAAAAATGATATTTCCTCGTAACCGTTTAGAAAAATTCCAGACGCATTGCTGTTGTACGAGTTTTTGACGCGCTGTATATAGCAGATGTACTAAAAATCGCATGAAAACCTTAAACTGCCCGGTCGCAGCCGCCTTGAGTACTTTTGCATAACGCACAGCGTCACTGTATGTATTTTAACTCGACACATATTCTCTCTTTTCGACAGAGTCGTCCGCTCGACTCAGCGTATTCAAATCACCAGAGACTTCGCGCCCGCGGCTAGGAGAAACCGCGGTAAAAGGTTGCTTTAAACGAGCAAGAGGCTGCGGAAGAGGCTGGTTCCAACTCTAACTTCCGGAAGAAGCAAGTCGCTCCTAATTCGGTTTAATGGACGTTCGGAAGACAAACTACGTTAGCGATGCCAATGCTGAAAGGACTTTGCTACCCGTTGCTGATGCTGCTACTGTTCGAACGAGAGACTGAGGCAAAAGGAGATTCTTATACATAGCGAGGAGGCCCGATCGATTCCCAGTACAGATATCTTTGGAGATCCTTTTGTCCATTGGACAATAAATTACTTTTAAATCGAACTATCGATCGTTGCCATAGCAAAAGGGCTTAACTGCGAGATTTGTCTTGGCGACTCAAGGGCCATTCAGTTTCGCGAAGATCGTTTCAAAAGAATAATCGTCTTCGAACCCGGTCCAACCTCGTCGCTCTTGTCGACGTCTTCGTAGTCGTTGTTTTCATTGCGACCGATGGAACGCCTCGTCTTCGTGAATTTGCGAACTTTACGGCAAAGCGTCTTTGATGCTGAACGAGAGGAATGAGGCACAGAGCACGAGAGAATGAGGCTGGTCTTTAGGAGGACACCAGACTTAGGAAGAGAGCTTTTACGCGGCTTTTGATGTCACTGATAGTTATGACTTGCGATGAATATATAATACCTTGGATATAGTTCGAATATAGATATGTATGCATGGAAAACGTTGCGACGCTCCTATACGATTCGGAGTATTTTACACTCAGGATCTCGAATTCAATCGAATGCTTTTTATGATCGTTTCTTTGCCCTCGAGTCACGCTTATTTTAAGTGCACGCTGGAACCGAATAAAAATTGTACTTTTGCAATCGAGATTTTAATGCTGAGCGCTTTAAGTTAGAGAGCAAGAAATGGAGAACAGAGCTTCCGTTAAAGTTTAAAATTGCGTTTATTAATATTTATGAGGCTGCTAAACAATGGACGCATAAAGCCTTGCTTTACTCGCTGAAATATTCTGAATACTTAAAAAACAGATGCGGTCTGAAATACAGCTGCTGGCGTATCATCCGTTATGCCGATAGCTAGCGATAAAGTACAGTATGTTTTCTATTCCGTTGAAATATAAATTTTCGTAATATTATGCAAATGTTTTTGGCATACGATGGAAATCGAGAACCGCAGTACACGAAGAATTAATGCGTCTGTCGATATTGATCGAAATGACGATTTCATTTTTTAATTATATCTTCAGGTGCTCGCTCGTTCGGAGCTCATTAAATTTTCGTTGAGAAAGTAAATCCACTACCGATGTTATTAAAACAGACTTTTGGAAAAATCATCGTGGATCGCTCGCGAGGGTACAGAGTCCAAATTCATTTCAACTTCGAAACGCTCGCACCCGACGCTAAAGTTTATTTTAATGGACGACCTCATTAAAAGTTTCGTTCATTCATAAGTGAAAAGGCATTAGCGATGAAAACAAACAAAAAATTACTTTCATTCATTTTCCTTCGTACGCGAGGCCTCGCGCGTCAAGAATATGATATAATTTTTTTTTCTCTCTCCAGACGAGCTATGAAAAGAATTGTTCGCACGATGCGTTTCCATTTTTTTACAATTTCAGATTCTCCGCTAGTCCTCTTTACAGAACACTTGAATTCGCTGAAGGATATGGCTTTGTTTCGAGACCGTAGGAAAATGAACCTTCCATTGTTTTGTATTGCAGAGGGGCTAATTAGAAGTGCTTGCGTTTTGTCAAGATTCATAGCTGGTCCGAATTAGTTTTCAAATGTCGAAGAAAGAAAAGTGACCTTTCATTGTTCCTATATCCCTAGCAGGAATTGACCAAAGGTCCAGTATTGGACCAGTACTGGAGTGATAGTATTGTGCCAGTATTGTGCCAGTATTGTGCCAGTATTGTACCAGTATCGTACTATTGTACCAGCATTTGGCCAGCATTGGATAAACATATATATATATATATATATATATATATATAGATAAATATAAATTTTATTATAAACTTATACAATAGTATATGCATTATAATATATAATACTATTTTTTAAAAAATCATCAATTTGTTTGAAATCATCAAAAGATGTAAGTGGTAGATGCTTCCAAGTGTTAAATTAATAACTGTACGTAAAATGGGCTTGAAGTTAGTTTAAAGACTAACCTCTGGTTCGAATGTCATGCCAGTATTGCATTGTTTTACAACTCTGGCCCGTTATTATCATCCCGATACTGAACCAATACTGGCCCGTTGTTCCAGTACCGGCAATTCCTACTAGGGTAAGCAGGAATTTGAACTTTACGCAAGCATTATGCGTAGATTTAGCGAAACTTCGAAGAACTTATGTTTATATAAGCTCCGAACTCAGTGGCATAACGTATGCACGTTCACCACCACATGGCATTATAAGTCATGAGTTTAGCTATCAAAATACATAACTTGACTGGGTACTCACCTATGATGGTAAAGTTGACTTTGAGATTCTTCGTTTGAGAGTCGCGGAAATCGACCCGACATCTGTATTCACCACCATCGGTCTCTTGAACATTTTGGATGACTAGATGTGCTTTTTCCCCGGGTCGAAAAGTCGCTCGGTTTCCCCACATATTCTCGGCGCTCCAAAGTTTTGCCTTTCCATGATGCTGGCTTCGCGCGTCGTAACTAAACAGGAAAATTTTTCGAATCAATTTTCCGAATGTTTGCACCGCTTGCAAATCAACTTGGCTACTTTTTTTATTTGATACCCACGCTTTCAATTTTTTTCCTACGACACCCTGGTAGAAAAGTTAATCAACTATTGAACATCGGTTGATCAACTCGCATCAGTTTAGTCAATCGTTTTAACAACCGTTGATTAAAATAGCCGCTATTTTCGTCACATTATACATCAAGATCAGTCGATCAAATGTAATAATTTTTAAAATAATACGTATTAGCCAACAGTAATCTTCAGATTGTAGTCGATGTACAATATCTACATAATGCAGTAATTTTTTTTATTTAATCTAAGTATTATACTTTGCAGTTTTCAGGAAAGACCGGTGATGTTGTCGATATTCATAATCAAAACAAACAACAGGTTAGTGCCAGAATTTGATTCTTAATATTTGTAATACGCATGCTCCAGTATCTATGCTATGTAGTCAAAACGTTGATTTAACCTATCAAATAAAATAAAATGTACCAAATAAACTCGGCATGCTATGTCTTACCCTTTAATTTACATTAAGTCTCATTGATTTATATTATAAATGTAAATCCTATTGATGTAAAAAATTAGTTGTAATAAATATAAAATTCAGTTTTGACCAACCGTTACTACACGGTTGCTGAACGCTTGATTAAAAAAATGATCAATGGTTTGAGAATGCCGTCTATGAATACAAAAGTGTCTATGAAAGTCAGAAATAGAGAGTTCTATTTCCAGCTATGAATAAAGTTATTTAGCAATTTCTCTAATATTTATAAACAATTGTGTATTCATTTCATAACTTAAATTGTGCTAAACAAACTAATAAGACTCTTGCAAGTAAGTCCAGGTTGATGATGAACCAAACTTATCAATCTCTACACTATTTCATAACAATAACATCCAAGTCCTTCGTTAAAAATCATCTAGGAGTTTTGGATCAGTTTGGAAAAGGTTCGATCATGGATATCAAGATGAAAAAATTGATGAAAATAACCCATTTATATATGCGCCATTCGCTGATTTTCTCGCGCATTTGAGAAAAGTTGCACTAACGGAACATCTAGCAGCAGTACGTGTTATTACAGATCTTGGTTCGTACATAGGAAATCCGTCGTAAATATTGCCAACTGCTGGCTGTTACGAAGCTATTTTCCTCCATGACTTAATTTTCTTTCGTTGCACTATCACTTCAACTGTCGCTTTATATGCATCCTTCTCCACGTAGATAGGAAAAATCGAAGCTCGTAGATCTGCATATATCAGTGGATAAAACGGCTTGTTAGCACTTGGAGATAGAAAGGGATTGGGATGAGGCGATCGACGTACTCGTAAAGTTCAATCGGTGCCAGTGGCGATAATTGTGCCAAGCCGTTACTGCTCGATTCCTACCCGCGAGCGAAAAAGTATATCTAACCGGTTAGTTTTCCGCTACAGTTCCAGAGCTTTAAGCTGTATAACTATTTTTCTCTCGGCTCTGTGAATATTCTTTATTCACTATGCACTTCGTAGCGTCTATATCTTTTTTCTCTTTCTCTCTTTTTCTCTATCTGGATATACCTATATATACTGCTTTTAAAAGTCTGTGACCATTAAATTTAATACTTTTTATCGTTGCGAGAAATAGTATGCGCAAATCTCCAATTTAATTAAAAGTCTCGGTGAGTAAAACGTTTTACTTGTATCGCGAAGTCTCTGACTGGAATCGCTTAAATGCTGTCGCCATGACCAAGCTTTCATCGCGAATGAGTAAAGTCGATCGACTTCGAAGGGGAAAAAGTACTCTTTGATACGTAAACGTAAAATACCGAAAGCTAATAAAAATAGAGCTGGGAGAGCAAGGAAAGTAGGAGAAACAAATTACCTAATGCATGCCCATTGACTAATTTGAGTGACTATCCTCGGTTTGCAGCGCAAGTTAGGGTGTAGGAAAAAAATAAGTCACAGAAGGTCAGATATTTTCATTACGTTCATTTTTTCAATTGCAAGGTGATTAAAAACGAACAAGGGTTTAAAAAAATAAGTGTCGTAAACATTCATTCGCAATAATTATTTACAAATACTAATATTAGCATATTAATATTACAACGAGACACCCAGAACATTGATTTCATTATTAGCTATGTGGAAGAAAAAAAGACCGACCTATGTATAGTGAGAAAAATGCAATAAAACACACGTGCGCCACTTGGGTCAAGTCCAATAGGGGTAGACAGTTAAAGTATCATATCAGCTTAAGTTCCAAAAAATATACGGGTTTCACCTATATTTTGAACTTAGACTTCTATACTTCTAGTGTAATTTTAACTGAATTGTAAAAGAAACATAAAAGTATTGTGTATGACAATGACAATTTTGAAAGTACAGAAGCTAATAGTATTCCCTTTTTGGAAACCAGCATTTTTAATAAAAACAGTGTTTTTTTATTTAGATAGATTTATTGTTCGATATAAAAACTTTCCATACGATGTATATTTGATGAAACCCATGGGGAAAAAGTTATCACGTCTGAATATCGATATACCAGAGCTTAAGCACGCGTGTTATCCCTGGCCTTTCTAATTTTTTTTAATTCGCTTAAAAATTAGTTTTTATTGATCCAATCGCATCGAAAATTGGTTCACGTATTCTCGTAAAGCTTAGCAACAAATTCCAACGATAAAAAATAAGATTTAAAAAAAAATTTTTCATTACGTGAAACGTAGTTTCATCTAGCATATTAATTACATTGGTTTATAAAAAAGTAAAATTTCATGTTTTTCATAATTTAAAAAACAAACTTTAAACAAAAACATCCCTGATATACACTACAATGCTTTGAATTATTCCAGCGATGTACAAACAAATCCGCCGAACTTTTTTATATTTTAAAGTATACATTGAGAAACATGAATTCCGTGTTAATTAGCGTTAACAACGATGCATAAATATTTATTAATATCGCTGTTAAGAACATCGTAAAAATTCACATTACATATTGTCAGAACCAGATCAATTGCTGAAGAAAAGTAAAGTTTGAGTGGATGAGCCAAATGCGTACTACGCTCTCGTTTGTTTAAATTTCGAAATATCTAACGTTTTCATATTGAGTTACGGTTACTTTGTTTTAGCAATTGCCTTGGCCGATGTCCCAACGTAAAAGTTCGATGTGTGTGTGCGTGTAAAGTGAGTTGCTGTTTCATTCGAAATGTGTGTTTTTCCGACCCTCACTTCCGGTGGAGTGTTGGATGAAAACGGATGCGTAAACTCAATTTCGCAAATATGTGCTCGTAACTTTTCCGACATCGCTGTATAAATTTTTTTCCGCCAACAAATCAACTGAAAAGATTCAATATTCATCTCGAAAAATAAATAGTGATGTGAGCAACACACAAATCGAAACAACGCCAGGGGAAGGAAGCTGCCACGTTTTTCGTACGGTTTCAGGCATACATTCAAAACACGAATTTCTTAATCGAAAATCTAGAGAGACCACTGGGCTAAGTTCCAAGTCCAATGGAATTTCAAATTCTCAATGTAACTCAGGCTAGGAAATGCCCCAAGACGCAAAATATCACGGTATGCAAGGACGCCGTTAAAGAGACACAAAAAGCACCGAAAATCCATTAGCGACTTACTGATCATTTAAATCGTTAGCTTTTTCTTTTCTACTTTATCTTGCCATCTATATACACATACATACATACACGATAGGCGACCGCAATTCTAAGGTAATTACATTTTTCACACATTTAAGCTTTCGCTGCGAAGCTACTTTTGCAAGTCGTCCTTGTCGTTGGCGTCGACGACGTTCATTCTCCCGCAAGTCAATTTAAAGCTGCGCCGCTCTAAACGCTTCGACAATGTCCGTCAAGAGATTGCCGTCGACGCAGCGTGTAATATCGTACGTGTGCGCGGGCGACCGAGTGCTTTACGGGCTCGCAAAAAACCACTTTGCGGGTTAGCGCTGGCGAAGAGCGACAATGGCTTAAATGGGGGCGCGATGTGTGCGAAAGAGAGAGAAAGAGAGAGGAAGTGGATGGTAGGTAGGGGCGGGAGGGTGAGAGGGGCTTCCATATGCACGCCAGTTCTAAAAGCGGAATAGGGGTAAAATGAAAGAACGAGGAGATGACAAAGACGAGGTGAGAAATAGACGAATGGGGGTCGTCCTTGGTGGAAGGGGTATTAATTCAGTTAACTGCAGCAGCACGCACGTGTCCTAATTTGACAATTCCATCGCGCTTACGTTCGCTCAAACGTACCAGACCACGAGGGAGGAAACCTCCATCTACCTTGATTACCCTGCGATTCTTTTTAATCGTTTCTCTGGCGGAGTTAAGTCTGACCCTTTTTTTTGTCCGGGACGTCGACATCCGTGTGATTCTGTCTTTTTCTGATCATTGACTTGATCGAGTTCGATTTGTGATTGACGACGAGGGGAAGACTGCTTTCGTTCACTGTTTGTTACCTTGTGGACGTTTTTGACAATTTTTCTTATATTCGTGAAAAATACGTCGGAGAGAATTTTTTTCTTTTCAATTTGCCTCTGAACTTTATTCAAGCTAAAAGCATTGGTAACTAAACTGGGTCAGTCACACATGAAAAACATACTCTTTTTTTTATTGAGTATTTCATGCTTTACGTCGAATAACTTTATGTTGAATAAAGCGATGAAGACTTTTTCTCACTAATTTTATTATTTGTTTGGCAAATAGTTTCGAAAAGGATGTGAGAACATTTATTTTCGTGCTCTTTTTTATGAACTATATAAGCTTCTACTGAAGAATTCCCTTCGAGCTTTAAACCTTTAATTTACGGCAAACTTTTTTATGCGATCAGTTCACCTATGATAAAATTTTACAGCATGTGTCTATTCCATTAAAATATAAGCATCGATCAAAAAAAATCTCTCTCGCAGTAATAAAATATACGGAATCTATTAAAAACCTTACTCTCTCCGCGAGAATTTTGTAGCATACTATATATATTTATATATAGGTCTTTCTTTGGCAGATTAACCGGTCAAATTCTAATATCTAATTTTAAACTGTTTTTTTAAATATATTTCGTTTTTTTTAATATCGCAGAAAATCAAAGTCGTTATTCAGGAGGGAAGTAAAGTTTTGACCGGTCAGTCTCTCAAAAAATCAATATATATATATATATATATATATATATATTGTTATACGTCGGCATTCTTTGTGAAAACTCCACCTTTGTCTAAAAATTGGAGCAACGGTAAAATCTTATCGATATATTATTTGATAGATACGAATGTGTAGTTTTTATTGCCATGGGCCCCTTTGAAAAAATTACGATGGTTGACCACTAACATTCAAACGTCAAAAAAACAGATATATAAAAAATTTTATTCTACGTTTTTTTCTACATCTGGTGAAATATAAAATAGCTGTGGTAGTTCGATTTTGAAAATTCTTTAATTATTCAAAATAACAGTCGATGTGCAAACTGTGTTTTTATTTACTTGATCATAAAATATTTAAAGATTTTGCAAGAGAATTTTTAAAAATTCTAAAATCACTTCGAAAAAATAATTGAAAATATCGTTTTTTCAAAAACTTTTTATTCTTTCAGTATTTTAAAGATTTTTTTGTTCTTTGTGAATTTTTATAAAAATTTACTTATTTAGGGAATTTTTCAAATAAAAACAATATAGATATATATATTATGTTTATATATCGAAGACACTTTTCGAAAAAAATTTTTTCGGTAGGTTTTTTTAGTTTTCTCTGTTTAGTGACCAACCAATGAAAATTGCACAATCATAGCTACAAAATGACGTATCAATGAATCTTTTTCACAAATAATACCAGCGATTGTGCTTTCAACGATTATGCGAAAATGTGAATCCACGTAGCTTTACCTATATACATATATACCGATGAACAATAACACAAAGTGTCTGTATAAGTGTTTCAGACTTTTAAGGGAAGCTTAACTTCTCGCATAAAATTAAAGAATCGCGATTGTGGTCTGCGATATCTCTCGTTCTTCCGTTTCCGAGCAACGAAAAAATATAATTTTCCAACTCTCATTTCAAACCGACAGGAAAATTGATTTAAATGGCTACCACAAGTGTCTACTTTAGCTCCGCAGTGATCATTAAGTTTAGCCTCTCAATTATACATTCAATGAATAAGAATTTTTCTTCGCAGCGATTCCTATGTACTTTCCCAATGCGACCAATTTCGATTAACGTTTTAACGTTACCAGGACTCTCTTTTAGAGGCCCCTTTTGATGATCTCTAACAATGTTGACATTTAAAATTTCATCAAATCAACATTTACCATTGGAAAATTAAAAAGAAAACCCGTCTTTACTTACTCAAAGTGTTTTTTTTTCGTAGAATTTTTGTGTCTATACTCAAAGCTTTTTAACCCCCAATGCCCAAAAGTCACGATTTTGCCACATATCTTCAGCTTAAGTTCAGAAGAAGTTCGTAAAACTTTCATACCTATTTTTGAGATGATTCTAAATACCTTTTTGTCTATCAACATTTTTCGTCAAGTGGATCGTTCATGAGTTAAATATCGAAAATATTTTATTTAAATTTGCGAGGAAAATTGTCCAGTTTGAATGTCCGCCATCCTATTGTCTGAAATTTCATCGCCACACTCTTAGAGTAAAACTCATTATGCCATCCATTTTCATAGGTTTCAGAGACCCTACGTAACTTTTTCAATGCTAAAACATGAATTCAAAATGTAATCTCACTAAAAATGCATTTTTTTTTTATTTTTATAACTTTTTATGTTGATGGATTTGAAGTTTTTGATGTAGATAATAGACCAGTTCATTAACAAATCGAGCATTTCAATTAAAAATTCCTGTTGCACGTAACATTTATTTTCTGAAACGACGTTATTGATGTTGTAAATACGAATTAAAAATAAAAAAGTAGAAGAGAAATAGAGCTATCATTAAATATCTTGTAAATCTAGTATTAAAAAGGTATCTTCGATATCTGATCTGAACAGGAAAAATACTTCTGAACCCTGTGGATTTTTAAGATACGAAAAACTGTTAAGTATACTGAACCTTTTTAATATTTTCATGTTTGAACACATTTTATTCTCGTAAAATTTAAAAATGTATTTATTATTCAAAAAATCATATAATCGTTTCAATTCAGGATAACCCATCAAAAGGAGGTCTTCGTAAAAATGCCTTAGTAACGTTGAAGGGTTAAAAAGATACTGTGCGCCATTTATTAATAAACAGACTGCGAAGAGTCTCGAGTCTACGGGAAGTTTGAGATTTACGTTAAGATTGCGCGTGTTACCGCCTGAGAAGTTCACTCTCTCTCGTTATACGCACCATTACTATACAGTATCTATATGTATATTTACGCTGCTCGTTGGTTATATAAAAACTGTGCTTGTTTGTCGGAAATCGATTAGTAGTCGTGCTCTTCATCATCGCCGAAGGGCTTTTTACTCTACAGTTTCTCAACGTCGAATATCGAGTTTGAATTTGATTCGATTGCGAAAGAAAGAGAGAGAGAGAGAGAGGCTTTAAAACCGCACCCATCACTTGCATTCCGTATCGTTCAATGGCAATTCCATTATTTCTGTGTAATGAAAAAATAAATGAATAAAATACGCAGCGATAACTTTGAAATGCCTCGTAAGCTACAAGCTGTTATTGATTTTCATCGCGTAGAGTGCGGATTTTACGTTTCAATCTTTGACACTCTCTCCCAGAGGACGAGGAGAAGGTTCGTTTCATAAACTACATATTCGCTTTCTTTTTACAGTAGAACATGTCGAATCCTGAAATATCGAATTCGAATATTTAAATACGTCCAACAATTCGATATCGTTGATTTTTATTGCATGAAAATAAGCTGTATTCATCAATTTCGCATAGTTTGTTGTTTTATTTGAATCGTCGCTAACTGATGAATTTTTATTATTTGCAATTTTAATACAAATACAAATTAACCAGACTGTAAATAGACTTTTTCCTTTTTACGAGGGGTTTATACTTGTTCCTTTCTTGAAGTTTGAATATCCTTAATAAAAAATTTTATCTTAATACACAGCTAAACTTTTTTTCTTAGAAGAATATTAAAAACATTATTTAATAAGACTTACCAGATGCTATTATCTGTGCTGAGATACGATTTTTTTTTAATTTTAGCGAAAACTACAACTTACTGTCTCTTGTAAGTTTCAAAACGAAAACGATGTTAATTTTATTTATGTATAATTAACAGTATTATATTTTTAATGAGTCTCATATAAAAATTGTTGTTGTTTTTTTTGTCAAGCAAATTAAATTATTCATATAATAATGATACCATCGTAATTTCGTCTGCATATGATAATATCAAATTATGATAGATTTTGTTAATGTTTTTAATATACATTTACGAAAATAAGTTTAGGTATTATTCGTAGTTGTAATTTTTTATACTTCAATTACACACATAATGTACGATCTTTGTACTCTCATGAATCCACGTAGTTACTAGCTTCTGGACTTTGACACAGTCCACTGCGAAATACTGTGTAAATCAAACACTTACATAAATTCACATAAATGTTTTGATTCTCATAATTTGAATCGTTTGCCATGAAATCACCCCATTTTCACCGGTTGAAACTTATTACTTTTGTTTAGAGTATCGGTAGAAAATAAGCAACCGAAATAGTTTAGCATTCAGCTATACAATATTTTTTGCCTATTCGGTTACTTAATGTTGGTTAAAGTTGAATAGTATACAAATTTAAATTCAGCTATTTTATATTTATAAAATTATAATTTTTGTTATGCAACAATAGCAACTGTTTGAATTAGATAATGTATCATAAATACGAAATTGATAATATCATTTTAATTGAAAAAGTGAAATTAGAACAGTGAATATATCGATACATATCGTATTTATGAGAAGGAGAATAAGGCAGAGTCAAGCAATATACCCATATTTCTATATATGAATATGAATTCTCTGACACATAGACTAGACCAATCAAAAACTTGTTTTTCTTCAAAATTTTTTTAAATTGTTGTTTAAAAATATTTCTAAACAACAATCTGTAGGTGTGAAAGTATTTTAGCTGTAAAGATTGACTTATTTTACAAAAACTTGTATGCTTTTAGTGAGAAATCCTTCCCTGAGAAGCTAGAATTTTTTGAAAATTGGCATGAAATCGTGATGACATATTGTGATTTAGAGAATCTTCATGAACATAACTAAAACAAATCTGTCGGAGAACGGTCCATGTATTGTTTTGGCAGTACACATCGCATATATATATATATATATATATATATATATATATATATACACATGAACATTTTAATGCTGAAATATACTCATAAATTATATATAATATTACATATAATAGATATTAATCAATTAATAATTTACTAAATTAGTTTCATTACACAATGATCATAAAATAATTCATTTCTGAAGATTCAAAATTAAACTACCGTTAAGTAACCGAGCGCCCTCCTTTAATGAGACGAAATTAGCGGGTATGTTCCGTAACGGTTAGTTAAACCAATGACTATATGTTCATACTATTCAGCCAACCGATACGTCGCGGTTAATTTACGTTTCTACCAATATAGATTCAGCGGGTTGCTTTTTAAGAATAATTCTTAGTTGAGTCTGTTACACGATTACAAGAGGTGTGCAAGCAATGTATTAATATAAAATAGCGCAATTACAACAAGAATTATCAGAAAAAAGTAATCCATTCAATCCATAGTGCTACTCTAAAAAAGGATTTTAACCTCAGTCTGGTGAAAATTGCTTGACTAAGTGACGCAAAAACTCACAGCAAGCGACTAAAAATGTGAAAATCTAAAGTTTACAAAAGTGGAGAACTTCTTACTTTAGAATTAAACTTACAGTTACATATCGCTTCATTTTTGCTATTTTCATCATCCAAGCCCTCAATTAAATAATAATAATGTAATTTTTGACTAAAGGAAAAGTTGTGTTTTCACAGCTGGCTTATCGTTTTACCAGTTACGTAACGAGTATGCAGTAGCTAAATAATTAATCCAGTAATTTTGATACCTACTATACACGTATACATTATAAATTCTCAGAGCGATCATTTGTAAACTGCATCGTTACCCTAGTAATTTTAATGAGAACATCACTATCCTCTTGCCATTTTTTGTACATAAATATACAATTCCTTATCGTTCGGTACGCACTGCTTATTCGCGTGCAAAACATCCTATCACACTTTTTCGTCTGCGTGCGTGAACGAGATATCCGGAAGCGCGTTATTTTCAATACAAAAACTTCCTTTTCAATATAAACGAATCTGGTGTGAGCCGCGAACGATAACAAAAGCATCCGCGCATCAGCGGAAAAGGAAGACAAAAGATTTTCCAGAATATATATATATATATATATATATATATATATGTGTATAACGTGATATATTTATGCACGTGTATATATAATACGTGCGTTCTAGCGTCACGTGAGTCGCGTAATTCCCAACCGAGCGTGATTCCCCCGATGTCTTATCAATGCATCTATCCCTCCCTTAACTCACACTCCCATCCCTGAAGTGGTTGGAGCGCTCGGTTACGGTATTTATCATGCATAAATGCAACTGTGCGCGGGTGCTGAAGCTGTGTGCAAAAGAAAGAAAGGAAAATGGAAAGAAAGTCTGTAAGAGCGCCGCGAACCTCAGAACATTTTTATACTCGCCGGCTGTATAAATGCAAATAAAACGTAAAGCAGATAAAAGAAGTACCATTCTCCCCTTACCTTATACCTACAGTTTCTTCTTTCTTTCTCTTTCTCTGTCTGACGCGATTTCTTTTCTTTTCGCTGCCGAGCGCTATACAACGCGGAATCCGAATACCGATTGTCAGCTTACCTAATGCTGTTTTTCCCTTATGAATAAAACAATCGTAACCGTCTTGTATATAGTGTGCATTGGGAGTCGAGAATCTCGGTTGTTGCGCTTCGAAAACTTTCTCATGCGTGCTGTTGCTGATGCTGCCGTTACTGTCAATTTCGACGCGCGGTACTGTTTCGCTATAGAGGCCCGAAAACTTTCGAGTTTTGCTAATAGAGATGGAGATGAAGAGAGAGAGAGAGAGAGAGAGAGAGAGAGAGTGAACTTGCAGAGAAGAATCTTAGTATAAATAGAGCAACGGCACAGTACTGGGACTCTACCTATATCTAGTCAACTGTACTGTATATCAGTACTGGCACAGTATTGGAAGGGACAGACTTCAAATCAGTACTCGCATAGTATTGAAAGGGACAGACTTCAAATTAGTACTGGTACCGTTCTGATTTAATGTCTGCCCGTTCTGTGCCAATGCTATACCCATAATATTGTATCAGTAATGTGACAACCTTGTTCTTTATTTGAATATTATGTATATACTGGTCCATTGTGCCTCGACTGGCAACCACTATACTGGCATCTTTTTTCTAGTACTGGTCATCACTCTGTTATATTCACACTGACCTATTGTTCCACAACTCATAACCAGTATACAGACCCACCGTTTCATTACTGGAAACACCAGTATACGGGCCCATTTTCTCATGAAATTTCCTTTATTTTTCGCGTGCCTTCGAGAGGTCAGACTTTATTCTTTGTGCGTAAATTGCTTTGCTTCTATACCGTGCCCTGCTTCCTCGTTGATTTTTCCCAGTTACTTCGTTTACAATCGATTCTCCGCTGGACGAAAGTTTTATATTCCAAGAGGACAGTAATTGGCACGATCGTTGAATTAAGATAACGTCGTAAGCTCCGGGGAAACAATTTTCTAGCCAACGAAACTAGCGTCTACATCGAAATGCGGCACGCTCATCGCTGTACGATTGTGTATGTGTGCAGGCGCCATAGCCATAACAACGGCCAAGTAGCACAAGAGACGTACATGCGCGACAGTCGTTACCCGCAACACAGATATATATATATATATATACGTTTGTAGATATGTATATACATATATATATAGGAATGACGCCAGCGGCGGTGGCAAAGGAAGGAGGCGATCACAATTGGCCGGGACGCAGCGACCATCTTTATTAGGCAATTCGCGCAAGGGAGACAGCGCCCCCGGGAGCTAGATCGAGCTTTCTGCGTATGCGCCATACATGTGAAACCGCTGGCGCACCGTCGTTCGAGCGCGAAAGCGAGCTCAGTATTAATTCAGGAGTCTGACGCACTGAATTTTCGAAAGAGCATCGAAAATTTAAGCCGGCACTTTAGCCAGCTGAATTGGCGTACACCGTGCACTGTTCGCGCATGTTTGATCTTGCCGCGGCTTGTTGATGTTTCGCGCGACGTGCGCCAGCTACGTCACTCACGCGAAACGATTTAGATTGTTTGGCCATTCTGTCCCCCGGTAGAGTAAACCGTTGAAAGCTGTTGTGGGTAACGAAAAAAAACAAAATTGAAGACGACACTTACTAACCAGAACTACACTGATCGCATACCGATTTTTTACTCGCTAATTAATACGAATACATTATAACCATCAGAAGCTCTAATAGGCTGGTTAGAACAATAAACTCGCGTTGTTATTTCTGCTTCGAATCGTATATCAATAGTAGCATCGATTTAGCCGTTTATTGTTCGAAAATTGAATGGCATCATAATCTAACATAGCACGCTGGCTCTTCTTGAAACACTGCAATTAGCGTAATTTTAATCAATGGTTTACAAAATAAGCAATAGCGTAGAAAGTTCTCAAAGCTCAGAACAACAATGGTAACACGGCCTCATTATAGCTTCGTACAATTCGATTTGGTAAACATTTAACAATATTCCTTCAAACAGTTCCATGTCCAGAGGGGGTCCTCGAACGAAATTGCATCAGTAAAGGGTTCGCTCGTATAGACGAGTGCATATCGCGGGTTATGTTTGTCGAGGCGTCGCTGGTATACGTAACATCGGCCGAAAGGAGAGAAGTGCCTTGCCTGCGGTATGGAAGCACTATGCGGAATGAGGTCAAACGTTATATAACAAATCCAGCAGGTTACTCCATAATAACGCTCCCTACTAGCCTCCTTCTCGGGAACAAGATCGTTCTCGGACACAATGCAACTGTTCTTAATAAAGCTAGCGCAAACGTGCACGCATACATACAAGTATTACCGATACTACAGTTGATCCGTCTACACAGTGCATTCGTTGAGTATCTTTGCTTTTCATTAGCGCGTTTATTAATTCGTCCTGGAGTTCCCGTATTTGCAAATTAGATCTCTTTTAATTTCTGCGAGTGCACAGAGGTGAAGGCTGCACACAATGCAAGCACTTCGCTATTTCGTGTATATATATATATATATATATATATATGTGTGTGTGTGTGTGTGTGTGTGTGTGTGTGTGTGTGTGTGTGTGTGTGTAGGTACAGTTTCTATTCGAATTCCGATCAATAAAGCGCGCGCAGCTGCGGAGGAAATTATTCGTGTGCACGTGGGGCAAAAAGCGCACTCTCGAAAAGCGTATCCATCGGCAAATTAGTTTTGCCACTGCTGGCCGAAAAACGACGCTCGACAATTATTGCGCATAAATTTTAATGAGCTTCACTGCGATTTTATCGCTAGCCAAGCGTAGGATATTGTTACGGTTGTTTAATTCGAAAATCCACGAATCTACTTTGAATTTTGCTGTTTATATAACTAGTGGTAACTGTAAGAACTGCGCGGACGTCGTAAACATCAGTTACTCATTGAAAAATGGAGAATGTGTATTAGATATTAGATATATTCCACGTATGCGTATGGTAATATGTTCGTGGAATAATAATAATAATAATAATAATATTTAAGTAGAATTTTTCCCGGCGCACGAACGTTCCCGTTGTTCCTGGAAGGAATTGCCGGTACTGGAAATCTGAGTCATTAGTGGTTATTTACTGGTAAACAGTATGTTGGGTACTAGCAGCGGTGGAACTTTGGTTCGATGTGAAGATGATAGGAACAGGGCAGAGATTGAATAGTTCGCGGTAATTCTGGTTCAATAAAGTTTTTAACCTTTTTGCTTACGCATGTGTGTGGTTTGAAGATTCTATTTGTATTTATATAAGAATTTTTTTTATTAAGGAGGATTTATCATTCCCTACTTAAAGTTTGAATGACTTTAACATGAAAACGGAATGTTATCATAAATCTAATTTTTATCAAGTATATTAAAAATAATACTTACAGTGAAGAGAAATGATTTGTTGTTTCTTTTAATTTTCACTTTGACGTAGAGTATAGCTTGATGGAATTATAAGTTTCAAAGCTTGTAATTTTACAAATTAATTTTTTTGAAAGCTTAAAAACAAAATAATACTTTATTCATTCCGAGACTACGTACAATAATTTTTGAACATTGTTTTGTAGTAATTTCTGTACATATAGGATTAAATGAACAGATACAAGTGAAAAGGCTCGAAATGTCGAGACTGTCTCTGCTTTACTGAGGAGTATAGTAAATTTTATTAGACTCCTCTCTGTGTAAGATATAAGGCCAAGGTAGTAAACTCAGTAATAATTCAAAAAACAAAGAATACTCGTTTCCGCCTCTGTACCTTTTGCTACTGTATAGATCAATTATATTGTTGTACCAATTTAAGATGTGATATAAAAGTAAAAGTCTATATAGATGTAATATAAAAGTTTTTAAAAGTTATATCCGATCATCTTATTTCCACTTTTGATTAAAGCTTTGACGTCTTATTTGATTAGAGTTCATATTAGTTCACGCGTCAGGGAGCCCCACTATGTCGATTAAAAACTTGGAACAATTCTCAAAAATGCCCCGATACTTCGATCCGAATGTTTTATATTTTTTAGTATTTTTACAAAGACGTTTCCGAAAGCCGTAGGAATAGTTCACACGAAAAGTTATTTGATCTTAAAAAAACTTTTCAGCTTTCGGAGACTACTGGGGTTATAAATTGCTGGGAAGAAAGCTAGAGAGAGAAATTAAGTATCTATAAAAAGACTCATAGAAGTTCGTTGGCAACAAACTGGCTATGTTACGGAGATTTAAGACACAATTAAAAGACACCGTCTCACTTCTGTTAGTTCGTCTAAAAGAGACCACCTACACTGAGAGGTAGTCCACATAATTGAATGTATAAAAAAAATATTATACATATTTAATGATAAGAATACTGCTCACATCAGTCCAGATCGCATTTCCATTTTAAATTACCGACTTCCATGCACGCACGAATAGTATCCCATGATTAAAATGTTCATCCTGTCAAAAGGCGCCAACGAGGCGAACTACTTGCTCATCAGCCGACTGCACTAAACTCCAGACGGTCTATTCCAAACAAAAACAAAATCCCTACGCTTATTAAGTGCGAGGCCTCTGCCTCTCTTTGCTCTGTATTTCTCGTGCAGCAGCGTGGTCTCGACTACTACTACCTTACATTGCCGTCAGTATACAGACCGAAAAGAAAATCCAATTCCGAGCAAAAAGCTTCGAAGCTGAATTAAATACTGTGTTCGAAAGAGAACGGGAGAAAGAGCGAGAACTCGCTGTTCATATATATACGTCACGGTAGCGCGGGTGTTTCACTCACGCACGGAAAGAAACGCCGTTCAAGCCATGATTATCTACATCCACTTGCTGTTTTGTTACTTCAGCTTTACGTCGGTCATGTCTCTATATATCTATACATGCAATGTATACTGTATATGTATCTGAACATAGAATACGAGAGAAAGAGAAAAATGAAAACTATCAGAGTGGGAGTCAGGTACTCCCGTCGCACAATGGAACGTAATAGCAGACGGCTGGTTTGTCGAGTCGACGATTCTCGCCCTAGTTGATTCGATGTGACTATATACGTGTACATAGGTGTGTGCAGTGGTCGCCGCTGGCGTTACCTCCAACCGACCATGTACATACGCATGTTTCTTACCGTTGCGTCGATGCAACGCCTCGATACGTCCCTTTATTTGTTCCTACATTTCGGCTGCTGTTCCCACTTTGGCTATATTGTCACAAAGATACGCTTGTTATGCGTACAAAGATATAAAAAAAGATTTGAAATTCAGTTATGTAAGCAGGGATTACGCTTTCGCTAGCGACATAGTTCCTAAAAGTGTGTGTTTTTTTCGACGGGGGAAAAAAGAGAGCTTTCGCGAAATTGTCCGACGGGGCGAATCTGCTGGAGTTGCAGAGCAGCTTTTCGGACGCGATCACGATGAATTTGAGCGCTTTCCAAAATTTTTCTTCGTACGAACGAGAAAAGTGCTGCTCAAGCAGGTTTAATCGAACGTGAAAAAGAATCTAGCGATTTTTCAGTAGAACGAATTGTATATAGTCAGGCGTACAGGGGGATACTATTTATGGAATAATTATAATCCAGCCTGAGTTGAATTACAAAAATGATACGTAACGATTAATTAACCACAAAAAATCGACTTTACATGACCTTTGTATACAGTGCATTTAAGCTTTGCCATTGACCAATTATTTAATAACTTTTTTTTTATTTTTAATGCATTACCACGGACTTTTTAGCAAAGAAGTCGTTCAATTTGTTAAAGAATCATAGTTATCTAAATTAAGTTATTTTTTCTCTATTCAAGAAAGCTGATCTGATGTAATACAAAAAAGGTAGTGAAAGCGACACGTTATGTGTCGTTTTGTTTGAAACTGACTACCTGTTTATAATTTAATGAGATAAGCTAGCCTTGTCAATGATGTCGGGTATAATAGCCAAAAATGGTCTTTTACAATTAATTATGAAAAGCCTCATCGTCCGAACAATGTTTCACAGATAATAACTATCTCCTATCCCATTATAGTTGACGCTGATGTTATTTATCGGGCCATATTATTTGAATTTTCATATCGCGTTTTAATCACGCGATAGTGCACAAACTATCGATTTTTCTTCAAATGTAAATAGAAAGCTTACTGTGCACATCATTAAACAAGATTATGCTATATATATAAGTTAAAAAATAAATTCAATATAAACCGACGTCGTTGAATATTCATATAGTTCGCTGGTTGATGAGTTGTTAAGTGAAAATTATTTTATCGATATTAGTCACGCTGAAAAATGCTGCGCACTGGCCTTTGCATCGAATTAACCAAGCGCATATCAACGAGTCGTGTTGAAACATAATGAATTTAATCATTTTACGAGTTGCGTTAAATTGTCTCTCATCAAACCAATTCTCTCAGACCTCGTTGAATTGCCTTGTCTGTTGATACTATCGGATACGCATATAACATCCATACATCGGTATGAAAGTTTTTCTCTATCAACAGCTCAACGTAAATTTGTAATGAAATTGAGACTCCATTAAATCGAATCGCCACACTCTAATAGGATGGCTTGACTTATTTGAGTTAAACTTCAGTTTCGTAAAACTGCGATGGAGCTATATGGAAATGGCGCGAAAAGTTTTCGACCAAGGGATTCCACGAGGAATTGCATCCGCCTATGATTGAGAGCTCTAGCTCTACGGAATCGACTATAAATCTTATTCCCATTCAAGAGATCCAAGCGCAACATTAACCCGTTAAGTAGAACAAGTCGAGCGTGGTGAGACGCGATACGCAGAGCCACAGCAAGAGACGTTTATCTCGCGCAGGAGCGATGAGCTTCTAGCTGCCTTGGATTCTTCGTCGCAAGGTCGACGACACGAGACGAGCTTCTCAGCTTCAATAAAGTACACGTTCATCCTTCCACGTGGAAATGCCGCCTCTCTTTCTCGCTGTATCTAAGCAGCGCGATCTATCGCATAAGAATTCGTTGTTGGAGTTGCGCGGCTTTAAAGCTGTGGAAAGGCCAGTGTTCCAGCTCGTTTTTCCTAGCGTATGTGCGTGTACGTGTGCGAGAGGGCTCTGGGGAATATGCGGGGTATGTGAATTGGCCTCGCTCTCTTGTGTCGCATCGTTACCTTGCCTGCGAACAATAGCGCGATAATTCGAGCCGCAAGCTTTCCTCTGCTGCGCACCTGTATGTATATATGCAGTCGCCATAGTGCGAGTCCACCTTGCTTGCATTGTAAGCTCGTCGCTTGCATGTAAGGGAAGATCGTGTGCATCTGGCACGTATATGTATATATAAGTACGTGAGTATAAGCCAGGATAGGAGCCCAGTCGCGGTTGGGGTCAATCGCATAGCTGCCTCTGCAGCAGATGTAGCTCCGAGCTGTTTATGCGAGCATATAAACGCGAAGGGATTCGATCGACATCGATTGATGTTTGCCGGGAATATGCATTTGTCTTGTACGTCGTATGTAACCCTCCAAGCTACTCATTTATCTATTCGCCTCGATGACAACGGTTGGCTGTCTCTCTCTCTCTCTCTCACCATCTCACCCTCTCTTAGACAATGGTACTGCACACTGTATACTGAGTAAGATGAGAAGCTGGAGATGGATTCTGCAGAAGAGCCGGGCGTTCTGTACTGCAGGCTTTGGCTACTGTAGCTGGAGTCAGCGTTTCTGCTATGATAGCATCAGCATTTTCGTAGCGAGACTTTATCCCGGTTATGCCACTGTAGTATATATACCAGCAGCAAGCGTGCCATGCTTTAGCTTTGAAATCCTGTCCTTTACTGTGATATTCTTCTTTCGCAACTGTGATACTGCTCCAGTGCACCTACGCCTCCACTTCTGCTTGTCCTCGTCGAGATAAAGCTGGATAAGTAGGAGGCAGTTGTACATTGCAGTTTTGCTACGATGAGACGTAGCCTTTATGCCTTTAAGGTGAGGAGTAAGCGGAAATTTAAACGAAAGTACTCGTTCAAAGAAATGCTTTCAACCATTTTTCTTATTCACCTTTTAACTTACTCGAGTCTCTTTCTACCAGTAAAGTTGTATGTTTCTGATTTACAAACAATTAATTAAGTTTCAAAATACTTAAATCACACGAGACATATGAATTATTTGAAAGGAAGTGAACTATATGTTAGAAACCGTTCACTGACTAATCCATGCCGCAGAACTACAAACCTAAACCTTTGGAGCTAAAAGCTTACCTCCATTTCCTATTAGATAATGTGTCCCGGGTAATGTGAATTGAGAGAGAGAGAGAGAGTTTGTAACGTCGGCTTAATATTGCAGCTAGTACCTGCTTATTAATCGCAGTCGGGAGTGCCTGTAAGTCCACTGACTCATCCCATTGATTCGATCTAATTTTCATATTAAGGGAATGAACGCAATGACATGCGTAATAAATGAAATTGTAATGTTTCAACTGAACACTTTGAAATAATCAAAGGGGTTATAATTTTTCAAAAATGGATGTAGATCCATTTTTGACTACTACTTGATAGATCTACTAGATGTAGATCTACTACTTGACTTACATACCTGGTAGTTGTCGGAGCAGAGTAAAAGGCCGAGACAACCACGCTGTCCCTTTTCCGAGCTTTCTTGGCGTTTTTCGAAAGCTATAGCTTCAAACCACCGCTTTTCCGTGACCTCGCGAACTCACAGAATATTCTTGTTTATCCTGCTTTCGTAAATTTGCTCGGAAATCCCCAGTTGTGAAACGAGTTAACAGTTTCCCGATATAGCACGGCATACAAGTTGTGCGGCGGTTTCAAGAATAATTTATCGATAGAAATTACTCTAATAACATTTATATTTTATTATAAAAAGGTTTTAATTGTAAAGCATTGATTGACTTCAGTGCTTCGTTATACTCGAAGCAATTTTTTACTGTAACGATTTGAAAAACTTCGTCGTCAAACATATGCTCAAAAAATGAACAGGATATGATTTTCAAAATACAATTTGGATAACTTTGGTATGTTTTATATTGATTTATTACATTAGTTTCTTACCGAAATTAAGACTTGTTTTTATGTTATTATTTATGGAGATCTGCTTATCGAGTTCGGCGAAAGAACGTTGGCATGAGTGGTCCAGTGCTGATCCGTTCAAATTATGGGATCAAGACGTGAACATTATTGATGAATTAAACTACTTTTAGCTGTATTTAAGTGAATATAAAATATATAAAAAAATTTTCAAACTCTTCTTTAGCACTGTATCTACTCTCATAAATATTTTCAGATTTTTTTCATGAAGGTTTTTTAAGTTACAAAAACACAAAAGAGACCTTTCTGGTGAAATTAGTCAAATTTTACAAATAAAATACTGTCAAACCTGTAGAAATAGATTATAACAATCTCCTAAGTCATCGAAGTCTTGAAAATCAGCTTTGAGAAGCTCCAGCTATAAATAAAGTTATCTAACAATTTCTCTAATATTTATAAAAATGTGTGTATTCACTTTATACGTAATGACTAAAACTGCGTTAGTCCAGGTTGACGATGAACCAAACTTATCAATGCCAATGAAGATTAAAGTTCGCAATCGAGCTCTATTCCTAGCTAGAAAACAAGTTATCATGAACCAAACTCATCAATCACTACACAATTTCATAACAATGACACCAAAGTCTTTCGTTGAAAGTCATTTAAGTCTTATGGATCAGTTTTGAAAAGTTCGATCATTGGTATCAACATGAAAAAATTCATGAATTCAATTTTCAAAGTTTTTTAAGCAAAAACATTTTTTATCTCACATATATATATATGGGATGCGATTAAAGTGCGTCATAAAACAGTGGACGACGTTATAGGGCTAGCTTCGTGTAGTGTCGCTTTCACTTCAGATGCCAGTGGCAACGACTCGCTAAGTGTCGTTCCAAAGGTCAGTATGTGGTCAGGGCTGTACCTGTTCTTCAGACGTGGAGACAGCGTACTGTCCTGAAATAACTGAACCACCTCTCCAGGAATACTTGGACTGTCTAGAAGAGAGGAGTCTTGGTGTATCGGTGCATTAATCAGTTTGTTTTATAGAATTAGTTCTTTAATTGAAGTGTTTAATAAGTAATTAATATGTTTGTAAACATTTGTTGACTCACAAAATGAAATTAATCACAGATTTATTTTCATTTTATTTTATGATTTTGTTTGGGCTTTTCCCTTTAACTCGAGAGGGTGTTTTTTAATCATATTTATTGAATATTTATTTATTATCCCATATTCCTTCTTCAATCAATTATTAAATTCAACTGAAGAAATATGTAGAAACTTTTAGAGCTCTCTCCAAAGATTTGCCCCAACGAGTACTCGTTTCAACAACTGTTTATCACCAAGCCTAGTTCTTCACTTTTACGAGAATTAACTTTCCTCTACAGATATATACAAAACGATCCATAAGAAGCATAGTCGCCAATAACAATGAGAGTAAACGTACTTGAGTGTCTTTCCTTATAAAATAAAATAATATGACTTTTATACAGACCATAGTTATGTGCTTGAATCTACTAAAACTCGAGACAAAATATAAGGGATAGAAATAAAGCTCCTAATCGATCTCATATCTGGAGTTGAAGAAAATTACTTTCTCCGCCGCACTTATGGAATTTGTTATGAATGCTCGAACCTACGTATCGAAATCGATCCCTCTGGCGAGTTGCTGCGTTTCATGACTGAGTATCTGGCGATAAGGCAAAGAGGACGACCACGCGCCAAGCGAGTAGCGGTTAATGGCTGACTCATACATATATATATATATATATACATCGGTTATACATATATATGTATATATATACAGACTCTCAGTATGATTTTACATTGTAGAGAAGGACATTACCGCGGCGGAACTTGTGCCAACGGCCGGTAACCGCGATCTCAATCAGTCATCGGATTTACGCTTGTCTAGGTGAAACCATCTATTTTGTCTTTGGCTATTCCTTCTGCCGTTGCCATTATTGCTACGCTTTACGCTTTATCTACCTTACATTAGTGTATATGGAATTATCATTAACGTATTATATGAGATGCAAGTGATTAGTTTGAGCCGAATGATCTTCAACTGCTCTTGAGGTGGATACATTCGAAGAAAGTTATACATGAACGTGATGTAAAAGAAAACTAAGTTCAATACACAAGAGGTGAAATGCATAACCCGTAATTATAATACTTAGCCCGTTTCGGCCCAACATGCCATTTTCGGTACATCGTTTTTGGGTGGTTCTATATAATCCCAATCGCGACGGTAAAAAATTCGAACCAGATATACATTAAGTTTTTGAAAAAAAAGTCATTAACTATCAGAAAAGCTCCTTTAAACAAAATTAAATTATCAAGAACTTATCAAAAAAATAACAAAGAATATATAATTCGTAGAATTAGCGAAGGAGTACACTTGAATATTTTCGAATTATTTAGACAGTTTGCTAAAAATTGTTATTTCATTGCAAATACAAAAAAAATTAAATGTAGTTTTCTAAAAGTACGTGATTTAAAAAAAAATCGTGAAACTTTTTATAAAAAATGTGTCATGAAGTTGCTTTTTTGAACGCCCGCAGCCAAAATCAATGCTGCAAGTAGATATCTTTTAAGTTTGGACATTAATTTCTTTGGTGAGAAAGGTTCAAGATGCATAGATAACCGAAAAGTGTTTGAAATTTTTATAAAAAAAAACTTAAAAAATCTTTTTTTTTTTTAAATAATTTTGTTAATAATTTCCATCGACATTTGGATTTGATATTAGCTCCGAAAAACGAAGTACTGAAAATGGCGTGTTGGACCGAAATGGGTTAAATAGAGCAAACAAATTCAGCGCATACCGCACTCGCAAAAGTGTAAACGCAGCATTTTCGCAATAAAGAAAACGAAAATTTCACTATAATAATTTGATAAGCTTAATAACTTATATATAATAATCTTATATATATAGTAAATATATTAATTATCTTTTATATATATTAATATATATATATATATATAGTAATATTATTAATTGATATGACTATAAACAATAACGTAATTAATGAATTATACTTGTAAATTGTCATTGATATTTTTAATTTTCTTTCTAATAATGGATCGACAGAATTTTCTTAATGTAACTACTATTTCAAAAATTGTAAATATTGGTGCTACTCTCTAAAGTCTTGATTTGCGATTATGTTCTACTCGTCGCTGGTGGATAGATAAATAGAGATATTTCTTTTCTCGTTCTGATGATCTTTATTATACCTTTAACGCCCTTTGATATGGTCCCTTACAAATTGTAAATTATTATAAAGGTTAAGATTAGTTGAAATAAAGTACAGTGAATCGCAAAGACACTGTATCCAACTGCATTTATTTGCAACTATCTTGAAGGGTATCCGAAGAAATCCTTAAATCTTTATCTATTTTGAAACTAGATAAAGTTTCTAAGACTTATATTCTTTGTATTTATAAATAAAAATCTATGATTATCGATAACGAAATTATTTTCATTTTTAAATTCGTCAACTTTCCACTGTTAAGTAGTATGGTGAGATACAAATAATTTTGCAATGTACTGAATATTTTTTATTTAATGAAATTTCGTCTTATAGATATTGTTACTTATTGTGCAAAATCGTTCGAATCATAACTGTTTTTAAATATGAAACAATTATTATTTATTAGAATCTATTATTATTATTATTGCTGACTATATTGATTGATTTGCTTCGATAAATGTGTATTTGTATTTTGTACGAACGGAAATATTGATATCACTTTCAAGGAATTTTCTTTGAAATTCAGTGATTTGCCGCCAGCATGAAATGCATGAGTGAATGAACGCTTACCAAAAATAAATAATGATATTAACTATGTTCTACAAATTATTTTCGAACGAACAATTAATCGGATCTATTGTATTTATTTCAATAGAGAAAAACAACAACATAAACGCATTCTTTTCAAAGGTAGATTGACACCGTTTCCCCCGAAACAGATTAAATAAGCAATATTAGTATTAAACGTGAATAACACATCTTCATCCTATTTATTTACATTATTTTCAATCCAAAAAGCACATACTGTTGTAGTGTATTCCAACTATCCTAGGCAATAAATATGCACTTATTTAAACCGTGAATATTCGCTACGTTTGAAATTGTACCATTTTAGCTTTAACATACACCGAATATACTCCATACTAATGAATAGTGAATGTTCACTATTTCAGATTTATAGAGTCGAAAGTAGTATATGTTTGCAGAACAATTGTATCTCTATTTTTATAAAAATTCTCTGTACATTAAATGTAAGTATACTCAAAATGATTGAATTCCCATTGACCATATATGTTTCATTTTTGTATATACGCTTTTGGAGAGCACTTGAAGAACGTTCACCAACGCCGACTGCGTTCTACGATCTGTATGCGTATACACATACATATATACACTCGTACTAAAAGTGCCTATGTACCAACATTAATTTCCCCTATATACTCGTATGTACTAGAAAATTCGCACTTTCAAGTAAATCTCTGGTGGCGCGTCATCTGTTACCGTTTGTAAATCGCGTACCGCAAGTTCATACTCCTCCGGGAGGCTAAAATGAGATGACGGTTTAGCTAGTTTTCCCGATGATACGTCCCATCGGAATATTTCCTAAATGCGTGCAACTTCTCTGGATATTCGTTATACAACGAGTGATTTTCAGCTACAGCTATTAGTTGCGCGCTTTAATTTCACTAATGCAAAGTAATATGCATCAGCCATTGTGATACTGCTTCACTGGTAATTATATATGGGTAAAAAATAAAATTACCTGTATACAGGCTCGCCGGTAGATTCCTTGAACCACAGCACCATCATAACTACATCGCTGTCGTCTCGAGAGTGTGTGTCACAGGGAAGATATGCAGTTTGTCCCGCTACGCCTTGGATTGGGATAGTACTTACTGCGAAGAAGAAAAATGTATTTCTCTCTGTTATTTTGTTCCAAGCGACTCGGCTTTAAGTTATTGCATTTTGTTGTAATGTACTTTATGAAAGTAAAATTTTCACGCAGACGTGTATGTTGGAAATAATCTTGTCGTTATTTCGATAATTAAAAGTGTGCTTTCTTGACAGTGCATTCTTTAATTTGCTGTGCGATTAATTTGATTTCGGTAGGCTACGCTGGAAATGTAATTGTGATAACAGGAAAAGAATTTTAATTCTAACGATAGTAAACGTGATTAATACTGATTTTTAACAAGCGAAGAGACGAATAATACAATATATAAGAAAGGAAATGTAAAATTTAGATTTCAAGGGATTATTTTTTTAATGGTCTGCTTGATGTATGTATTCATAATAAATTATTAATTGACATCTAATTACGTTTTACTGGATTTATTAAATCCTGTTATTACCAATCAATATTTGTTTAAATGCACTAATTCATTATTCTTACGCAAATTTTGGAAACACTACAACTCGTTTTACTCAAAATAATTTTACTTTCAAATAAATATATTTTAAAGCCACAATGCAATTTTTTAATTCAAGTATACATATTTTCTACTTTCAAAAATGCAATTTCTGAACGTATAAATTTCTTTAAAAATAATAAATTTTTTTCATTGTATTGGAGGGGCTGGAATACATTACAATATATTTTGAATTTTATAAAACACGGTCACATTATTTAATTTAATACGGCCGTAAAAATTCTTACTAGAGGAGATGACTTACGGCGACCATATGGAGAGCTTATACATTGATAATAAGCTACTTATACTGTAGTATGGTCGCAACTTTTCTATAAATGTGTCTACCACGTGATATACTCGAATAAAAATTCAAATGTAATTCATTTGCAATTCTTTTTCAATGTTTATTTTAGCAAGTTATACGATTTAACACTACTCTATAGAGTTTCTCTCAAACGAACGGTAGACTTTATAAAGAGAATTAATAAACACGTGTTAGCTGTACAGAAGTTTTCTAAACTCATTTATCATATTATTTTATCTCACCGCGAAATCTACAGAAGCATATTTTTCAAGCCCAGACGTGCTATAAATTAAATTTAATATACTTTAATGATTGAAACAGCTAATTAAGTAAATTTGCATGAAAATCCATGTAATTTAAGGGAATATCAATGTAATGCAATATCAATGGAAATTGACGTTATAATGTTCAATTTCTGTATCGACATGAAATCGGAATGCGTGGAAATTTTACTTCGAATATTTTTACATCGAAAATTCTACCAGAATTGCAACAATCTGATGCATACCGTTATACTGATTTTCCTAAAAGGACGATTACAAATTAGTTTTATTAAATGCAATATTATTTGAAAAATAATTCTTTATGCATGTTGGACGTGGGTCGTACATTGCAATTACGCACATTTAATAATAATATCGTGGTATTGTATGACATCCCTTTGATTCATTCGATAACATTCAAATGTATTATCTCTGACTATTGCGTATTTATTATAGTTTTTAAATGTATACAAGTTAGTTTAATTTACATTTACGCTGTATTTTTTTCATCATAAAGGGATAAGACACTACTAAGTGAGGGTACCTATGATTAAACATTTTAGTTAGTTATATTAATTGTTATTTTAATAAGTATGCCTTTAATTTGAGCTTTACAAGTCCCTGTTTTGACCACTTATAATAGATTTTTGAAAACTCACTCTCTGTATTCAAAATGAATTAATAGACTGAATGAGCTGAAAATTGGCAGAAATACATTTATTCTAAAAACAGAAAATATTTTTTCCTACAAATTGAAAGGTCTATCTATTTTATTAGTCCCTTCGATAGCTAGTTACAGTAAAATTAGGATTCAAAGTCATCTAATGGATGGATTAAGCTATCAATTGCTAATTATACTCTTTGATGTAGACCTTTCAATATGAATGTTGGGATTTAGAGTTGAATGCATAGAAAAATTATTATAAATCAAAAACTGCTTTTTTAGCCAATTAAACAAAATTTACACATTTTTACACATTTATTTAGCGCAATAAGCCCAACGGGATCTTGTAGTATGAGAAATTATCTATAAAAATGACAATCTAAAAGAAAGCAATTGAATAAAGAACAAAAAAAAAATATTTTGAAACAATCTAACAATCCAATAATCCAATGATAGCGAGAATAACATCGAACACTTCAATTCGAACTACAAGTAGTTGTACAAACTGACATTGTTTTTTTTTGCATACATATGCATGTTACGAATAAGCGTATTCCAGGTCCCAGTAATTCTATCGAACGAACAACTTTCCGAACAAAAATACCTACCCCTCAATAAGCTTTTATTGCCGAAACGGGCGTTGAATTTATTCAATCGCGTATTCATTTCGCGCGACGCACAATCATTGCAGGAATAAACGGGTAATGAAAAAAATTCGAGAACCCGCAAATTTGAAAAACAAATCATCAACACGTGTGGTCACATATATACCATATTTTTCCAGCAAATTTCTCTCTCTCTCACACACTGTTTGCAAATTTTAATTTTAAATGTTCAATTAAAATCGCACTGCACGCTATGCATAGCTCACGCTCGAACGCGATTGCGAGCATTAAACTAAAGTCGCGCGTAACTTTTGGTTAACAAAGCAGATCCTTGTAGCTATAGCTGGCTACGTTACGCAAAAGTATAAGCGACGGCACATCGGTCGCGCAACGCTTTTCTCTTTCGGACTCTTGGTCGGTGTGCCCAGCAATTCTCACGTGCGCTCGCAAATACCCCGTACAGTAAAAACGCTCGAACACTTTACACGCGCGCATCGTATAATACATCCTGCAGGTTGTCGACGCCGCACATGTATAATACGCTATTGCCGTGCCGCGTCTGAAGTGCGCAACATTTATGCGCCTAAGGGTTTTCGCCGAGCTCGCACTCGCGCCTCGTGTTCTGAAACGGTTTAACGTCGGAGATGCGATAATCCACGCTCGTTCGGATATTCTCTCGCGTGGATATGTATACATACATAATTTGTGTGTCTATATATATACGCGAATGCGCTATAGAAATTTTAGAGCGAATACCTCGCAAATATTTTCTTAATGGCCGCTCGACCTCCCCCCCCCCCCTCTCTTTTACGAATTTAACGGGCCTTCGTAGACGCTAGTACACGATGTATCGTCTTTATTTATGACAAATAAGATAGCTGGTATTTTCCGGCGCGTTATACGAAAAATTGGTTTACTTTATGGCCAGGCAAGGCGCGATGAATTTCGTATGCATTCGCGAACGCGCTTCTTTATTGCGAGCAATCTGAGAATGTACCCGAGAATAGGACGGATGGTTTGTTTATTGCAGACGAGATTCCAAACAATACGTGGGAGATTTTCGTTGGGATGTGACTTTGAATGTGACTTTTTGTTGAAGTTAATACAGTTCATGAGAAAACAAAATGATCTCTCATTCAACTATTGATCATTTTTTTTAGTCAACGAATTTAAATAAAATTGAAATTACAACTAATTTTTTACACTAATAAGATTTACGAATAAGATTCATTATTTAAATTAAATGACGTAGATTATAAGATGTTTACAAGATTTATAAGAAAATCTTATATCGGATAGCACATAGACATATGGAATATGTCTTCATATATTTTTATAATCATCCAATCAATTAGTTCATCGAGTACATAATTATATGCCATAAGTATGCACGTTCATTACTTATTATGATTATTTGATCAATCCTTATCAACCTGACCCTTCGTAAAGCTCGTATGTAGCAACATTCATTACGCGAATGAATGTTTATGGTATAATTTGAGTATAATTATAATAAATTTTCACATCAATTTGAGTGCCTTTGTAATTATTTGCCCTTTGGAGATAGTTTTGACTGCCAGAATCTATTTCCTTGAATTTATGGTATGCAGAGTCTGGCTGGAAGTGTCACTTGTAGAAATTTTTAAGTTCAACTTCATTTTGTACGAAATTGACCTTTTACACGATGCAAGTATTAGCGTGTAAAATCTGAAAGGAACCAATGGATGGATTGAGCTCTGACTTCGTAGTAATATTCAAGATATGTGTCATTATATAATCTGTAAATTTATTTTAGAATTTGGTTTAAAAAGCAGTTTTTTATTTTAATAATTTTCCTATTTATTCGATTTTAAATACATTGATCAAAGAGAATTATTGATAATAACCAAGTTTGAGCTCAATCCATCCATACATCACTCAATCCATCCATACATCGGTTTCTTTCAGCTAGTTTCGGTCAGTGAATTTCCCTACTAATTAGCTATGGAAGGGACTTATAGAAGATTATAGGAGAGTTAGACCTCGAAAATTGAATTGAAACCATCTCATATATATCTATTATAATAAGTGTTAACTACAGCTGTATTATTCTGTATATTTTAAATTTTCATTAAAGGAATTTTCATTCTAAAGGTCTTTTACCCCCGCAACAGATGCGTGGTTTTAACAGTATCGTGTACACGAGCAGAATGCATACGCCGCGTCGACGCGTGTGCCTACGCATTAATGACAGAATAGATAAATAGCAAAGGCTTAAAGCAATGATTTATAATCGAACGATGTGGATAAATTTACGAGATACATGGGAACCATTGGATATTTGAAAATCGAACTAATTTACATTAAGAATAACGATCGTACAACATTTGTTTAGTTCCTGGGTGTGTTATAAGTAAAAAAAAGCACGAGGATAGCACTTTTTAGTTTTTTACTCGATTTGAGCATTTGAGGAGTGTCTAAAAGTTATAGCTTTTAACGAAATTTGTGTACTTCTAAAATGTCTTCGTTTTAATTTTTATGACTTTTTCAGAAGAGGTCTTTTTCTGAAGTAAAATCTCTCTATTTTTTACTTTAATCTCGAGTACAATATTACATTTTGTAATTTGATTGGCTATACGGCGTGTCGACGATGAAACGTTCGACATAGCTTGTTAGTTCGCAAAAAATTTTGCACGCGAAATGTAGTCGCAAAAAAATTATAGGCGTTTGCTAAAATTTTATGTTTCGTAATAAAGATCCAGCCCTGAGGTAACACTTTTAGAAATTAAACTACTGTTTAATTTAATTACATGCGATTCTCAATATTGCAAACTTTTTCTGATCATATATTTTCGTAATATATTTTATATTTTATAAAATTCACTGATTAAATCAAAATTTAAAATTAGTAGAAATCGAACCGCATTTGGGCTACCTCTAATTGAATAATGCAGTATCATAATATATAAAAATAATGAAAAATTACAGAGTTTTCTTTTAAAGAAAAGTTTCTTCAATTAACCTCTTCTACTAAAAGTTATTTAAACAGTTAAGTGAACAATATGTCAATCAACGTCTAAGAACTTACTTTGAGGTAAAACATTCAAAGGAAACGCCGTTAGTTTCCGAAAATAATCGTTCAAAGCACTGTCGAAAGGAAAATCTCGAGTTTTTAAAGATTAAATGCGTATTTTCGAAAATCCAAATATTTTCCAAATCATAACCATTATTCGAATAATCTGGACATTTTCGAATCAGCACTGCGCTCAAGAATATACTTAAAACTAGAATTCGCTTCACAAATCTTTGAACAATCGTATTAAATCTCCATGCATGTCTTGAAACGAGAAAAATTAGGTCCGATTCATGAAAAATATTTTGATTTCCATACGGTATATCGAGTTGTTTCGAATATCTTGTCAATGTGCTCATCACGTATTACATAAATCGCAACTACTACTCTGTAATAAGTTAAATCATGATACATATCATTGTACGATCGTTGTTTCGAAATTGGTCACTCCTCTATTGCGCGAGTTTCGCAAAAGCGCTTTATCCAATTTAACTGTTATGAACAAATATCAGAATTGCAACACTAATATCATCGCAATCATATGAGTTTTTAGAAAAACAACAGTTATGTACGAAACGCAGGACAAAAAATTCTTTTCAAACAAAAACGCATAGAAAAGTTGACGCAACGGTTGTGACTGGTCTCTTGTATATACACACGACAATGCAAAAAAAAGGAGAGCTTCATCGTGTACATATACGCATATATTTACCTTTTTTCATTCCAACTCGTATTAAAATATATACACGACTCTCATAATTGATTTATTTCCATTTTTGTTTTACGAGTTGGCGGTCAACGTGTATTTATTACTCGTATACAGGAGTAATGTATGTATATGCGAGACTAGTGGCTTTTCAGAACCCTTGAGTCTCCCAGAGTGTATAGTTTATCCTAAAATAAATCTTCTCCTAGCTACAATAGTCAGTGGAAAATGAAACGAAATAATTTCTCTCGCGTGAATTGCGATAACGATATAAGTGCACCTGCAACGAAAGAGTCATGAATTCTCCATCAATTTTCGAACATTGTCCGTGTAATAATACGACTCCGCGGCAATGTCACGCGTATGCGGATTGTAATTGTGCGCTGTGCTTGATTTAATGATACAACCGAAAAAAATGGATCTCGCAAACGAGCGAGAAGGATTTATTATGAAAATTAAATTGACGTTACGCGGTGCAAGGCGCTTTAGACTCCAAGAACTACTAATGAAATACGTACGTTTCTACGTTGAGAAATAGAGTCTTTGGCGCCCGTTTATGTACTCATATCCGTTTGCAGCATCCGTGAAACATCTATGCAACATAGTCACTCTCTCTCTCTCTCTCTCTCTCTCTCTCTCTCTCTCTCTCTCTCTCTCTCTCTATTACTCTTCTCTTTAGGTTAGTGTCGAGTAAATCTCTCGAGTTCGCGAACGTGATATTTGTGATATTAGTTTCAGAGCGTACAGCAAGAAGGATAAAAAAAACGTAATTCTTAGCTAGTCACGCGCTCGATTCAACGACAATTTGCAGTTTCCAGAGAAATATCAAGATTTCAGCACGAATGTTCCATCAAGTTGCTGTTAGTGTATATTAATTTAAATAGTTTATATTAGAAGACAGTATTGCGAGCTGCACCCATCGAGTCTCCTTTATTCGCTCGCGTAAGTGGTTCCATCCCTTAGGTACACGCCCTAGAGCGCGAATAGCAGCAGGCTAGCTATATACGTAACGTATACCATCAATGCAAATTTCACGTAGAATAATATTGCCTGAAGAGATTCGCTAGACTACTCTTCGAATCATCGACTAAGTTCGATATGTATGCGTATAGCTTAACTGCTATGAGCTTGAAATTCAATGGTACTTGAAATCGGACCTTATGGGGCTCTCGATTCGCTTAACTCCGATAAAAATAAAATTCAAATAGACCGTTGTGATATGGCTTTTAATTAATTCACAGTCAAGGAAATGAGAGCAGATTGCTTGTTGAAATTGTAGCATCTAATTAGCTAGAGGAAACCGGTGCAATGACTCGTACGCATTGTAAAAATTATGAAATTTTATCTAAATGGGAATAGAATGGGTGATTCTTTGTTAAATTGTAACTTTGATCATTTTTCCCCCTTCATATTGTATTTGTACTTTAATAACGAGCTCTTGCGATTCTATGATAGATTGAGGTCAAACTTTTTAGAAATACTCTTTGATACAAGTCTTTCAATGGATTTTTAATTGACTGATTATACAATGTGAAAATTTTTGGAATAATTCGTTAAAAAATACAGTCTTTGCGTGTCTTTATAAACAAATGTTCTCCTGAGTGGTTACAACGTTTGAACTTCATTCCAGTCGAAGGGAAATTCGGAGCTTTGATAAATTAGAGAAAATCTTAATGAAATTCACAGAATCTCGAGGGAATCTTATTAAAACATTAAAGACAAGTAATTGTTTAATCGACAATTTGACATAGAACCATCTAGATATAGACACATGTCAAGAGAGAGAACTATAGCTGTATGTGAATCCGCACTCGAGGTGACGATATCAGAGCTCATAGTAACATCCAACATACACACTCACACACGAACATTTGAAGGTAGAGCAGTGGGCGATATTATGCAGTCAGCATCAGAGTGAGCTTGCGCGTTCCGTGGATGTACGAGCGGACCACTGCACGCCGGAGAGTAGCTTGCTGCGGCTGTCGCAGAGGACAGTTAGGAACGGACAGACACAGATTGTACATGGCATCAGGACGGAATTCTACGAAATCTACCAGCCGGAAACCGGAAGCTCAAAGCACCTCCTCGCGCGACCCCGGTAATTGGTTATCGCGCTAATTGAGTATGGAGCATGCTTAGAGGCAGAAGTCCCTGTGCAAATGGCCGCGGTATCCACTGATGAGAATCATAATCACCTACTATCGGACGTTGGGACGACTGAACGCCGGGAATCCTATACTATAGCTCTATGTCTCTCTCTCTCTCTCCTTCTGTTTCTCTCTCCATTTAGTCTCAGAGTGCTATATATAGTCGACGGGGACCGAGTTGTCTGAGTTACTTGAGAGGAAAGTATTCTATGACTAGGTTTGAATATATGCACGAAACTAATCGTTTAGGCAAACGATAATATAATTATATTCTAATTATATTATGGAATACGATTCGAATATACATGTATTATAACTATATTGCGGATGACGATCAGAGATCTTGTAGGTAATTATTATTGTATCGACGTGTGGGTAAAAATGTATGAAACAAAGTTTCAATTCCAGGTATAACATCTTAGTCATTTATTTCGTGGTCTACAGCGTCAGTATTTAATATAAAATGGAAGTAATTACTATAACTAATTAAAATTTTTAATTTTCTATATAATATCACTTAAAGGTATATTGTAGCCTTAACGAAGGTAACAAGCTAAGACATGCTACTTTCACTAACGCTTAAGATATTCTCATTCTCGGTTGTACGCATATCGCCGACATACTCTGGTAAGAATTCCGGGTATTAGAACAACGGGTCAGTACTGGATCAACCTTGTTACGATATCGGGATGATAAGAACGGGTCAGAATTGTAATACTGTACTGGTCCGATGCTGGTGTGCCAGATTGGAACCAGAGTCCAAACTATGTAGCGGTTGAATGCTGTGTGCCAGATTGGAACCAGAATGAAAGTATGTTCTCAGAAGAGAAAATTACAATTCAGATGATAAATCTGTTTGATTCAGATCTTCATTACAATGCAAGTAAATTTGTATGGCTAGCGATCTAAAAAAAGTCATTATCGATGACTATATTTATGAGGACATAAAGATCTCTCTTCAACTCATAAACAATTAATATTGCTTATTATTATTAACATCAATGAATAATAAATCCACATTTTATCGAACAGACAGACATCTTTTTACTCCAGGAGGCAAGACACCTTTAAAATGCAAATAACTAAATTGAAAATTTTAAATATTTATATGAATGGATTGACCTTAATCCATCCATCGATTGACTTTAAATCTTATGGTAAGTGAATTGTCTACTCCCTATTGTATCTAGCTATCGAAGCGACTTACAAAAGAGCTAGACCTTTCAAATTGTTGGGAAAACTATTTTCTGTTATTAGAATACATATAAACTATAGCTAAATTGTAATAAATATTTAAAATTTGTTTAATTTAGTAATTTCAATTTTAAAAGTGTCATACTCCTTTAAAGACACATCGGCTGGAAGAGATTCAATGTCGCTCATTGTATTAATGATTTCGAGTAATTGTCTAAATCTCTCACTAGAAGACTTGTTTGAAATCCACAATATATTGATCCCCTACTAAAATCTCTTCTGGTACATTCTATCATGGACAACGTTAACCTATGTACCATCGACACCAACGTATTTACGGCTTTCATATAATCTGCGTAGTCAACCAATTAACCGTTTGCTTGTAGCAATTCTGTATATGGTTATGAATTTCCATAGCTCGATAAGAACAATATTATTGATATGGAGATTGCAGTGATTGGATTTCTCTTATTTTTGAAACAATACAGTAGTTCAATCATCTGATCATTCCTACCTATTTAATCAATGCTTATGTAGAGCAGTAATTTTTATATCAAATTTAACTCTTTACCCAACAGTCGAAGGAAAGTAAAACAAATATCTCTTTTTTTTAAATTCATTATTGATTGTGATGGTTTTTCCGTTACCCTCAATTCTGGTGAAAAACACGCTGTGCTTTTTAACAGAGATTTCGCACACAAATAAATATGTACTACGATTTAAAATCAACTGAGAATACAATATCAAATACGCGCAGATATAATTTCATTGCGACTTTTTTTCAATTTACGTACCGGCGCCCCATTGAGCGTACGGGTATTCGTATGTAGTCCGGATACACATATCCATCGATTTCTTCTAACTATTAAGACAAATGTTTGGTTTCGATCCTCCTCCAACAACAGGCTCGCAACTCGATAATTCTTGCTCAACATATCGCAACAAAAAAAAACGATCCATCGTTAAAAAAAGGGTAAAATCTCAATGCTTTATCTCCCAGAATACAAGTACGCGATACTCGAATTAATTAAAATAAAAAAAAGTTCGTATTTCCAATCCATTTTCGTCGTAGTTCGTACTTCGTCGAATCTTATCGAGAAACTCGAACTACTAGATAAGCGTTTAAATCGTTCGTTAGAATCTGTCTCGTAGCCTCTTCTAACTGAATCTCGTTTCGCGTCGAAGCAATCAATCGCACGTCCAGTTCGCTGCAAAAAGTTTCGTGTTTGCGTGCCTCATTCAGCCCCCAAAAAAATAGCTCACCACGTCGAGGACATATTTAAACCCTCGAGGCGTGAGTTCGCTGCGTATTCGATACGAAGCAATTGATTTTATAGATATTAGACACTATACCCTTGTGTGCGTTCGAATGTTCCACTGCACTGCAGAAAGAGGAGGTGCATAGATATAGTATATACATATATAGGTATTTCTATGCATATATATATATATATATGTCGGCATCTGGCCGGCAGCGATATGCAAGTCAATGGGCTGATAGACGAATGGGGCGCGGAACTTCCGGCTTATTGGCGTGTGCGCCCGTGAGCTTCGATCTCAGCATTGGCCGTTTCTTGAGAATGTCGGTATGAGATGAGATGAGGAGTCGGTCCTGTGGCCAGACATTGTACAATCATATATATATATATATATATACTTATATGTACATAGATTTATATACCATTGGAAATCTCGGCTTATTTTCCTCGCCCTATATAATTTCATTTTGGATTTCAATTGTAGAATACCACTGAACTACGATACGAGAAGAGAGATAGAGATGAACCGAAAAAGATAGAGAGAAGAAGAGAAAAGCTATGCGTGGAATAACATAGATATAACGTATCGAAAATTCTGGAAATCGATATTCCATATTCGCTCGGTGTCCGTTCAAAGCTACTCTTTCCGTCGGACGAATCGAATAGCTCGCTGCACTTTTTTTACATCCTGTCTAATATCGTTAGTCATAATTCATAATAATCGCAGGAAAAGCTCCGAGTGGCTTTATCCAAAGCGAAAGCTTTCTATAAAAGAGCGAAAGATCGCGTTAGATTGAAAAGCAGGAAGTACAGTAATAGAGCTACTGCAAGCTGCACTTCAAATAGTAATCATGACTAATGATTCCAGAGAACCATCGGAATTTCAATTATTCGTAACGAAATATAAATCGAATGTGAGAATTTAACGAAATAACACACTTGACGTCTCTCGTAACGTATCATCTGACCACTCATGTATCGCATAACGCGCGCGAGAGGCGTAAAAATCGAACCAGCTCGCTCACGAGGCACACTTAGAGTACACACTACGGACTACCCTATATAAAGCTACACAACGATCCGTGTATCCCTCGACGGTAATTACATTAACGTTCTCGAGTGGCCTTTTAATCATGCCGAACTCGGCACGAAGGTCTCTAAAAAGCGACAGGCCCAGCAGTTGCAGCGTTCGCGTATACGTCGCTGCTGCCGTTGGTTTTTGTTTGCGCTCGAAATTTGGCAACGAGCTAACGATCGCCGAGCGTTTAAACACTCATTTGTCGTTTTCGGCCATATCCTGCACGCGAGCTGGCTTTATTGTCGTCGGCAGTATGTCCCGTGAAAGGGAGATGATGAAAAAATTCGTCAGTCTTTCAGCTGTGCTAAAGCCATCAGAGTTGAGTGTTGCTACACCCTTTATAACGTATACATGAATGTATATAAGTATAGGTAACCCGTATTCACCGACGATGTTTGACATTCATTAGTTGCTTGTTAACGATTAACGAGTTTTTTGTTTGGTGCGCCAATATAAAATTCTTCCCGAGAGCCGCAGAGGATAAAAATGAATCACAAAAGATGGATTAACGACCGACCTGTCAAACATTAGTATACGCGTCGGACGATTTTCGAATGAATTTTTCAATTTTCACGACGGATTTCGCGCGAAAGTGATTTCACGCTAAAAACCATCCGAGGGTTTGATCTGCTTATTGTTCGTTGCTCTGTAAATACTTTTTATTTTTGGTATCCTTTTTTGTATATTACATACGTTAACAATTTTCTTTATTACAATTTTCCGTTGATAATCGATAAAAATTATCTAGCTTCAATTTTGGTTTTAAAGCAAATCATTTCGTTCTCTCGTTTGACATTTTAAAGGGAACGCGACGTACTTTTTGGATTGAAAAGGATTATCCGCTTTTTTCTAATATAAAGCAAGTTTTATCTTCGTAACTGAAAAATGTTCATTCCTGTGATCGACCGCACTACGGAATTAAAAAAAAAAGATTGAAATATTCACATATATATTATTGCTTGGCTTTCAATACATTCTCAGATAAATATTCAACAACTTTTCAAGCCCATTAATGACTCGTACAAAAGACGATAGCCACGCAGCAGCAGAGCTTTCGAAATTCAAATCCTGAATATTCATAGGCTGTAGCGATCAGTTTGCATTTTGTTCCGGAGAAAAAATCGTCAAACAAACCCGAAGCATAGCGGACTTTGCACGAACAAGTCCTCCGATGGCGATGCATCGTGCTTTGGCCGAGGAGCTCGTTGTACAGAGGAAGTACGTACAGCCGGCGTAATCGGAGTGCAAAGTTTTCGGTGGGACTAACGCTCGAATGGCCAAATGTAATAGGATCGATTGTAATTTTACGAGACAACGGGAGCTACTAGAGCTCGAGGTTAGCTATATTCGTATCCGCTCGACTTCCTCTCCTCAATGTATAGTGTGGAGATATAGTGAGGCGCTATTTCGAATACACATAATCTTGCAGACACCAATCTAGCTCTAAGTTGCGGCGACGATAATGTGCCGAGTTACAGTTTGCTATTTAGTTGCGAAATATTGAACGCTAACTGCTTTGCGAAACATTTAATCATGCGTGATTTGGATTTAATTTGCTGCGTTGTACGTGTCCTTGCTTGTGGATATGTCTTCCGCTCGAATGTCATTTGTACACTGTATACTTTCTTCCGGTGTTGAGAAATAATGTTTTTCTTTTGCGGATGTGGACGTCGTTTAGAGAAGGAATGAAAATCTATCAATGCGAGGTTTTAATAATTTGATAAGTGTAAAGTAGCACTGATTACAAGATTAGTTAGGATTAATTGCTAAGAGCAGTATAGGCTATAATTTAAGAAAATTTATTTTTTAATATTTTACTTTGAATTCGTGAGCAAAATTTATTCGACGCACTTAATTATTTTGTAAAATGTAAATGCATTTTGTAAAATGTAATGGTATTCCATTTCATCATCTGAATTGCTGAGATTCATTATTAACCCGTACTCGAGATTCATTATTGATCGTGAACACAAAATAAAAAATTGGCTTGATTACGACAAATTATATGTTTGCATTCAGTGCTTAAGAAAATATTTACTTGATTCTAATTATTATATTTATATGTACATTTAAAGTATTTTTTCTTTAAAAAGTATTCACAGAACAGTAAATATTTTCTTAAAACTACTAATTCTTTCTTCAAAATAAATTTCTTGCCTCCCAATATATATTTTTAGAGTAAAAAAAAATTTGTTTGCCAAATAGTTACATATTGCTTTTACACAAATGCACTTTTAAACTGTCAAACAATTATTTTATGTATTTTGTTTTATTAAGTACCTTTTTTTCTAAAATTAATTTAACTTAAAAAAACAACATACCAGTTCATACAAGTAATTCTTCACTATATACATTTTCTGGAGCATAGAAAATTTTTTTTCAGTATACCGTAATCAGTACTTATCCACCGCAATCCAAACAATATAGGACCGTATAACTAGAAAGTTAGGTAAACAATGGTAAAAAAGTTAGAGGATCATTGCTATCCAACTTTATCGAGTTCAGTTTACCTTCACTCATATAGAAAGAATCATTTGACAAAGTCCTCGTTGGTTTGAACCACGAATTTTTAATGAGATTTAATTCAAATGCGTATTCATTAGTTTCAAAAAAAATTTTCATCAAAAGCTAATGCATGATTGCTGTCTATGGTTACACAACTTCAGAGTGCTTCTTAAAAGTTATTGAGTATGTACTCATAAAAAGTGACTAACACGTGAATGCAAAGAAAATTATTCCACGAATTTTTAATTAAAGATATTAGGATTCATATCAAGTGTTCTTGCCTATTTACAGGCAACATCGTTTGGCAAGATATTGAAAATTGTAATCATCTAAAAAATGATATCAATCGATCCAATTAGATACTATACAAGAAGAAAAATATGACCTATGTTATAAAGATGTATTTTCGTATATAAAACCACTGTCTATATTGATTTTAAAATACAGAACTTCGATATTACGTGACACCTTTAACTGAGATTAAATAAAATTAAAAATTTTAGTTAGTTGTATTGATTGCAATCATTTTACATTTGATCCTGATATTGGAGATAGGGATAAACTCTTCTTTATCAATTAATATTAATAATAATAATAATTGAAAACTGGATTTCCAATCGGAAGAGTAGAACAAATTTAACATGATAGAATGTACCACGATTTTTGAGAAAAATAGTAGTCCTCAATTTTTTTCAAGTTAGGCTCAACATGTTCCTTTAGTATAACACATTGGATTCTTTGGATAATTTTCTTTTGGATTTAAAATAATTTTTTTTCAAGGTAATGCATAAATAGTTTAATCATAGTAAATCACATGTAAATACATCTAATAATTAAATGAAGAATTACTTAGTCTTAGATTTTAGACTCTGAATGAACCATTTCTTAATGAATGCGATTGCAAAGTGAACCACATGCATTGCATACGTATTCATAATTTCTTAATTATAGATACATGTGCTATTCATTTGGTTCCATTTAAAATCAAATTATTTAACTATTAATTCGCTGGATTCAGAATGAATAATTGCATCAGTACAACCGGTAGGTAACCATTACTCATTTTTTTCTCCGTTAACATTGTCAAGTATCCTTGAGTATGGTGAGGTGTATGTGCGATGTCTGACTGGGTATGGAGAGCGGGACATATATAGAATCGTCTAAAGTTGAACTAGACCTCTTTAAGTGGTGCTTCAAAAGGCCAAGCAAAGAAGACCCGAGATGCGGTATACGTGGCAGACGTCCAGATATGGACCAATATAAGAAAATAAGACAGTGATTAAAATTGTTGGATAGTTTATGTATAGAAATATAAAAAAAAATCTACGAGAAGAATATAACGTGTTAAGCTAGAGCCGTACTAGAGCGACGTCAAGGAGATTAATGTCCACGAGAGAAGACCAATCCCGGAGGAAAAACAGAAGAGCGTCGTTCAGCAGACTCTCAGAAATGAACAACGAGTAATGTTAAAGTACTCCATTATATTTCATTATATCTGGCTATAAGTATTCACTGAAGCATCAAACTTGTTTTTATAGAGTGTGAGTGTGAGATAGCGAAATAAAAATCAATACTGTACGTGAGTAATTGTATTATAACAGTTAATTAAGAAACGCTATATACGAGCCGATAAAAATACAAATTCGACGAAACACAAAATCTTACCTTATAAAGAAAGCAGTTCGCTGCCTTGCTCAAAGAAAATCTAACAAATTATAGACTATCGTGACAATTGCGAATCAAACATAAAACATGAGAACTAGAGTAGAAATTCACAATTAGGAAAATTTACCCGCAAATTCATGCAGTTTCAGCCTATAGGGAACCTGAGATTTGTAAATTAGACAGTTATTTTTTATTTGCAAATGCGTCGCTTATCAAAACGGATCTTGTTTCCAATTTCAAATCTCACTGTCAATATATCGGTAATTGCGTTATTTCTCGGCTGCTAGAAAAATCTAGTTAAAAGGAGCGTTATGCAATGATTCGTGACAGTAGCTACGCGTTGCAAATATCGATTTCTCGTCATTTTATTGATGCCTGGACTTTGCAAGCGAGAAATTCTACACAATATATTACGTAATAATCAAACTGCTTATTATTAAAATTTTTTCGATTAAAGGGGGCAAGACATTTTTAAAATGTAAATTCCTAAAATTAAAATGTAAAATATTTACTATGGTGTAATTAGAATTTACGGCTAATTCAATCATAGAAGATCCAATAACCGAAGAACCTTCGATAGCTAATTAGTAGGGAATAGAAAAATTCACTGCCCGTAAGACCTGAATGGAACCGATGGATGAATTGAGCTCAAACTTGGTAATAATCCTCGTTGATTAATTTTACTTTCCGCATGAATGTAGGGATTGAAATTCGAATAAACATAAACAATTAGTTTTCTTTGCAAATATTCAAATTATAGTGAAAATGTATTATGATAAATAATCAAAGCTAAAAATTATTGAAATACTTACATTAAAAAACTAAAATTAATACTCGTACATTCAATTTATATCAGAAACATTAATTCGAGTAATGAGAATTGTTACGTACGAGCTTTACGAAAGGTCAAGTTGATAAGTATTGATCAAATAATGATAATACGTAACGAATGTGTATTTGGTACATTCATTTTACTAATTCATAATATATTACAACAAATATATAAAAAATCTTAAAACAATCTGGGTATACGAGTATTATATTTCAGCTGTGTAATAAGCACAGATCGAGATAGTGTCGAGTCAAATCGACGAAAAGCTCAGGCAACGACGCCGCTCGATCATAGACCAATTAAGATAAATAAGAAAGCGAGCGAATTTTGTGATAATAATTGGTTGGCAGCGTACGCAATATGAATCGATAAACCATCAATAATCGCGAACTCAATAAAAATATGTTAACAAATAAGCAAATTTTCTACAACTTTTTGCTCAAATTGGTCATTACAGCAAAAAGTTTAATAAAAATACCTGCGCAATTATTTGCCTTCTACAGATGTTTTATTATAAAAGTCACATCTACGAATTGCTTAGAAACTTTGAAATTTCGACTTGACAACAATATTTTGAAATTTTTCATATATATCTCTAGGACATTCAAAGTATCTTTCTTTGAAAATTTAAACAATTCCGTAGAAGAACGTATTCGTGTCTTTTAGCGAAAAATGCTTCGTTGAAATGCTACAAGTTAATGAAAAGAGGCTTTTAAAAAACCAGTTAAAAAGTTCAGTTCTAATTTCCTGCATAGCATCGCAATGAATTTCTCTCATGCAATCTTATAGCATGAGAAACTTCCCATGAAAATAGGTAATAAAATAAAATTGATTTTTTTTTCACTGCTCAAAGGTGTATTGCCCCTTTAAAGGAGATTTTAATCGCTTATAATAAATATATATCTAGATTCATGGATTTTTTTTCACGAGACAAGGAGGTAAGTCACGCGACGCAAATAGATTGCTCTTTAATAGCGATGTTCATGCTTCCGACATTGTTCGCAAGTCAAGTATCTGTTATTAAAAATGGAGATCCCATTGCTATGTATGACTAAGCCGGTCTTTCGGCGCGTTATTGGTTATGAAGGAAACTTTGCCCGTCGCCCATAGTTGGCTACTTAAGACTTAGGTACTTTAGATATAAGTAGTACCGATCTGGTTATAACTACCTCAACTTACCCTTAGATGTCGAAGTTTCGAAGATTAAAGATTTTTTACACGGATCGCGGATTATCCCGGAGAAAGATCGTCCTCGCGTACTATAATGCCGGGCGAATCTTTTTTCCATATAGTACACACTTATGCATACGAGTTTCCAAGAGATAACGACGCAAGCGTGTAGCATCAAAGTTTCATAGAAGTTTACTCTGGTCCTCGTCCGCATGCTCGCCAGAGAACGGATCGTATAATTAATTAGCCGCGCACATCATTCCAAGCTTCAAAGTCAAAGTTCAGCTTAATTTTTCATCTCGGATAACATACGCGTACGTTATATCTATACTTAACGAACAATCTACTCAAGAGATGAAAAAAAAGTGAAAAAGAACATGTCGTTTACGGCATTACAGGATTTAATATCGCGCAAGGACATCGAACGACTATACTCGAATGACTGATGCGATTCTCTGGAGAATAATCGCGCATAAGCCATCGTCTGTAGCGGACTACTACAGTACGCTACAAAGCTCGAAAGGCAAATACGCCGTAGCCGTGGCAAGGTCCTCGTGAAACAGTGGCAAAACACTGGCAGCGCAGCAGCTGCATATAGCCACAACGAAATTGGGAAAGACAAGCGGCAAGCCGATGTTGATTTCGCCATGGTTAACCGAGTTATCGTTAATCCCGGACGTTGCGAGAGTCCAGTTATACAACTCTCGGAGGCTACTCGAGAAAGTCTCCCCTCTTCCTCTTCCTCCCCCGTCGCGGTACCAGTTCTGGGATCAGGCTTGCGTAAAGTAGAGAAGTCCGACCTATGCACGCTCGTATTACCATCGACTTCCGCGTCCGACGCCGCGCACGCCAGCATCTCATCCGGCTTTCTCTTTAACAACGAGGTTATCGTTAACCCAAGAGATAGTTAACCTGGGCGCAAGCTCGCCGCGTTTGCGCAAGACTAAAGCGATTTTCAGGTAACCGTCCACACCGAATCCTCTCCCTCTCTCTTACTTTTAGTCCAAAAGGACAGTGTACGCGAAGGGATTCGCGTGCGGTAAATCCGAAACCAAGCTCCGCGAACTTCGGCTCTGTGCTTAGCCATTATGAACTCGTGTATATATATGAAAGTGTATGGTATAATGATTTTGTTTAGATTTTGATTTAGGTGTGGGTATTGGTGTCCTTTTTGAAAATCTGTCGTATACTTACAACGTTTTAATGACAGATATTTGTTAATTTGTAATTCCCTCATTTACAATCAGCAAATAAATTAAAGCTAAATAGTTGTAAGAGACAGTTCTGAACGATCAGCTGACGGACCAGGCTATTTGAATTGTTGTTCTTTGATGATACCTTGAAATGATGACACTGAGATTTTCGTCGATGATTGTACTATTATAATTATGTTATCGTCTTAGTAAATTGACTATTAAATAGAAGATAATAGTCTAAGGTATTATTTAAAAGATAACAATTTTACACTTGCGCCGATTAGACTGATACTAACGTCTAAGTACAACGCTGTGGTACGCTCGTTTTTTTCATCTTGATACCAATGATAGAACCTTTTTAAATCTGACCCAGAATACTTAAATGACTTTTAAAAACTTTACTTTCTCAATATTACTCCAGTATTTCAGTTATCTTGATAAACAAATTGAGACCGTCGTAGATTTTTTTATAATGATGCCAGGTATCTTCAAGAAATTTGTGATGTTCATACCAATGATGATAACAATGAACCTTTTCGTAAGTGAATCTGAAGATATGGATGACTTTCAACGAACGACTTTGGTGTTATTATTATCTAATAGTATATTAATTGATTAGTTTAGTTCAAGATCAACCTGGACTAACTTATAATAGTTTTGTTAGTTTATTTGAGCAGTTTAAATCATTAACGTATAATGTGAACACATTTTATTATTAAGATTGGGAAAATTGCTAAATAACTTTATTTCTAGCTAGAAATAGAGATTGATTTCCAATTTCTAACCTTCATAGATACTTATGTAGTCATCAAAAGTATTGTCATGAATTGTTTCAGGTTCAAACTGATGATCCAACCATCTCAGACTGAATTTGAAGACTTTGATAATCCAGAAGACTGTTATGATTAATATCTACAGGTATGAAAGTATTTTATTTGTAAAATTTAAATTCTTTTACAAGAAAAGTCTCTTTTGTGTTTTTGATGAGAAATGCTTTCCTAAGAAATTAGAATTTTTTGAAAATTGGCATAAAATTCCAACTTTGATATACGGTAACTTAAACTTCATGAAACAAATTATAAATGTAGATAAAGTGCCAAATAAAAGTTTAGAAATATTTTAAAGAAGAAATAATGTTTATCCGGTCAATCTGTCAGAGAATGACCCACACATATGTGGCCTAGATCCCGTATAATGTGAAACTTGTCTGATTCTCTGTATTTACGTAGTCTTCTTTTCTGTACCTCTGATTTATTTGGGAGGGTGAAAGGGGCGCTTGTGGCCAGTACACCGCAGAAAAGCCTGCGAAAATCGCTTTGTATACCAGTGCGCGAGGAAACTGAGGTGAGCACAATACCCTCTTGTTTTTTATCTTTCTTTTCTTTTTCTATATTTTCATCCTCGTTTCTTTCCCCCTATTCTCAGTTCTCAACACTGTCGCTCGCATCTCTACAGTTATAAATATATGACGTTTGCTCTCTTTAGCGAAAATTTGAACTATTGGAATCCACTTATTGTCGGTGCGCGCGTACATCACTGATAAAGTCCTTGAATGACCCACTTTTTGATTCTATTGTCCGCGAGACCAACCCCAGAGAGAAGAAGTGACATTTGTCTCTGAAGTTGGATGTTTGGTCGCAGATCTGGTGCTTTTCCTTGGAAAGTGCCGATGATTCAATGGGTACTCGCGATGAAAAGGTTCGACGGAAAAAAATGGTCTACGTAATGCGTGATACTTTAGATATAATACTATTGTAAAGTAATAATTCGATAAAATTTATTACATCGAGGTAGACAGAGAGAGTGAGAAAGATTAAAAAAGAGAATTTAAAATTCTACGCAGAAATGTTGTCATTAATGAAATCCGTGTGTGACATCGGACACAGTTTGCGTTCCAACGTTACCGTTGCTTATATATTTTCTGTTATTTAATATATTATTCAGATAAAATCACTAAGGGATATTATTATTGAAATACCTTCGATTTATTAATTTACCATAGATTATGTGCAGTTCATTCAATTCAATGTCGAACTGTGAGCTAAGAATAATTTAACAACTGTGTATGTACGTGTGTGTAATAATAATTATAATTTTTGATTGGACGATTCTGTTCTTTACGTCGGTTTGATGATTATTTTATGTATCGTATAAGTTCGAAATACAGAAGATTAAAACATTTATTCATTATTTGCACTGCGAAACCCCAGCATTTGTACGCGGGAATATAATTGCTCGTCAATTGTATTACATCGTCGAGTGTATTCCGAAGAGTTTATTGCCGAAACGAGGAGACGCATACATAGAATTTCGCGTACGTGATTGTTGCGGTTGGCAAAGTAACTCCTATTTGAATGCAATACGCGAAGCCACCACTGAGCAGATAAGGCCATTGACATTGGATCTATTAGTTTCGAACGAATGGCTCGTCTGAATAATCGTAATGGAGATCTGATACATATATAGGAAATCGTGAAATTGGCACGAGATAAAGCAACGACTGGCTTTGGGTTAGATGTCATTCAAACTCCGATCGGTATATATACTTAGCTGATAAGACGCCAAGAGTTTCGTTGTATAAAAAAGAGAAGAAAAAAAGCGAATAAATCAATATGATGCGTACGTACTGGGAATATCCGTTTCAGTCTTCTGCATTGGCTCCGAATCGAACTTGCTGTTGGATTTTCCGCGTTGTCCATCCGCAAGAGTCAACAGTCCAACACAAATCAAAGCGATGGTCGTCGATATCATGTTGGCCCTTTAGTTTGCTACGCTCTCTTGGTTATCATGTTCTTGCGTTTGAGTTTGCGTACACTTAGGACACTGGTCACGTCTTCATTTAGCTACTCAATGGCGTGTTTGTCCATAACAAAAACACATCATCACAAAAATCCGTTATCAGGCTCGTGCATAGCTACTTTTATTTCCGGCGATTCAATTTTCAACACTGCGTTGATAATGACGTGCTGGAAAATTATGTTAATCCGATATAGTGAAATGTTGTAAGACAAGGTTACGACGGTACGAAATAAAGCAATGTTATTAAACGAATTTCGATTTGCAGTGAATTGAGAGCCATCGATATAGAGATTTAAAAGAACTCTAAGTTTCATTTCTTTTATTCAATCTTATACTTCGTTGAAATAAAAATGATTCATAATAGCTATTTTCGCCTGATCCCAAAGAGCATCGAAATTGAACGGTTTTCTTAATCTTAAAGTAAGTATATACGATCATAAGTAGGAAAAACATAAAGCATCTTATTCGTACGAGATAAAGTATTTCAGTCGCCTTTTGCTCGCAGCATTTCCCGAGCTATTCAATCTTTCGAGAACTTGAATTTCGTAATAGTGCGGCTTTTTCTCATTTCTCGGGCCGCCAGCTTCTCGCGCGAAAAATTAACTTCTATATCTCTCGGCCCGTTATACGGCGTTATACACTTTCAAGACGGTCTGCAGTTCTCAAGAAAGACCAAGCGAGAAAAGAATAAAAATCCATATATATATTATATTTTATATATATATATATATATATATATATATATACATAGCGCGTACGAAAGGGACTTTTTCCACTTTTACCGCTAGCGAAATGGCTTTCTCAAACCGTCCAATGCACATACCTCCCAGTGGAGCAACTTGCAGTGTATTTATCATTAGAATACACATTTGAAGTCTCTCGTGACGAAGTAATATTTCTTAATCAGAAACGTCAGAGCTTGACGAGATATAGTGAAGTAAACGATACAGATCGTGCAGGTGAGAGGAAGAGAGACAGGTGAGTTGCGGTTGGATGATTGGATTCGCTCGTGGAATCTGCTGTTCAGCTAAAATGGCTTAACGCGCGTTACTCGCACAAGATTGAATTCCCGAATCTAATTATCGCGAAGCCATTGAGCCTATATTGAATTGACTTTGATACGATTTCGAGGCACTTTTTCTGTGTTTTTTTTCGATTTTAGCATTTTTAAGAACAAGAAAGTGGAAAGAATTCATAAAGATATACGGTACGTGGAGTCGATTGACGGTGCTAAAGACTGGTGCCGTACAAAACGTTTTACCCCAGAGTAGCAAGTGCTTCGAAGCTATTTCGTTCCGAAAGCTCGACTTTCGTTTCCGCAGTGCAAAAATTACTCATTGTACTATTTTAAACTTGATTTAAAAGCTTATAAGCGCGTTGAAAAATGTTAATATGCCGCTTGGCTTGTATATATACTTTTCAGTAGAAATGTCCCGATTCGGTCGGACGTATACGTATACTCTATGTAGTTTACCCAAGATCTTCCCGCACATTCTCCACAATAATAATCCAATAACCGTCTTCGTTACGTCCGAAACCCAAGGAACACTGCGCTATGAATCGTCCGTGGCTTAGCCTCTCGCAATTAAGATGTCAGTCGGCGCGAGGAGCACCAGTAGTACCATCAGCAACGAAAACGAGGACGAGATCCTGGAGTGGTAACAGCTTGTATATATGTATATATATATATATCTTATTCTCTCTTTCTCTTGGGTGATGGCAAGGAAAAATGGAATGGAATGGAAGAAGACCAGAGAGCAACTTTCGCGAGGTCACAGCTGCACAGCTCGCATTGTCAACTTTTCAGCCGCGCTCTATTACCGCGGTCTATGTATACCTATAAGGCCAGTGTGCCCGAATCCCACCTTAAAAGACGGCCGATTCGAAAGCTTATTGGTACACAGTGGAACGACTGAAAAATAATATTTAATGCGCGACACTTAAGCGTGTGCAGTAAGTGAATTATAATTTAAAGAATTATGTCCGTCAATAAAAAAAAAGTTAGTACACTTTTATACTCCCATTATAGTATATCGTTTCATTCGAACGAATAGAAAGCAGATGGGTCGATGGAAATACATTGTGCTGTAAATTTTGCAGAATCATGACTAATAAATGGGAAAAATTCAATGCGCGAATTTATATATATAAATGAGTCATTCTCTGGCAGATTGACCAAACAAACAATTTTTTTTTTAACCTATTTAAAACTTTAGTGTGGCACTGTTTCTACTTTCGTGAATTTTTTTAGATTTTTTTCATCAAGGTTTTCAAAGTTACAGTATGTAAAAGTTGGCATTTTTAACAATTTTGGCATTTTAAGCCAACTTGCAAAAAATTCTAACTTGAAAGGGTAATATTCGTCAATAAAAGCTGAAAAGGCAGTTTTGTTGCAAAATAAGTTAAACTCTCTAAATAAAATACTAATACATCTGTAAATTTATGTATTCATCGAAATCATCATTATGAACTTTTTCATGTTAAAACTCACGATTGAACCTTCTCAAAACTAAATTTCAAGACTTTCATGACTTAGAAGATTATTGTTTTTTAGTGACAAATGTTTCCCTTTTAAGTTGGAATTTTTTGAAAATTGGCTTAAAATGCCAACTTTGACATACAGTAACTTCGAAAACCTTGATGAAAAAAATCTAAAAAAATGCAAGAAGGTAGACACAGTGACTAAAGTTTAAAATAGTTAAAAAAAAATATTTTTGATCGGTCAATCTGTCAGAGAACTGATTTATAATATGCACGAAGAGAAAATTGTCCTTTTGAACATTTCCGAAATATCGAATATTTTCCCTGAAGAGTAAAGCAATATTCTCGGAGAACGCGACAGTAAGCGACTAGAATAGAATTCTATAAGAATGATCAAACTTCTTTCGGGCACTTGTGGAAAGAATTATTTGGACAATAAACGTCGACCTCGACTCGTCCCTACTAGAAGAAAACGAATTCAAAAAAGCTTTAGGGGGGCGAATAATAATTTCACTCTTTCGTACAGAAACTCACTGAGAAAGTCAGAGAGAGAGAGAGAAAGAGAGAGAGAGCTTGCAATTGTAACCACAGGGATAACACGGGAGGCGCGCGTCGCGGTCCATCTCATTCGTTCTCCGGCCCGTAACTCGAGTTGCGTTTCTCTTTTGTCCGCTCGGCTGCACTTACGTTCTGCGCTCGCGATCATGAATTCCACTTCAGCGCTGTAGAATGAACGTAAGAGGATAAGGTTTTGAGAGGGGCGAGGTCGCTGGTAACCTATCGATTCCTCGCTCGAACGCCAAATGAAGGAAAGAGAGAGATGGATAGAGAGAGTAAAGAATAGTCGCGAAGTTATGGGAGGTATGGACTGAAAATTGATGTAACCGTGGTTTGCCGATGCGTGCAGCGCTGTGTTACATGTACCTATTACCAAGCGATTAATTTTTTCCTTCATCTCTGCTTTGTTGGCTCTTCTATCTTTATCTACGTACCTCCCCCCCACTCTTTCTCACTGTATCGAAAGTAAGCGAGGAGAGGAAAGAAGCTCAGGAACCCTTATTAGTTTTCTCGCGCGCGTGCGCGACTCGCTAATTAAAAGTCGCTTTTCATTTGCCTTTAAGCTTTGCTTCCGGTGCTGGGACTACGCTTAAGCCTCGGGAAAGCTGCCGTTGCAGCCGGGCCGAGGACGATGGCATGAATATATTGCCTACTTTAGATTGATGTCTGCCAATTAAATTTTCAATACCACCCACGACTCTGTTTGTTTTGCATTTTTCTCTATGGTACGGGAGCTTTGTGATCCTGTGCTTTCTCTCGGATTCGAGCTTCTTTCTTTTCTTTCGAGGCATGAATAAGTGGGTAATTGAATCTCCATTGTTTGTTGCCGAGTGGATCGTGAAGTTTTTTATTGGATGAATCGAGCTGCAGTAGTGGGCGATGCCCGGAAAAGTTAATCGAGTCGCGTTGCTTTAGTATGAGCTCCGTGTTTTTTTTGCGCGCTTAATCACGAAGTGCGAGGCAAGTTTTCGAAAACGATAGACCTTTCGTTCCACTCGTTTAGCGAACGTGTACTAATGATGCATTACAAGATTACAAGATACATAATTTTCGTAACATTTTCTTACGCTATTCGAAACGTGTATATTTGCGAGAAAATTGCATTAACTCTTATGGAGTTTGAATCTTAATTACAATTATTCGAATTGAAACATTGGCGAAATGAAATTTAATTTTTCTATTCGTCAAGTACCTTTGAATCATACCTTTTTCAAACAAGAACAATATCTATCACATCAATTTATATTTTACATTATTACTAATAATTTAATAACATAACATGTAATTATTACAATATTATTGTCTCTACTCATTTGAAAACATTCTAATTATTATGAATGAGCTTTGTGTTTAAATAATAGCAGTTTAAACAGTAGTATTTTTTCATTTCCAGATATTTTAATGTTCTTATTGGGAAAAGTTTGTAATAACTCATATTCAGTGGAAAAATAGCTTACATCCTACGCCGTGAAAGTTTAATTTATTGCTTGTTGAATGGACCAAAACATAAGTATTATCGCTGTTTCACCAGAACCTTTTCGCCATTATTTTTCTGTTGCCTTGTACTGTACGCAAACTGTATTATCAAAAAAAAAAGTTTCTTTTAATTAGCTTTTCCTTCAATTTAACATTGTAATCGAACATTCCAACTGAAAAGCTCTCATCAACGTACTGGTAATTGTTGAAAATAAAAAACAATCGATACTCATTAAATTACAACGCTTACAATTAATTAACGCGGGACGTAAATCAAAGATTTAAATCGAATTTAGAACGGTTGAATGATTTTTTTCTAAACTTTTAGAACCCACCATTTAGGGAAGTCTGAAACTAGTGAAATTACAATTTATGGTTCACAGTTCACTGCACTAAATCTGTCATTCGGATAAAATATTTCGTTTGACTTGTAACTTTGAATTTGAAATTTCTATTGATAGCTTTTATTATTTTGACGTGCAAAATGTCGCGTAAATGAAGTTATGATAAATGAATGGAGAGAAAATTAAAAGCCACAGGATTAGATGAATAATGAATAAAGGGAATATAGAAAGTAGCGGTAGTCCACCTTCTAGAGTCTCCTTAAAACAAGCCACGTCACAATCGGCAGCAACGATCACGTCTCACAATGCTGAAGAATAAATAAAAACAAGCAGTGGTCGATGGGCAATGTATATATATATAGTTGCACAACTCTGGACCGGTGTCAGAGACCGCGCGCGTCAAAGTACGCGATCGCACTGAGGAACCGGCTGTGCTCTCTGCGTATCCTCGCCAAGTCTCGGGAGCTTTCGGAGCGACTCGTGCATGCGCGCCACTGTCTCTGTTTTCGCCGCTATATGCTGCTAGTTGCGTTTCTGTCCTGTGTCTCTACGTGTATAATATGCTTCACCTCGATGCAGGCCAATCTCATTACTTGTTCTCTCTAGGTTTCCTTACGTTGTCGATATATCGATGAGGAGTACGTTGGCGAGTAGGAGCTGTAATTACTGGTTGGATTGTCCGATTGGCAGAAAGTATTACCTTTTCGTATATACTAGTTTTGATGGAAATTTTTAATAAAAGAAAATGTAAGTCGGTCTGTTTGATATCGATAGAATGAATTTATCATTGATAGCGAGAGCTGATTAAACACGCAGTCTTTAAAAATTGACATCCGTCGTAACATCTAAAGGTATAGATTAAAGTTAGACTGATAATATTACAATGTATATTTAAACAGTTTTTATTCAGGTTTATCCAATATATATCTCAGGGTGCAAAAAATTTACTCATATAATACTCCATAGGTGTGTAGGTAGTTAAAGGTTAATTCATATTTAACTTATTTTTAAAGTGATTTAAAAAAATAAACATCCTAACTATTTAAAGATACTAATTTTAGTGTTTTTGATTTGGAATCATTCCCTGTATCAGAAATAAAAGGAGACAGTGAAAGACGCAAGAAAACTAACTCAGTATTCGCCTACTTTTTTAACTTCGACTTCCCTTTTTTCAGTCTAAGAATTTGAATTAAAAAATTCTTTAATGATTTAATTCTAAAAACACATGAATATTTTGCGTGAAATTAGTCATTTTGACAGTGCAATAGCCTGAAAACGCTTTGTGGAAAGGATGCTGGCCCAATGCTAGTACAGGACTGGTACAATACTGGTACAGAAATAATTTTCAAGTATTGTCCGATCTTATCACTCCAGTACTGGTTCGATACTGGGCCAGTACTGACTTACAGTACTGTTTGCCGTAAATCAGTACTGGGCCAATGGTCAATTTCTACTAGGGATGTATAATATAGACTGCAATTTTTATCGCGCCAAGTTAGTTGATACGTAACCTAGTCAATTAAGCAACCCGACTATGGTCCAGGAGAAGAAATAAAATGTCGGTATGTTGAACTCCACTGTTTTAATTATTTATCATTCCGTCATAAACTCTACTCGACAAATATTAAACAAAACTATTCCACTAAACAAATACATGTTTACAGTGCTCAATTTTCTGTAAATTAGATACGTCAACTGTGTTACGTCTACGAGAGACAGAGCAAGAGAAAGAAGCAATAATTTTTCATTTGCCACATGCTAGTGCTCCAGCATCCGTATACAGCCAGATATTATTTGCGAGAGCACAGTAGAGTAAAAAGCTTTAAACAAAAATCAGAGTTAATATCGAGAGTCGGTTCTGGTTGTGTTGGAATCTGTATTTTGAAGCGGTATAACAAAAAGAGTCTCAGCTTACCAGCACCTCACATATACACGCGTCCGTGGCAACGGCACGTAACAAATCCTTTCGTAAATGATTGATGATCTTGTCTTTATATAAAAGCGCCGCGTCCGGCTTTTTATCCATCGCAGCAGCAGTAGTAGTTCCATCGTCTTCTCCCATCTCTCTCATCTTCCGTCGTTCTCTGCCTTCGGTCTAAGCTCCGTGCGCCAAAGGCTATTAATTATCGTAATTGTATAAAAGCCCGATTAACGTTTGGTTCTCGACGTAGACGCGCGCACACGTACAGAACCATCGGCTAAGGCAGCGGTGACGATGGCGATTAGTCTGGCGCAAGATTGGTCGCAACTAACGTAGCAGCAGCGGTCGACGACAGGAAACAAAAAGCCACTCTCGCGTTATCTTGATCCGATATCGAGTCATTGTCTCGCAACGTGTGTACACTTGCGCGCTTTCTCTATATAATTCCGAGAGGACGAGAGAGGCTAAAGGCTAATTTGTAGAGGGTGCAGTGCGGCTAGGTGTGCGGTCATGTAGAAAGTACCGTGTCAGGTGGGTTTGGTCTGATGCTGCTGCTGCTATTGTCAGGATACGCCTTCAATGCACCTGCGCGTCGCGCGTGTAATTACCGTATCGGTTGATCGATCGTTAGATCTCACCGCGTTTTGCGGTCGTAGTACGCTTGCTAATAGAAAGGCTCGTGCATGAGTTCTACTCCCTCTCTATCGACGCGCACACACGCATATGCATGCAAACACACGCGTGCAGATCGCAAGCTCTGCGGCTAAATGCACGGACTGCTCTGTGCGAACGTCGAACCAATATGGAAATTCAAGATTTTCCAACGCTCGTTTTGTCAAAATTGAAATTGCCGAGTGCTGCACGTTACCCTCTAGCCGGTGCTCGCAGCGTTTCGTTCGATTTCGACTGTATGTTGTCCAGCTCGAAAAGCGGATTGCCCGTTATACTGTGCTTGCTTTTATCGATTAAACAACGGAGCAGTGCGTTATGAGTATGTCATTATACAATTGATGGATATCGAGATGAAAGTTCGAAGTAGAAATGGTCAAGCTGCACTCGGACGTAGATGTGTATTCTCGTATGCAAATTACAATATGTTTATGCATCAAGGCGATTATTTTCGACGCGATGTACGTACGTTTCTGCGCGATAAAATTCGTCTCCGTCTCGTTTGGAATCGATTTCGAGAACGAGGCACTCGTGTGAATAAATTACGAGAACGAGAATGTGTTTCTTTCGTTTAAAGCTTTCTATGGTCGACTAACTTTATTAATTCTACTGCGTGTGCGCGGACACGGTTAAAACGAACCAATGTTTATTCGAAGTAATAACGATAAATGAGAACGACGGTATTGATTTATGTAGAAGCTTTATGAATCTTTTGTTGTTCTCTTTCTCTCTCTCTTTCTCTTTCTCTAATTCTTTCTTCTGTAAAGCTTACGGGCCAAGAATCAAATAAATAACGGATCAGTGCCGAAAGTAATATAAAATAATTTGTTGCTTGCAGTAAAAAACGAGTTAATCTAGATTAAGTAAGTTTATTTTTCGTCGAACAACAAGTAATCCATATATTATCTCGGGTCTTTGATATCGTTCAGTCTTGTAAGTGTTTGATTTTCACATTTTTTGCTATGAATTTTTTGTCATCGCGTTCATCGATCATCACCAGACTATGTTTCAAATTTTCTGTTTTAGACAATATTACAGCTCATAAGTGTTATAGATTCTTTTCGAGTAGAAACTTTATGAACAATAACAGCAAAATACTTACTTTAAGTCATTTAAGTATATAAAGTTTGTTTTGAGACGGTTCGATTATGAGTCTAAACATCAAAAGATTCGTGATAGTGACTTGTACCGAAATAAAAATATCTACGCAGGTCTCAACTTGTGAATGAAGTTTTATTTCTAGCTAGAAGTGCATCTACCGCATGAGCTATCAAATAATAAAACATTACTTTCTCAATATGATTCACAAGTTGAGACCGTCGTAGACTTTTTTATACTGATGGAAGGTATCTTCAAGAAATTTTTTATGTTGATACCAATAATCAAACCTTTTAAAAACTGAATTTCAACATATGGATATCCTTAAATGAAAGACTTTGGTCATATTTTTGTGAAATGGTGTAATGATAGATTATTTTAATTCAGCATCGACCTGGACAATTTTTAAGTATCAAAAATATTATATCTGCAAATTTGCTCTTAACTAATTTTACAAAAAAACTCTCTACCGTGTTTTTAATGAGCATCGCTTCCCTGAGGAGTTTCAATTTGATGAAACTAACATAAAATGTCAAAATTGTTGAAAACTACTTGCCCTTCTTTTAAAACCTAAACACCCTTTATTAAAAAATTTCAAAAGATCATTAAAAGAATAGTTTAAAAATATTTAGAATTGTTTTACAGCTCAATCTGTCAAAGGATAATCCAGATATTTTTATTTAAGTTATAGAACGTCAAAGTTAATTTTTTTATTATAATATGTTATAATTTAAAAGCATAAAACTTCAATACTTGTACATGACCTTCCACTACTAGATTCATCATTATTGAATTATAATCTATGTTTTTTACTATCAAGCCAACATTAGGCCAGTGCAGTATTGCAACTTTGGTCAATTCTTATCATCTCGATATCGAACCAAGATTGGACGAGTACTGGCCCATTATTCCAATTCCAAACATATGTATGCGATAAAAAGATACAGTTACCTAAATTAAGTTGTCATTAAATTCACATTTGATTCCTTTAGCTAAAGTCGATAAACAAATAAAATTTTGCAAAGAGTATATTTTACATTCTATGCTCTTTTTGCTTGAACTACCAAGCTTAAGTCGTTCGGTTCGATATCTACTCGTAGATAGCATATTACGGTTCTAAAGATCTTGAACAAGCATAAAACCTCATACTACACTGATTAAACGCTCGTGTATAACTTACATCTGGTAAACGTTCCAAAGACGTTCTAATTAACATTTAATTACCTATCTGTTTGACGTAGACGAGCATACTTACAACGCTTTACTTACATTGCACCGCAACGATCTCTATTAGATAATTTCAGGATCTTCAATACAAGCATATAAATAACGATTTGTAAACTTAAACTTTTCGTTATTATCAACGTTATTCAGTAATAAACCAACCGAATTATGTTTTCAACTCGCTACGAGTTCGTTAAAAAGCTCAAAATATTTATTATTTAATCGTATTATTCAATGTGGCAAATAAAACAAAAAAACAATTAAAACATCCTTCATTCTGAATGATGTACACATAATTTTCAAACATATGTCTGCTCAATCAACGTACTTGGACTCGCACATAGCCAACGGCAATTCATTTAAAAGTTATCGAGTCCGCATTTTAATTTCGAATATTTATATGTAGGTAATATACGCAACACGCTTCGAAATTTTCGTATACCACTCTCATTGGTGCGTCATTGAATATCCAACGTCACTTCGTATTATTTGAAAGCCTGCACTTTTTATTAAGGAAACTAGTTTGGTCTACTTACAAGGTATAAATTTAATCAGAGAATAATTGTATCGACTCAGAAGCACTGGTGCTCTAGCAACTCTCTACTTTCTGCTTTAGGGCAATATCCTTATTTACTGTGAGTCATTTCTCGTAAGCTGCTTACGATCTGTTTTGATTCTGCGAACCCCGTAAAAAGCTTGCCAAAGTAAAGTTAAAAAAGACCGAGTATTTCAATTCCATTAATCTTCCACTTCTGTTTTTCCTAAGTTGTATACAATATAGTTGAAATATGCTATAAAACAAGTTACAGAACAACCTATGCACAAATAAACTACTCAATCTAAATATAAATTTACCAGTATCTTTTACAAGGATCAGCACCAAAATGTTTAACACTTGGCTCACTCCAATCACAATCACCCGTTTGATCTTCGGAAACAAGAAAATCGAACACTCAAGGGAAAACTATATTACCCGAAACACTCAATGTTGTTAAACAATGGAACAACAACTCTGTACTATTTCTTTCATAAACAAATCTAATCAATGAACTATAACTTGCCAATTTAAAAGATGAAGATCAACAACCAGTCAATTCAAAAATAGGCTTCAGTAATCAGGCAATCAAAAAAATATTATATCTGCAAATTTATATTAAATATATTTATAAACGTTTTACTTTTTGAATTGGCTGGGTTCTGAAGTCTTTTTTTGAGTTGGTTGGTTCTTAAAGTCGTGTTTCGAACTGGCTGATTCTCAAGGCTTTTTTGAATGGACTGGTTCTGGAACTCTTCTTTTGAATTAGTTGGCTACTGCAGTCTTTTTTTAAATTGACTGATTCCTGAATTATTTTTTAGAGTAACTGGTTCTCGAATTCTTCTTTGAATTAGTTGGGTTCTGAATCATTTTTTTCGATTGGCGGATTTTTCCTCTAAGGCATCGATATCTTCTAAATCGAAATATTAAATAGAATGTCTTACATATAAATTTAATTATTACTGAAACGATGTATTACTGTACGGTTGGCCAACCGTACATAGCAGTTAGCCAATTTCTGATGAAATGTCTACTGTAATATATAATTGTAATCAACATGAAACTACAGTCGCTAATAGCGGCATCGTCAATGCTACCTTAAATAAATAAATAAATTAAAAACAATGAAAAAAAAGTATCCAAACACGGTCGTAGCAATGTAACATTCTCTATCTCGTCGGTTTTTTATTTCATCAAACGTATATACGTTTATGTATTTACTAACGGATCAATCAGTTACCGAAGATACTAAAAATTATTCTCAAAATTCATACACCTGCGAGCACGTTTGTTTGCGGCCGTATTTATATGCGTACGGGTGCGAATCGACACGATATTTTTTATCGAGACCATATAACAGACTGGCATTCGTATTTACGTTGTGCGCGAGTGTGTGGTGGCCGCCAAATAACCAACGCTCACGATTTCAACGGGTCAACGAGTTTGCGCGTGCAACGTTTGTGTGTGCTTAACCGATTACTCTTCTATAAAGAAGGAAAGGTATATACCCGCATTGTACGGTGTACTGCATTTTCTTGAAAGAAAATTGCTCGAAAGTCAACAGTTGAAACGTACTGTATACCGTCTTGTGATTTGATTATCTTGCATTCTTGAAAGATTTCTTTATCTTTGTAATTGGACGTAATTGAAAAATTAAGTTAGCTGCTATTTATAGTTTACTTACATATTCATTCCAGTTAGACCATGAATCGTAGAAAAATATTTTAATTACAATAGTTATAGTGTTACGCACGGAATTAGTATTTTCGAAGGTCCAAGCTATAAGAAATTTGTTTATATAAATATAAATTCCACCGCTATTTGACTCTTATTGCGCGAATCGGCAGTTCGATTAGTGGCGTCAGCCACCTTAGTTAGGAATAATTTATGATTATTCTGAGTGTAGGTCACTATAAAGTGCGGAGAAACTGACGGGCTGATCTGTGACTGTCAGTCCAGAGAGTCGATGGTGTATCAAAAACTGTTTATGTCATTTTTCAACTCATTTGTTTCATTATTTTACGAGTTTTCAACAACCTGTTGTAAATTGTTAACGATGGGACATAGAAATGTAAAACAAAGCTTAAATTAAAGTTATACGTACCTACTACTTCAATATTATATATTCATAAAGAATTAAATAACTAAATAAACTTTTTAATTTTAGATCACCTCATTTAAACGTGTCTTAAGATCTTCCTCGATTTTGGCAGATACATATTGTACTACCGATAATGCATATTCTTGAGAGTGATAATGCTAAAATACAGTGTCTTGCTCAGCTTTTATTTATATTTACTACAAATGTTAGAGTTTTGTTGTATAGTATGGTTGAAAGTATTGTATTCCTGGTGTTAAACCTTTCTCTTTCACGAAACATTCAGTTTATATGTTGTAATATTTATTATATTATTCACAATAATCAGTAAAGGGTATCGGAATAGATTCATCTTTATCAGCTGGGGTTGAAATTTCGGTTTGAATATCTCCCCTTTCGCTGATATCCCAAAATATGGTATCGATTCCCTGTTGGCTTACGGATGGAAAAATAGTCGTAGTAAGGTTGTAAGTAACGTTAAGCTTGCGTACATGTTACCTATTCTTCTAAAAGACAAAAGGAAATAAAGTGAATTATTCATATTATGTAATAGCAAGAAAGAATATGTTTTATGCCTATATAATTTTGTATTTATGTATATCCTTTCATACATTTTATATCGGAACAATGGTATGCACAGTCTGCATACAAAGCATGTGAAAGTTTCGCTTACAACTCATACGTGCGTTTACGTAAAGTCAATGGGAAAAATCAACTAAAATTTATGAATATCATGTTTTTTTTAATTCTCGATTCTCGAACATCATAAAGTATATTCAAATTTGTTATGAATTAGTAAACAATGAATGACTCGATAAGAACATTTTCACTCATCTCGCTGATTTACTGCAATAAATATTTAATAGCTTATCCATGGTACCTAATATAACGATACACATACAGAAAAAAAAAATATTTTATCCATCCGATCGTTATTATTTATCATACGTCTGGAAATAGTGCACGCACGAAATATAAAAAGAAAAAAAAACAGAAAAAATTAAATCACCATCAATATCGTCCGAGTCGAAACAACGCCACAATGATTGGCGTATACGCCTGTGCAAAATGCGATATCCAAAGGGTATAGAAGCTACAGCCAATAGGAATATTTGATTACTGCAATATTTATCGTGTTTATCAAATCGAAGCGTACCCCGTGATATCTACGCGTGCAACGAACTATTTTTCATACTCGATCCGTCTGTTTTAGATCCGTAGTATGGTTTACACCCAATGTATACAGATTCAACAGTAGTGCAGTTGGGTGTCACGTATCGGGAACTTGTTATACGTCGAATTCCCAAGGGCATTGGTCTGCCGACACGTACGCCTATATCACTTATAGAAACGCTAATTGTAGGCCAGTGAAACACAGCTAGCCCGCAAATATCATTAATACACCGACACGGTTGAGTCTCGCACTCCAATTGCTCTACACCTATACTGCGTACACGGGCAGTTGTCAACATACAAGCGCATAGGTACACGAGTGTCTAGGAGTAGAGCCGTTCGCAGCAAATTATCGCGTGCATGCATAATACGCAAACTGAGAAATAGCAATACAAACCTCGGTATGCGTGCGCAGTACAAACATTTTCTCTGTCCAATATGGTACAATACAACGAGAGCCGCGAATCGCCCACGTTAATGTATACCAAACTCTGGCATATATATAAACATTATACATACGCATAGCCGAATATAAATTCAGTATAGCTCGATGCTGTTCTCGCGTACGATCTCTCTTGTATTTCATCCGGCTGTGACTCGCACGCGAGGATATCGGCGAAGCCGCGAACGAATCAATTTCTGTCTGGGTCCGCGCGAATCAGATTTATTGGCTCTTCGCATGCTGCACGTGTCTGCCGATACTCTCTCTCTCTCTCTCTCTCTCTCTCTCTCTCTCTCTCTCTCTCTCTTTCGGTCGACTTTCCAGTAGTAACTTTCGAGGAGTCCCGAGCTTTTTCGGGGACGACAATATCGCGCGCGGCCGAACGGCCGTGAGGAAAAACACGAACCCGCTTGGAGAAACATTGAACGAGGACGACACACGCTCGAGTACCTGGAGGCTATTGATTTTTGCCATATTTCATGTACGCCCGTGTGAACTTTCGATGGGCCCCCGCTTGCTCGTAAATAATTCCGAATCTCGTGGCGAAAATTAAATCCCCGTGTGGCTACGTGTCGCTCTTGCGTATGTTAGACTACCGTACGGGTTTATATTACATTCGCATATATATATACATGTAACCTCGAGTCTTACGACGTCGCGATCTCGAGCCTCGAGCGCATAATTTGTATACCCCTTTCCTACGAAGCTGGCTTTATATATAGGACGTGCGCGAATTAATTCGTTCGTTTAATTTCGCTCAAGCTTTACGGCGGCCCATTAACGGGATCCTGACCTGCTGCTCCTGGCGAGTGCGACTTCCTTCGTTATATGAGACTCGTAAGATCTTCTCTTATGCCATGCAGTTTTAGAAGGATTTTTTTCTCGTTTCTGGAAAACTGCTGGATCTGTATATATACATAGCTTATTATTTCAGTGAGTAGGGATTAGACCTCCTCTCACAATTTGAAATCTGTTGCAGTTTATCTTGACGAGGCATTATGCTCGAGTAAATGGGAACTTGGGAGATTTAGTAAAATAGCTCTGTTGATTGAGGGTACTTGTTTTATTACGAGAGTCGTTATTGTACAATATGAAAGCTCATCCCGCGTGCTCGAGCTTACTTTTGTTTATATTTTTTATTTTTTATTTGTTCGCTTTTTCCATTTTTTTACATAATGCAACACACGGGGTTGCGCAGTCAGGTGCTTACACATGTAATAAAGGCCACTGTCGAGGATAATTTACATTTTTGCAGGGCACAGCGAGTAATTGATATATAATTGAAATATTTACATTTTCGACTTGCTAATGGAATTCGTACATATTTATTGCGATCATTATTATGCAAATGAATTTCTGTAATTGGCAACTGTGTATAGTTTGTCGAAAAAAAATACAGTACGTCTTTGATTTGTATAATTGATCGCTGAATTGAATACCTTTTACACAACAGAAAATCTGTAAATACTGCGAAATGCATTTAATTATTTTAAGTATTTTAACAACAGTCGCGTAGTTGACAAGGCCGTCCATTGCACAAAAATCGTTTGCAGATGTATATTATTCGTTTGTCAGTAAGTTGAAAGGAATAATACTCGATTCGACATATTGCTGACTTTACTATTATTGAACAAAATGTATGTCGAATTCCAAAGGAAGTTTCCTTATGATAACTCTACATTTGACCTCTTCCTTGACACTAACGCGAATAGAATTTTCGGCGGCGATCATCTCCAGTCATGTATAAAATAGAAATGATCGATTACACCGACCGTAATAAATCTAATGCTACCTACCGTATTGATAGAAAGTTATAACTTCTGCTATAAAATATCTCCCACTTTATGCGATTCATATATATTTGTAATCCCGACCTTTTAGGATATTCCGTTTTTTTATAGTTCAATTACAGCTTATATCTATAAAGGCAGACGGCGACTTACTCTTCTAAAGTCTATGTACTTTGTAATACAAAATCAAGATCGGACACAAATTCGATCCTTTAACTATGATAAAAAGCTCTTGTCAGCTCACTTACGCGGATTGTATACAATAATAATTTTACGAATGATTAATCTGACTAAACCTTACGTACAAATCAATAATTCAAAAAGTAACATATCGTTTTAGTAAACAATCTTACACATAGTTAGGTACTGGCATTTAGCGACATTTGAACATTCGTCGCACAAACGTTCAACTGTACAATCGAGGTATATTTATTTTCTGTACAAAAATTAGTCTTTGTCCAGATTTGTTTTTTATTTATCGCTGAAGATCAAGGTCAACCTGTTGCAGCAAATCCGGTTCTGAAACAAAAATTCAAAGTTATAGATACGCAACGATATTTCTAGAGGAAATTGGCAATATTTCTGCTTGCCGATACAGCAGTTTTGATAACTTTCAATTCCAAGCCCAATAACTGTAAAACTTGCAATCTGATGAAAAACAACGACACGCGTTAGCGTTAAAAAAAGCGCCAAAATCCATTACCGGTCGAGCGAGTTTGCAAATTATCTAACGCGAAACAATTGTTTCACGTAGACCTTTCAATTGTGCCTTGTCGAATTTGTGATTTCCAATGGATTCCTTTCGGATGCACAATCAACGTGATCAAATAGAATTGCGATTTCAATTGTATTGACAGTGACTAATTGGTTAGAATTACTGCTAGTTCAATGCTTTTAATGAAAACGTAACGATGTAAGATTATTAATTACAATAACAAAAATTTCGATTTTATTCTGTAGACTGATTTCATTAAGATTAACACTTTAACGCTATCAAGACACTTTATCGAAGTACTGTTTTGATGGGTTATCTTGAACAGAAACGATCTTAGAAAAAATTCTTGCAGTATGTATTCCACTACTTTGGAGGTCGGTTTTTTTAATGGTGGCATTTAAAAGATTATCAAATCAACGTTAACCTTTGAAAAATCAAAAGAAACGTCTCTATTTTCCGCACGAGTTTTTCAAAGTAATTTTGCGTTATCTTAGATCTTTTTATAGAACCAAAACTTCAAAAAGGTGTCCTCAAAAAGTCCTGATCGATTGTTTACTGAAGGAGCTTGAAATACATCTGATTTTCTTTTCAGTGCACTTAAACCGTACAAGTGATACCTATGCGAAATCTATTTGCAAGTGTCCCTTAATTCCTTAAAGTTTGGTCGAAAAAAATCACGAAAATAAAATACCGAAGCGAAATAAGACGCGATAGTCAGATGCAGCTGGACACGGATGTCATCATTGGAAACTTGAAATTGCCTGGAGCTACCGAGGAAACTCGACAGACGGACACGCAACAGCGACTGAGAGGGAAAGGCAGAGATGACTACACATATATCTATAGCGCTTTACTAGACTGGACGACGAATGTCATACTATAGATAGAACCTGCTTTCTAGAATGTATATAGTTGTATAGATAGCTTGAACCATACACGAGCACTTCTCATTCCGCCACTTATCTCAAGAATCGGTCACCAGTTCGAAATAGTTTTCGCAACAAGGGGAATTAGATTCTGAGCTAGTTTCTCGGCAGCTAGACTATATATGTGAGCTGGTTCTCGTGTTTTCCCCGTTGAGTATTATCACCGCAAACTTGTGCACTACGAAAGTTACCACTCTCGGCACGTGGCTAGACCTCTCTTCCTCTCTCTCTCTCTCTCTCTCTCTGTCTCTCTCTCCCAGTGCGCGTGTGTCGGCCAATCTCTTGCGGGGTTTGTTCCGCGAGTTTCGGCACAGAGAGTGAGCCGCGAGAGCGAAAGGGTGTGGGGCGAGTCGCACTATCGTCGTCATGTAATACGTGTCTGGAAATTAATCAAGTGCTAATCGAAATCGCAACTCCATACTCTACGTCAGATTCGATCTTGAATTTGATATAGTTTCGCAACTCGGTCGAACGGCTCTGTAGGAAAATTAATGAAAGCTCTAGTTGCGAAGCTGGCTTATAACTCGAAACTATGATCACGTCGATATTGATCGCTTATCGTGTTTATGCGAATTTGATAGGTTTTCGCACCCCTTATTTACATAGATGGAGGTCAGTCGAATTTCCATTTATGGTGTAAGAGGATGCTGATCTCATTCTCCGTGCTATGTGACTAATCATCGGTAACTGATTCAGAGATAAGTCGAACAGATGATTTCAAACGTTCAGATTAGATCGGTGAGACAAAGTTAAAATCAAGATGTCAAGACTTGCTGTTATTACTGAAATTCCAAGTTTCGAAAGTAACTATACAGCGTGTACAGAGGAGGAAAGCTTACACTTAGAGAGCTTAAGCGATCTGATCGTTGATGCTGCTCTTGTAAATTTTGATTGTATAGATTAAAGTTTACTCGTCTAACTTGATTATTTCGAAAATAGGGTGCTTTGGTATTGACCAGTATTGACTGGATTTCATCTCGAAACGATGATATGATTAATCAATCCTGTATAAATATTTACAAACATCACTAGGAGATTGCGTGGCCAACCTAATGAAAGTTTAATGCATCCTTAAGATACGTTTCATAAAATTTTATACTAATCCGCTTAGATTCTCGCTAAGATTCTGTATTATCCAAGCGGGTAATAAGCGCTAAACTTTAACGTCTCCTAAATTACGGCGTACTTGTGGCGCCTTTGCTGTTAACCCCTCCCCCTCCTCTAATCCGAAAACGAAGTTCATCAGACGAGGTGATAAATCAGCGCTACATTGGTTAATATACACCGAACCACCTCTTCTATCTTTAGACTTTCACGACACCAGAATAAGTAAATCCCCTATGAAGAATTACTATCCGTTTACATAGCGAATTGATCTCGAATTCAATTAATACGCGATCCTTTTCTACATCCAGTTCCGATCATATTTTCAACATTTTTTCTAGATATTACACCGTCGTAAAAGCGAATCAGCAATTCAATAGATTTTACGATAGCATCGCCGTTTATTCTGCTCTTCGCGAAAATCGATCAAGAGGATTTCTTTATAGGCTCGTAAAATCGCGGTATCGCTTGTCCTGATCGCAGACAATCTTTTGGTCAACGGCGTTAAACAATAACTTGTAGCTTAACCTGTATCATTTACGAACTTGAAAATTCTTCGGATATGTAATACCAAAATTGTCGCATAAAGATTCTTTAAATATCATTTAATACAGAGCTCTATTTTCAAATAAAAAAAATACATATATATAAAAATGATCAGATATAAATTGCTCAGATATAATTTTTTGAATTACACAATCAGCTTTTGAAAGCTTGACAGCATAAGGATGATCTAAATGCATTTAGTTAAATTATTTGCAACGAATAAACGTATAAATGCATAAGTCAGCGAAGTGCACAAGATAAAATGACGATCTCGCAAATATTTTAACTTTATTTAGAATATCGCAATCGCTGGTAAACCAATATCAATTTAGCTGCACACGTGCAAGAGCAGTGAAAAATATTCATAGCGTTTTCGATGTAACCAAACATATCCGATGTAAAACGGTTGTAAAAAGTTCATCCCCTATATTTGTACAACGAATACCTATAACTGTTATCTGAAATATCAGTATCAATCTGTTACTACCAAGGTCTGCTTATTCATCGTAAATGTTATTAAATATAATCACACAATACATACTTTTAGTTTCTCTTTTTTCTATTTGGGAATTAATCTTTCTATTATTGATTTATTTTTACAATATTTTAATTATATTTGTTATTTTACTGTCAATTTTTGTCTCGATTAATTGGGATCTAGAGTCTTTAACGTTAATAAAATTATACCTATTTATAGAATAAAAATAACAAATTTTATTCAAATCAGTAAGTAATGTAATAAAAACTATTAATTAATAAACAAATATTCTTAAATATAAGAAACCTTGTTTTTCAGTATATACATAGATATTCCGTGGAAACATAATTAACCCTATCAGCCCCACTTTTAAATCACATCACAAAAGTTGTTCGAGATGTCTTTCTGCTATCCACAGTAGTAGAAAAGCTACAGTTCGACGCGAAGGAGCATAACCGCCGGCAACAGATACTCTCGTGTAGCTATAAGTGTACACGTAAGCGGCCAACGAAAAAAAGCTCAAAACCGCGAGGAAGTTTTACGGCCATATCGCGCGGTTTACCTCAAGGCACTTGCCTTAATACTTTACAAGCGATACGTAAACTCTAAAATTACAGTTCTACGAGAGAGCTTTAACCTTTAATGTTTTCCGCTATTGTAAAAAAAACGATCAATTTGTGGCTCGAAAAATTGGAAGGAAAAGTATAGAACGGTATACTACATTGTGCGTGCATACGTATGTGCTAAGAGAAAATAAAGACAGAGAGATGAAAAAAGGGATCTTCGCAACAAAAATCCCCCGTCTGCCACGGGATTTTAAATTTTTGATCGGGAGGATTTCGCGTGGAACGACGCACGAAATTGCACGTTCCTTCCTGGCGTTGGCTTACTTCCTGGGTACGCTTCTCTTCTCTCGATCTCGAATAAAGCGCGTAAACTAAAAATGCATAATGCATGAATATGGATGCGTCGACGCGTCGTTTCTCCGTTGGTAATACCGTTCGATGCGATGCGGCTTTTGTGCGTCCCGTGTTGTCATAATGGATTCACTCGTCATCAACAGCTTAGGCATTCAACTGCTGTATGAGTATTTCTCTATTGAATTAAGCATATTTTCCAAATGACTTTAATACGCATTAATGCATGCGTCGTATAGAAGTGGAAATATTTTATACCTAAGAGATTCTCGCTTCGTTCAGAATTATAAAAGGATAAAAAGTCGTTTATGATTAAAAGGGAAAATGCCTTTAATATGAAAATTCCTAAAATTTAAATTTCTAATATTTATAACGATATAGTTATAATTTACACGTTTTTTTTATTTGTTTAAGCAGTTGAACTCTCTTTTACACGATCGTTCAATTCAAGTGGGTTTTATACTTATTCTTCTCGTTAAATTTAAATGTTTGTAACAAAAAATGTAATGTTATTGCAAAAGGAAAGTGCTTTTTTCTAAAAAGCACAATCACAAGACTTTATTAAATTTAGTAAAATTTGCCAGAAGCTTATGTACAGACATATGATTATTGTTGTTATTTTGACTTTGATAGATTTTTTAATTTCAAAGCTCAAATTATATTATTTCTATCGTTTGTATAAGCTGTCGAATTGTATTTTATTAATTTATGGCTATTTATATTTCTAACGATTCTCGGAATAAAAAAAACATGCCATCAAGGTTCATAAAAAAATCATATCTCTGAACAGAATCATATTGATCAATTTTTTTAATATGCTTTTTTAAAAAGTTTGTTTAAATTCTTAAATATACCTAAATATTATATAAAAAATATTTGAACTGAACCCCAATAACGCTTTCAGTTAAAAAATATAAGTAACCACGTGTCATGTGTACACTATCTGCATAAAGTGTTCTTATAAACATAAGCCACCAAATGCATTGTTATGGGCATTAAACATACATATTAATCACGTATTAACATTATTTTGTTTATATTATTACAATTAACTAAACTTTTACATAACAATGTACACTACTGGAATGAATATTTGTAGAATGATCTGAGTATGAATATGAGTTTTGTATTGCAGCTTTGAAATAACTTTTTGTTTTGTTTTTATGTTGTTAAAAGTATCTCAATGAAGTTTTTGGTCTATTTAATCCCTCATTTTGGAAGTTTTAAGGTTTAATTTGACAACTATATTTTGAAAGCATATGGCTTTCAAAGTATTTTTTTTTTTAATTTAGACAATTTTATAACAGAAAGTATTCTTATGTTTTAGTAAAAAAATACTTCCCTAACAAGCTACAAATTAATGAAAAGAAGCTTAAAAGCTAAAATACTAAAAGCTTTGTTGAAAATTCGGTTTTTATTTCACGTATAACTTTGCAATGAACCCAACGAGATCCAACGAAAAAATTATTTGCTGTTTAAAGGTGTCTTGTTCCTTTAATACTTAATACATTTATCAGTAATTAAAGAACACCTATCTACTTTTTATTTACAAAAGTCTTGACACATTTCTCTCGAAAGAAATTTGACGTACAACACGAATTTATCGTTAACAAAATATTATCTATCGGCTTATAAATAAATATACAAGACACGATTTGTATTTAACGTATACTCATGTTCTCGGCTTAACTAGCCTAGGTTACCTACCGTTTCGACTCTCCTCCATGTAGAGACTCGTTCGCTGAGACCTCCGCCTGTCAGTGCTGTATCTTATCCTCGGCTCAATCCTTTGAGCCGAGATGTAAGTCGGCGTGGTAAAATCGTCGAGGCCTTCGTGCGGAGGTTCACTCGTCTCCCGTCTCCGACAAATCACCAAGCCTATCGCCACTCCGATCCCAACCAAAATCAAGGCCACTGCGACTGTTGCATTTCATAGTCGAACATAGAACGATAAATAAAGGCACAAAGCTTAGAAACAGTCATTAAATCAAATATATAGCGATCGTTTTAAGCGCATGCACTGTATGTAAACTGACAGGAAAGCTCTCTCAATGGCTTAGCAGATCGGAGAGAAGTTAGCGCGCGAGACTCTGCTGCGTAGGGCAATTAATCAATTTTAGCGTTGTAGAGGCGTTATATTCAGGACGGAAGTGCTGCAGTGAATATGGGGAAGCCGGTTGTGCTCGCGAGCGAAACATGAATCTTGCATTTCTCAATATCCAATTATCGTCGACGTGCCGTGTGACGAATTGATACGGCGACATTCCAATTACGATCTACACGCGCGGTGCATTGTTTTCCATTTAAATGACAAATGAGATTGATCGGAAAGAGACGGCCGCGTGTTCTTTTGAATTGTTCGCGCGCGCGCAGTGTACGAACTGTTTTTGTTCAGAGCGGGGGTAGAAGCGCAGCCGATACTTTTTTTTCGTCACTTTGAAAATTGCATGGCACGTGGTAAGCGTCAGGACAATCGAGGACTGATTATTTAAACGTCACTCTTGCTCGCTGCAATTTTGATGCGACTGTGTGTATTATATATGAGTCATTCTACGACAGGTTGACCTAACAAACATTTTTATTTTTTAAACAATTTTTTCATCAAGGTTTTCAAAGTTACAGTATGTCAAAGTTGACATTTTTACCAATTTTGGCATTTTCAGCCAATTTTGAAAATATTCTAACTTGAAGGGGAAGCATTTGTAAAACACAAACACTAAAAACACAAAAGGCAATTTTGTTGTTAAATAAGAATTTTTCATCTTGATACCAGCGAAAAACTTTTGTGTTATTGTTACAAAATAGTGTAGTCATTTGTTTAGTTCGGTTCATCGTCAACCAGGACTAACTTAAAAGAGACTCATTAATGTTATGAAAATAATAAAATAAGATTGGCATAAAATGCTGAAAATTGGTAAAAATATCGACTCTGACGTATTGTAACTTTAAAAACCTCGATGAAAAAAATCTAAAAAAATTCGTGAAGGTAGATACAGTGCCAAACGAAAGTTTAAAATGGTTTAAAAAAAAATTTTTTTTGTTCGGTCAATCTGTCAGAGAATGACTGATATTTATATAACGACGAAAAAGTGTCTCTCAGTTTTCGCTGTATTTTAATGTTTATTTCTCAAGTACGATTATATTCGTGTACACCCGGTCGGTGTATAATTTACATATTTATTGCCTGATATTATCCAGACAATATTGCTCCTACGCATTTATCGCCGGAGAGAAGAGAGTGAGCTATTTTTTCGATTGGCCTTATTTCGATTCGGTCGGCTGGAATTCCAGAATAAGCCGAGCACTGAAGTGTTTATTTACGGTACGTTCGTGCTTACGCTACACTGCGATACGGACTCTCTGCTGTGTATATAGATAGAGTTAGAGAGAGATAGAGGAGATAGAAGAGGATTATATATATATATATATATATATATAAATTATCGCGAGCTTTGATCGGCAATAAGTTTCCGTGTAAATTTACGTGTTTTTCCTTTTGTATCGCTCGGTCAGCAGGGTGTGTACAGAAGCGTCTTTGCACCTTCGACTTTTGTGCTGGAGATGACCTCGTTACGCGATCAACGACGTGGAGCGAGAAAAAAAGTCGTCGTGTAACCGAAGCGATATAACGAAGCGACCGGAAGCTAAACGACGGCGACGAAGCTATGCTATACTTACGGTGCACTCGACGTTTTTTTTCCTTTCGCTATTTTGACGAGACATTCTGCAAAGGACGCGAGAAAATTGCGAGAGTCCGGGAAATAAGTTGTTGCTCGCGTGCGCGGCTGGATCAGAGGTGGAACAGCAAAATTCTTAGAGCAAAGAGCAAAGTAGAGAGGAAGAAAAAGAGATATGGAAGAGATGTGACGAAGAAGAAAGATACGGCCTTGGCGCTGCTAGACGAAATTGTACAGTCGAGCGTACAGAGTTTCAAGTACTTCGGTATAATGTTAAGGTTGGCTAGAACATGAAGTAATTGAACTGAATACACTTCTTTGCAGGAGTATATTATATTCTTTTATTTCCATTTCATTCTTTGCGATTCGATAAGAACTCTTTAATTCGTACTTTTTATTTCGCGAGGTAGATTATACTTTTTCTCTTGTGCACTACTTAAGATATTTTTTTCATGCCAAGGCAATATAGATGACTTTGATAGTCGATGCTAATGTGGCGTCTTTTTTTGTTTAAGGTTTATTAACAGAATAATCCTTAATAATTTCTTTTAATTCGAAATTTTGGTTTCTCGAGGCAAATTGCTGTAACAGAAAATCTAATATGATTACAAAGCTAAACTTCTTTTTAAAAGGTATTAAAAAACATCATTTATTAAAACCTTCTGGAAGTTAATGTTATTTTCTTATGCAGAGATATCATTTTTTTAATTCTAGCTTTGGCGCAGTTTACAGCTTGAACCGCTTGATGGAATTTTAAAATTCAAAACTCAAATTAAGTTAAATTTATGTAATTTTACCTACTAAAGCTACTGAATACAAAATTGTTTGAAATGTGTCTTATTTGAAAAAGAAAAACAACAAAATAATGCTTTCTTCATTCCGAAACTCATATTAAAAATATAAAGAGTAATAAACTAATAAAATACAATTCGATAACCCAAAATGTCATTAAAATATCATAGTCAAAATTAAAAAAACAATCATACCACGTACACAGGACAATAACATCAACTTCGGTATGTCTTAGTAAATAAAGTTTTTATTATTGAGTTTAGTTTCGTCATAATATTACATTTTCCGATACCGACATTGAAAGTTCCGCGAGGGAACAGGAGTAAAGCCCCCTTGAGATATTTTTCAAGCATAAACAATATACAAACTTGTAGTCAATGCTAATGAAGCATCGTTGCTTTTTATTTCTTTAGAGTCACCGTACTGACGATCAAAACTTTTCGTTCTCAATTATTTAAAAATAAATAAAGACTAAACTGTGTACTCAGTTCCCAATGTAAAAGAAGAAAAGCTTTCTTTTTGCCAAGCCGAATAGACAAGAACAGGCTTGATTGCATCGACAATAAAAAGGTAGAGGCAAGAAAAGGAACGCGAGAAACGAGGGAGATTAATCCTTAAGTACGGTCATGATGACTCACAGCAGCCATCTGATTTTAGAAAGCTCGACGTTTTATAGCCCAACGTTAGAGGGCTCTTACTTCGATGGAGTTTATTTGTAAGAAGTGAAGTTTATTAAGTAATTAATTAGGTGTACAATTGGTTCGTCGCGACTTTTGCGTTCGATCATACCGGGCCATTACTACTCGCCAGCTAAATTCCTCCGCACAAACTATTCGCGCCCATATTTCGCCTAAAAAACAATGAGTGTCCCGAGCGGAAATATACACGAGGAACAAACAAAAATCACAGTTCCATATATACATCCGTGTGTACAACACTCTCCAGTGAGAGTACGATAACAAAGGCTCGAAAAGAAGCTTGCATATAACAGACAGAGAGGAAAGAAGGAAAAAGCTCAGGGAGGCGAAGAAAAATACAACAGCGGGAGGCTAACCGAGGAGAAGAAAAGGCGAATTTGTCAAGCGCGGCGGCTCGATCGACTCGAGCGATGTGAGGGAGAGAGAGTTGAGTTTTGTCGTTTTGCGAAAGCGTAAGTCTTCCTTCCTTACATCTCACTCCCAGGGATGTCTTCCCTTTTTCTCTCCTTCTTGCTCTTTCTATACATGTATATATATATGACTTCTAGCAAGTAGAGTGAGCGAGCGAGCCAGAAAATTCATTCGACGCGAGTCAACCGTTATTCAGACGGGATAGAATTTTGTCGAAGCGCGAATATTCGCTGCCGGAGTGAGAAAGGCGAAAAGAAGAGAACGAGCACGCGACTACGCCGGATTCTTTTCTCTCTCTCTCTCTCTCTCTCTCTCTCTCTCTCTCTCTCTTCCTTACTCTTCTTGAAGGTCTTCGCGCGAGATGACGACGGAGAAAATCGAGAATCGAGAAAGAGAAGAGAATATTTGACTCTCTGCCTTTCTCTAACTCATTCTTCACTATGCTTGGGGCTTCGTACACTTCAACTTGGCTTTGTGTATAAATATATATAGTTGTTCCCTTACTCCGATAAGCGAGGCGCGTTCTGTCGTTATCGTAGCGTTTGCTCTCTCTCTCTTTCACTTTATTCTTTAGTTCTTTTTCTTCTTTTACGTATAAGTACGTGTACCAGGGATGATTTTGCATTCTAGAGAAGCCGTGGAGTCGTAAACTAATAATCAGGCGTGAGAAACTGGCTAAGTTGCTGAGCTGAATGCTCTGATAATTTTGCGGAAACTCCTGACTATTGTATCGCAGATGCCCTCGTTAAGAAAATGAGAAGAGGAGAAATGGATCTTTTTTTTTTACGAAAAAAAAAAAGAATTTTCATTTGAATAGCTTCGTGGAAAATTGTTTGGATCATTTGTTCTTCATCAAGGCTTACAACGATTCGGTGCTCATAAAGTTTATTACCAGCATTTTTAAAGTACGCGTTGACCGAGATATACGATTTAATCTAATATTTTTCGCGAAATTTCGAGGTAAGCTACGTTCGAAATATAAAGAGGAAAAAAATCATTCAATATCCTTTGAATCGGAAGTTTTTGAAGACGCTTACATGAATTTTAACGAGATCTTTCAAAATGATAACTCGTGCATGGGTTGATCGTATTCACCGATTAATAAATATGCAAAATATGATAGTTTTATTATACGAAATGTATGCTTTAAGGTCGTATCTATTCACACGCGGTCTAAATAGGTATTGATTACATAGACATTTAAGGAAATTCGTTATCTGTCAATACTACATGGTATGTATGCCGCGTCAGCTATAATAGAAGTGACGTATTTAAAAATAATTGAAATTGTCAGATGACGTTGTTCTTCTTCGACAACATAACAATGATTTTCGAGATATTTCCATTTCCACGACTCTTACGTATTCAACGTTATAGGTGCAATCATTTATAATTGCGGGTTTCGTCGACAAGAATACCCAATAAAAGACGTTATATACAAGCATCCTCTTTTGATAGTTTTGTGAAATGACGCTGTTGCAGTATATCTACACGGCAAACAACCTTTTCGGGAATACGAGATTCCGCGTGGCCTGGATTCGTTGCGATGGCAAAGGGGCCGGAATTGATTTCGCTTAAATTCACCGAGAAAAATCAAGTAGCAAGAAATGCCTCATTCCACTAGCAATTTCGATTTCCCAGAGATTTCTCCAGCTCTGGTGGCCGTTAGATTGAAGATACACAACTATAACTCGAACCTCGGTGCAAGGGAAATTTGTAAAATTCCTCTTGCTTCTACCAATGTGAGACTGGTACGAGTTTAGGTAATACCTTTGTAAACATTATTTGTATTACGTTACATTTGTATTGCATTTTTTCGAACGATACGAGCATTAGGATATCGATGCAAAATTGTAGTTTACATATTTTCAATAACAGTAAAATAAAAAGAAGTCAGAGTAAATAAGAATATTTTCAATTTCGAGTTCGCGAGATTTTAGAATAGAAATTATTTTTTTTGTATTTTTATTTTTATTACGAACAACTGGAATAAAGTTATGAAAGAAACAATTTTCCTACGCATATGCGAAATTATTATATTCGTAGATATTTTAGTAATCCGATATATTTCTTGCTTTACCGTTTCCTTTCGAAAGATGTTAAGCTATTTATAAGAAATTTCTTTTAATTATAACTAAAGCTCAACGATATATAGCTCAAATATATGTTGATATATTAATAAAATATATATAATACATTCACGATATAGATAATTATTATATGTGGAATTGAGTCCTTATTCGAGCATTTTTCAGTATCATGATTGGTTCTTCGCCTGAGGCACAGATTCGCAAAAAATAAATTAAAAAAGTGAATAAATTTTGATCTTTCGAATAATCACGAATATAATTTTGAATAATAAACATAATTACACTTGAACAATCCGCGTTTTAATTTTATTTTAAGACAAGGTTTTGTGAAAATTCCCTTGGCAGCTTTCGAAACTTCGATTTTGCGTTCCATTAACGAGAATCGTATTCATCAGCTATAAAGCGCTCGTTAAAATCAAAGAAAAAAAAGAAAGCAATTCCCGCCCGAGCAGCAGCGTTTTCTTTCAAAGAGCAAAAATAAAATTCTTTACGATGGATCGCAAAAAGTGCGAGCGCGCAAGCAAAGGTGGGTGGGAGGGAGGGAGTGGAGTAAAGTCGCCAAAAACCTTATAGGGCTTACGCTTGATCGCGTTCTAACTTTTTACTACCCCTTAGTCCAGTCACCCCAGCCGTTCATAACCGCACATCTCGACGGCATCGGCGTCGTCGCCTTGGGAATAAGGAGCATATCTCGAGCCATCCCAGCTCGTCGAGCTATGTGAATCAGCCTATACATACAGTAGCCATACATATAGGCAGTTCCAAAGCAGCACAATACAATGCAATTCCTATGAATAGTGCTCTTGGCCTCGTTTACGTTCAGGGTGCATTTACTCACTTATCAGTCCGATTACGATGAAAGCGGTCTCGACGTTCGCTGGTTGAGGCAGGACACTAGCTAAATCGCCCAGGAAGTGACTATCGGTCGGCCTCCTACTGTGGTTCGATTCACCGGATACCCTAACGTTCTCGATGAGTACGGGTAGGCTACGACCTTGGCTGTTCTCCGCGAAGACAGCGATCGTATAGTCGTAACCGGGTAATAAGCCGTAAAGTTGAAAGCTCGGCTCCTCGTTGCGATCTTGGTAGACGGCTGGACTTGTGGAGGTTGCCATTGCAGCCGAGGCTTCACCGACTTCGCTCTGATCGCTCTGGGGTATTTGCTGTAGAAGCCCCGAACTCTCGGAACTACTACGTACCTCGATGACAAAGTGCTGGGGCAGACCTCCGTTCGCGCCTGGGATGCAGTTCACCTCCATGGCGCTGCTGTCGTTGCGGAGACTACAGTCCACTGGTTTCTGTGGCGGTTCTGTTGGAGAGAAAGCACAAAGAAACGATATTATTATTCGCTCAGACTCGATCTGGATGTGCTTTTCTTCACGTCAGCGTATATTTCACTTCGACGTACCCTGACCTACTTTTGTTCGAACGATTTTCGTTCGATCATTATATCCGCAATAAATATAATTAATACGCAACTCGTGAAAACCCGATACACGATTTAACTCGTTCGGCCAATTGCTGTGGAGGGTAAAAAAAAGTTTACATTATTGTGCAAATCCAGATGTAGCAGGCTAATAAGAAATGGTTTTGGGAACCGCAATCGCTACAGCGGATCTGAAAAAGAGAGGCAATTTTTCATTCGTTAATGCGGATTAAAATCGCTTCCTTCCTCTCGTTTAAATCGCGATTCAGCTCGAAAATTTTCCCATTGTCGCTCTCCCCACAATTTTCTCCCATCCCCCGTAATGCTAATTTTCCACGAGCGACCACTATAGCTATACGTTCATAGAAATGTCGTGGATTGCGGTATTCAATCCTATCCCGACTCTATTTTTCCTTATTCTCGATTCTTCATTGTTACTTAATCTCCGTTATTTCGTATTTCTTTTTCGCATCGCAAGCATTCACTCAACCGTATCGAATCATAACGTTTGAACACCTTTTGTTTATCGACGAGATTATATCGTTATAGAAGCATACGTCGCAGCCTCTATCGTCTCCTTTTTTCTTTTCGGATTACCGATGGAAATGTTTCCGTACACAAGGTTGCCATTGAATTCATTATCCAAGATGACATTCGAATAAAATATTCACGTTTGGAAAACAGGGAATCAATAATACAAAACCGAGTCATTACATTTTTATCAAACATCCAGGCGGTAATGCGACTCGTCTGTGGGGGTTCGCTGTACACGTGAGATATCGCGAAACTCAATGCTATGGCACTGCAGCGGCATCGCGAATCTCGGTCACGTCGCGCATCCTATGCCTCTCGGATTTCAAAACGTACCGGTGTACCTAAAAATGCGAGGAGCGCGCAAAGAGAGATACGTATGCAACGTACAAAGAGAGTATCTTAACGCAAAGAAGCGCAACATAATCTTGCTTAATGGCGTATAATCCCCACAGCAGGCATACTATTTACGAAACGAGTAGATTTATACTTTTGGAGGACTTACTCCTCCCACTACCGGCTTTGAAAAAGTACTTATGTCGAGGCCTTAACGTGGGAGTACATTAACGACTGCGGACGTCTATTAGAAGCGAGGGTGGTTTGCCGTGGCATTATTACAAGCGCAATGAAAAAAAGATACATCTCGCTTTCGGATTTCGTTCGTCTTTTTCCTTCCTTTAATTATACAATACTGGCTGTTGCGAAATTTCATATATTCTTGTGTATTTTATTTCATTGTAAAAGTGAATTATATGACATTCCGTTATTGCATTGCGTATCGTTCGCTCGAAACAATTTTGATTGTATAACTTTTTGCGAAACCTACACCCGCGGCTCGTTGAATTGCATGTAGAATATAATATATATATATATATATATATATATATATATATATATATATACGTATAATCTTTCAAGTGAAGCGCAGCTCGGCCCATCTCGTATTCTTGTCAGGTTGCGTTCGAAACTATTTCGAAACGAAACTCTCGAGGAAACCCTCGAAAAACACAGTTCTAAAAACCGTAATAATTCGACGAACCTTACGGAATGATTCCGTCGGTTACGGCGCGTATGTGTATGTCTACAATAGTGTGTGTGTTCTAGAAGTGTATATGGATCATTCTGTGACGGATTGACCAGTCAATTTTTTTTTTCGAAATATTTTTAAACTTTTGTTTGATACTGCTTCACGAATTTTTTTTAGATTTTTTTCATCAAGGTTTTCAAAGTCTCTTGTAAGTTAGTTTAGGTTAACGATGAACCAAACTAAACAAATAATTACACTATTTCGTAACAATAACATGAAAGTCTTTGGTTGAAATTTATTCAGGTCTTCTGTATGACATCTTCATCAATTTTTTCATGTTGAGACTCAGGATCGAACGTTTTCACAACTAACCCGAAAGATGTAATGACTTTCAACGAAAGACTTTGGAGTTATTGTTATGAGATAGTGTAGTAACTGATAAGCTGATAAGAAGAGGATTGTTAGCGTATTTAGTGTATATTTACATATTTTATTCTAAATATTAGGGAAACATTTGCATATCTTATTTCTCGCTAGAAATAGAGCTTTATTTTGTATTCAACTAAGGCATCTTCATGAATTTTTTCATTTCGAGTCTCATGATCGAACCTTGTCCAAACTGAATTTCGAAGACTTTGATGACTTACGAGAGTGTTATGATCTATATCAATAGATTCGAAAGTATTTTATTCGTAAAGTTTCACTTGTTTCACAAGAAAAGTCTCTTTTGTGTTTTTAGTAAAAAATGCTTGTCTGAGAAGTTAGACTGTTTTGAAAATCGGCATAAAATGCAAAAATTGGTAATAATGTCTACTTTGACATTTATAACTTCAAGAACCTTCATGAAAAAAATCTAAAAATTATTTTTTCGTCAATCTGGGAAAGGATGGCCCATATATATATATATATCGTGCGTCTCGAAGCAATAAGTTTTTACTACATCGCAGGCGCTTCGGCGACAGAGCGAGATAAGCCTCGAACGCGCTGGTGCGCATTCGACGCAGTACCGCTGTATTCACGCAACTAATGCGGTTCGCCAAATTTGCCCTGACGCGTTTATATAGAAGGCCGAGTACAAGAGACTGAGAAGCGCATACAGGCAAGCGAATATAGTATTGGTGCGCTCAACGAGTATATTGGATGAGGGATGCACAACGGTGTCCTCTACGTGTCTATACAGATGTTCACGTATATCTACATACAATATATACATATATATGTGTGTGTGTAGAGAGCAGCTTTACCGAGGTACTTGTTCTGACTGGTTGAACTGGGTACAGCGATGTACTGCGAAGCCATTATGTTGCGGATTAGATGCGGCACGCGATATGTACGTGTACGTCTCAGTCATACCGATACGCGATCGTTCGCGCATCTCATATTCGACGTGGAAGCTCGTTAACGTACACGGTTCGACGCTGCCAAGTTTTGCGCTAATTTATTACATAATTCGACGATGTTGATTGTTGATGTGTATTTTCGGTATTTTAGTAGAATTAACAATCGATTATTCATGGATAGTGCGTTTAGCCCAAGAATTAAGAATTAATTCGAATATTCAGGAACTATTAAAAAAAATTTCTCAGCTATATCAGTATCTCAAGAAAGCATAGGAATTTCAAAATGAAGGAAGTATTATTCTTAAACTCCCAACAAAATTCACTTCAATGCCATCAGTAAAATTCTACTAAATGGTTTAATAGATTATTTTCTCATCAGTATCTATGAGACTAAAACAAATTATAGACAAGAAACGACTCAGTAGCCATACTATGTCACTCCCTACAGTATCCAAACATCTTACTTAAAATAAAGACTCAAATTAATGAAATAGTAACGAAAACATGGAATGATTTTTGGTAGCAACAAAATAAACACAATTTACTAATAAATAATCTTGTTAGAATCATCAAGCTATATGGTGATTTATGGGGTTCTTCTCTAGGTTCAATGGATCAAATTTGATTTTCAAACTTATTTTTTCACTACCTTAGAATTTATTTATATATATATATCCAATGTTTGAACTAATTAACGGAACATATATTTCTGAATACCGGGGATTTTTGTAATCAAGCAAAATGTATGCATAGGAAGAAAATTTCTTAAAACACTCAAATTTTTTTCAGAAAGATCGGTTGGCAGTTTTTTGGAATTTTCAAACAATCAAAGCTTCAAAAATCGTACTTGAAGAAATATTTTAAAACACTGTGAAAAAATCACGTCCATGTGAAACAAATAAAAGAGATATTTTCGCTTAAAATTTCACGACTTTTCGAAAATGACAAAATTGTAACGGAAAAATAACTTTGTTCTGTTTATTTTAAATTTTTCAACGAAAATATCGACTTTCAAAATAGCGAAATATGCTTCCTACTGTCCAAGTGCACATCAATAACCAATAACCAGCGACACGACCGGGGCAAGAACATTTAATATCCCACAGCCCCTTTCAACGTAGTACACCACAACTTTGGAGCAGCAGATGCTCGTCCCGTGAATTTTCCAAGAAATCGACGGTTTACCTTGACTTGAAGCTCATATAAAGATCAAGAGCAAAGGAAAGCTGTGAAGCTGACGATCGAACTTACGTGCCGGGATGACATTGAATATGCAGGGGCTCTTCTGTCTACCGACGCTATTCCCAGCCCAGCAAGCCAATGTTCCGAAATCTTCGTCCGAGCTCGGTTTGTACTCCAATTGACTACTCAGCGGTCGTGGATGCGGCACAGCGTACACGTCGCCCAAACTACTGTTTCTCGTCCACGAGAAACGTACGCTGTCACGAGGGTCTGCCTCGATTTCGCAACGCAGCCGCAACACCTCATCTCGTGCCGCCACAACGTCTTGGTGTTCGTGACCCGGCTTACACCTGGGAGCGTCTGGAAAACGATTGTCATTGAGTAATTGTTATCGTTTTGGATCTCTGAAAATGACGTATGTATATATATGTAAACTTACATTTCATGCGAATGTTCAGGATTTCGCTTCGAACTTCTCCAACTGTGTTTCTGACTAGACAGGAGTAAGCCCCGTTGTGCGCCAATGTCAGTACTCGTAGCGTCAGACTACTGGATGCCAAGAGAACTCCAGCTTCGACATTGTGCTCCAGCTGCTTATTCTGCGCAAAAGGAATTCCTTAAATTAATTATAATAAAATTATAGAGACCACTAGCAAGCGCTGACAAACAATGATCTCTTCATGAAAGTTGGAGAATTCTCATTTGTATATTTATTATGCGTAAGAACGAATCTTGACGAGAACTACAGGGAACTACCTTATTTATGAAAATTAAAATGACATAGTAAGTCGGTACTTTATGTAAATCAGTATTAACAGCATTGACGGTTAATATGTTTCACTACAGATCGATCGACGTGAATATCTTCGTTATACAGCAGTCAAAGAAATGGAAAAGTAGAAGCAAACCATAATTGTACCGCGGAAACTTGCACAACTCATTAAAGCGTTATGGACGTCCTCGAATTGAAGAAGGCAGATCAGTACGATTGTCCCGCAGTGTAAATTGAAACGTGAATTTTGTCTCGATAAGGCCTTGATATATAGCTACTTACCTTTGACTTCTTTGCTCCGAGCTTTTCAGTCTCGGTACTCGTTTCTTGCACAAAGCCGTTTTAATTATTAATGTTTCCAAGTCGAGGAAAATTAAGAAAACGTGATTGCTCAACAAATTTACTTTTAATGCTGAATGTTCGAGTCGAAGAAAAGGAGCTACGTTATATACCAGCGAGCCATTTATTCATTATTGCCCGGCTGCCTCGATTTTACTTTACTCGGCAAAGAAACCACGTCTATATACCTTCTCTCTCTCTCTCTCTCTTTTGAGTTCTTTCTACCTCAATCTTTCTCTTTCGATCGTTCTTTCTTTCTCCTCCTCGCACGTACACAATGAGGGTGTCTTGAGCACTTGATATTTTTCTTATTTGTCGCGGCAGTGTCGAGTGCGACGCAAATGTACTTTGGACATAATTCTCTTCCGGCTCTACCCCTTTGCAGTTGTCGGAAAGAGAAATGATCATTGTCTGCATTTTTTGCCGCGCTACGTTGTCTTGTTCTAGCATGAAAGTATAATAATATGTCTCGAGACTTTTTTTTACGATACGGCCGTATAATACAGTTCACGTGCACAATTCCCGAAGAAATGTCGTCGAAGTGGAGATGAGGTGAAAAGGATCAGTGGATGTAAATTTGATAATTTTGATACACCATATGAGTGAATCGGCGGTGTAGAATGACTCGACTTCGTAGATCGATAACTCGACTTGAAAACGCTATATGCATAGGTTCGAATGCTGTTTCTTGGTTGATTATTACCAAATTGAAACTAATCTTTCCGCCGACATTTTTTACAAAAAAACGTGTTTTTATTATATAATTTTTGAAACGCTGTAGAATCGTCAAAAAATCGTAGCGAGACCGATTATTTTAAATTAAAGGAAAAAAGAGTTGCCAGAATTATCGAAAAAATCATCCACTTGAATTTCAAGTTCGTTGCAATAAATGGGTTACATTATCAAGACATCATCAAGTTTCTAAAATCAAGTTTCGCCATCTAATGTAGAGTCTTCAACGTTTAATTTAAAAAAAAATTCACCCTCTTACGACATTTTTTACCCGAGAGATTGATTTTTAGTTAATTTTGTAGAGGAGTGTATAAATACCTCTTTTAAATAGTAATGAACGTTACAATCGAAAAATAAAAGTCCCAGTATACGTTTAACACTAATGAACGATTTTTGAAAGCTTATGCATTCATGACACAAATCTCAATTAAAACGTTTTAATGCGCACTCCGTTAATTATTATCAACCGAGCCATAAATCTTCTTAAATGTCGATCTAAACGAGCAGAAGCTCAACTTTGTGCTTCGGCTCTAATTTCCAAGCACGAGAAGCTAAAAATAAGGGAGATTTTCTTCTTATTCATTAAAAGATGACTGCCCTCCCAAGGCTTAATTTGCCAAATTATTCGTAATCATTTTTCCCCTTTTTCGTTAGAAGAGATAGAGTACTGTGTCGAGAGAAGTTTCCTAGAGAGAGAGGCGGAGATAGAGAGAAAGCGAGAAAAATGAATCTGGGAGTGAGGCAAAAAAGTAGTTATAAAAGAATCGATAAACCAGATCGGGTTGCCCATTAGCGCGAATGTACGAGTTTTCTCGGTAATGAAGGAAACCGGTTCACTGAAAAATACGAAAGATATCTCTCCATTTCTCGCTTTCTCTCTCTTTCTCTCTCTCTCTCTCTCTCTCGTCTTCTGGAAAGTTTGTACTGTAGAAAAAAGATCGATTGGCAGTATAGCTCTTGAAAAAGGCTCGGCTATGGCCTCAAATAATAAATATGTATGCTGCCACATTGAGTCGAAGTAAAAAAAACAAAAAAAACTTTTAGCATTTTATCTTCCTCCTCGGGAGAAATCTTAACGATTCGAATGGAGCTCTATATAGTCTTGTCATTATCATTGATTACACGAGAGTATTTTTTGCATACACGGAGTTTATATCCGTATGACCAAAACAATAGCCTCGAATTCATTAGCACGATCGTCCCATCGAATTGAATTACATCGGAATTCAATTCCTTGTGCCAAATTATCCACGCAGCTTTTAAATATTCCAGTAGCAAACGGAGATTCTATTAATAAGATATAGCTCGTATGGAATTTCGTTTATATTCGTCGACATCGGAATACATCTCCGTTTCAAGATATCACCGGCGGTAAGGAGTTTCAAGCTCACGGCGTATCCCCGACGCGAATAATCTTCTTTACCGCGGGCCGTTTATCTTTTTTCTATCCATTCTTGTTCCACTCACGGTCAATTGAACCTATCTTCTGCCATTTTTTTCTACTCTATTTTTCAACCCTCGCATTTTACGTCCTACTGTCCCCGTTCTTCCTGTTCTTTTCTTCCAGGACATTCCTTCCGACTCCGTGCGCTATACATATTTGCCTAAGCACCCTTTCTTTCTCGTTCTTCTCTACAGCCAGCTGTTGAACAGAATTTTATTTTTGCTCTTTTTTTTCTACTGGACGAAGTTCTTTTTTTTCTATCGTTTCGTGCTTATGCATATCAACATCGTCGTCGCTGTCACACGCTGAGCCTTTGTCGGTCACATCGCATCTCCTATACTCCAACGCTCGCACGCTGCATTTTCCGCGATATTTCCTCTGATTTTTTTCTCATCCTGGCTGTTTACAGTTTCAAGCTACGAGAGGCGGTGGATTTTTTTTATTTCTTTGAAATTGCTTTTATACTGATTATGCTTTGGCTCGCGTCGTTTCTCGGAAACGCTTGCTAGCGAGCAAGCTTGTGTATACAGAACAGCGCAGCCTTTCGTTACATGTGTTAAATGAAATGTTGCAACCTTTCTTTACGAGTTGCGTAATGCGGATTATGTTTACTTGGCAATTTTTTTAAAAACTAAAAGAGGATCCCGTTGCGGTTGTTGAGATTTCTGTAAAGGGTTGGTTTTATTTTTAACTTTATGGTGAAAAAAAAACGATTCGTTTGATGTCTGACAAATCGAGAAGTCGCTGATAGAGTTGCATTCGTATTTTTTAACTAAACGGACTATTCAAAGGGAATTGAATTTCGACGTTTTATTATCATATCCAGACCTTTTCTCCATCGTTTTTATTCGCGAATATACTTTTTATCACTCACCACGAATTGCATGCGACACCCTCCAATTAAATGAAAAAAAAGGATAGATACGTTTCCATCACAGACTAAACGAGAACGAAGCGGCTTTGCGGGTTGGAGTAGAAAATTGGAGGGAGTGCGATAAGGTATCGCTAAAACGAAGCGATAATAAAGCGCGTCAGCTCAGCAAGTCATGTAAATGAAAAGGCATCAAGACAAAGTGAGAAAGAAACGGCTATTATTCAATCATGCGTAATTCTCTGCAGCTTAGACTGTATGATCAATGGTGCACAGAGTGTGCAAGGAGCTTTAATCTACCCGCGCGAGTTTGTGTGTTTATTAAAGCCAGTAAAAATAATACATTTATCATCCGAGTATATAAACTCAGCTGGTTTCTCTTTTTCTCTATCTTTCTCGTTTTTACTCATTCTGTCCTTTTCAGACGCGAAAGAAACGTATTGAGAATGGATGAGCGGGACCCGTTATTTTTCGCCCAGTCTTTGTGTTATTGCGAAAGGCAGATATTTAATTTAATTTACCTGGTTGCGGTAAATATGTTTAATATATATACACATCATGTGTGTATTGTGTGTGCTTGTGTGATAGATGAGATGTTAGCGTTACGAGCGAAACAAGTATTTATTAGGGGAGATTCGTATTATTCCCTTTCTGAACTTTAAATGTTAGTAATAAGAAACGTAATATTATTAGAGCTAAAATTATTATGTATATTATAAAACATTATTTAGTAAAACCTACCAGAAGTTGATGTTATCATCCTGATGATAATACTTATTAACTTTACTTTGTAAAGTCTTATACACCAATGTACAGTATTGAATGAGCATTTTAGTTATTTAGATCACTTTTTGATTTATTTAATTATTCTATTGAATTTGAAAAAATGAATAACTTTGTAATAATTTAACAAACAGATTCAGACTTTTAAAAGGTATGTATATGAACTTTTAGTATACGGAGTCTGTTTCTAGCTCTCACTTTTGAAAATTTTGGAATTTAACTTGACAACTAAATTTTAAAAGCATATTCATATATCTAGGTCTTTAAAGTATTTTTCTTTAAAAGTTTAGACAATTTTATAAAAGAAAATATTCTTGTGTTTTTAATGAAAAATGCTTTCCTGAGAAGTTATAAATTAATGAAAAGAGGCTTAAAAAACGGTTCAAATGTATTCTATGCATTATCATGCTATATTCATAATTTAATTTGTTTGGAATAAAAAAAGAACCGAATAATACTTTTTTCATTCTGAGGATCATTAAAAATATAAATAGTAAGAAATTCGTAAAATTTAAAATCATCTAGAAACGTCATCATTTGAGCTTACAATCTTAAAATTCCATGAAAGCTATAGTTAAAAAATAAAACCTTAACTTTTACCTCCTATTAAATAAGTTTTTTTGATATATTTTCACGAAAAAAAAATTTAACTTTGCAACAATATAACATTTTTTGTTCCAGACATCACAAGTGTAAAGAAAAAATAATGAGTGTCTCCAACCTTCCCAATCATTGAATATAAGGTAAATTAAAAAAAAAATTACTAAAATAAAGCGTATTACTACACAGTTATAACTTACATTGTGGAACCACTCGATGCTTGTTGGCTCGGGATTGCTTCGATAATTGCAAACAAACTTGACGTCGTCGCCTTCTCTGAGTGTTTCCATGTGGAAACCGATCGCCAGCTCCAATGTAGCGCTCGGTGCGTCTGCCAAACAGGAAAAAGTCCGCGAACACACGTCGTTATTATTATTATCATCATCATCTTCTCGAGTTGTTCTACTCGCTAGAAGGAAACTTTTTTATTTATATGTACATTTGCCGCGTGGCTTCCGCAACGGAATTCTCGAATTTTCGTGGCCTCTTTTTCTCGTGGAGATAAGCTAGGAGTCCGTGGCAACGTTTGCTTTGCATCCGACTCGTCGGGGTTGTCGCTGACGTCGTCTATCCCTTATATCCGGTAAACAGGGCCGCAAACCCGTATGCAACGTCGGATACGCGAATCTATTGCCTCTTCAAGTTAGCGTACGGAGAGAGAGAGAGAGAGAGAGAGAGAGAGAGAGAAGAGAGAAAGGCATGAAAAAGGACATGTTGACTCTTGCGCGCATATCGTCGGCTGAGAGTAGGGTGAGTGGAATGCAGGGGGTTGAATCTTGTCGAGTAACTGGATAACCTTTGCAGTGTTACACATAGGATATCGTCTGGGAAGGAAGGAAGTGGCTAGCTTATATTGGAATGCAAACAGCCAACCCCTTCCCCTTTCTTCTTGTAAGTTCTATCAGTTTGGAATCTTCGAAGCTCGACCCTTCCAGTCCTACCCCTTATACTCTCGTCGTTCTCTTCTTCGAGCTTGTTGTATCTTCTCCACCTTTCGTTCTACTCTCTCTCTCTCTCTCTCTCTCTCTCTCTCTCTCTCTCTCTCTCTCTCTCTCTCTCTTTTACTCGCGTGAATCTACATAGGTATATGGAAGAGCCAAGAAGCGCGACGAAAGTTTCGACGGGTGAGTAGAGTTTCAATGGGTTTGTATATACACGTCGCGACGGGATGCTCTTCTCTTCATCGATGCGCAAGTTTGTACCACTCTGACTTTTCGAGAACTTGAGTTATTCGCAATTACTCGTGAAAGAGCGCGCTTTTCGGCTTTGACGCTGATAGGTCGTTTAGCTCCAGATTTCTCTCCAAAGACGGTATTTGCACCTATAGATACTGAACGCCGGAGTCTTGAGCGGAAAAACCGCGCCGAGGAGAATCGGAAGCGTCGCGCTCACACGAAGTAACCTCAATCGAGTTTGAAAATGGATTAATGGAGAATACGGAGAGCTCGTAACAATTCATACATATATAGATATCTATATGGATCATTCTCTGACATATTAACCACACAAGAAATTGTTTTGCTTAAAAATCAACATTTTTAAGCAGAATAAAAAAACGTCGTTAAAAGTTGAAAAGTGAAATAATTCATGACACGATGATTTGAATAAAAAAAATTTGTTGATTTGTCAATCTGTCGGAGAATGCAGCATATATTATATTTGTCTATCTATACTTACAAAGGACCCGGAGGACCTTAGTCTTCTCGAGAACTCCTCCGGGGAAGCGCGGATTTTCCGCGCGACAGGTCAGCTCCTTTCCATCGTCGTTCTTGTCGAGGACGAGGGCCATCTTGCTGACTGTCGAGTTGCTACGCTGTTCAATCGTTAGGCTGGACTCCCGAATAACAAGGCCAGCCAATCGCCAGACTATTCGTGCCGCTGGCGAACTTCCCCAAGTCTCGCAACGTACGGTCATAGCTCGACCAGCGTAAATCTCGTCTTCGCCAAGGGCTATGCTCACCACGGCAGGCTTCACTGCAATAGAAAACAAAACAAAAAATAGTCGCTTACGATGAAACTTCGAGCCTGAGGGAGTAAAAACCTTTCAACCAGTATAAGCTACCGCTGTTGCTGTGCTTTTTGCTATGCGCGGCGGCCTCTTTTCCCTGCGATATCGGCTCCGGAAAATTGTTTAGGCGGCGATGCTTTTTTCACAAAGTCTGACGGATGACCTGTTTTCTTTTCGATGCCAATGCTTTTCCATACTTTTTGTCCTCTTTCTTTTTGTAAATCAATAAAGCGAATCGCGTACAACTCTCGAAGGTATTCTGTGCACATAATTGAAAAAAAAAATAAAGAATGCACTTGTACAAAGCAGTTCGCAAAAGGAATCACATTCTACTTTATGAAAACTCGACGCGCTGAGAGAGTGAAATTCAATTTTTGCGACTCTCGGTTCACGAACCGCGCTAGAGAGTAAATCATTATTGTGGCTATGCGTATCCTATACGTACACGCGTACGAAGCTAAAATAACAGGCCAAAGTAGTGTCACGTGTCCACCATACCGAGATACGTTGAGCTACACTTTTTTTTCATCTTCTTCGAGCGCACGCACAGCTCTGACACAGCGTATATTTCTGAGAACGACAACCGACGAGTCAAAGAGACGCGCATTTTTAAAAGTGCTCCGGTACGAGAGAATTCGCTCAGCTTCCGCTCTCGCACTCTGCGTACGTTTGGGTCACTAGCGCTCTCGCTCTTTATATATTTAGATTATCATTATTATTTTTACTTTTTTGCCTCGTTTCTTTCATTCTATCGTACATGTGCCTGCCAAGCAATACGAGATTTAACGATAGACAATCTGCGCTTCCCTCTTTGTCGAGATTTCGCGCACGTCACTCACGAAGATTAGCTTCGCGAAGTATGCATGAAACAACCGATCGGCTATTATAATTGCTTTCGCGGTGTATATGCGAAAAGAATATTTTCCAAAACAGAATAAAAGCTCTTCTTAACAAAATGAAATTCACGAGCAGTCAGCTATATATATAACATATATAAATATATATATGAAAGAGATCTACGTCTTTCACAGTTCGCTGGATCAGATAGGGGACGGCGGTGTCGCACGCGTCTCGCATAAATAATGCAGCGAACGCAGCGAGGTGAAAAGCGCAAAGCGTTTCCGCGACTTACGATAAATGTCCAGTGGCACCTTCCTCACGACCGTCTTTGATTTCTCCTGTGCGCGAGATTCAGCGCGGCACTCGAGTTTCGTGCCCCATAAAGATCTCGTAACCCGGCCGATGAATAAACGATTCTCTGTAAATTTGCTCGCCGATCCGATCACCACGGGCGTCTCCATGACGTCGTCCAGTAGCTCGTTGCCTTGCCACCAAGTGAGCTTTGGTCGTGGCTTTCCTGAGAACAAAAAAAAACGAGAAAAAAAGTCACACACAGGATGCTCCATTGATTTTGACAGCCGTCGTATAAGTTTAGCCTGCGAAACGTGTCCGAGCGCTTTTCAGTAGTCGACGACGTTGGAATATGGAAGTACGCATTATGAAGGTAGAAGGATAAATGAGAATGTTGTTATACGATTCTATATAGATATACAAGTTAGCGCGGGTTTTAAAAAAATGCTGAGTGGAAGCAAGGGATTTCTTTAATCAAAAAATTACTCGGTAATTTTCTTGGGCTCGTTTACTTTTCTACTTGGAGTTCGCTTTTTATCCGCCTCATCCGTTCGACGTGCTTCATCTCGTGCTCAGACTTCAGGCTGCACCGAGCGAATGAGCTAGATATATGCCTATAACGCAGTGAAAGGGAAGTGGCGGAGAGGGGAGGGAAGCTTCGCAAGCAAGCGATAAAACGAACGAGCTGACGCTTAGTTTGAAGGCTCCGCGCTTGCGCTTCTCGCCCCCCTCCCGTCCCGTCGTCCAGTTGGAAGTAATTCTTATGCTAATCCGTCTTTGTGAAGCGTATGGACTTTGCCACACTGTCCTCGTCTTTCTGTCCAAGTAGTGTACACGTGTGTGTGAGACCGCGGCTTGTCGACCGCATAAAACGCATCTATACCAGGTTTAAAGCTCCGAGGTAACCCTTGCTCCTGCTTGTGCTTGCGTTCTTTCATCGCACAATGCAGTTCCGATATTTTATGGAGAGCGCGGCTGGAACTATGGGCAAAACTCCTATCCCGCTGCGTGAATGAAAGAGAAAAGTGTATTAGACGGCGCGTCGCTTGGCTGACGTTGACCGAGTGTACCTGAGAGCTACATTGTTCTCGTCTTTTTACTTCTCGAAGCTGTGCTTGCGGTCGTTGATGAAAGTACTTCGTTATGAAATTCTGAGTTTGCAGACGGCTTTTCGAGTGCCCAAAAGGGTTACATCCTCGTTCATAAAGTTTCGTGAGACCACTAGCGTATTTCACATCGTTTACTTATTTGGTATCGGAACGACGAGTCGTGTCCATAGTGGCGGAGGCTTTTGATCCGACGCTAAATGAGCGCAAAATTAAAGGAACGCCTGGACAATTTACATCGGTGACAAGAGCTATTTTTCCGAGCTGTAGAAAGACACGTTTGTACGTAGTGTACCGACGAAACGCGATAGTTAGACAGCTATTCGAGCCGTTTCTACGGCTGATTGGTCGTTCGTTTGTCTCTTTCAAAGGGTTAGACTACGCGACACTCGTCTGTTTTTAGGTTTGCTTCAGAATTAAGATACGAAGCCGTCCGCTGTCGATCCTTTGATCAGGAGCTTTTATTTTCTTATTTGACTTTGACGTTTGTCGATTAGAGAGGCTTTTCTGTGCATATTGACGCCGTTCCCAGCAAATTATAACGATCGAGCTTGCTTTCTCGTTTTAACGAACCGAAATAATTTATAAACTATTATATTGTCAATCCTAATTAGGTGACTCCACCTAATGAGCGTTTGATCGACGTATTTTACGGAGTTTGATCGAATCGATACGCGTGAAAAAAGGGTGAGAGAACTAGCGGTGCTGTCGCGATAAATTAACAGAGATTAACGAGCTCAAAATCTTTGGCGCGATATGTTTTCATCTGGCTTTTTTTGATCTTTTTAATAGGCTGCGACCCAATAAGTGCTTGCTCGAAAAAAAATTCGAAACAGCCGTGAAAAGGTCATAACTCACGCGACAGAGCTAGGGATAAAAAAAAGAAATGGGGAATGGCAAAAAGGACTGCTACTAAGTGAGTGCGCGAGAGAGAAAGGGAGAGAGAGTGGAGGCAAAAGAAAAATATAAAAAAGTCTATACTTACCACCGGATACTTGACAAGTCAAGAGGAGGTCATAACCTTCAAGAAACGGTCCACCCACTCCCGTCACTTCCCTGCCTTGTGCATCGTAAATTACGGGCTTAGTCGGCTGCTCTGGAAAAGATATTGAGGCTCTTTATTCCACGTAACAGATAACCCTCTACAGATATATAGGTTGAGAAGGAGGGAGAGAGGTAGTCTGCACAAAGGAATGAACTGACAGATAGATAGGGAGAGAGAGAGTTTCACGCCTGAAACATCGTTCATCCGTCGCACACCTGCACAGGACGCATTCGTTCTGTCGCGGCATTTGCAGTCGTTCGTTACCCGCGGTCTTTATTTTTATTCTAATGAGATATCCCTCCACTGACTGCACACGCGTGTAACTTTACGTCAACAAGGTTAAAAAAAAACAGAAAGAATCGTGCAGCGAATCTCAAAGGGAGATGAAAAGGGACGATGAGACTGCGCAACAACAAGGCGACGGAGGCAGCGTCGTAAATTTGAAAATTTTCCTTTACGCGTAAGACCGCACTGCAACGGCGGACTATGACCGGTCGTTAAAAGTACGGAGAAGAGCAGAAAGAACTTCGCGCATCCCACCGCCTCCTTTACTTTCCCCGCCGCAGGTCATTACAAGCATAAAGCGGAAATATAGTTGGGAGACCCCCTAACGCCCGAGTTACGACACCCATTTCGCGGTGAACCTGTAAATGTCGACGCGTTATACGAGAGAGCGAGAGAGAAGCTGGAGGAAACTTGCTTGTTCCCCTTTTGCTCGATCCTCCTTCTCTTCGTGTTTCTCTCCTTTACTGTCGCTGCGAGCTTGCATTTCGGCTGTATAACCCTCGTGACTCTTTTTCACGCTTGCAACGATTCTCGAATTTTCGTCGCCTTCATAATGTAAAGGAAGACAAGAAAGACGAGCTACTTTGCGTCCTCCTGCTTTATATATATGCACCGTCCGACGCGCTTGAGTAAAAAAGAAACTGTACTCTCTCTCTCTTCGTGCTTTGCTTTGAAAAGTTTTTGAAATTTTGATAACTTGCGGCAGGGCGGGGTAAATCGAATTTCTGAATTGAAAAGTTGAGAGCTGAATTTCTGATGGATTAAAGTTGCATGCGAAAGATGATGGCCTGGAGGGTAGAGAAGGATCGAATTTCGGCTGGGGAAAACGCTAGTTTTATGACGCCCCTTCTTTTTCGACCCGAGAACCCGGAAATGCATCCGTGATTATATATTATGCTCCATACTTCGTTATCCTTGAATGGCAGAGAATCTGGTGGTTGTTAATTCAGAAACTGATCAATCTTTCCGTGTTCTAGCAAAAGTTCCATGAATTAGATTATCAAACGTCAGCGCGGAGGAGCTCTCTCAATTTAAAGTTTGGAATTCGATTCTGGCGGTGAAAATTCGTCGTCGAAAAGGGGCAAAACCTTAGGGGACGAAAAAGATGGCAGAAGCAGCATCGAGTTGCTCGATAGTTTGGAAAAGTGTTTTTACCAGTCGATGCCCTCTGTATACACATATATTTGCAAATGTGGGTTCGAGGTATATAAAGGAAGCGGATAAAGCGACAGGTGGAAATTTACCTATTAGGGTAAGGTTCACGAGAAAGTTGTGGGTAGGCGACTTGTCAAAGTCGACTCGGCATCGGAATACTCCCTGATCCGCGTAGGTGACAGCTTTGACTTTCAGTCTAGCTGAAGCCAGGTTCCCGTTGTCTACCTGGAAATACGTTCGATTTCCGAGGCTTCCGCTCATGGTCCAATGAACAGCTTTGTGCAAACCTCCGCTAGCTCGAGCGTCCAAGCTGTGAAAGAGATCAAACAGAGATTTTAATTAAACTTTCGTTGACTTTTTCATTTTTTCCTCATACTTTTGCTACTTCTCTCTCTCTCTCTCTCTCTCTCTCTCTCTCTCGGAATGATTCAAATCACTTTGCTTCCAAAACATTGTACGCTAACTTTGTAAGGGACCCGGGCCTTATATGTATATAATTTGGTCATTTATCTTGTCATTCTCCTAATTGTAACTACAACATCTGTCAATCAGATGTAAAAACACAAAACAGATTTACAGTCACTAACACTTACCTAATACCACCGAGTATACATAAAATATTTACAACTTTATAAAACACCCATGATTCCGTTATCAAATGCTTATCTCTCAGACACAGTCAGACTGACTTTGTACACTTATATATATTTTTCCTTTGCGGATCTAGTGAAAAACATACTTTTTTCCAAGGTAAGAATATTCTTGCGGAAGCGTTTATTTAAAGGAAAGGAAACGGCAAAGGGATGCTGCGTGAAAGAGTTTTTTTAAATTTCTATGAATAAAACTTAACGAGCCAGACTCGCGCGTGCGGCGCGAAACTTTTGAAAGTGCTCGTGCGGACAAAGATCTCTTACATATACTCCAGTTATTTTCAAATGTCAAAGCATCTTAAAATTTAATGCTCTTAATGCGCGCGCGCGTAACTTTCAAAGCTTCGTGACGCGTACCGCGAAAATTCTTCAATAACAAAAACAATTTTATGAAACTTCGTCATTATTCGTATAACTACGCGTATTGAAAAATGAAAAACCTCGTCGAAAGGATCACGAAACGAGTTATTATTTTTGGTAATCCGATTAATTTGAACTAAATTTATATCGCCGAACAAGTTTGAAACGAGATGGGCATCGCGATACTCAATTTCGGTGCTCATTTTCAGTACGTTTGTAACGAAGCGTTCGTGTAAATTCAATAGATTTCGGAATTGATATGCGATTTTCGATAACAAGGTGCAAAAGACGTAGTGTGATTTGTTTAGCTTCTTTACGGTTAGGGTATATTTTTTGGTAATGCAAAATTGAATGTTTCATTTTTTTTATATCCTTATTCTCAATAAAGGCGTTTGATCGTTTCTTTTTTCATAAGAATTGACGCTTATTTCAAAATTTAATATAAATCTATCGTTGGTCGTGTGGTAAAGCGATATTTTCCTCACAAATTGCTACCTACAAATACTGATTACCAACGATAAAACTGGTAATCAATTCATTTTACGGCTATATATAAAAAGAGATTGTGCACAAAGGTATGATCTCTGCATTTCTCTCTCTAATAATATATATTGTATTTTTACCAATTACTGCATTTTGTTTCTTTTGTTTCGTTACGTTTATTTTAATTATTTTCTTTATTCCCATCGTTATATTTGATATATTTGCCATATATTTACGGTAAAACTTCAGTACAGGGTCAAAATACTCTACAATTTTACAAGCCTTATCTTTCATCGCATTTTTATATAGAGCCCATCAATCCTTGGCTTTTAATATAACTACTTACCTGTAACCGTTCATTGATCTCATAGCCGTAATAAAAAATCGAACGAAAGTGCACTAAACATCGTATATGTGGAACTTGTATTACAGAGAACGAAAATAAAATGCAATTTTAACCTGACAAAGAATAAGCGAGAACAAGAAACAGCTTATGAAAACATGACAAAAGTGTGACCGTCGAATCATGGTGTTTCGTAACGTAAAAATTATAGCAATAGTTCGAGATTACGGATAGAGCCTTACTCGTGGCCAGAGGGACATAACGTAAAAATGACCAGGGTAACTTGGAATTAGGTTCCAAGCAAGCGTGATAAGATTCTGAAAGCGAGTCCACCAATCGAGGTACTTCAGCTTGCGAGAGAGAGAGAGAGACAGACAGAGAGGGCAGTACTGCAGTATCCCCAAGAGAGTCCATACCAGCGGGAGCCTCAGCTGATTGTTTAGATGTCGCTACAAGGAGTTGCAACAGCAGCAACATGTATCGTGTCGACGCTTCCGCGGAAATGCAATAGCTGCTGATGTCGTTCGCTTCGTTCCCGGTGGGACGATTGAGAGCAATCGCCTCTGCTAAATCTACATCGCCATAGATGGGAGAGAAGCTGCAAGAGGATTACGTCTTACATCAGTACGATTAAGCTCGCATTTGTCTGTCGCAGCTGATGCGAGACTTCTCTCCCTCGCTTTGCTTCTCGAATTGTGCTATCTTTACACTTATTTTTTTAAGGATTCTTCGAGTGATTTTGATGGAACTGCATAGTTCAAAGAGGGAGTTTGTCGGTTCCAAGAGTCGGTGACTCACGAGGTGACAGAAGCTCTTGATCGATGTAACAAAGGGTCCACAACAGCTGCAAGCTCTAAGACAGAGTTGCGCAAGTTTTGGTGGCTTGTGTCGGTAGTAACCATTGTAATCGAACTAGCGACTCGGCTGATGACAAATTCTATTGAATTGTAATTGTTCTGTTGTAGCGGCGACATTACAAGACGGATCTCGAATGATTACAGGTATCCATTAGCCTATCGATTTCACAAACTTGATTCTATAATTGATTCTTCAAACACTGCTCCGGTTCATCTCTAGATTAGGCTACTTTTCTTTTTGTAGTGCAGTATTTGTATTGATTTTAAGGTATCTGTCGTTATTTTATTTATTACATCCATCGTGATACTCTCTTAACTACTGAAATAGTGAAATTTCACTGATTCACAGTGTATTTGTTAATATTTTTTTAGCTAAGTATGTGACTGAGAAACAGTAAATAGTCACTTTTCCATAAGTAAATTATCTTCACTTTTTGAGAAAACAGTAAATACGGCTAACTATTGTGGATATATATTGTTGAAATTCTGTATTTTTAGACTAAAATTTATTAAGTAATAAAATTTATATTACAATAAATATAAGGAAACAATGTAAAAAATATTACTACACGTATCATAAAATGTAATAAATCATTATAAAAGTTTTTTTTAATTCGAGTATTCATGTAAATTTTTAGTTTGACTTTAAGCAATAAAGAGTATATAAAATATTCCGTCAATTTTGAGTTAAGGTAATATCCTTTGTCCCTTATTACTTTTCACGCGGCCGTATCGCTACTGTCCTTTGAACGCACTTCAGTCTATTTCGACTGAAAAGTGTCAAATTTATTAAAATTCGCGTTTCTTTGTTTTTCTAATAATTAATGACATACTTTTTAAAAAATTAATTTATGATATTGGAAAAGACACGAACTAATCTTAAAAATAGGTCTCTGAATTTTCCCGCCTCGATTCGGATTAGATGCGACCCTATAAAATTGATGTATCGTAAATGGCCATTTGAATCCGAAGTTAAAGTTTCCGTGTTTTTCCTGATACGCAGAAGTAAACAATATTTTTCTAGCTTCAAAGACTTTTCTGTACTCTTGATTGCATTAATATCACCGAGTGATTCGCGAAATGAAAATTCATGGACAAGAATTCTATTTTAGCTCTATATTTTTCGACACACAGTTTTATGTTTTTCTCGTCTATTCGAAAGTCCTCTAGTGCAAATTATTTTTCGCTCTCTATTCGTCTACTTGTTTATGTACATAGTTGAAAATAGAATAAAACTTGTTAGAAACGAAGTGAAAAGTGAAATATTATTTCGAAAGAGCCAGCGAGATTTTTTTCTGCTCAAGTTCAAGCGATCGCCCGTATCATCCGCCTTTTTTCATCTGGTCTGAGTGCTCTATAGTCTTCGTATTCTCATCCTCTCTGCTTCTTCGGCAACTCGACTTTTGACTGTTGAGGATTCCCGTTAATGAGCCTCGGCGCCGACTTATTTGACGCCCTCCTTTCATTCAGAACGGAAGATGCCTTTCGGTGGTTATTAAAAGCCAGCCATAAATTACTTGCGGCAAGGAACTTTTTGTTCGTCAACGTACATGCTCGTATACATATATTTATAAATTTGCAAGAGCACGTCCTTTGCCGGTATTCCGTAAAATCGCGCCGTCGATGCGATGCCATGGGTACGACGGTCTTCGTGTCGTCACGTCCTTGCAAGAAGATGAAAGCACCGACAAATAGAAGACAACACTTTTGCCGTCAACGTGTTGGCCATTAGCGTTGTTCGGAATGCCGCGTGAAGAGGTAAAAAATGCTGTCTCTACACAGTATTTTCAATACCACGTGCTCCTTACAAAAGGCACTTAAACGTCACTTGAGCAAGCGTTGAACCATAGGCGCGGGCCCGGAAAGCCAGTATATATATATATATATATATATATATATATATATATATATAATAGGGGCGGTTGCGTCGTCACCGCTTCTTTCAAAGCGGATGTTTACACATGCGTAAAAAAATAAAACATCCGCTTGGATAGCTCGAGAACAAAGCTCGATGAATGAATTGGGAGTATGGAAAAAGAGAGAGAAAAATTAACGATATATACTCGTCGATATCGTTATTTACAAAGATCGCGTTTATACATGAGTAAATCCACGAAATACAGGAAACGACTCGATACCGGAAAATCGAAAAATTATTCGCGAGGTCCCAACGAGCGGACAATTTTTTCCTGTTTTCTGGGAGTCTTACAAGTAAAACGAGACATTTACATATTTGTTTCAGATTGCTACTCGGTTTTTATACCCGAAAATGTAAAAAAGTGGTTTTCCATTTGCGCATATTTGGAAAATTAAACTATTTTTCAAATTTATCCTTAAGTACGATGTGTAATTGTATTTTTATTTCAAAGCACAAGAAAATACCTTTGACTTAAAAATAACGTCCAAATTGAATGCGCAAATAAAAGGATATTTTCGGTTAAAAATATAAAATATAAAAAATAAAAATAAATACGCACTTTGTTTAATTATTCTTTAAATTCTCGTAACTTTTCTCATTTTTTTATAAATAAAGATATATCCTATTACTTATACTTCAGAATTTATAACTTTTTATTAGATTGTTCCTTTTTGCCAATTCTTTCTTTAAAAGAAAGCTGAATAGTTTACCTTCTTTTTACGAGTTAAATAATACATTTCATCAATTAGTAACCTAAATGAAAACTTTTAAATAAAAAAATGTGTTATTGATTACGTTAAACAAAATTAAAATTAAAGAGTTTTCGTTTGAAAAAAGAATCATTCAAGACAGCATTTCGAGCACAAAGTCATGTGCACTTGAAAAAGATTTTTTAAGAGTCAAAAGATCTCTTAAAAATAGCGTGATTTTAGACTTTATTCAAATGCTCGTAACTTTTCAACTAGCTGGTCTTTTTAAAAATTCTTTTTATAATCAGGTTTTTACAATCTCTTTTTATTTAAATAACTTTTACTGCCATTATATTGCGTAATTAACTATCCATATGTTTAGTAACGACAACAGATTATTCATAATATTGACACATATACATATAAAGTTAAAAAAGTAGACTTCAGAAGCTTTCATTTGTAAAATGAATTATTAAAAAACATATCTTTGTCCAAACATTATAAGGTTTTGAACTGAAACAAGATAAACTGGCACTTTCTGAAAAAACTGGCCTGTTTATCACAAGACAACGTTCTTTAACAAAAAAAAGTTAAACATCAAACTTATACGAATATATAAAGGGATCGTTTTACTCGAAAGACACCCAAGAATAAGAAAAATAGTGTCAGGTCGAATAATTTTTCGATTCGCAAGTAACCAGTCGTTTTCCGTATTTTGTGAATTTACTCGCACCTAGTTTTACGAAAATTAGCATAGGACCGGAGAGAGAAGGTAGCGTAACATACGGTCTATCATTCATGGCCACCGAATTCGCTAGTCACTTTTTCAGCAAAGTTTTAGCGCTGTCTAACTTTCATTTAGTGCGCAAAATGAAACTCAACGTAATCGAGTTCGCACAACGAGCTAATAAAAAGTAAATGAGCTCTTGGAGAGTAAAAGCTGCTCGAGCTATAAATTGGACACTACCTTAATCGTAATTAGCCTCGACAAATCTCTCGAACGCTGATCGGCCAACTCCGTGGATTAAACTTTTTTATTCGGTGCGACGAATTTCCCCTCTAGTCCGCGAGAAACGACTATGCACTGCAAAAATAGTTACCCCACGCGAGAGGAGAATAATGCGCTTGCCAAACGGAGAAAGGGCTTATTCACGCGATCCAAGAATTTAAGAAATTGCAATAGTAGCACGCTAACTAAAAACCAACACATTTCGCCTTGCAATTCGACTAGCCAAGTGTGTTGCGTGATAATTGATCAAGTTATTTTTGTTTGCAAACGTCAAATTTATTCGAATGCAATGAAGGGTTGATGTAAAAAAAGAAAAAATATGCAGTAAAATACATTTTGAATATGATTTCTCAGAAAAATGTACGCAAAGCGTGATGTAAATTACAAGCGTTACTCTATTCAACTCGCAAACCGAGTGAATTTGTGTACTTTTATCTTAGGACTTCTGCTTATATCTTCTGCGAGACTCGATCTATCACTCGCCTACTCATGTTACAGTTGGAAGTTTTTCAAAAACAAAGACACATTTCTGGTATAATTCTAACTTGTTTTAACGTAATTAATAGTCAAAACTATTTTGTTCCTGTACAATTCATTTCGTTAATTATTTATTAAATGAGAGAAAATATGATTCAATTGTAAGTATCCTTGTTTATATGTTTTATTACAGGTTGTTGCAATTCTTCATATTATTCACCAAAATCTAACTAATCTAAGCGCTTTTGCTACTGTGCACGTTTCGACTTATTTTATCAGCTTCCTTTTCGTAATTGTTAGTCTTGCAGGACATCCTAAATCCACTGCGTAAGCCACCCTTTAATGGGGAAAATCTCTCCTTAAGACTGAATCACATTTACAGCTATCCAGCTGTAAAGACTGTATCATCAACTATACCCTTACGTCTTTATACTTTGGTTGATGTTTCAAAAGCTACATTAAATTCGTGTACGTTTGCATTCATCTACTTTTCCTTTGTAGACGCATAATAAAATTTTATTCTTTCCTAGATAGTTTTGAGATCACCGTTTGACATTCCGTATTAATTGTTTTCAGTAATCGGTTGATCTAGTGGGTTGATTCTTCCTTTTGATTTCATTTTTATAGAATCTTCTTCTGCTATTTTGTCAATTTGGGAACAATGGAGTTTTAATTTTTCTTTCGCCGAACTTCATAAGCAGACCTCGAAGCATAATAGAATAAAAATAAATCTCAATGGAGTCGCGAAACGCGAACACATTCCAACAACTTTACCAGAAGCGCATACCATTTTAGCGTCGCTCTTACACTACGGCCTGTGTACCTCATATATTACACAATAATTTATCAACGATATACAGTAGTGCAGAATTCTTCACGCAGCATAGTGAATACGAACATTATATACAGATGCGCGTGGGAATTAACAGACTGCCCGGCTCTCTCTTCCTCTCGTGCGCAGAGGTGAGTCTGTTCGTATTCGTATTCTCTCAGTTGAGCTAACGAGCGTCCGTATCCTCGGGGTGCGCCGAGGAAATTTCGAGAAGCAACTTTGGAACAATGGCGTCTTTCGCTACTAACAGGCATCGCGAACTTCCCCCGCTTCTGAAGCTCGCTATAGGCCTATATATATATATATACAATATACATATACATATATTGTTGCGATTACTCGTGTAGGTATAGACAGGAAAAGGCAATCAATAAGAACAAAGATAATACACACACTGAATCATATATATTATGATTCTTATATGGATGTATATATCTAAACCTGAATTATAATAGATGTCCAACGGACTCGTTTAACGATACAAATCCTTGGCAATTAAGGTATTTACTTACAGGACGTAAATAGTACGCTTTCCGCTCTTAAATAGGGACTTGCATATAGATATATTTGAGCCGTTCTCTGACAGATTAGTCTATTATAAATACAACTTCATTCCTAAATTTATACCTTAATAGATACTTACTTAAAAATGTTTAAAAAAAATTTTTTGTTCGGTCAATCTGTCAGAGAATGACCCATTTATATATATTTATATATAAAGCGCTGACTCTGCGTCCAACATACTAACGCATACACAAGAAATCTTGTAAACATATGTAATATCTATAATATTTATACTCATCCACTAACACCTTGTGTAATACCTGTCTGATCTGTCAATACGCTATTGCGCCGGTTTCAGCGCGCGATCCACTTTGAGTTGGGAATTTTTAGTGAGAAACGTAGAATTTCATACTCTCGTGCACAGAGTAACGCGGATAGGAATGTCTCACTCGAGTTGCTTTTCTCTCTCCCTCTCTCTCTCTCTCTCTCTCTGCTATACGCTCGAACTAGTCGCCTTATGATCGGCGACTTTTTCGTCTGTAACGGAGAATTTTCGAGAACGGAGAGTGAAAAATATTTCGAAATTGAAAATACACGTCCTACAGTTTCGCAGTAGCAAGTTCTATTTATTCGAGACTTTTCATTCAGAATATATTCTAATTTAACGAATTTTAACTTACTTATATAGAGGTATCCCACCGTTGTCCTTAAACCACAACACCATATTTACTTGGTCCTTTTTTTGACTCGGTGTCAGGTCGCATGGCAACTCGACGTCTTCGCCTGGTATCGCCCACAGTTGCACAGCAGCTGTTGAAGTAATAAAAAATAATTTAATAACGCTTTCATTTTTGTCGCTTTCGTTTGAAATGGTTGGAATTTATCAAACAGTAGTATGCGCCGAAATTGGTCAGACGGTAAAATTATATTTAAAATGAATTACCGCTAAGTGTACTTATTATAAACGCCGTTAAAACCAAATAAATGATATATATATATATATATATATATATATATATATATATAATTTCCTGTTAAAATTAATATAATACACATATATATATATATATATATATATATATATATATGTGTATTATATTAATTTTAACAGGAAATTACAAAATTTATCATTTTATTCAAAATCGAAACAGAAAAGTTTAGCCTCGGCTTCACTGCTTAGTAGCCATTCCCTCTACCGCATAATCTTCTCGTTCATTAACATAATATTGTTAAAACAGAATATAAAAGTTTCTCATCTCTATCTTCCCTTTTTCCTAGTAAATCTTCAATCTAATGCCATCCAGCACAAGTAGTCAATTTCTAGAATGAACAAACCGCACATATAACCATGCGACAAACTACCGAGCAGCTTTAACTTTTATACTTTTCTCTCTTTTTCGCTTTCTCGGTCTGCTCTCGCAGTCGAAATTTCTATTTCGGTGCCGAAATCCCTTTCCCTTCTCTGACCCCCGTTGGCAAGCTTTGCAGAGAGAGGCCGACGAACGCCGAAGACAAAGAAAAGAAAAGAAAAACGGGAGCAAGAAGGCGTGATAAACAAGAACGACCTCGATCGTTAATTCAAAAGTTGATTGCCGCTTCGTAACGAAGATATGCTTTACGCGCTCTCGGCAATTATCTCGATGGGTTTATCTTGGGGAAAGTATCTTTTCGCCAGAAGGAAATCGAGAGCACGAATGTCGGTTATGTGGATTTTTATTTTTAATTGTTAAATATTTTCACATTTTCTTTACTGCGCAGAGGTATCGGTTTTCGAATGCAATCAGTGTACGGAATACAAGTAGAACAATTTTTTACTCGTTGACGCAGTTATTTTTAATAAAGCAGTAAGCAATTGTAAAACGAGTTTGATGCTATATGGAGCAATGAAAAAAAATGGAACGAAAGGCTTTGGCGCTCAGCTTATCGATTTCGAGAGGAAGAGTGCCAAATAATCTAATTCGGTGTTTTACTAATTTGACCCTTTGAGTATTATTACGTAGCTCGATTTGGAATGTTACGTTATTCAAATTTTCGATCGCGTATTGAATCATTTACTGTATTAATCATTGAATGTAACTGTCGTCATTCCTGCGAATTTTATTAAGAATGGAAATTTTGAAAATATTTTTATCCCTTTGCAAGCATTGTTCTCTTAGATTTAAAATAATATTTGGAAAAGCTTTGTTTTTTCAGCTTTTCTGTAAAGAAATACAGTCAGTAAACGGTATTTTGAAGGTTACACGGATTGAAAGCCAATAAGAATAACTTTTTTTGACTTATTATAAACGTAAATTGAAGGATCGTAAAAGAAATAATAATAGTCCTCCAAAAATATAAGTTGAGCCAATAAATAAAGCGGTAGTCGCGAGAAATGGACAGAACGATAAAAATGCACTTTGGCTGAATTTTCGAGTAAATATAATATAGTCCTTTCGCGTAAAGACGTAAGGTAGTAACGTTAAAATGCATTACACTCGATCACTCAGAGACTCGTTTTCGAGAAGCGTCGTTCATCGACCCTCGTTAAATGTCTAGCGCAGTACAACGGCAACTCGACTATGTAGCGCACGCGGCAGTGCATCGCAACGATAAAACAAATCTCAACAAAATAATGGAAGTCGTTACGAAAGTATGACACAGTTGGGAGAAATGTTTACAAAGTAATTACGGCTCCACTTTGCTCCTCCTACTGACACTGCTGTTGGTACTGCTCTAGTAGCAAAAGAGATAAAAGTTAGGGGGAGAGAGAGAGAGAGAGAGAGAGAGAGAGAGAGGGAGGGAGAAAAAAAAGATATCCGCCACTAACTACCACGAGAGATGCCGGAAAAGCTCGACGCATGCAAGATCCTGGCTAGGTGCGGCCAAGTTCGCGTAAGAAGAGCGTCGTCAGTCGCCGAGGAAACTCTGCTTTCACACGAGGAAGCTTGTTAGCTTCGCATTGTCGGTCGGAGGTTTCTTCCTTCTGTGCATATATGGAATGCATGCATATGCGCGCATACGTCTACTATTTACCGACGCGAGCAGTAGTTGCATCAGAGCCCCGAGGCGTTTTTTAAACTTCTCCTTCCGTGCACAGCGTTAAGCCTCTCTCTCTCACCCTAAGCATTGTATGCCAACCAAGTGGAGGCTCTAATTTAAACGTACAAATGGCGAACGAGCCAAGAAGGAGGAAGAGATACGACGAGCGAAAGGAGAAAGCACTCGCTGGGCGTATGTAACAGATGTAGTAGAGGGTCTTTTTGTTTTATTTTCTCCCTTGGCTCTCTTAAGTCGATCTTTGCATCTCTCTGCCCTGGTAGAGATGGAACGATGTACTCGATCATCATGGAATCAGTACTGGAGTAATAAGAACTGTACCGATGTTACGATAGAGTATTATGTCAATATTGTGCCAATTTTGTTTTTTATATATTTTTTTAAGTTATTATAAAACTGTTAGATGTGAAATAGAGTTTATAATAAAAAATGTATTATTTAACGTTACGGATCTTCGTTGCCTTACTTGACTTCCCACTACTAGGTTTAACTCTACTGGGGTAATAGAAAGGGCCATAGCTTGGGGGCAAGACGCCTTTAAGTGAGGCTATCTATATTAACAATTTTAATTAGTTATTTGATTGCATCCGTTATATATGTAATGCTGAAGTTTTAGATAGTTCTACCATTAATTTCAGCTTTGTTTCACATCTCTAAGTCCCTTCGTTGATTAGATAGTAGGATAGTAATGGACCAATTAAGCTGAAAATTGACGTATGTACTCTTTGTGCTACATTCTTTAAATCACGAAGGAATGTTATTTGATAAAATGTACCAAGATATTCGAAAAGATAGTTTTAAAGTCTGTTTTGTTTTTTAAGAATTTTTCTATTAATTAAAAAAAAAATCATACATTTACACTTTAAAGATTGCATCAAAGAGTATTCGTGCGAATTTCCAACTACACTAAGTGGTTATCGAAGGAACTTAAAGATGTCAAACAAAGCTCAAATTAAACGTACACCTATCTAAAACTGCAGTATTGCATATGTAAAGAATGGAACCAGTAAAACTAATTAAATTTTTTAATTTTAGATACCCTCACTTAAAGATGTCTTACCTATAAAACTTGACTTTTCACTGCTAGATTTAAATTTCGATCTTGCTCTTTTCAAAGTACTTGATTTTTTGTCTACTCGTATGACGATTTGAAAATCATTTTGAAATTATGTTAATATACTAACATCTACAGGAACTAATATCTGCAGTAAACTGATACTCAAATAATGATACTCTACATGTATATATAACATTTATCTCAAATTCTCATTAGATGAAGATTCAGTAAGAGATGGGTTCAAAAGGGATCAGTATCGGTGTATGTTATTCAACCACAACATAGTTTATAGCTCTGGTTCCAATTTGGTACCCCAGCATTAATTTCTATTAAAAACTAACACGCCAACATCGGACCAGTGCAATGTTACAGCTCTGACCCATTCTTATCATCCGAATATCAAAACTGTTTATATTTAAATAAATATATCATCTAAAATTAAAACAAAAACAAAGTTTGACCATTACTGATAACCAGTACTGACCCGTTGATCCAGTACCGGCATTTAATACTTCCCAGACTATCCAAAGCAAAGTTCATTTACGAGAAACTCACTACTGAACGTGCACTTTACCCAATCGCTCGTTGACCTTCTCGCTTTACTATGTCGCAGGTACGGGTGTAAGGGAACACGTAGATCGGAAAAACGATCCGATAGTGAATGAGAGAGAGAGAGAGAGGAGGAAGAGAAAGAGTAAAGAGATGATGTTTGACAATCGGGATGATTACCTAACGGAATCGAACTACGCAGTACTTTGTACTTTCAAAGGATCATATACGCTCGACTCGTTGATGGTCGCACATCAGCAGTGTGCTCCGAGTTTGTCGCCTAGCAGACACTTCATTATACGCCCTTCGTGTTTTTGCAGAGTTACGTCGTAACTACGGTAACAGACTTCGTGAACTTAACCGTTCTACCTTTTGATATACACGTATCAAACCAGATTTGCATAAATGCAAACTATTACGCACCGAAAAAGAAAATAAAAACCTCGAGATCGTCTAATGCAATTGTAGTTCTGCAAATCAGGAACATTGACGCGTAACTCAATCACTGGAATCAGGTGGATTACACCGCGAATCCTACCTTGGGCAGCTTCGCATATTTCTCGCGGGTCCCATAATGTTCGTCGGTTACATCGCTGGCTTCGAGTGCGTAAATCCCTGGTCAACTTGTTTTCAATTCAGTCTTAATGGCGCGAGATCCTGCTTGCGTTCTGGATTACACGCGGGATTTCTGTAAGAGCACGGTATGTCTGTGTACGTACATGTATATACGCTGCAGCACACGCCATATGTCCTTACGGCGAAAGTCGGGGATCCGAAATCGCGTTGTATATACGGACCGAATCGGCATTGCTTCTCGCTCCGCTCGCTTGCTCGTTCTACGGGGGAAGCGTAATTCACTTGGGGCAGGAAAACGATAAATTCTCGAGGTGGTCGCTTCTCTCTACTGCCTTGGCTATAGCTAGACAGACCTCGCCATTTCATATATATAAGAGTATACGCGTGCTATGTACAGCGCTCAGCTTTTATGTGATTTTTCAGTGAAGGATGTGGCTTAGAGATGAACTACCTCCCAGACAGTCTTGCGACGTGTATTCTTTTTTTTCGTCTACATTTCGCTCTGGGTAAGATAGACCGGTAAACACTGCTTTGCGAATGGAAAAATGGTTTGCGTGCCAGAACGCTCGATACATTTATTGCGAAAACTGTTAAGTTTGGCTCACCAAAAGCTCAGAGGATTACAAATCATTTGTTTTATTTGAATACGCGGAAAGCTTCTCACGGAGATTAATTTTCGTCGAGGATCGTTTAACGAAAAATTATTCGCTTCACTGCTAAAGCGTATATATTATACGTATATAGAGAATCGTGGGTTTATTTGCTGAACCCTCTCGGACATGTCTTGGATCAAAGGATCAAGTAAGATGTGCATGGTAACGACTTTAATTCTCTGTCACGTCTTTGTGCAAATTAATGATACTCCCAGTATACGAATCATCACCAGATCCTGTTTACTTGTTTTCCAATTGTAGTCAGGAGTAATTGAAAAACTACGTAGTGCAGTTTATTATGTGACAACATAGTTATTGGGAAAAATATGGATTTGAAAAATCTTTAGGAACGACCGATTGAACAAGAAGAGGAAGAATCAGTTATTTTCGTATGGCAATACGAAATATTTCGGATTTTTTGCTGGTATCGAACGTAAAAAACTTTTACTTTATTCTTACCGATATATTCGAAGCTAACAAAACATAGATTTCGAAGAATTTTGAAAGTATTCGAACAATACAAAAATGTATGAAAATCCTTGCAACGAACGCGTGATTTATTTTGGAGATCAAGTAACTAATCAAAAAATTCTATTAATTATCTTATATGAATTTTACATTAATTGTATTTATCTATATGTTATTTATGTTAACAATATTAGGAACGAATATTATGATTTAAAGATAAATTTTTCAAAAATATCAGTGACTAACTTCGTTAATCCTTTATCGTTACCAGGATATTTGATCGAACTCATCTTTTGAGGGATGAAGGATAATCGCGAATAGAAATATTTACACAGTACTTATTTTCAAGGTCGCTGTTCTCAATGGTGGCATTTAATAAAAGTTCATCGAATCTACGTGTACCATTGATAAAAAAACAAAAATAATAAGAAAAATAGCAATTTTTCGCTTAGACCCTGGAGTTTTTTTTCCAATCGGCACTTTGGTGGCCAATTCGAAAAAAATTATTTTTAAACTTAACAGATGTGATTCTCGGAAAAAATAGACTTTTATAAACATACATTAGGAACAAAAATTTCTCAGAATCAGTGAAAGAATTTCTTTCAACTTTACCTTTGAAAATTTTTTCTTGTAAACATTTGTCACGCAGCTTTATCACGTAACTTTCATTTGTAAGACATTTCTATTCAGAATAATCCATCAAAAAGGGGATTTCGAAAAAATCTTCTGGAAAAGTTAATTATACAGATGCAAAAGATGACATGTTCCGCTACTGTAATCTTCGTTCACGAATCTTTATCGATACGAAAAATAAATCGATCAAATGAAAAAAAAAACATTTGTTTACCATCACTATCACTAGGACAATACATGATAAAGGATACTTGAATTTCTCTTTGTCTCTTTCTCTCCGTGGATCGGTCAAATAACGATTCTCGATAACAACGGATGAACTGCGAGATGATCGTGGGTGCGTAAAAGTAACGATCCCCATAATAATGGCTTGTGATAGGAGAGTGGAAAGCGAGCTAGATGTATAATATATAACCACTACTGTGTATATACCCATTGAGCAAAAGAGAGAGAGAGAGAGAGAGAGAGAGAGAGAGAGAGAGAGAGAGAGAGAGATAGAGAGTAAAATCGATGCTTCGTCCGAATGCTTGTGACGATGAGTTCAGCTTAAGTTTCACGAGTGCGAGACAGGCTCAGTGAGTGAGAGAGAGAGAGAGAGAGAGAGAGAAAGAGGGTAGCGAGGACGCGCAGAGAGAGGTTCTATTTCGCGGCAACTTTCCCAACGATAGGAATTAAACTTTCCGCTCTGGGCGCCGTAGAAGTACTCGTTACGATGCGAGAGAGAGAGAGAGAGAGGAAGTGGGGGGACTCTCTTTTTCACCCGCGCTTCATCGAACACCCGATCGATCTTTTTCAAACGAACCTCTCGTCGTACTTTGTCGTCCTTTCAAAAACCAATTTAAGTGCTGATTGTAAGGCCGCGGTGGCTTTCGCTAGGATAGAAAGTAGCGCGCGCGTTCTCAGCTTGAGAAAAAAAGACGGAGCTGAAATTTGCAGTTCATTAGAAGGATCTTGTCGACGATGAGCTTAAGTATATTGTTTCGGTATTTCAGTCGTGTGAGTTTCTTTACGAGTTGTTATTATCGAAAATGGGATGTATATTTATATTTCCGAAATTTGATTTCTTCCCCTGGATCATAAAACTGGCGATTTCTAGTTATGTTGCTTGATCGACTACGTTACTATAGAGGCAGTACACTTAAAGTACTTACAACTCAATAAAGTACTGGACCAATATCAGATTACATACGAGTAATCTTCGATTACATTTTCGTCCTACTTCTCGGCGGACTGATGAATTCATAATGACATTATTTACATTTGAACGCATCACTACCATAGCTCGTACAGCGGAATTTAGTTACTGCTTGATAAAGATGAATTTAACTGTATTTACACATGTACAAGTTATACGCTTTAAAATACGCGTAAGTACTGTGCGATTATGCAAACTCATCAAGAGATAAAATCAAAGACTTCATTCTGTGAAGTACTTCACATTATTATGATTGGCGTACTTTGAGCATAAGCAGTTAAGTATCGTTCGCTCATGAAAAACGTATCGACATCGAGAGGTCAAAGCGAACGTAGAGCTTACGTGTTCGGTAAGCGGCTTTTCTAAAATTACACTCTTCTCAGAGAGAGAGAACTGCTTCTTCTCTACAACGACAAATCAACACGGTCTTTCTATCTCCTATATACTTCTTCAACGAATCGATGAAAAGCTCTTCACCAGCTACTTACCATCCCTTTCTTTCTCTCGACTGGCTTGCGCAACATCAGGGTACGATTATACCGTAGAAAACGAGCACGAGAGAAGGAAAAGGGAAGAAATTGTCGCCGAGACAGACAAGATATGGTGCAGTGGCCGAACGAAGCCGGAAAATAAAGGGACAGAGATCTGAGAAAAGCAAAGAAGCTCTGCATTCCACCTCTGCGCTCTACCATTTGTCAAAAAGCTCGTGTCTGCTGCGGTTCTCGTCCGCCACATAGAGAAAAGCAAGTCTCCCACGAAGGAAGCCCTGCAGCGGCGCCACTTTCTTTAATCGCACGCGCGTCACCCGAGATTGAAGAGGGACGAGGCCAGAGGTAAGTCGGGAGAGAAAACGAATGAAGGAAATTAAATAAAAAAAAAACAAAATGAAAGCAACTCAGAAGCCGCTATCGTTCTTCTCCAGCCAATTTGGAAAACGCGCTCTCCCGTGCTTTACGCGCCCAAGCGAATTGCGCGAGCTTTTATTAAACGCGCGTAGCCGTGCACTACTCTGACCGCTAAATTCTGAGACGAAGGAGTCGAGGGGGCGACATTTCCCGTTCAGGCTTTCTGTATATATACGCATAAAGTATATACAAGCGCACTCACACTTGGCCCGCCGCGAGCGAAGAATTCGAGAGGGAAAAGTCTGAGCTAGGAAAGTTAGTCTAATCTTGTGCATATGCGACCGAGACGTCGTTTAGCCGTCGACGTCGTAGTCTACGTTGTATACAGACGAGTCATTCCAACGTGGTTACATATGCATGATGTAAGCACACCTGTGCGGTAGGACAAGAGGACAATATTTTGCTGCTCTAGCGCTGTATTCAAACGAGTTTTGCCTCTGTCTTGTTGGAGTTTGCATGCATTGCGCTTTTTCCAGAGATCGTGCTTTTTATACGTACGTACATATATATAGCATGTATGTAAAAATAAATGCGTTTATACATATAGGAATGTGTATGTGTGTACGCATGCATAATCCGTATCTACAAATGTCACGTTCATTTGACCAAATTCGTGATAGGAATGTGTAATTCTGTATCGGTAAATTAACTAATTTTACTTGGAATATTGACGATGAAGCCGCGTAAATATCCATGTTATTTATGATACTAAGATTTTTTTTCATCAGCTAGAGGTTATTTAATTAAACAGTTAATCAATCTCCTCGGTACTACTTTGAGAATAGGCTATATTTGATGTGCTGTAACTTTTTCTCCTTACGGTCAAAAGCTTAAACTTTTTTGCCTTTCCTTTTGAATTGAGAAACTTTGAAGCAAAAACTAACATTTCTCCTACAAGTTTAAGCGCTAGTTCCTTAGGATATAAATTACCCTTTTCCTTAATTACGAATGGCATGTTCGTTTTTATCATTTCTCTTCTTGATTTTGGTTGAAAATAAATAGATTAAATGGTTTATCCTGTCAATAGACTACTTTATAACTCTTTTCTAGGTACTTACAGTTGAATAGTAAATGAACTTCTATATATATGCAACTCGCTGATCCCATCTACTGACCATTTTGACATTAAACCAAGGGCGAAAAAATTTTATTCTGACAATGACATGTGGACCGGACTTTGAAATTATTCCCTTCGCTTCTTTTTTCGTTCTTTCTCATAAATTTACTTTTGATCCAACCGAGCGTAAGAAAAGGATGAAATTCTTCCATTAGGACGATGAGGGTATTCCTTATATCTATAATATTAGAATTTCATTTATTATTCGATCGAATTCTTGATTATAATTGAATTGTTTTAAAATGATTTTAGACACATATCGTATTAGCCAATCATCAAAATTACTATTGAGATCATGTCAACGTATATATACTAAATGTTACTTCAAGTTCATTTACTCGGACTAGTTTACTTACGCAATACACTCCCGACAACAACAATCGAGTTTACTTGATCTAGAAACTTGCTGTCCAATTATTGACTCACTCGATGTACTTTGTACACATTAATTACAACGACTTTCGCTTTCTCTGATTGTTAAAAATTATTATTTACCGAGATTACGGCAAAGTCACGAGCAGATTGACACTAAAATTATACAGTAATATTATTCAAGTGTTTATTGTTTCTTTTTTATTTTTTTTTATGATTCCACATTGTTTCATAATCCGTAACAGGCGGTATGTAAACTTATCGTTGTTATTGTAGATCATTTCGTTTATTAAATAACAATTAATTTTAATGAGTTTATTGACGTATCGTCAGCTGTGTTCACAAACCAAGAGTTACACACAAGGACTATTCCAGCTGTACCATGAAGCATTTGAACTAACGAGGACTGTACACGAAACGCATAGCTCAGTAAAGACGTGACGCGGTATTTTTTAATTTCACACAACATAACTACAATACTGTACTGTTGAAATAAATAAGAGCGAAATTCGTGCGAAATCCATGTAATACACTATGGGTAAGTTATATATAAGAACGAAATTCAAAATCGGTCGATACAGCTTGTAAAGTATTTATTTTATAGGAACCTTCCATAATACAACTGAATTGGAGACTCACGAACGGATTCCGATTTGTACTACGATGATTAAAGTCGTAACTGTCAAAAGACTTGGAACTTTTTTTTAACATATGTATATCAATATTTTAATACACATTTCTACAGATTAAAACATTAATACTTCCACCGATATCGAATTCTAGAGACGGTACACATGAAGCGATGAAACCAACCCAAACCCATCATCAAAGCTCAAGCAGAACTGTCACAGATACAGAGCAACTAGATATTTGGCTAAATTTTTCAGTTTTCCGATATTGCGTTTAGGGGAAACCGCTGTACCTTCCATCCTCTTCCATTTCATTTCAACTCCATCTCTCTCTCTCTCTCTCTTTCTTTGCTTTTATATCAGCTCGTGTGTAGCCTTTTCATTTCGTCTATTCTTCTCCTTGCAAAGGATCGCGACTTTTCTACTGGTTATTGAATGCGAAAAGAGCATAACGTGTCAATCGTCGCGAGTTTTCTTTGACCTGACTCTGAGGGAATAGGAAAAAATTCGTGTGTGTTGTGTCTTGAATCTAAAACTCATCTGTGAGATGAGTACGACGAATGAAAATAAAAAAAATGCAAGCCTCAATTCGTTTGATAGAGTCAGCGGTGCAGCTATAGCCGATGCGAGTTCCTTGATATCGTCGCTCGAGAACTAGAACAGACACAAAAGCTAAACTTATAAATTCATTTTCCTTTACTAGCGTAGCTTTTTTCCTCTTCTGACCTCCTTATCCATTGTTAAGCGCTTACACTTCATCGCCTGTGCACATACGGTAGCTTTTCTCTTATGGACTTTCGAAAAAACCTTGTACATTCCCACATTTTTTTTTACTGAATCCATTGTTCACTGAACATTGATAAGCAGTTAATGGATAGCGATTATTTATATCTTTTTTTGGTCAAGAAAATTGTATTAAAACACAATATTTTGGCTTAAAAATGCATTTGTTTAAAACTAAACTTCTGTGATAGTAAAACGTTAAATATATATTTTTTAAATTAAAAAATGCAACTATTACATAGAATTAGTATAGTTAAATGAATATTTACTATAATTTAAATTAATATTCAGGAATACATTGACTTGAATTTAGAAATGTCTAAAATAATAATTTTTTTTATTCTAACACCCTTTTTCAGTAAATCATCCACGGAATTTAGTGAAATATTCTAGAATGAAAAAAATAGCAAAGAGAAAGGAAATACTGTTACGATACGCCGTTTTAGATCTTAGGAAGACTGAATACTTTATAAATATAGTTCCTCCCCGCGATAAGTAAACGTCAGAGTTTTCTAGAGCGCATCGTTGAAAGCCACAGTGAAGTGAAGAGGAGAAGTCAGTCTCGACTTCTCGATTTTTCCTTCCGAAACGTTTTATCACGTATGTTATAGAAGGCGAAATTCGACTACCCTTGGAAACTCCCTCTTTACTTCGCTCGATCTTCGTTACTTCGCGGAACGATGCATCTCGCTACACACATTCGTATTGCTTCCAAGAAGAAGAGGAAGAGAGAGAGAGAGAGAGAGAGAGAGAGCGGGGGTGGTATGTGTCAGCTACGCGAGTAGCTTTGGTGCATGCGCGACTCGACGAAATTTCATTTTAATAGAAGCTAAGAGGTCGCGCCGCTAGCTTTGCATAGAACGATATTTCCTCTCCCGCGGATGTCGTCGTCTCTACAGTGGCGCTTAGTGTGTCATCGTCGTCGTTGCTATAGTGGGAGCTTCCGCCTCGACGAAAAGCGCCCGATTTCTGCGGATGGTTTCAAAAAGTCCTTACACGCGCGCGATAATATATAGCATTAAATCTTCTTTTAAAATTTCTCTAGCTAGCGACGAATACAAGTACGCTTGACAAATACGAGATTGAAAAATTATCAGCTTTCGATGGTTAACATCCTTTGGACCGGAGCTTTGCATAGGAAAAATTCCAGGGAATGAGCATAATCCAGTAGATGACAGTGTACCTGCGTAACTAAAGATCATTAAATTTGCTGTGTTTTGGGAAATTTCGTTGATGAAGAATTAGTTTTATTTACTGGAATCGAAAAACAATATTTTGTCTTTGAAAAATATTTATTTTATACAGCAAATATTCATTTACAGTGAAACGCTAGGTATCGAGTGAATTTTTTGAAAACTTTAAGTCCACTTACGGAAAAAAGGTTTTTAAAAGCAGAAAATAGTTGTTGGAATTGAACAACATTATTTTTAACAAAACTCTACTCACTGAGCTGAAAAACAAAAAAAAGTAACTATTTCGCAAATAATATTTTTTAATTCTACAAATATTTATTGGACGTCAAAATATTTCTTATTAATAGCGAATAGTATATTGACACATATATTTACTGCTAATAATCAGGAGTTGATAATTATTATATAAATCTAATGAACTGAAATTAATTGCTATCAACTTGAAAGAAAAAAAATTATTTCTCTATTATCGGATGAATTTCGTCCGAATATTGAATTACTTGTGGTATGCTATTTTGAACTTTCGCATTAGAAATAGCAATTGCTTCGAAAATAAATGAAAATACATCAAATAATAATCTGTCAATATTAATATCACAGTCGGCTCGCCAATATTAGAATACCTATATTGATCAGCCACAGTATTAGCGTGTGGTATACTGTATATTGCATTTTGATTCGGACCAACGATGGAATTTTTCCAACTCCTGTGATTTTTACAAAAGCATACGGCGTTACACCAGTATTTCCATTGCTTTTGGAAATTGAATAGCCATTTTTACACAAAACTATTCGACAGTTGTACATAGCTCAAGCTCGACATAAACTTCTGTAGCAGCGAATTCGTTTACAATAGCGATCGCAAAGTTTGAAACAAGTCTAGGCCTTTCACGCCGCATAACTCGACGTAAACTTTCGGCAAAGAATTGCAAGAACAGCGATTCTCTTCTGACACACAGATATATATATATATATATATATATATATATATATATATGCACATCCATATTGTATATAGACAATAAATAAATCTCGTTATCGGTTTCTCTTACAGTTCTGGTCAGCTGGCTGCATTTCCCGAAAAAAGTACGTACCACGTGGGAATTTCAACGTATCATAATGCATCCGTGAGATATTGTCAAAGTTATGTTCGTTACATGTTTCGCGAAGAATAAGAAGCCGAACATCGCATTGGCTGCTTTAACCACTTCCTCGCGAGGCGCTGGCGCTCTTCGGCTCTATTGAATTCAAAATTTATGACTTTAATAGGATCCTGAGTTTTCTTCGAAGCTCGTAATTCACCTACTGTACTTCCACTGTATATGTATATATATATATACATATATATAACTACATACACATACGAAGAGGAGAAAGGGAGAGATGCTTGGAGTTTGGTTCGTCTCTGCGTTTAGTATCTATGAGAAGGGCTTCATAACTCGAGGAACTGCTGCTGCTTTTTACTCTGCCATTTCGAACCGCCAATACCACTATGGCTTTTTCTTTCTGCTTTTTTTTCTTCTTCCCTCTCTTTCTTTCTCGTTTCTCTTTGGTAAACCTTTTACCCTGATGTTTGCCGCGCAAACTTGCTCGAGTGTCTTATATGTAAGGAAAGAAATCGTCGTTGAAGATGTAACGAAACGTGATGAATAATTAAACAAGCTACTTTTAGTAAAATTATACGAATCTCACTGTGTATATTTCAATGCAGCGCTGGAAGAAAATTGAGCACGTTTTTAGTTTTTTTTTTGTAAACTTTTTTACAAGAAAGTATTATCTGAAATTCTATTCAGACTATTTTAGGAATTTCTAGGTAAATGTCGTTTTAAGGGACAGTGGTCAGGAATTTTAAATAGAATATGTATAATTTGTTGTTAAAGGTGCGTTTATTTATTATAAAATTCAATATAGGTATTTCATATTGTGACAAGTTGACGTTATAATTATCGATGCGCACATCGTATTTTATGCGACGCGTTAGAAATCGATACTGAAATACAGAACGCAGTGGCTCAGCAAGACAATTATTTAATTGAAGTATTATTTTAGATAAAATCAATATTTTATAAAAAAAGTGGTGTAATACGAATATGAGGGATAAATTGTCGCTTTTACTTAGAGATATAAGTGTTATGTTAATTTAATTAAAGTAAATCACTTATCAGTACATCTGATAGAAGAAGAATTATTTTAGAACAGTAAACCATAGAATTCATGATGTTACTCTTAAGGAACGTTTTAGACATAGTCTAGTAAAAATAAAAATACAAAAATGAAACACTTAGAAGAGTGGACAGTATTAAAGATCAGATGGGCCGTATGGATAAATTTAGAGTACAAAGACATGCATTATGAGTGTACTTGAAGTATAAAAAAATTAAAATTACATAGATTGAGTTATCTTTTTCTCCTTTTTCCTGCAATCGATAAATGTTGGGCTATGTAATATTTTTAATTTTAGGTAGCTTCTCTTAAAGATGTCTCAATACCTTAAGAAGGCTTCACACTTATTACCTCCCTGAATTTTGGATCTTTGTAAAAAAAATTTAATATTATTGCAAAACCATAATTTTTTATTATTAAAATTATGTTATAATATATATTATTTCATAAGACCTACCGGAAGTACATACTATCATCGTGTGTAAAGTGTTTTGAATTTAGTAATTTGAATTTCAAAGGTGTCTTGTCCCCTCAAGAGGGGCTTACACTTGTTTCTTCCTTGAACTTTGAATGTATGTAATAAACAATATAATATAGGAAAAAATTTAAAAATTTTTTATTAGAAGTACGTTCTAAAACGTTAGTTAATAAGATTTGTTCAAAGTTAACGTTATTATACTGTGCGGACATATGTTTTTTTAAGCAGCCGTAAGATTGAATAGGTAGTTGAATTTTTAAATTCTATATAATTTTAGACAATCTAATTAAAAATTTATTATATCTGTCAATAATTTGATCTGATTTAATATTATTTGTGCAGAAAAAATCATATCGTACTGAAAGGAGTTTATCAAAGAGTATTACAACCAAGTTTGAGCTCAAATCCATCCATCGGTTGACTTTGAATCCTACGGTGAGTAAATTTTCAACTTTCTATTAGTAATTAGCTATCGAAGGGACAATTAAAGATGAAACTGTCTTTTACGATTAGAATAAGTCTAAATTATAATTACATTGTTATAAATATTTAAAATTTTAAATTTAGTCATTTGCATTTCAAAAGTGTATTCTCCCCTTAAAGTTGGTGTCTCATAAGATACCCAAAGTCTTTTACAAACACGTTACTTACAATAAAATACATTAATTTATCAACAAAACAAGTAATATTCGCTATAAAACTCGAATATAGTTTATCCGCAATACTATTCCGTCATAACTGAAATTCCAACCGGTATAACCAATAGAAAATTTTTCCCTCCTGGAATTTCGCTAATATAATTCACTATACGTGCTCAATCGTTATTTAGAGTATTCAGTCGGTGTAGTAGATGCGTGCCCGGTCATTATTCAAGGCATGTATTCGTTAGCGCGCGTGTGAACACCCGACCTTGCTGTTGCTTTACCCATCGTTGATGAGTGTATGTATATATATATAATACTGGATACTGCGCGCAACTCGTTGACCGAGCTTAATTTTCGATACGGCATCCATTAGAATAATTTTAGTACGCAAGAGTTAGTTATCGAGCCTCTGTGTGCGATCGAATTATCGCGGATTGTAATACTCTTAAGGGATTTTCGACACACCGAATGCCGAACGCTTGTCGCTATATAGCGAAGAGATGGGAGAGAAAGGTATTATCCAGTTACTGCTAATGTACACACGCACAATGTCCAGGCCACGCAAAGCTTCCATTATTTTCACAGTCTATCGCTTTCGAGCATTTTCTCACGTTTGTCGCGGTTAGATTGCTGATCATTTGGAATTTTGATCGATTGACAGTCTATCGTATTCGATAATGGTACGAGTCGCTGTTGTGAATCTCACGCTTATTATCTCATGGACATGTCGAATTGGACAGATCGAATGTTTAATTGAAGATTTGAATCTCATCCACGTAAAGTGGGCGGAATCTCGACTTTCCGATTGTTTTAATGAAGAGTTCTGCGAGCTTATCGTAAATTCGAATATATCTATATTATAATATGGATACTCGCTTAAGCTGATTATGCATGCAGTTTCGCGGTTATTATTGCAGGAGAAGAGAACACAGCGAATGAGGATGTGCGACGTTAGCTATTCAAAATCTTTCAACATTTCGAAGTAAATAATGATTTATAAATAGAGAAATTCACAGTAGGACTAAAAAATTAGGAAAGGATATCTGCTCATGAAATTGCTCTTGTAAACGAGGTGAAAGGAGTACGAAACGAGGTGAAGGTTTGTATGTTAAAAATATTTGCGAAATAGTTTTCTTTGAATATTTTTCTCTGGAAAATTATAGCGACATATAGGATATGTATACAAAGCTACAATACGCCTGCATTCAATCAAGTTGCATTTCTAGCCAATGTTGCTTGGATTTCCAAGCTCACTTCCCAACTACCAACTGAAAGGCTGTAAACACTAAGAGGATCCATAAAGACTCTATAGAGGCATTTCTATAGTCACACACTTTTTCCTCACAAATCATGCATCCTATCCACATGTTCAATAAATAGATATTTTTGTGAAAGAAAATACGTTACTTTAGATATTGAAAAGATATTGAAAATTTGAATTATATGACTGTCATAAAACTGAAGCTATGGAACTAAGTGGAAAAATATGATTGAAATTTTCCAAATGAAAAGTCGAACGCTAATAAATCGATTTCTACTCGCTTTGATTCATAATATCTCGATTCGTTGCATTTATTAATGCAATAATTATAATGCTTACCTACGTTTATACGTTTCTATATTGCTAATGGCAAAGTTTAAATTAATTTCTGCAGAATTTAACGCGAGAGAAATTGCGCTGACATTTATTTAATTATCTATTTGTACTCGTTATTTTACAGAAACAAAATTTCCTAAACTCCAGCAATGTTTACCGGGAATATGTTGACACTGATCATGCCAAGTGTTGCATGTACGTTATAATAAAATGTATTTCATACTAAATTAATTATTAAAACTTTATCAACAAAACTTGTCAAAGACTTAACGTTTTGGAACGGTTATTTCAACCGTTTATCATTGTTGCCAGGTGACAATGAAAAATTTCATAAATTCAATATTTATTTAGTTATAGCTACCTATAGGCAATTATTTCATTTCTCTCCCATGAAGATTGATGGAGCTTTCGGTATTTTTTAGTTTAATGAAAACAATAACCAAACAATACGGATATTTTTACAAAGCGTATTCACCAATATTTTTTTTACAAAAGGGTATACATTGAGGTTGGTCGAACGTTACAACTGATTTGAATAAAAAATATTGTAATAAAACATTTTTGTAAATCGATATATACCTCGTCACTAATTCAGAATTTATTCTAACGGAGAAAGTTATTTCATACGAGAAATTCTATGATAATACAAAAAATATTTCTCAACGATTAAGTAATGGAGTGCGGAAGCACTAAACGAAGCTTCTGACAGTAGTAGTAAATTCAAAAGGTACAGACAGTCGCACAAAATGAAATCCAGCTGATAGATGGACGTCATTTTGGATATTTTTCGCGCGTAGTCCAGTCCAAAGAATAAAAAAGAAAACGAGCACAGCCAGCTGAAAAGATAATTAGATTACGAATGCAAATACAATCAAAGTGTTGACAGAATTTCGAAATTACGACGCAAAAAACGCTTCCTCCTTGGTGATTGGGATACCAGTTATTGTTTTACGAGACGTTTACTTGTTGTATATATCTATAGTTTGGAATATCGCGATGATTATCCCTTTATGCATATATGTATATATGCTTATCCACATAGGCTAATGAATGCATTGCATAATATGATACCTGTATAGTATCAATCAGGGCGTTACGTAACACGAAACAAAAAGCCTTTTTCAACGGGAGGAATTGAAAATAATTTACAGATGTGTATGTATAAAAAGAGTGAGGTTTGAATAGACGAGTCAGGAAAACGAATAATATATAAATCCGACTGTTCTCTGATTGCTTTTCAACTTTCTGTAGGTATGGGAGTAGCTTATTGTGCGAGAGTTCGCCTGTGTGTCAATCTCGCGTCGCGCGTTATATTCTCTTCGACCATTGGAATATTTTTCACGATGACAGTGCTCTATTGTTCTGAAATTTATAATAGCCGCAAGTTGATTTTCAATTGAATTCTATTTTTTTATTTTATTTTTGCTTTCCATCCTCTGAAAAACGAGAATCTCAAATGTAACCATGAAGCTTCGTTAATATACGAGTCATTCGCTGTCCAATCGACCGGTCGAACATTTTTTGTTCTTCTAAATATATTTAAATTATTATTTGACACTGTTTTCATCGTAGATTTTTTCATGAAAGATCTTCAAGTCGGTGGATGTCAAATTTGGCTATTTTACCAGTTTTCAAATTTTATACAGATTTTCAAAAAACTGTAACTCCTCAGAGAAGAGTTTCTAAAAACGCTTCTGGACAAGCTTATGAGAATCAAAGACAATACACTGTGTGCTTCTATTTAGCACAGTGTAAGTCATCACGAACGATGTACATAGACATTTTCACAGTAATAATTAAATTGATACATAACTTTATTTCTATCTAGAAATAGATCTGAACTCCCAAATTGAATTGAGCTACTGTCATAGATACTTTTGTAATGATTTTCTTGAATTTTTTTATATTTTAATTGAATTTGTAGACTTTTATCACTTACGAGATTATTATCAAATATATATATACAGCTTTGAAAGTATTTTATTTATAAAGATCCATTATAATATTACATTGTAAAAGGTCCTGTTGTGTTTTTAGCGAGAAATACTTCCCTGAAGAGTGATAATTTCTAATTTCTTTTCAAATAACTTTGACATTCTGTAACTTACAAAACCTTCATCAATGAATAAGACAAAACTATAATTTTTCCATTTTTTTGCATATATATGTATGGTGTATGCACTTATCCTTCATATGCGATATAATACGTTCGAAATTTAGTTTAATCGAGTCTGCACTAGAACGACAAGACTCCCATTCAATAAGGAAGCGGACAATTACAAGGGAACAGTTCAACAAATCTACGTAGTCATCACTATAACAACCAAATCGGTTAACCGCGCTGTTTATACTCACAGTCGTCGGTGTAATCGCGCAAACTATTGTGTCCTCCAGTTCGCAATTAACGCAAAGCCTCGTATCCTAAAGCATCGCTAATCGACATTATTCATTGAAATTTCGGATCGTTACTCATTGCTATCGGCGATTAAGGGTTCATGACACCCTTAAAAAGTAAAAATTACTAAATTCAAAATTTTAGATATTTATAACAATCTAATAATAATTTACACTTATTCTATAGAAGACAGTTTTAATTTAAATTTGATAGGTTTTGAGGCCTATCGATAGTTACTTTAGTTACTTTTACAGTAGAAATTTGAAAATTCACTCACCGTAGGATTCAAAGTCAAGCGATAGATGGATTGAGCTCAAAATTGTTAGCTAAATTCTTTGTTGTAGTCCTTTCAATATGAATGGAAATTCAAGAATTATTAAAAATCAAAAACTGGGTTGTTAACCAATTATTAAAAAAAATTTACACATTTTACAATGTCAAACATCTTCTAATCATTCAATCCGAAATCCCTTGAGTCATACTGAAAGAAGTGTACCAAAGAGTATTCCAACCATGTTTGAGCTCAATCCATCCATCAATTGACTTTGTTTCCTTTGGTGAGTGAATTTTCTACTTTCTGTTATAACTAGCTATCGAAGGGACTTATAGAAGAGTAAGACCTTTCAAATTGAAGGTAAGACTGTAGTCTGTTGTTAAAATAAGTATAAATTATTGCTATAAATATTAAAAATTTTTAACTTAGTAATATGCATTTAAAATGTTAAAATAGTAGTTATAGACTGTATAGTCAGCCTCTATACTCGTATTATTCGGTTTATATCTTTGACCGATGGCGCTCGTGTAATGATACTCTATTCGAAAACTCGGGTACGTTGTTGAACGCTGTCCGGCAGGAGTATCCCCGTCATACTATGGTGTTTGTGAATCCTAAGCCTTCTGTAATTTGTATAAGCTTTTCGAGCGCGATTTGACTATAGTCTGTCGATACCTGGTTTATAAGCTTTAGAGCCGGTGGGAAATAATAGTGAAGTAATATTTCGACGATTTCGACCGAGTCGCGCGCATCGCTCTTGTGATTTTGTCATTGCGAGGATAATGTGAAGACGCACATATAGCGCAAATACATATTGAGATTAAGCGACAATCTCGACATCGATAGCTCGAAGTGATTGAAAACATGTTTTCGATTGCAGTTGTAATTTGTATTTTAGTGAGCGAAATCTGCATTCAATAGATTTATTTACACATTGATATGTTGTATAAAGAAACGTATTACAGCAGATATCAAAGACGATTATTTTTTGTTTTGATGCACGAAAATAAATGAAATAAAACTGATGATCTGACAAATATATTCTATTCGCGTTTACATTTATAGAATATCATTTTTTATTCTAGATTTGTTTTGATTATTTTTAGTAGTCGATTATAATTTTTCCTTGAATATATACGAATACTTTTACTCGAGATTACAATGATAATATTCAAGATTAATAGGCTTTTCTGATCAAAATTATTAACAAACACTATTACGATTCATAATTGGTCAATAGTTGTAGATATTATTAACATAAATACAGTTGATAGAACTAATCTCAATATTATTATTTGAATTTTCAGTTGATTTTGTAACGCTTACTTTATTTGCCTTGATTATTATAATTTATACACTGAAAAAATTGTTATATTTACGAAAATTAATTTATAAACAATTGCTTTTTGAAAGAAGAAATGATTTACTTGTATTAAAAAACGACATTTTAACTTTAAACTTATTTAGTCATTATATTATTTATTATTTAGTGGAGATGAAAGATTTAATATGAAAGACGATTAGTATGTTTATGCATATATTTACTGAATTTTAATATAATTTATATCTAAATAAACATAAATTGTTGTATCCTCAAACATTCATAATGATCTTCGGAAATTAAATTATGAGGAATTATTCACTTTTCCTCGTTATGCTAATAAAAGTCATGTTTGATGTTTATCTCACTCTTATATACTATCTCTTTTAATATATATTATAAGTCGTATGTGAGAATATTCTCCAGCTGCAGCACTAGTGGCTTGTAAGGGACTATTAGTTTCTCTAATTACTACTTAAAAATCAATACATTTTGGAAAACCCAGCAATAATAGAAGCACACATAGATCTGGGTTCCTTAGAGTATATACACACAGTGTCTACTTGACAGCAGTCTATATTTGTCAGAGCTTTAAAATCAAGTTATCATACGTTTGTACATTACATAATCAGTAACAGCATTAATTAATAGTACATATTATACACGTCTAATTATCAATATTTAAAAAAAATGTTCCAAGGACCAAATTGAATTTCATCCATTATTAACGAAAAACTATTGTATTCAAATTTAAAACACATAAAGAGAAATGTTCATTCACTTGAAATATCGGCTAATTCCTTCGAATTAATAACGATTTGCAGATTATAAACGTCAACTAGCAATCGAATAACTATATGAAATTCTACAGTATCTAATCCGTAGAAGTAAGCCATAGTTCATGACTTTTAATTTGTCGCAACAGTGCATCGATTCGACTCCGGCTGCTCTTTCCTCGCTTATTTTTTTTTTTTTTCGAAATTCCATTCGACAGTTACAATTCCAATTCGATCGACAATTTAGTTTGGTGTTCCGCTCTAGGGAGATCCGCACAAAAATTGTTTCAATATGCATGAGTCCAAGTGCAGAGTCATGAATAACACGGTTCGCACTATTCGATAAGTCGCAAGGGAAAAGTATGGCTCCGACCATCGTTCGCAATGAAATATTGTACGACAAGCATATATTTAAGTGTACTGGAAGAAAGAAGCAGTGTGTAAGAACGCGGCTGTAAGCTTTTTAATCCAAAATCTACTGTTGCCGTTATAATGGAAAAGAAGCCGCATCGAGGAGATTAAAATTTTCCGAAGATAAATAAGAAAGAGGAGAAGGAGGAGTGACGTTACTGTGTTTTGTTAAAAGCAAAAGATAATCTTTTAAAGACAAGAGGAATTTTTAAATCCTAAGTCCCTTCGAAATTTCGTGGTCCGTGTGATTGTGGATTTGAGGGAGATCCTCTGATAGATTGACGGGTTTCAAATTTTGTTTTCTTCTGAATAAGATAAAATTGTTCTTTACCGCTAAATTTATATTTTAAATTTAAATTTATACCATTTCTTTTTAAATCTTGACGCATTTTATATTAATTTTTTTTATCACGTGGACATACAGATTTGTCGAACTAGTCTTAAAATGTTTCTTTAGAGTAGCGTCTTGGATTCTGTTGTTTAGTTTATTAAATTAATTATTCTTGTAATTTGTTAACAATTACAAGTGCATAAAATCGCTGTTGTGAAAAATCATGAAAACTTTAAGTTAGATATAATGTAAATTGTTTGTAATTTCAAATTTAAGATGAAGTTTAGATTTAATCGCAATATATGAAATAGTTTATTTTCAGTTAGAAACAATCTCAATTTAGTGGCGACTAATATAAATAGTTTTATAATCAACAACGGCAACTTTATGATTTTTTTAATGCTGTTTGGAATCATCTAAGTTTTTGAAATTTCGATTTTAAGACTACAATAGTTTATAAATTTATAATACAATATATAGGACCATAAAAAAAATGTTATTTGAAAATTTTCGTAAATTTCGCAAAAATCTTCCTCTTGCTTTCCTGAGTTGCACAAATTATTGAAATTAGGCATAAAATATAAAAAATGCTGACAGTGTCAATTTATATTCTCTGTAATTTGGAAACGGTTCGGGGAAAAAAATAAAAAAAAATTCACGAAGGTAGATTCAGTAGAATGTTTATAAGAAAAGCAAGAGACTTCGTTAGTTCAACTATTAAAACAGTTTATAGATGCGGTCGATTCCTTGCGAAAAATAAACGTCAAATCTTTGCATAATCAGTGGTGCGAATCAGTTCCATCGCACCATGAGCAAAGGTAATTCAAACACGTATTCAACCTACTCATGTAAACACGTTACCTCTTAGCCATGTTTCGTCGTTTCCTTGTATGCCAGAGGCGCCTTAATTTCGTATATCTTCCAGTCATATACGAAAATACAAGTTGATGCAAGTGTTCGCATATATGTACACTTACACTTGCAAGAGAGTATTAAGTTTGCCTTGAACGTCCTATGCTTCATGTCAAGAGCCTATTTAGAGGAAATCCCTAACCAGACAGAGTCTACAGGACTCGATTAAATCTGCAGTAAGAGTTTGTCGCTTCTTGGAATCTGTGGAGCGTTTTTATCTCTTTAATCGTCGGATCCGTATTTTTCTTTCTCTTGGACACATATCTGTCAATGTCACAGTCGCGATAATAGCACACTAGCGGCCGTGTGCGTATGCGTCTGGGAAATCCGCGCAATATTATCGCACTATTGTGCGAATATATACCTATATATATATGTACATCCGAACAAGTTTCTCTCTCGCAGGGTTAGAATATATAGCTCAGAGCTGTAGGGACGAGACCGCGAAACGTGCCGACGAGAATGGATGGAAGACGCGCTTCTGTTTCACAGCCATTCCGTCGCGCGATATAGCACAGCTGCAGTCGAAACTTTGAGCTCGCACGCGGGCTTTCTTTGTATGCAGGGCGCATTGCGTCGCGGAAATAGGGACACGCTTGGAAGTCACGAGAGACGAAGTCTCGCTCGACGATATTCTCGCTTCATCGTTACGCGTATGGTCCGAAAAGTTGAAAAAAAAAAAAATCAGCTGAAAATGGATGGCTTCTCGTATATACGTCGAATTTCCATGTAGTGCATATAGACATGGTTTTAGTATTCGAGACAAATGAATGGCGTGAGTATTATATAACCGCATCAAAATGGTCTGCGAACCGCAGTAGCGCAGATTTCGAAAATAGCGAGTGCATTGGCAGGAGGGATCGGGACAGGCCGTAATTTACTGCGTCGCGAGAGAGTTGGGGGCATTTCGATGATGCGAGTTGGGCGATTTTGGATTTACTGCTTTAAATTACATATTAGCTGCATTCCAATTCGGAGGATCTCGTGCTTTTTCAGTAGACCGTTAATCAGATCGCGACGCGTATAATGTATCGAAGCGCTCACTGGCGTCTACGGAAAAAAGGATACTGATAGAGCTCGAATTGAGCGAACTATTGAAATATCACAGTGTATATATGTAGATGGGTGAATCTATGACAGATTATCCGGAGAACAAATTTTTTTTTCTAAACAATTTTAAACTGTTCTTTGGCATTCAGTCTTCTTTCGTGAGTTATTTTAGATTTCGTTTTGAAGTTACAAAGACGCATAGTTGTCATCGTTAGCATTTTTGTATTTTTATGTTGTATTTGCCATTAAAAACACAAAAGTAAGTTTTTTATGAAATTTACTAAAAAGTTCAGATAAAATACTTTCAAGGTCTTATATATAACAATAAAAGTCGAAATAAATTTATAAGCCATCTAGGAATTAAAATAAAATATTGTTAAGGTTAATGTAAAACAGCATAAAAATATTTATGAAGATACATTTATTACTATAAAACTGTTTATTTATACTAAAGTCGTAGCTTATGAGTCGACGTATGTTTCTATCTAGAAATACAAATTTTGGTTTAATTATTTCAAATTATGATAAAAAAGAATCAATTCAGCTAGTGTAATGAAGAAGTTATTGTCAAGTAGAATTTTTGTCAAGTATTTTTAATATTATTTGCATGTATTCTTTTCTTATCACTAAAACATAAAATTACTTCATTTAGGCACAACTAGTCTAATTCATTACGTCGTCTGTTATTATTTAAAAGCGTATAATTTGCGAAGCAAAATATTATTTAAACAAGACGCAAAACACAAAAAGTGACAATGCGAGCTTTCGCCTCTGTCCCTTGGAAACGGTTAGTGACACAAATTCGAGAAAAACGTAAATGCATTGCCTAGAGTAGCTAAAAATTATTTCGAAGAAAAGAAAATTTTAACCGGTCAATCGTCAGAGAATCACCCATATATAAACATATATACATATAAGAAGGTACGGTAGATCCAAGAGACACACAAAGCTTGACTGGAATAAAGCCCTGCAGTGTTGCAGCGTATAGCGCTTGGTATATATATAGCGAGAGATCTCCATTTCAATTCCGCAATCAGCATTAGCTCAAGGAGGGTGGTAAAGAGAGGAAGTGCAGTCTGGGTAAAGGTATGTTTCACACGCACAGATAAATACACACACACACATATATGTATAAAGCATACATATAGATTCGCGGTCCTCTTTTGCGTGCAAAGTGTGTAGGCTACTGCTGCATTTCTCTGACATGCCTGTGTCGAACTCGCGCAGGTAATCGAGGCTTTGGCCGAACAATGGTCCGGAAGCCGAGCCGCAATGGAGATTAGAGAATTCTGAATGGTTTCAGAGCCAAGTTGATGATGGTCAGGTCGCACGCGAGTTCTATATACGTATATATCAAATCCTTCGTCGATTGTGAAACGAATGTCGCCCGTAGATCATGCGCGCGCACGAGTTCTCTCGCTCTCTCTCTCTTGCTAATCGCGATAACCGGTTGCCAGCGCAAGCTCTTCTGAGCGATTATATGCGCGTAAACAAAGCCAACAAAGCGAATTTGTGGCCGAATATCCATTGTCTTGGACAATATCGCGATCGCCCTCGTCGACGCACAGCAGTACTGCGCTTATGCATCCGCGCACTGTGTCTGCATATGCGATTCCGCGCCGACTCTCTGCACGCCGCGCTCTCGACTCGGTATTACGGCTTTATCGAATTTCCAGCTTACGCGTGCAGTCGTGCAATAACCATGCGAGTAAGAGGGAGAGAGAAGTACGTTGGAGAAAGAGATCACGCCTGGGTCGTTGATTTTTCTTTACTTATCTTTTCTTTTTTTTTTCAAAGCCCAAATAGTCGTTTCATGATTATAACACAGGATTACGGTTAATCGTGGTTCATCAGTCAATTCTGATTAGTCGGATACGTATAGGCTTTGATATTAATTAAACGCGTTCGTTATGAAGCGCTACCAAACTATGGTCAGACGGAAGTTATCTCCCTGTCCTGTTCAATCGCGAATTATGCAAATTTCTATAGAAGTGCAATTACCTTGTGTATATCTCTTTGGAAATTGGACTCTCTCTCACTTCCTGCCTAGAGCTTTGTATTACACACGAAATTAGCGAACTCGACGAGTAATTTGTTTGTTTAAATTGCCGTCGCCGCTAAAACTAACAAGATCGAAGCAGATTAAACGACTGAGGGTGGCCTATGTATGTGCTTCTACTTTTTTTCTCGTAATTTGCTCCGCTCTCATTCTGTGCCGTAAGAAAATCCCTGGTATGTGCAGTCGCTGTATAAAAGCTCTGTAACGGCTTTAGCCGTAATAAATTAGCTGGCTGAAACTTGTTTGTTAGATTACGTTGCGACGCCGCTTTGCTGCACGGGACATTCGTGCATCGCGGATGCATAATGCATCACAGCGCACGTAGTACACATAGCGTTGCTCGTATAGAAAACTTATGTTCACGAGAAGTATGAGACTCGTAGATCCTCTGTGTTCTTAGCATATGAATGATACATAATGGAGAGAATATATCTGCAAAAAAATTCGATCAATTTTCTCGCGACAAGGTAAATTTTTACCCCCTGGTACTGTACACAGTAATACTTGACGTGACATTTATCACCCGAGGCAGCTTCGAACGTAACGGTCTCGAAGCCAACGTTAGTATCATACAAACCACTCGTATAATTAAGCGTGTGTCCTATGGTTCTGCAATCTTAAACTAACTTGGGGCTATGTTGAGATTGTATATCTATATATGTGTGTGTGAGATATATCTATACTTCTATATATACATGTATAAGTTATACGCGTGCTAAAGTACACGTTCCGTGCAGATGAAATATTCACGCGATAGCGCTGCGGGTACAAACGTTTCGACAGAATTTAAAGCGCGGAAGATCTGCCATTGCATTATTCTTGCAGTTGCTCTCTTAATTCAGCATCTTTCCCATTACTTTGAGAATTTGCCGATGCGATTACGAGTAAATAAACTTCTCTTTCCGTACAGATAGACATCAGTACAAGCTTTATTGATAATTTACGAAACCTCGCTCCTATAATCAACGTCGTTAAGAACTCGATTACAAGGGCTTAATGCAAAGTAAGCATTGAGTTCCAAGATACCGTAGTCGGAGGGGAGAATCTTGAGCGTCCTTTGCTCGAAATCTATATATAAAACCACAGCCGGCGCGGAACTCTATATAGCCAAGATGCCGACTCGGTAGCAAAGCTAATCGCTTGCAAGTGCAAAACAAGTGTCGAGTTGGGGAGGGGGGGGCGAAGTAGGCGGAGCTGTACAGTAGGATACGAGGATAATGGATCCGGCTGTAGCAATAAAACGGATAGCGGAGTGAGCCCCGGAAAAATCATCGATAAAATTACCATAGAAAATGGTCATTCACGCGCGCCGGATTCCCTTCTCCATTATGTGCTCTCTCTCTCTCTCGCTTCGCTCTGGTTTCGCTCACATCCGTGGAAAAGCCTTCCCGTGCTCTCCAATCATCCATGTATGCGTGCGAATGTGCACTGATGTGCGTACGTGTGTATACGTAGCTTCGTACATTGTCTGCCGAGTATACGTAACATTATGAGGATCGAGAGATAGCGCAGATGATAAAGGGCTTCGAGCGCGCTGACACTATGAGAAAAAGAGCGATACAAGCTGTATAGTCGAGATAATTAATCATGAGATTATGTACTCCAGGTTAGCTCCATAAGTGTATCGGACAGTTTTCACGTACATTTATTAACTTGACTGTTTTGTTTCAAATATGGCTTTCTGCGAGTCTTATAGCACTCGAAACTATGTGCAAGCTCTTCTTGCTTTTGCAGGCGATGATTTGGATGACAAATTTTTTGATTGAAATCGATGCAGCTTTCATTTACATTTGCCAGTTGCTATAAGGACACTTCATTTTAATTACTTTTGTGCCATTCAATTCGAAGTTACAAGTTTACTTGAAAAGCGCTTTCGAATCAAACGCAATAATGTATTTTTGTCAAGAGCTAGAGTCTTTGTTTGATGTTCGCAAAGGATTTCAAATTAAGATCTCCTTTGATAATGTACCGGACCTTTTAAAAAATCATGTTTTTTATAATAATTGTTCGTTGATTACCTTTCCCATTGTTATTCCAACGAACGCCTTCAGAAGATAATTTCCCAGTATCCTCTAGAGTCCATAGTAAGTTTGTTTTTTTTGCGTTGCACATACACAACGACATCGATCGTTTTGAAATTATATTTTTCATGTTTCCATCAAGATGACCCTGTCGACAGGAAATTATTCGAGCGACCTTTATATTCGCGAAGTGAAAGCGTATTGCGCACTTAAACGAAATTAAATGTTAACCTAACCAGTTTATTAATAAACAATGTATCGGTGCAGCTTTTAATGTCCACACTTTACGGGGTAGTACATGGAAAGTGCATGAATGCGCAGGAAATTTTTGTCTACCATTCGCAAACACGATAGTCGCTATATATATATATTCCTGCGAACATGCGTGTATACAAGCGGTATGAATACATACTCGAGGAAGTATATCGCGTACATTTTGTTCCTGACCATAAAACATTTAATGCGATCCGCGTACCTGTCGCATCGTATAATACAGAATATGAAAAAAAATAAAAAGAAAGAAAAAAAAAGAATTCCTGCGAAACCATGGTTTTATTACAAAAGATTTACGCATTTTAATTTGTATTATAACGCACCTTGGCCTAAATAAAACAAAAAGAAACGCGTACCGAAAGCACGACTTTTGTATCGAGAGATCAAACTAAACAGTTTGACGCGAATTGTTCTTCGGCGGGATAAGCCATAATATACATACTGTAAATTCAAGTCTTCCTCCACTAAAATAAGCGCTGTATAGAAGATAGGTATAAAAATCGTTCGAAAATTCGATAAGAAAGCCAGCAATACAAACCCAAAGAAAGAGCCCTCTATCTCTCATCCCAGTGAGAAACAACGTGTCTTCGACTCCCGGTAGGTTTACCCAACTCGAGAACAGCTAACTTCAATAGCCATCCTTCAAGCCCACTCCTGAACAAAAGTGCACGCAAGCGCGATTCGCTGAACTTTGATCAAAGCCCGTCTTGAGACCATCTCTCTCTCTCTTTCGCTCTTCTAATCTTTTTTTTCTGTTCCCCTTGATTTGGCGCGCTCGACATTTTCAAAACAGCACTCGCGAACGCACATTAAAGTGGATATTTCGAGCGCTAGAGAGATGCCGCTTATGTTTTCGGTGGAGAATGTGTTGTGCCGACTGAAGCTAAAAACGCATTCTGCACACCGCTGCTGCGTGCCTATGGTGCTTACTACGTGTGCGTCTATTCATATTACTTCGTGCCTAGTTTCTTAAAAATACATGATAGGAATTTCATTCTAACTTTAACGTTTGCGCTAATTTGTTTCATGCGAGGTACTGAAAGATAATTGTGTGATTTTAAATATAATAATTAATTTAAATTACAGTAAATATATCTGTTTAAATATACGGATTGGTCATTCATGTGAAACTTGTTGACTACGAATACACATTTATAGAATCAAACAGAAAATTTTCGATTTAAAAACAGTATTTACTGAACAGTTGAATACATATTGCATTTAAATAAATTCCCAATTCGAAGTAAAAAAAAAATAATTTAACGCTATCAAACGAATATTGATTTGAATACAGAAAATAACGATTAACTTTAAAAAATTTGCTTTCGATTAATATTTTTTAAAGCCGAAGTATTGATTTTTAATTCAAGTCAATATTTTTCTTTCAAAACAGTTATTGTTTAATAAAATAAGTTCCGTTTTTAAAAAAAAACTCCTTTTTAGTATGATAAATAACAATGACAACATAGAATTTAATAATTATATGACAAATTATAATGTTTAAAATATATAACATTCAATTTAGTATTGATTGGTTAGTTGAAAGGAAACGCGTTTTTGTTTGTCGATCGAATTCGAGTTCTTCTGTTTTATTCTTATTATACGAGAGAAAAAATTATACGTCTTATCGCTGATTATTCAGAAAATTGCGAATGTTCGCGCCTGAATTTACGACAAAAATTTCCGTATACGCTTCTTGCGCAAAGTATGAATTAAACTAACATCAAAATGAAAAATATAAACGCGCGAAGGGCGTTTTTACATCGTCGGCGTAGAAAAACGCGGTATCGATGTTACGAATCGGAAAAGAGATACAGCGATATTTCAGTGAGAGAACTGCACGCGGTTCGTTGTGAGGCCGTTTGAGATAGCACAGCCGCGTGTGCAGAAATATAAACAAGAAGTTTTACGAGTGAGGCCTGGGTACAAGGACTTTTCAGCGCGAGGAATCGTCGAGTGATTTTTTTTGTAGTTCCATTCTTATACTTGCGGATATGGAATATATTTCTGTAATTCAAAACGTCACTATATATACGAAACATTATTGTTACGGCGTCTCTCGTAAGAATTGTAGCTACTGGAACTACGAGTAAGCAATGGTCGAAGTTAAAATTAATAATAGTTAAAATCGTGTAATGTATTTTATGTTTTATATAAAATTTTTATAACTTTATAATAATAAAAAAATAAAAAATATTCATATAGAAGTATAGTCAGATAAAAATAAAAAATAAACTGAAAGTCGAATAAAATAGAAGCTTGGCACGATATTGGTTGAAAGTACTGGTAAGAGGATATCTGTAACTGTATTGGTCTGTTTCTATTGCTTTATTATATAAGATTATTTATATGTTATTTGTTCTTCGTATAGAATATTATTCATTACAAATAATACACGGCTTACTATTATTTATGTACTTTATATCTCGCTTAAGAATAATGCAACGAAACATTTTCAAATGTTTATATCCGGTAAATGCCCATCCTAAATATTATAAGTTTAACAGAACCTCAATATTGCACTTCTGAACAATATATAAATATTGATTACATTGTAGCATACGATATTTTAATTATTGCTGGCCATTATTATTGTGAGCTGGGGATTCCAACTATTTAACATTAACAATGTAAATAATTCATTTTCCGGACGGTATCGGAACATGAATCTTCACAGGGTATAACTTAATAATACACAACAACGTAAAATTAAAAAAATATTCATAACCAACACGCACATATCAAATCCATTTACCACTTAATTTGTAACTAGTGTGGATGAATGATATCCACCCGACCTTCCGCTTCGTTTCGAATTCACTTGTAATTTTAAAAATTCACAGCCAATAAATTTACTCGTTACAATATAAAGCTCTTCTCGTTTTTCTTGAAAATAGATCCACATCGACTGCAAAAGTAACAAAATTACGTTCACTTTTAAGCGTATCGAACTGTGCTCGCCTCTTATTTTTTATTCGCAATATCAATAGAACTGTGCAATATTATTTTGGCGTACAATAAAGAATTTTCGAGTGAAAAGGACTTGCCCGCGGCAATAATTTTTCCCGATTAATCAATGTAATGTTCTTTTGGACGGAAGATCGAATTAACACCGAAACAAATTTTTAATGTTCTGTACACAATTGGTCGACTTCCGCAATTTCATACATTTTTATTCCGTCGATAAATTCCATAATTTATTCCACAAGAGGTACTGATACGTCGAACCGCATAATTCGAGATTATTATTGAAGTAACGCACACATTCGGCAAATTAAAAATAAATTTAGCGAAAAAATATAATGCATTATTGCACGCATAAAAAGCGGCAAACGATGGTGGAAACATCAGCATAATCTAAATCGGTAGACTTAAGGACAGAAAATTTACTCAACAAGTTTAATCTATTTCCAAAGCTATAAAGAAAAAAAAATTCTAACTAGCGAATTAAAATAGACCCTTGAACGAGCAGTATCTATTAATACTTGGCAAATGCTTGTAAAAATGAGCTGCGCGTACGGTTACCGTGAAATTCCTATTGCTTTCGGAGTTTATTTTCGCTACCTTTGATATTTGTGAATCACCGCTTGCGTATCCCCTTTCTTACATATGTTATGATTTTTGCGTGTATATGCATAATAATCGAAAATAAATACTATCTCAGCAACAAACATAAACAATCTCGCCCATTTATCACACGTTTCTCTTAACATACCTCTTTCTCTCTTTGCTCTCTGTTTTCATGACCTATGAAATATTTAGTGCCTCATTTTTGTTGAGAATTCACTAGGTATGTGTTCCAAAAATATCCTGACTTCGTCAAGCGGGACCCATTTCGCTCCTCCTATTTCCAGCTTACGACTTTAGGCAATAGATAAATATACGAAAGCGAATGCTCGCACGGGTCATTCTCGAAGTTGGCCTGATAAATTTAGGAGAAAATCGTAATCGTCGCGTTCTTGACCCGTTCGTTAGATAACTTTCCTATCAATTTTTTCGGATCGCACTTTGAAGTTATGAATTTAGGTGAGTTTAGAATGTACTGAATAAAAAACGTCATATTATTACGAAGCTTCAATTTTTGTTCTTTAAAGGATATACAAAAATATTATTTAGTGAGATCTATCAAAAGTTTATGTTTTTTATATTTTGACTTTGTCGTAGGCTACAGATTGATGCGTTTTTAAGATTCAAATTTGAAATGACACTACATGCTATGTGATATTGGAGCTTCGAATAGAAAATTTATCATTTTTTAAATTACCATTTATATAGTAATAAATTAATAAAATACATCTTATAATTTTCCATAAATATACAGTACATTTTGAAAATCCATATATTGTTCCAACTGCTACATACTCCAAAATCAAATTTAAAAAAAAATATTTCTATGCACAGTATGATAATATTAATTTTTCGTACGTCTTGTGAAATAATTTATTTTAATATACTTTGCAAAAAAATATTAAATTTTACGTTATACAAATATTCAAAGTTGAAGAAGGGAATAAGTCGAAAAATGCAAACCCCCCTTAATCAATGCAATAAATGTAGCGTTATTATATTTACTTTACAAAGACTATGTTTATGGATAAAAAATGTGCAATAAAAAATTGTTTGAATAAAATCACTCTTGTAAAATGTTTTAAAAAAGTAATAAAATGGTTCAAAAACAATCATACTGCATAAGCATAGAAATTCACATCGAATGGAAAACAATAAAAGATTGGAAAAACCAAAAAATCCTTTTTATAGATCGTGAATGGAGTAAACAATTTTTAATATCAACTAAAATAGTAGTAAATATATTTAAATTTTGACAATTGAAAATTGATTTTCTATTTATTTGTAAAACGTGAATAAAGTAAGATGACGAATGTTTAACGTTCTACTGCAACTTACTCTAAAATCCTATTTCAACGTTGCAAGATATGCCACTTCTAACTCACGTCGTGCGACATGCTATTTACCAAACACCTCTCGCTTATTCCTCTTTTATTTTATAACTCTTACTGAATAATATGCACAGCATAATAAAAATAGTAAAATTAATTTTCCACCAGAAAGTTTTAATTCAATTCAAAACTGTATTCATATGTACAGAGTAATATATGTATGTAATTAAAATTTAATTTACGCGTAATTCAATCAATAACTCAGATACTTCGCCATTTAATGTCGAACGGATGAGAGGGTTTTCTACACAGATCGATTCGCTAGTATATACAAAGAATACTCGTATACATCAGCCGGCGTCAGTACAGATCAAAGCAAAGTCAATCAATTTACTCAACGGCGCCTAAGCGCGCACTTGGTCTCGCGACTCCGCTAGATTTAACGTTTCCGCGCTCGCGCACTCAACTTTCCTCTCTGACGCGCTTCCGTTCTCTACATAAATCCGGAGCCACATGCGGAAATTCTTTGTCTTGTATCTGGACGCAGCAGCTCTCTTTTTTACCTCCGCGGCGAGCGTGCGAAAATGGACGAGTCGCAGTCAGTCGTAAAAAAACACTGACGGTTAATCAAACTCTAACGAACGTTTTTCTCGTCCATCGAGCTGTCTCTCTCTATCTCTCCCAATGCACGCGAAAAAAGAGAGAAAGAGAGAGAGAGGGAAACACTCTGCCGCCGGTTGCGTGCTATATCGCAGTCTTTCCCATCTATCCGCGTGATGCTGTTCTCACCCTCTGATACAATATAAATATATCTATACACGTTTACTCGATTCCGCTGTCGCGTCGTACTCGCTCCGTGACGTCATTCCGCAGCAGCCTACATATGCAGCATACGCATCCGACGAAATTGAAAGTAGCACTTCGCTTGATTACCACACGACTCATAATCAATGAGCGTCTGTTTGATTTGACAAAGGAAAAGCAAGCTGCCGGCGTTTCGCGCGATAAATGAGGGCGTCGGAGTTTGGAATAGCGGTGGTCGTGCCTTTTTTTTTGCCAGCTACAACTACTCGCTCTGGCTGACCTTTTTCTTTGCGAGCTTTGCGAGAGCTTACTGTTTGCACACGGATATTGATGAAGTCGAGGCTGAAGGTGCTTTCATGCGCCGCTAAGAATTAACATCCTGCTCTTTTACGCATCTGGGATTCAAAAGATGACAATAAAGTTTAAAGAGGCGCTTTGTCCGAACAGAACTCCGCGTTATGTGGAAATAGCTAGATAAAGAGGGGTAAAAAATCGTAAATGTTGAAATGAACGAACAATCTATAGGATTCTATTCGCGAAACTTGTCGCATATGTAAAGCCAATAAATCTTCGAAATATTCTTCTGTGTCATAAATCTACTGTCTCGAGATTACACGAAAGCAGTGAGTGTATATAGAGAAGTGTATCTTTGTAAGTATTCAAAAAAGTTCAAATCCGTCGTCGGAAGAAAGAAATAATAAACCCGACAAATCGTTCCGAGTACAAAAAAGTCGTCCCCAAATATTTTAATGGTACGCAATAATTCACAGTTCTGGCTTCTTACACTTTTTCCTTCACGCCCGTATAAGCGTCTGTGTATAATAGCATTTGGTGTCAGTCGACTATTCGAATGCGAGGAATGAGGGTGAAGTCAAAATACCGTGGGGTCATGGGTGATCAAGTGCGCTTGAGGGGAACCCATAGAAAAACACAAACGCACATGAGATTTCTTAAGTCGGTTTCATTTCCCTGCGGCAGGAAATGCTTGCTATGTGTTCGGAAATGAAATATAAATATGTATATGTGGGTGGTTCACTGTTAAATCAAAGCTTGATTGTTTAATTTAGCTTCGGACTGTGAAATTATGTTTTTGTTACGTATAGACTCTTCCTGACTATTTGTAAATTATATTTATGAAGTGCGTCTCTCCTTAAGGGGGCAAGACAACTTAAAATGCAAATTACTAAATTCAAAATTTTAAATATTTATAACAATATAGTCTATATTTATTTTGATTAGAGACGATAGTTATATATAAATAGTTTTACCTTCAATTTGAAAGTCCAAGCTATTCTATCTTTTCTATAATTAAAATAAGTGTAGATTATAACAAGATTGTAATAAATATTTCAAATTTTGAATTTATTAATTTGCATTTTAAATGTGTCTTTGTCCCCTCAAGATACATAAAGTTAAAGTTTGAAGTTTTTTTTTTAAATATTATTTTTATATATCAATTACTTTTAACCGTAAAAGTGGATAGTACAATGGAAATATTTTGACATATTTTTATAATTTAAATATATAGAATAGGTGCATCTTACAGACAGGCATCAACGACTTCAGTATAAAGGATTTTTTACTTGGCATGCTATAAAAGAATAATAATCGCAACTGAAAGCTGTTCCTTTCAAAAGATAATAAAACCTTGACCTTTTGGAACTTAAACTTTTGGAACCGATCCAAAAATTTGAAAAAATGTCAAAATATCCTGTGCTAATAAAAAGAATCAGTTTTTAAAGTTTAAATATAAATTAAACATATCTGTATCCACTTTTAAGTAACATAAGTATATTCAAATAAATAATTCATACAGTTTAGTAGCGATGAACCTTAAAGAATATATTCCTTCAGCGAAAATAGACCGATTCTATAGAGCCCCAGTTAAACCATTGGTCTCCTTCAAAAGATAAGAGACAGCCATCGATTCACCAAAGTGTCATTGGCATCAACTCCCGGGCCGCATAGTTCATTCGGCTCCATTATCGGCTCTCGAAGAGAAAGAGAGGCGAGAGTGAGAGAAACGAGCCGAGGAGGCGTCGTTGTCGTCGCGCGAAAGAAGAAAAGATCCCGTAAGTAGTAATGGCTCACCTTTGTTCTGGCTGTCGGTGGTACCAGTCCTTCCGTCCGCAGCCGTCAGCAGCGTCAGCAGACTCGAGAGAAACAGCAACCGCGACGTGCGTTGCATTTTCCAGTAGGAGAAGCCCGACATCTCTTCAGCTGGTGTGTGCGTATGTGTACGTGTGTATGTATTCGCTTACGCGTGTCTGCGTGCAAAAGACTATATGTATAGATAAAGAGAACGTCAGGTGTCACTGTTGATACGTAGCCCAGTGTCGACGAACGCGACTCGACCGCCAAATTGGCCTGCACCGATCGTGGAATCGAGACATCGAGAGATGACTTGTACAGCCACGTATCAAAGACACTAAGATTTCACTCACGATCTCTATTCGACTCCAAAGTTGTTTGCCGTTATAGCTATTTCACAGCTTTTACGCTCGTCACTGATGCGCAAACAAGCCACTACTCCCCCGTACAAAGGGTAACTCGTGTCTGAAAAAAAAACACCCGGGTAAAAAGCCTTTGCTACAGAGAGTGCCATTCAAGCATCCGTAGTCGACTTCCACTCGATGCCCTTTTGATCAGCGACAGCAATTCTGTCTCTCTGGATAAACCACGCAATGTGTGTGCAACGATTCCGGAGTCGCGGCTCTTGCGGCTGCCGATACTTTCATAGCAGCAGCCCGATAGACACGTGCTCGTTATTACGACCCTCTTAATTGCCAAACGAGCCGACACTTCGAGGCTTATTTTTTGCCTACGACCACCCACGCGTGAGAAGTTGAAATGTGCCTTTGTTCCGCTCGATGTACATTAACTCGCCGGTGTGTTGTAAGTGACACTTGATTAACGTACTTTTATATAAAAAATACTTTGTTGGTTGCAGAAGCCACGAAGTTGTTAAAGTCACCGATACTCCGATACACTTTTAAACATCCACTTAAGCTTGCGCACTCTACACTTGACGCACAGACACAGACACAGAATTTGCCGGTTGGAATTCTCGCAACTTTGCCCCCACAGATTTCCGCGCAAAGTTTACCTAAGACGATGAATCACTATACGCCTAGTGGAAATAAAAACGTCAGTTCCTCACGGCGCAAGTATAAATAAGTAGGCTTGAGAAGGAAAAAGTGAGATGCGCCGTCCCGAGCGGCTAACACGAAACTAACCAAAACCGAAGACGCCACACGTTTGCCACGCGAGTTTTCGTCCCCACTATATAGACGCACCACCGCGTGTGTATACCAAGTCGAACGCGTGCGTTATTTCGTGCGTATGTGCGTGCGTGTGTGTGTGTGTGCAAGCAACGCCTACACGGGAAAGAGGTTGAAAATACATGTGCGTATAGCTTCTCTTTTTCTCGATCGTCGTGACCCTTCTCCCACTACTGTTCCTTAGCTTCGTCACTCTCTTCTCTCTTTTTTGTCCCCCTAATACGGTGCAGCCGTCTCTATCTGTGCCTCCCCACCCGACCCCTCATTCACGTCTATTTCTCGACTCAGCCGGCTAACGCACGCGTGTTTTGACCGTAGGGTGGGGGTGTCGTTGTATATTACGTATGTACTAATATAACCGAGTGACTTGTACCGTTCTCCGGACGGGGAGTCCGGCCGATTTAATTTTTCGGAGTGGACCCGACGTTGTGTCATTTTCTTTTTGCCTTTCGTTTCAGTGGGTGGAGCGCGCGTGGGTGAATCAGACTTTTTTCGAACGAAGTCGATGGAGATCCGGAATGTGTGGTAAATTAACATGAGTGGTATGCAACTCCACCCATCGCTTTGCTGAGCAATTTTGTTGATTGTTGGAAGAACGTCGATTGGATGGGATTTTCGTATCTAGTCGGCAGGGATTGCGTAAAAAAAGATATTATAATTTCGTTTCCTAGAATATCGGGTTTGGGACTGTTTTAATCAATATATTGTAAATATTAAAAGGGATTTTTTTAATTTCAAATTTTCAATGCAGTATGTTGAATCGTAAGATTGGATTTTACGGTATTAGCATAATTGAAGATTAAGAATAGTAATTAACTAAATTTATTAGAACAGATACGTTAAGAATGATTTATGATGCCTTACTTCATAGAGTTATAGCCTATGGCATCATAGCTTGGGGATTACTTATACCTCTTACAAAACATACAAAATAGATTATTCTATATATATATGCACAAATACTTTTGTGTAAAGTAAACCAATAAATATAGATCAATGATTTACTCTGGAAAACGCAACAATGAGTTATAGAAGAAGTAACTTAAAAATAGAATTAAAAAACTGTTGGTATAATGTGTATAAAAAATAAAAGCAGTATTTTTAAAAAGCTATAATATTATATAAGACACTTCCAATAGAATTAAATGTGAGAACCTCATATAAAATAACTAAAAAAAATTGCTTAATTATAATATTTACTTATTGCAATTGATTTACTGAAATGTATATTTCATTTATCAGAATTAAATCAGGATTTATCAGAATTAAAATCACAGTTTTTACGTTTAGTTCATAAGCTTCACAAACTTAGTGATCCAGATTGCTCTAATGCTCACTTGATCCTAAGCCTGGTTTATAAATTCAATTTCTAAGTAAATTTGTTCTGTTATTCAGAATTACGTATCACATATTGTTTTATACTCTGAGAAACAAATGAAGAAAAAAAAAACAATAATCTTCAGACATTTTCCAAACAGTAATTTCCACAACAAGAATTTCTCAAACATACCTTATTATAATTATACCGTGCACGAACCATATTGTATTAAAAAAAAAAAAAAAAAAAGCGTTCGTTATACTCCAAAGATCATTTCGCGCAAACGCGTCGTAGTTCAGTACTCGTATATAACTCCCACGACGGCATTCCAGCGAATCTGAAAAATTGTCAAAAAAGTCTGACGAATCCGTTCCAGCCAACTGTTCACATTATAATCCCCCTCCGCCCCCCCCCCCCATTTTCCTCAATCCGCGGCAACTATAGCTAACAACGCATCTACTCAACGATAGCGAGCTGCAACTGGCGGCTCGTGTCACGTGTATATTCATGAAGGGTAGAAAAGCAGTATTATAAGGGGAAAAAGGAAAAATGCTTTTGGCGTATCATTGCATCGGGACTTCTACATGCATGAAATATGAACAGATACAGATATAGAGGACACGTGGCACGAGGCGCGATAGCTTATCCGCGCACCGCTTCGAATCAACGAAATCTTTTCATGTACGTAAAATACTTTTCCGAATACTCGAGCTGCATTGTAGTATATCGACTGAGAGGACATAGGAGAAGGATAGGGGAAAGTCAATGGCATCGTCTCGAGCGACGGGGAAAAGTTTTAGCGCGAAGAATTTCGACGTTTTTCGATTTGCTACGGCTTGATACCGAACGAGGGACTCTTAAAAGAGTTTTCTCAGCTGCCTTTCTTCCGTACAACTTCTCTCCGTCATTTTCTTGTATAACTTTTGTTTCGTGGCTTGTATGCAGTAATCGATCGAAATACGTCGTTTTAGTTACGCTTGTTTGTGTATAGTTACCAATGAGACTGGAATATATATGAATAGATAGACGAAGGGATTCCGTTGAAAATGACACGCCGATCAAGCCCCAATACGAAAAAGCCGAACTAAACGCCGACTAGCGTTATAGTTGCCAATTCTAGAACAGGCAAAGACTTAACAAAGGATTAGACCGGCGACGTGCCGCCTCCTCGATTTAATACTCGCGCACGATATACGCTGGCGTCTGTGAGTAGTAGAAGCGCGACTATCGTGGCTCTATATCCTCTCAGGAATTGGGTTAGTCAAACCGGCTGAGGTAACAGAGAGAAACAGAGAGAGAGAGGCGAGAGAGAGGCCCTTTGGCCCGACTTTGGGGGCGGCCCCAAACACACCGGCTCCCAATGAAATATTCATAACCCAGTGGATCATTCTTAACACGCTAATTAATATTCTCTGCGTCCATATGCTCTCGGTATGCTGTTGGGAACGAGGGCAATGCACATCGTCGAGACTCGACCAACAGGTGTGCGGAACATTGAAAATTTCGACCCATGAGAGCTTATTATTTATCGCTGTGTTCGAAGAATCAGCGCGCTGATCTTATCACAAGTGTATAGCTATACAGTAGGTCAGTGACTTTTTCAAACGATACGCTATCCATTGTAATACAACAGTGAAGGTAAATTATATCTACAAACATAAAGAATAAGTTTTACAAGTTTAAAAAGTCAATTGTCCCCACAGCGTATATTCTGGTTATCGAAACAATCTTCCCGATCACTGACCTGTGTCTACGTCTATATTGCAGCTCTGGGAGTCTCAGCATCCGAGAACGCGTTTTCTATACAGAAATGTATTAGTATATTACATCAAATTCAAATTTTAGCCTGTGCTCTTTGGAGCCAGAGCTCGCCGCAACGAACCTTATCGCAATAAACCTGGACTATGTGTGTGTGTGTGTGTGTGTGTGAGCTACGGAGCGCACACTCAGTTCTCCAGCGCACGGTGACATTAGATTAAAACGTCTCGATATCGTTGTAGACGCATTGCTCACGAAAGGCAATCTGGAAGGTAGTCTCGTGTCGCGCATACATATACACTCTCGGTCTTGTTTATAATTGCGTCTCTCTCAAACACAACGCATACGCACACACGAGACTCCATACAGCTTGCAACAGCTCGACCCATTAATTAGAGTGGTTAATCGCCACGGGATTCCCGGCGATTCATTTCTGAGTGCCAGTCTAACAGAACAGGGTACACACGGAAGGAAGGAAGGAGCTACCGTTGCCTCGTTGTGTTATAGCGCTCACGGAGTTTCTCCTTTGCCGTCTGTGTCTCGTCAATCTACGCTTGGCGCCGTATATATACCTATATGTATATACATACCCTATTCTAACACTCGGGCCTATATACCACCCGTGAATCATATGTAGGACCTACCACGCGAGAGAGCCATAAAAATAATACGTCATGCCGTGGTAGGTTTTTAGTCTATGTGTATGTGACTCATCCTCAGGACGATCTATACCCCCTGCTAAGATTCAGATTCACCTTACGATAAGAGGTTCTACTGGAAAAGGCAAAATGACTTTTTATGTATGATATATGTTTATTTTTTTAATTAGGGAGTTTACTCTTATTCCCTCTTTGAGATTTGAATGCGCGTCGAGAAATCTTTAATATTATAGCAAAGTTGAACTTTATTTCGTCAGACCTAGGGCAATTCGTTGTTAGCATATCGTGGTCATATATTGCAATGAAACAAAATTTGTTTGATTCGAACACGTATCTTTTTGGGTAGTCCTGAAATAATATTTACTTGACTCTAGTCGCTATAGTGATTTGGATAAAAAAAGTATTTATTAACTCCTAGTGAAATATTCTTTCAAGCGAACGCATGAATCGTATATTTTTTTTACAAATATTTAGTTGGTAAAAAAACAGTATGACAGTGAGTTTTCAAAACATATTTTACATACAAATAACAGTGGCACTAGGAAAACAAAATATTTATTAAAAAAAAAATGTTTTACGTCAATAAATATTTATTTGAATCATACAAATAATATGATTATCGTCGGTAAACAGTTATTTATTTGTACAAATTAGTTATTCGTATGAAATTGACCGACTCTCAATAAATTTTTATAGAATTTAATTAATAAATGTACTTTTTTATTCAATAAAAACGAATTAATGTACTAAAGCAAATTTTCATTTATATACAGTAAATACCGTGCTATTGCTGTGCGTTCGGTAAAATATTTACTGAAAATAATTTTAGTTTTAAATAAATATTTTTTAAACCAAAAATATTGTCGAGAAATTAGTCGTTCCGAAATTAAAGTCCCATTGAAAAAAATACCTTTTGATACGTTCTGTAAAACATGAATGGAAGGATTTTTTAGAACAAATAGAAAAATTATTAAAATCCAAAAACTGACGTTATAACTAATTAAAAAAAATTTCGGTTCATCGTGTAAAATTTTTTTTTCTCGATCAATTGAAAATACCTACATTCATACTTGAAAGAATATATCACAGAATACTTATGCCAATTTTCAGCTCAATTGGTTCTTTAATTCACTTTGAATCTTGCGGAGAGTGACTTTTCAATAACCTACTGTAAGTGATCATCGACATACTTGAAGATGTGAAACAAAGGTATATGTATCTACAAAAATTGTAATTTTATGTATCTATATTGACCCTTTATTATTGCCTGTGTAAATGCAAAAGTATCTCAGAGGATTTCTTATCTAATTTACCAACGGAAGATATTGTACTCGCGCTTAATTGCTCGAATATGAAGGTTACTACTTAAATTTATCATATTATTAACTCGTATAATAATACGTTATTATCAATTTTCTGCTAAGTCTATTATCGAATAAAAATCACATCTTGCGAAGTGTTTTACACACTCCTCGAAATGACTCTCGAAAGAAATGACGCAGATTGGTAGAGCCTCTTATGCTTTATGGCTCATGGAAATTATTACGCGGTGAGATTTCCCAGCTCAATGCGGACGATGTCGATGTGCGCGTGGCCAGTGATAATAGCCCCATTGCACGGTTTATAGAACGTAATGAATTGTGAATTGTTTTCCTCTACCTCCTCCGGGAGGAGGCGCCGTAACGACTCTCACCCTCTATCTTTCTCTCTCTATCTCTCTCACTCTCACACACACACACAAACATGTATACTACTATACACTCTATGCTGCTACTACTGGTGCTTTCCTAAATTTCTTTGCTGACTCATCGTTAAATGCCATATACCCTCGTACATATAATACGTACTCACACTCGCACAATATATATGTACACGTATACTTGGGGGAAGCGATTTGCGCTATTCATGGATATGGCAATTATTCCCTTACGACGTGTTGTCTCACTCGACGATTGTCTTATTTAGGACTGAGAACGGGACCCGGTGATGATCGAGATGCTCGTTATGATCGTCTGCTATATTTTCTATCGCATCATCGTACGTATACGTGTGTCGGTTCGGACAATGAACTTTTCAGGGGTGTATGACTAATACACGGCAGGGGACTGGTTTTCAGAAGAACGGGATAGATTGAATAAAACATGATAATCGAAAACTAATGGAATTGAATCGTTGGTCCCCCCTAGTTGGTGATTTTGTACAAGTTTTTCGATACTACTGCAATTATTGGGTATATTATGGTGTCATGGACTTATACAGAGTCAGCGATTAGATGGCTGCAAAATCGTACTTCGATTTATTTTGATATACGTGTGTTCCAGGATGAAATTTGAAACATTTTTGTTATTAGGAAATTTTCAGTAACTCTAGCAAGTTTCGAGAGAGGAAAATGTAATATTTGTTTTATATATTCGTAATTTAGTTTAACTGGACCTTTTTTAAGAACAAAATGTCCTTGTGAAAGATTAATCAACCACAATGATGTATCATAATTTTTTTAATCAACAATTTTGATCAACTGTGTAGCAACGGTTGATCGAAGCTGAAATTTGTATTTATTACAATTAATTTTTTACACCAATAAGATTCACATTTATTAGATAAATTAATGAGGATTAATATAAATTAAAGGATCATAGACTGGCTTATCATTTTTCGTAAATTTTATTTTATTCGTTAGGTTAAAACAATGTACCGTAGACGTTATCCCCTAAGGAGCAATATACAGTAGCGATTAAACATTTTTTTCATCGATCCTAACTCCACACGTATATATTTCCATGCGTTTACGTAAACGGACTACAACGTCGATAAACATATGGTATACGAGAATTTAATTTAGGGTCTAATATGTATATAAAGTTGCTTCGGAGATATTACACATTCAAAATGATGAAATAATCAATACCGTAAAAAACGAAACGACATTATATTTCAAACGTAACAGTCGGAGATATTTTATGAAGAAGATAATTGAAAAGCAGCTTTAAATCGGGCACAGACTGAGTAGTGAGGCAACGAAGGATAGCGGCAAAAGGAGCGAACGTCGTTTTCATAACCGGCCGGGTGAGTATTTATGTATAGCTATATATTGCGAAGCTATATATCCACTTTGCGCCTTATAAATTGAGGGAATTGTGCACACAGCCGTTGCGACGTATACATACATATATATTTATTTATACACTGTAAAGGGGCGTACAGGAGCTCCAATAACATTTCATCCCAGGTATTTGTCAGAAGCATCTCTTAACAGGCTCACGGTTCATGTATCACTTGAAACATCGCAGGCGCGCAAGACTGCGCATAAGGGACGGAGAAAAATCGCGTTCTCTCGTCTGTAATATATATATATATATGTATATATAACTATATGTACGTATACGTATACACACACAGAGATATACGCGACGCATTATGTTCTGCTTTACGAGCTTTTCGCTTGGCCTGACTCTAATTTCATCACAAATGACAAATTCGAAACGCATCGTACAATAGTCTTTGGCGTGGGTACAAGCTTTGCTGAAAAACTTCAAACCGCTCGATATCACTCAATTGATGATCGACAATAGAACTTGTGCTCGTCATACGTAAGGAGCTTTTTGCGGCGAGAATCAATCGGTTAAATTTATTTTAGGAACGAAATGCGTAACGCAGCACGCGCGAAATGACAACAAGCGCGCCCGCATCTGCCAAAAACAATGTGCAAACACGCGGTCTCGTGGTTAGCTCTCTGCTTTCTGCCATCACGGCTAGTACTACTAGTAGTTCTGCTACTGTTGGTTCCACCCGAAACTGCATACCAAACATTTCTCGAGCTTTAAAAGCTCTGGCGAGTCGGTGGGTACGCAGGGACTCGAAGCAGAAGCAGCCTCTCGAACATTACACGCATTTGCACACTTCTCCGCAACAGCTCGTGTACTTCTCTCTCGCGAACGCAAATGGCTTCTGAAATGATGTCGGAAATGACTGTATATGTTTCGCGAAAGAGAAAGGGAGAGATGCAGAAATCTCTGTTTGCACTGGAAATAGACACTCGCAAAAGAGAACGAAAGCTCAGCAAGCTGAGAAATAAAAAGGAGAAGCGGCAGAGACAGCGGAAGCTGAATTTTCGAACTTTATAAAGCGTACACGCAAGAGAAGATATTTTTTTATGTCTTTTCCATTCCTCCTCTCCTTTTCTCTTTATCACTTTGCGGTTGTTAGAATAAAAAAGTTCTTGTGCCCTTTTATCGAATGGAATAACAAGATATAGCCGGGATAATAAATGTTGCGTGACGCGTATGGAGAAGGAAGAGAGATGAGGTTTGTATTCTTATACTAAGATGAAGATTGAGCGTAGATAAGGATGTACTAATGATTCTCGCACTTTTTTAGAGCAAAGTGAACAGGATGCAGTCTTTTTTTTAATTTTCTGGACGTTGTGTGCATGAATAAACTTTCAGAATGATAAATTGACGACGAAGTAAAAGTTGTATGAGTCGAGGTTTAGATATTTTCGAGATTTTTGGTTTTCAATATTTCAACCGGATGTACCTTTTCTTTTAACAATGAGCTTTAACCATTAACAATTTTAAAATTCTCTTTGCAGACTATTGAGAATATTATTTAAGATATCTAAATATGTATTTCGAGACGACGTTCACTCATTGCTGTATTCGTGTACTGGAGCTCTCTGTTCTGAGAGAAAACAATAACAGTTTGACCGCGTGTAAACTGCGATTTTCATCGCACTTAGTTAGTTTTGGATTATTACCTAGTCGTTCAAGTAACTCCACTCTGCTGTTATTAACATCATGTCACAAACTCTACTCAACACAGACCTTAAAGAGTCAGCAATAAACGAAGCAACAACCCTAGTAGGAATTGCCAGTACTGGAACAGTGGGCTAGTAATGGTACAAACTTGGTTCGTTATCAGGATGATAAGAACGGACCTGATTGTAGCAATGTACTGGCCCAATGTAAACGTTCTAGATTTGACCAATGGCCTGAATTTCAAGTATGGCCCGATCTTATCACTCCAGTACTGGTTCGATACTGGGGCAGTACTGGCTTATAATACTGTGGGACGAAAATCAGTACTGGGCCATTGGTCAATTCCTACTAGGGAAATCGAACCTTAGAACATTCGAGAACACAATCAAATAGTAAAAGCAAAGAACATTTTCAAAAATATATTGACGTAAAGGAAACATCCTACAGTAAATGTGGCGACAAATTGCAAAATTTTGACCACATCTCCGTTTAATCAGCAGAAACTGGAACTCATTGCAGATCTCCGCAAGCACAAACTATTCTCAAACTCAAGCGCTGCTATTTGTAAAATTGTGCACTCCCATCTGAAAAACTGTAATCTGAAAATATAATTGTTCCATTATTTTTTTCTCTTTTACTCCTCAATTGTCAAAATTACTTTTCATTGTATCAACGTCCATTTGAAAGCAAAAAACTCGCGCATGATAATTCAACCGCTTAAATAGAGAAAAAAAACATTAACAATGAACTGTTAGCAATTTATGGATAGCAGCGATTTTTTAATATATTTCAAATGAATAAAACAAAGAATACCCGAAACAAGCCTGATTGTTATTTATTTAAAGTTTGTAACGTTTCTCGCGCAGTAAGTGTAAGATGTAGAGTGTACGGAATAGCTATAATACCACGGGACTTGATAGCATGCATACCTAAGAGCAGAACGTGATTCGCATTTCGCATAATGCCGCATATTGTTTCATCTTCCTAAAAACTCATAGTTGTGCATTATTATTCAGAAAAGATCTCCCAGCGAATTCTTTATAAATATAAATATATATATATTAGAATAATGTGTTTCTAACATCGAAGATACAATAAAAAAAGGATACTGCTTTCCATAATATGTTGGCCTCGTAAATAGCGTGGAATATATGCGAAGGAGTACTACTGTGTATGCATTGTTACGCGCCATTTGTACTCATCGGGATTTTAATTTTGCGTTCTAGATAAAGTCGGAATAAAGAAAGAAAAAAAAGCAGCAAAAGAAGCTTTTGGCTTGTCGCGCTAGATGGATGAAAAATGAAAACATTGCCCCGCTTTCTTCGCTACCGATTATCGGCGTTTTTCTCTTCTACGTGCAGCACTGCTCGGGATTCACTTTTTTTGCGCTTCTTTTTCGTTTCCGTATCGTAATACTCGCTAGATCTAGGCTGACACTTCCAGTTCTGCGTGTTAAGTTACTCCTTTGTTTTTATTCTTTTTTTCGAATTGTTCTGCATAGAAAAAATTTACAACGCTAAAGTATACGGGTAAGAATTTTTCGCAAAAATTTATGGACTCCGTACCGAAAGTTCTGGTAAAATTCAGATTTATTCTCATTTAGATATGTTTTAGCTTTGAAAGAAGAATTGAAATATTCTCTTGAAAATGCAAGACATTGTCTGTCGTGTCGTCATCGACCGAGATAGACATTAAAGTAGCGGAATAGTAAACATTAAAGCTACGTCGCTGGTATGAATTCAGATGAGATGTATTATTGAACTGATTCAGACGGTATTTGCGTGTAGAAAATCCAGTTAGAATCTCAGGAAGCTCGAGCTCGATAAATTGCGTTTATTTCTTCGTACAAAACTATAGACTAGTGTATTATTGGTTTTCCTTTGATTTTGAGCTATTTTACAAGGATTGGTCAATGATTTCGATATTCGGTTACAAATCGTGGACATGACAGGAGAAATAGGTATGGTATCGTATGACCGAAATAGTATAGATCGGGAGGTTAGTCGATGGTCACGGTCGTGCATGACATTTATAGTCCTGAATTGAGTACGCGCTTGCTAGCCGTGATATTTGAGGCAAGACATTTTTATTTAATACTGTGGTAAAACTTTATTGGACGTCCTCTAAATTTCCTAATTATTCATAGTTCGCACTTTTATCTTATTTAATGGGCTAATTTGAAAATGTAACTGTAACAGATCTTTTTTTTAATATTCTCAATGAATTTTTTTTTTAAATATTAATGAGATGATCCTAAGACTAATTCATAGGTAACAGCCTGAGTTAAGTGTTGAAAATAATACACAATGATCTTCTGATGATTAGTAATGGAAAAGGGAAAACACGATCTAGACAACTGTAAATTTTCATATTTTGAGTATAAATTGTTAGAAAAACTAACCGTAGCAGATATGTAAATAAAAAAACCGGAATTGTACAAAAAATTCACGTTGATTGTACAAAAACATTTTATTCAAGGTATTGTTCATCGCTAGCTGTACATTTTTTCGACCTTTCTGACAATTTGTGGAAAAATTGTTGCTCTTTTGATGCAAACCAGTCATCGAGTTATTTTTGTACATTTTGGTAAGAAGTAAAGGGCTGTTTCAAATAACCAGACGAAGTCAAGACTGGTGAGTAAACCACAAATAAAGGCCCTGGTTTTGTTTGTGAGTTGTTTTGCTGAAAAAGCGCTGGTATTATGCTACGACATATTCGGAGTCGAGCGAGTTTGTCTCGACGATAGCGTAATTGTTTAATTATAATAAAAATAATTGTGATGATGGTGTTGGGGGAAAATGAGAACATCTGATAATCGGATGGAAAATCAGAAGACAGATTGACAGTAATAAACACCTACATACGACTGAGTATAAATAAAATATTTACAATGTTTTTCTAAATTAAACGCATCTATCGTTTTCTTGACCAATTCTGATTCTTGTAACGGTGCATTATCTCGAAGCGAAATCACTTAGTTTTACCTTATTTGATTCTCTGGTCGCCTTTCACGCAAAGCTTGATTCAAATGGATCATCATTTGTTGTCGATAGCGTTCAGTGTCAACGGTTTCACCAGGTTTTGCACGTCATCCTCGTTCATCAATGCTTCGGATTTGCTGTCTTCCACGTTCTTCGTTTCTCGCGTCAAAATCGTCACGTTTGAATTTTGTAAACTACTCAGAGCACTGTGATTTTCCAAGAGCGTGCTTAGCGTTGATAACTGAAAATTAATGTTGTCCACGAATCGTAATTTCTAGGTTCAATATTCGACATGTTTTATGCTATTATAAAGTGTTAAGATGGATTAAATAAGAAGCCAGTAATACGTTAGTGATAATGTAATTGTACTTGAAATAAGCGAGTATACAGCAGCATAGACTGTACTGACTAGAATCTTAGCTTAATTGCAAATAAACTCAATATAGAGTATACTGTTGTATGAAAATTGTATTAAGCTGAAAAAGATAAAGTCCAAGTAGTTGAAAGTTAAACTCTAGCTTGGAAGTCCCGTCAGGATTGGGCCAGTATTGTGCCAGCAATACGCACGTATTGAGCCAAACTTGTTGGTACATTAGGTGGTCGCTGGTACCATTGGGCCAGTATTGGCTTACGATATTCAACTGCCCATGTTGAACTAAGGTTGGACCAAGTACTGGCTGCCAGTAAAGGATCAGCTTTGCCCGTTGGTTCAGTACTGGCATTTCCTTAAGTTTAAAGATAATTAGCTTGACGACTATGGTCATGTTGGGTAAATTCGGGGTGGATTTTTACAAATTTGTTATATTTCAATTGAATACTACAAAGCATCCTAGTGTATAGACGATTGCCGATTTGCGATATTTTATCTCAGGACACCTATTTGTAATATATGGAAACTAGTGACTAGAAAAAAGACCTCAGTGCGTTAATTGCTACTCGCCGTTAATATTACTGAGTTTCAACTGTAAACATCTCGAGTGTGAACATTACATAGTGTCTCAATATTAAATTACACAATTAGTCATAGCATATAATTATCAATACAATTTCTATTTCCTTTTTTTAACAGTAATACACAATCTTTGTACTTAAAATACTGCAAGTAATATTGTCCACTAAGTGTTTGATTTTGGCATTTTTCTTGTTCCACGTTCACTAGACTGTGTTTGAAATTTACTTTCAGGGTAGACTGTGGATCGGGTGGCAATTTTTTAAAAATAATTATTTTTTTAATTATTTAAATTACTCATTACAGACTTACTACAGACGAGAGATTTTTAGTTTTATTTTAAATTTGTTTCATATTTGTTGGCTCTACTGCGTATTTGACATTCAAAACATCCAACTTATACTGCACAGTAAATAATGACGTTATTCATCTTCATTTAAAATTTCAACTCTTTTATTTGTGGAACCTATCGCAATAAATTAAACAAAAACTGTCTATCTATAATTTATTTGAATACATACATAAGTCTGTATATAAACGTTTAAATATCGAGTTTACGACGCAAACAATAAAAATACGCGAATCCCAGCCAAAAATTGTGTATCTTTCATAGCACTTTCCGTATAGTATTGACACTGATCAGCGAAAGCCGATCACCCGTCTGCATGCAGCAAATCTTCATTTTCAACAAGATCGATCGCTTCCGTCAGTTTCTCTCGGCTGTCACGCAAATACTTTTTTTTACTACTACAGCAATTTTACAGCATGAAATGTTTAGCTTCTTTTACGTCAACATATTTGATGAATCTGCAGAAAAAAATTTGCAAATGAAACTTCCGTCTCATATTCTCATTCTTTTTGTATCGCTTGGCATTAATGGTTAATAATAGAGGATAACTTTATCGATATTTCCAAGGAAAAGTAAAGAAAAAATTAATAATTTTTTTCTCTTAAGCTACCTACCGTTATAAAACGACAGTAGAGAAAGTAAAAGGTTACTTTTATTATAATATATTTTAATTTCAGCTCTTAGCGTAGACTTAGAATTAATATATACAAAGAATATTTTTCATTAATTTGTCGATCATTTATTTACAAATCGCACCATTTGTAATAGTAATTGACTAATTCCAGTACAAACTAGTAGTACTATGTGGATTCCGTAAAACTAAAATGTAAATGGATTTGTTCATTTATTCTACCAGTTTCAATAATTGATTAGCGAACTAATTCTAATAGGTAATGCAATAGGACTTTGGACAAAACAAAATATACTCACTTTTCGATCCTAATTACGACAGCATTATTTCTGGGTTGCCTGTACATACACTAAGCCTAACGAATCACGCGAGCAGAGTAATTCGTATGAATTTAGGCTGCTTATAAATAATTGAAATATACGAAATATTAACTTTTTAGAAACTCCAAATTAATATTCACTCCCCTGGTAAAAAGAATCACCAGAAATTGGCCAACCGTAAATAGCCATAACCATCCTGTCCATTGAACTGTACAGGCCATGGACATTGAAAATCGACTGACATATTTTCAAACGAATATAATCATTCGAGATGAAATTCAGTATCCATATTTTAAAAAGAAATAAAATCAGAAAGGCCTAGAGTGTGAGCGTTTGTATAATAGCGCGTTCACCAACCGAAGGCGAAGCTGCGAGTGCCTTTTTCAGGATTCGTTCTTTTTTTGTTCGCGATGCGTATCTGCACGCTTATGTATATATATACCTATGTATATGTATATAGAAACATTCCCTTTGGCACGTTTCATTTTCCAATCCGCGTACACTCGACGACGCGAATTTTCAATCGAACGCCTCGATTTATTACAGGTCTCGCGAACACAGAAGTGAGGTCCGTCCCTTTTAAAATGACCCTCTCGGAGCTTCTGTAAAAGCTACGCGTTACCGAGTGTGGCTAACGTAACGAACACGGATATATGCGCACGTGTAACTAGTTTACAACAGTTATTTCACTGCAGCCGCACATCAGAAGAGCCAGAAGTTTGATGTTTCGATGTTCCGACTATTTCGATACTACATCTCGCGCGCTGTAGCCCCAACGTTATTCGTTCAATGCAGCTTTGTGACGAGACCACGAGTTTTATGCTTACATCGCCGGCATTTTTTTTGCTTGAAAACGTAGAATCGGTAAAATAGCGTTTCGAAATATGGGCTAAGGTCTAGATATTGAACAAGACTTATTAGCTGGACTCTCTTGTCTGAGTATAGCACTGAATTTCAGAGCGCGATGAAACAAAGTGGGGTTATTAAAAGAAAGCTTTTGTGATCAAAGAAAATTTCTATTTGAAAGTGATGTTATATGCAGTAAAATGTTACGAATATTATATACAAATAAATTTTCTTGAATACATTAATGGCCTATTTATGTGAATGTAATATGTAACTCATGAGTATATAATTTTGTTAAATCTGAATTATTTTTTAAATTCATCAGATATTTATTGGTAATGAAAAGTATTGAAACAAAAATGTTCTGTAAATATTAATTAATGTTTATACTAAATTTATTCAAAGTAATATAGCGTTTAGGTTCAAAAATTTGCGTACGAGTATCTAATGAAATCGAGGCTTAGACAATTATAAAAAAAATTTTTTTATTCTAATAATTTATTTAATTATTTCTTTTGTTTTTTTCTTTCTTTCTTTCGTTTTTTCTTTCGATCTTTCTTTATTTATTTTCCAAAGTACATAAAGTTACACAATGTGTAATCTAGCAGAGGAGGACATGCCTCCTGTTTGCTACTGTTGTACAAAATTACTTACAAACTATACTTAAAACTATTAGTTAACATTAATCTTTTGTTTCAATATAACTTGTAGTAAATTAAAAAATTATATAAATATTATTAGATATCCATTTTTTAGTTTAACATGTAATTAACAATTTAGTTGGGGTTAAACATATATTTCATTTTTTCAAAATAAATTCAAATCTTTAAATATATTCAAGTTAAGATCGGTTTTATGACTTGTTTAATTTAGAAAGTAGATAATCGGCGTTTTAAAATTCATATTATAAACTTAAACTTAAGTACTAAAAATTAATTATTAGTAACTACTACAGCTAAAATTTTCTGACGTATCGTATATGTTAGGACAGTCAGTATTTTTACTTTTTCCGCAAACATACAGGAAATACAAATATTAAAAAAAGACAAATATTCAAAGAATATAATATAATATACATCCGTTTCACATTTAATAAAAGAGTTTGATATATTTTAAAATTAGTTTTTAAAAAGTTTATGCAGTCGATAATTAATTAAAGTCGTATGAGTAGAAGTCATAAAGTTATTAATCTTTGTCTTATTTTACGAGTCTCAACAAAAACCTTTGGATTATTAAACCCATTCAGAGTATGGACAAGATACTTACGATTTTTCATTTCGCATTTCCTAACATATTTAATAAACAAGAAATGGTCGATAGCAAAAATCACAAAGACAAATAAACACATAATTTCTTTTCAAAAACTCGAAATCATATTTTAATATTCGAACGAAAATGAACGAATAATACAATACTATCGCGTTATTTGAATTCGTGCTGATTAACTTCTTAAAGTTTTAATTAACTTCCAGAATCTCCCGAATTACATGTCGCTTTAAAATTGCGTTAGTTCCCGTAATTTATGCTGAAGTTCCAAAACACCATGTAATATTTTACAGTTCTTGATAATTTACAACGAAATGGATTTCTATCAGAGTTTATGCTAGATGTATAAAAGTTAACAAGGGATCGATGGTATAATATAATAGAACATAAACTTTACAACATTATAGAATCGTACTGTACATCGCGATTGATTTACGACCAAGTTATACATTGAGTACTCGTTACGGTTGTAAATCTCTCCATAATGACAATTTAGTTGTTCCATGAACTAAGATAAAATTCGATACGAATTGATGCTAACAAAAGAAAACACAGTGTTGTAACTGGTTGCGTCAAATTTTGTGACAATTTCATTTGATAACAGTAGTTAAAACGATTATCATATGAATACAGCTGTATGTGTACATAATAGGCATACAAGTACGTAATACAACATAAATCATTGAAAATCTCCAGCGCGAAGATTATTTCTTGCATATTTACATAAAAACTTACAAGTGCATGCATATCTGGTGTGCACTGATTGCATACGAGACTTCGCAATACATTTTCTACATAAAAGTTTGAAAGTGAGCTTTCTTACGAAATCCTCTGAAAGTTTCGTTATTTGGCATGAAAGCGCTCTGATCATTAGCGTAAAATACTCGAGCATGAATAAAGTTAAAAGTTTTTCATCCTAACTGAAAACTACAAGTTGAATTGGTACAAGAGGAAACTGCGATACAAAAGTAAACATAAACGTACCAAAGCCGACTATTTTCTTCGTTCCGCAATAGCCCGAAGAGAAATGCCTTCGCGGCTTAAATAGGTTTGAACAAGTAGTTACTAACGCGTTGCTGTGAATTCAATTTACACAAATGATTCGTGTTATATATATGCATCTCAATTATAAATAAATAGAATATAGTATACAAAAATGTTGCCAATTTATTAATAAACGAACGATTAAGTTGTTTGGATAAAACTCGTGTCAATTTTTTTATCCAAACAATGTAATTGTTTTTGTACATAATTTGCTGCTGCATAAAATGTAGTATATAGATGAGTCGTTTATGAACAATAGCTGTAGTTGTAATTTATTATCAGGATTGACTGTACAGATTAGTCATAGTCATCAATAATGAATCATCAATAATTGTTAGAAACAAATTTTTATTTATTGTTTATTTTTAATCTATATTTAACCCATTACTTGCACGACGATGCAAAAATATTGCAACGAGTTACCGAGATTTTCGCGGAAACAAAGTAATTAATAATAATAAAAAATCCTCCGCCGAAGTTACGATGGGGCCATTCTTCATATCATTCCCGATACGCTGCATAACGTTTTTTATTGATACTTTTGAATTATTTACAAATGTACTTGCTATATTCAGATGGTAATATATCATTGGTTTATACTCGAGATATGAAACATGATTGTACAGACGATTTAATATAATTTTACATGTTTCCGTATTTGGAAAATGAACGTTACATTTGCACATTTTTCAAATAAAATCAGCCTTAAAATTTATCGCCCAAAGTAAAAGACTTCTTTTGTATTCAATTCTTCAACGAATACAAATTTATCGCGTATTTAATGTAACACATTAAGGAGGACAAAATATGTTTAATAAACTGTGCACATCACATTCATTAAAAAATATCGATTGAAAAAATTCTTAGTCGACTTTACGCAAATTAAAAAAGTAATGCTACTCTAACCTGGTCAAGTTAAATCAAATCACTCGTTACTTTTATCGTTGTTTTAGTTTACTTCGCAAAAGCTTATCAATTTTTTTTCGTCATTTATTTTTAGTAATTATATTTTTATAATATGGTTTTGCAAATTAATGAGGCATCTTGGATAATATTCAGATTGCCACTAGGTACTAAACTCGCCCTTTCATTAAAAATAAATTAAAAGATTCATCTGTTGCTGATTACGAAACTCTAGAAATATATATTACATCAGCTTATACAAATATGAATCAAAAAATAAATAAAATATGTTGAATATAATTCAACATAAATAAATAAAATATGTTGAATATTATTCAACATAAATAAATAAAATATGTTGAATATTATTCAACATATTTTATTCATAATAATAATTTTAATTAAGAATTAAGTAATTAACCGTCAATTTTCGTATTTATGAATATAATCGCATTTTTCGCAAAACTAAAAATTTTTAGCAATATATTTGGCGAAAGCTTTATCAAAAAATTTACATTTCACCTCTTACTACAATGAAAGAATAAAAATCCAAAATTTTGGAAATTGGTTAAACTTATAATGGCAACACTTAACTCCAGAAACCGAAGCGCACAGATAAGAAAACAATAGAATCTAGAACGATCCCTTGTAACGGAAGCGACGTCGTTAGCCGTTTTGTACGAGAAAATCCCGTTGCGTTTCGGATGCGGCAACGATGCCTTTTTCTAGCCGGCGAAATAAATAAATCGGCGAAATGGCTCTCCACGGGACCTTTCTTCCCCCTATGACTTTTCAGTCTTTTTTGCATAATATACAGTACGCAGGGAGTTTCAGCACCGCCAGTTTAACCATTGCGGCGAACGAATGGAGGGAAGAAGAGGAAAGCCGCTCAAGAGTAGTAAAGAACATGATTTCCACACACGCCAAATGCAGCCACGCATAGTCTGTGAATAATTTTTTAACGAAAAAACACGGACATACGACTGCGTAAACAGGTCTGTGTATAATATCTAAATCATAATCTCGCAGCGGTAGCGGCGTGTTAGAGATAGAAGAATTATGAATATGGTTAGTTAATAATGCTTCCGAGATGCCGCATGAATTTTAATTGTCTGTTGTTGTCATAATGTAGATGTATAACTGCTTAATGAATATTAAACGATGGTTCTTGTTATTGCATGTTAATGATTTATTAAACAATATGTTTGGTAAGTTATTATCGTATGCTGATGATATAGCGATTATTATTGCTACTGATGGCAAAATATAAAAAGTGGTTGAAGTAAAAAGACATATAGGAAATTCTATGACAGATTAACCGGTGAGAACATTTTTTTTCTTCTGTATATTTCTTTAAACTATTTATGAATTTTTCATAAACCGTTTAAAAGTATTTATGAATCTTTATGTATTTTTTCCGTCAAAATTTTTTTATGTCGAAATTGTCATTTTTACCAATTTTGTGATTTTATGCCTACTTTCAACTCCTCGTGGAAGCATTTCTCACTAAAACCCTAAAAGGGACTTTTATTGTGAAATTAGGTAAACATTACATAGAAAAAAGTTTCTAAGCTCGTTCGCAACAAAGCCAAATTCGTAACATCTATTAAGTGGATTTTTCTATCTGTAAGTCTGGACCAAACTTGAGCTTTCCAAAAGAATTAAAAATAAAAATAAACAACGTATAATTGAGAAGAGATTTATAAAACGTAAATTTTTAAGAATTATTTTGTATTATTAACTAATATAGAATAAACGTATTAATTAAACTATAATTTTCGAAAACTAACTGAATTTATGAGAACAAAAAGCAAATGAATTTAGTTCAACTATTTACTTTGAGTATAATGAGTTAAAGAGCAACTACATAAATTCAAATAGTCCAACAAGTAACAAATCAATATCGCTACCTAAAATTTTCAAATCTGTAAGTAAAAAAATCAGTGTTGTAGAAACTGTAATAATGCATAAATAATAAGCTGCCAATAGAATTAACCGATTTGTATATAATAATAATAAGCTAAAAAATTGAATTATAAAAATACGTACTTATAATTATTGAATTTACAGAAATGTATATTTTGTTAACTGCTTTATCGGCGTCAAATCGCATTTTTAAGTATTACAGTTTGTAATCTTCACAAAGTTGGTGATCAAGATTGATACAATACTCACTTAATCCTTAGCCAGGATTGACAATTCAATATCTAAGTACATTTGTACTGGACCAGCAAACTGGAGGAGGCCTGTTGTCCTCTGCTAGATTACACGTAATCGAATGTTTTGTGCACTTGGAAACAAATAATAAATTATTAATGCATTATATAATATACTTCAATCTTTGTGAATACGTACACAGACACACATAAACATATTATTTGCAATTCATATATTAATATATTAATATTATCGAATAAAATATTTGACACATAACCGGTAGTTCCCGAGATTTACAGAAGTGCTATTAAACAAGTATAAAATACAAAAATGTCGGGATGGACTAGCATGTAAACTAGTTGGTGCGCAATCACAAATGAACTGCTAATCCGTAAGCCTCTAAACTTAGTATACCAACAAGCTATTATAAAATTTGAATATTCCAACGCAAACTTGTAAATGTAAATACCACATAAGTGTACTATAAACAGCCAAAAATCTTTAACAATATTTTACTTTTATTTTTTTCTTTAATATTATTATGCTAAATCTATTAAAGTGATCCAGATAAAAAAGTCAGAGAATTACGAATTTTCACGCGCCTTTGAATCTTTTATATTCAAAGTCAGAATGGGAAATTAAAGCAAAAAGTAGCCATTTTTCATCGTTATGTAAAAAATTGTCAGAGATACGAGAAAAAGTCGTATATGTGGCATCAAATTTTATTTAGATTGGATGCTCTAGTAAAAAGTGTACGTTTGCATTTTTGTTCGGATCACAGCAAAAATTATATTCATTCCGGATACATACTTAAGATGCGACCGAACGTAAGAAATTAAAAGAAAGTTTAATTTTAAAAAATGTCGTCGAAAACAATTTCTCAGCTGAAAAGTCATAAGCATCCGAATAAGGGTAAGAATTGCTTGATTTCATAAAAAGTCAAACTATTTCGTAGAAATCAATATTTTCCTTTTATGGAATCAAACGAATTTGCCCTTTATTCAAATGCTCCTAACTTTTCAGCCGAGAAGTTTTCCCCTTACAATATTTTTTAAATTAAATCCTTATTCGTCCACTTTGTTAAAATTAGTTATAAGTTACCGTTACATCTTGTCGAATGATTAACTGTACGTGAAACTAATTAGCACAAATTGTTTAATTGTGATTTTCGAAACCATATATGTCATCAGTAGAAAATATTAATTAAGAACCAACTCAAAGAACAGAAAAAGTTTTCAATGTAAAATATCTCCCAAACGATCTACACTTGATGAAAAGTTATAAAAATTTGAAAGAAAGAAAAGAAAATGGCTTATAATCGCGAAAATCCAAGCTGTTCATAAATCTTCGGTGCATTGAAACGTAAACAAGTTTTTACCGATGCATCTAATGTCTACGCATTTTTTTACTTGAACATTGAAAATTATTCGAAATGGTGTAATAATACAACTATTTTTATGAAGACTACAAAGATAAATTTATGTAAATGAAATGTAATTCATTGTAGTGATATTGTACTATTGTACACCTAAGCACAAGATTTCTTTTTTTTAATTTATTTATTTAATGTCATATCCCCCTAATGACTCCTGAATTTTGCATAATCAAGTACACGTGCTGAGATGTTTCAACAATAGTAATCTTACATCTAATTTCCTAAGCGCTTTGTTTATAAACAAAGAAATAACATATTTGAAAATGTTAAATAGCTTCCTTCTCCTATCTTTAAACCTTCTGAAACGTATAATTTTCGATTCAAAATCCTCGCGCCTTCTTAAATGTGTCAGTTCACTCGCTGAAAGCGTTACATCTTCGAGATTACAAGAAATATTCCAAAGCTCCTTTAAATGCATATACGATTAAAAGGTTCAAACATCGTAGATCTCCCTTTAAAGTATATCCCATATCGTTGCGTTTAATACCGGATAATGTATACTACGCTTCTATTTGCATTAATATATCCGGCAATAAAGGCTAGAGACGATTTATTCCGAGGGTCTCGTACCAGTTGTTGCGTCATATATACGTGTATAACGTATATACGCATATGCGGCAGCCAGTAGCAGTTTACTTAGCGAGCAACTTCGTTACGGCAAAATATATATCGCTGTGCTTCGGAAAGAAACTTATCATATACTCTCGCCCATACGTATATATATATATATATATACACACTTATGCAGAATATCCGTCACGGAGAGTAAAGAAGTAGACTTATCGATGAAATTTTTTGTATCTCGCCGGCTAACTTGTCTTTCTTCTTTTCTTCTCTCCGTATTTCGAAGAGAAAGAGATAAAAATAGAGCAGCGTATCGCAAACGACGAAAGAGAGACTTTGTATACACTCGGCGCGCGACGTATAGCCGAACTAAGCTGCGCATTTGAAACGCAGATTTTCTTCGTGCATTCGATTCGTACGGCGAATGCGCGCGTTTGCGCTGCTGTCGGGAAGAGCGTGCGTGCGAGAGACAGAGAGGCAAAAACACAGTAAAAAGAAAGCGAGCAAAATCGCATTGCTTTCTGGAGAGTAAAGCTCGGGCAAAAAGGAAAAATATCTAATATGCCAAACATTAAAGCGAAACGGCGGGAGAAATAGGGTGGGAGAGAGAAGATAGAACAGGAAGAAGTAGGAGGAGAAGAGAGAGAGAGAGAGAGAGAGAGGGAAGGAACGCACTTGAGTGTGGGAGGGAGACTAAATTTTCTCCGGGATGCTGAGGAAACTTGCATTGGGATATAAAGGGAGAAAGAAAGGCAAAAGTCACGGGAGCTCGTTCACTGGCCAAAATAGAGGCGTGCACCTGTCTTGGCCAAAAAGGATGATCATGAATTCGTATATATAGTAACGGTTTCCATCTCGCCGTTTTCTTACTCTTCTTCCTCTACTTTTAGCCCTTGCATTATGTACACTATGCGTATACATGCTGAAGTCTCCATTTAATCAGTACATTAGCGGATTTTTAAAATTAAGCGAAATTTTCCGGACACGTATATTTGAGAATAATGTGCGGTAAGGGGATTTAATTGAAGAACGTGTATCATTGATACTGATTATTCGGATAAAAAGTTCTTCACTTTTGGATATAATAATATGGAATCAGGAAAGTGTTGTATTTTTATTAAAATATACATTCTCCAATTTTTTTTTAGATTGTAATCTTCAGTTATTTGTTATTGAATAATTCATATTTATTTATATAATTTTTCAATGTTAATTTCTATGTACACATATTGGTTTTTTAATGATATTTTAAAAATATTCTTTTCCTATTTATATATAGTTGTATTTCGAGCTATCGTATCACATCTAATATCGTAAAATATGATTTTCTTCAAATTGTTCCAGATTTCCAGTTAGAAGTACAGCTTAATCCTCAAATTATGACAGAGTACTCTTGTAACGATTATAAGGCATCTTCATGAATTTCTGATGTTGAAGATTTCGATGGCTTTGGAGATTATTATGATACATATCTACAGCTTTAAAAGTGCTTTTCTGTAAAATTTCATTAATTTAACAACAAAATGTCTCTTTTATGTTTTTAGTAAGAAGTGCTTTCCCAAGGAGTTACAAAATTTGTTAAAAAGTCAACTTTGACGTACTTTAACTCAAAGAACCTTCATGCAATTTCGAAAAAAGATCAGTTTAAAAATATTTTAATGAAAAAAAAATTGACCGGCCAAGCTATTAGAGAATGATCCATGTATATAAGCAGAAATTTGATTCCGTTCCTTGAATTTTGAATGCTTGCAACCAAATATTAAAATATTAATAGAATATTAATTTTTTTAAATACACTATAAAAAATTACTATTTCCTATGTCCAAATAGAAGTTGGATTTATGATATAGTTCTTATTCTGTGTTGAAATATGATTTTTTTTTCAATTATGGTTTTGGCGTGGGCACTCAAATATTATTTTCAATGTCATTTTGAGCTATTGAATAGTATTTAAGTAATTTACTTCTATTTATATTTTCAACGAGTCTCAGGATGAAAAAGCATAATTTTCTTGTTTTTATTCATAAAATTAAAATTATTTGTACCATAATACACATGACAAATTATTAATTCGATTTAAAGTTTTTCAATCCACAACTTACACCAAAGCCAAGAGTAAAATAAAAATCATATCTTAACAAAGGATGTTAATATTAACATCTTGTAGGTCCTATTAAATAATGTTTTTAATATACTTTAAAAAAAATGTTTAGCTTTGTAATAATAATACATTTTTTGTTACAGACATTCAAAGTTCAGGAAGGAAATAATTGTAAACTACCTTTAAATGAAATTTCGATTATACTCGTCTCTTTGCTGTAAATAATATATGCATTCGTCAGCTCTTGCATATATTACTTAGCGTATTGTTTAATAGCGGTTTCCTTTGACTCATCATGCATGCACACATACAATACAAATATATATGAAAGTAGCTATATCGATATACATCTAATGTGATCGAAACTGTAGTAGTACCTTTCGGATCATCCGTTGTTTACAGCGCCTAGAAGAGAACAAAAGAGAAAATGAGAGGGAGGGAACTAGTTCTAAGTATAATCTACGCTATGCTACTTCAGAACGTGATCAGCGCTGCCGTTGACACAGCTGAAATAAGTATGGAACACCTCATGACTCGTGATAGTCCACATATTTGCTCAACGCTTTTTTTGTTATAGTTACTTCACGTCTTATGTTCTTTGTTCGAATTCTATTAAAATTTACAACTTAAAGCGATATTCCATTTTGGATAATATACTAGTCTTATATATACTAAGTTCTAAATACACAAAAAAAAATGGCTAAAGAGATTAGAAGGAATTTGTCCGACGTTTATGCCGACTATAAGCTCAGTTGTACAATGATCCACACGAGCAATATGACGTCGAGTTGTGAAATGTGTTGTCGATCTATTTACAGCGATTCGGCGCTAGTGTGCTTGTAAGCCTTAGGTATCGGCCACGAAATCTAAAATGAGAAAGTATAAGATCCAAAAAAAAACAGAGGGTAGTTCGATTTCAAGGTTAAGCAGTTAAATCTTCCGGAATCCTTTCGAGCAAGATGTATCGCGCTTTACTCGTTGAAATTTAGCACGCGCCAAGTGGGCGGGTTGGAATTTGCGATTCTGAACGACTATCCATTTGCTTGTTTTTTTTTTTCATTCTTCCGCGTTTTATATTTTTCCGGCGTTTTATTGGCTGATGGATGAACAATTCGTGGATGAAAAGATAAAAAAATAGGCTTAATGGACGCGAGATAAAAATACAAGAGGGACAAAAAATGTTTTACGGCGCGTTAGAAAATCGAGTTATGATTTCATAATATTGCAACTTTCTAATTATTAACACTCGAGATTCAAAATATAATATTATAACGTCCATTTATGTTATGCCCTTTGGGAGTAAAAGAAAAATTCATTGTAATAAAATAATGCATAAATAATCGTATGCGTATTCTTACATAATAATCGTTCTCTCATAATTCGAGTATAATAATCGCAAGCTCTAGTAAAGAATGCAAACAAGGAACAAGAGAGAGAGAGAGAGAGAGAGAGAGAGAGAGAGAGAGAGGGTAAGGCGACCTTTCCAGGAATCCATTATCTTAGCAACTCATTTCACGCTACTCCCCGTATTAAGGCTCAAAATTATCTCTAGAGCCCTTGCATGCCCTACAGTATACGGCAACAGCTCGTCAAAACAAGAAAAAAAAAGAAATAGAAAAAAGCAACTCGCAAAAACTGCATGTGCTCGCGAAGGGCGTTTATTTTAGACTCTCCTCCGAGGCTTCAACTGCCCGTGGCAGAGCAAAACTTCTCATCCACGCTCGCGTGCGCGCCGCGAGCATTTCAAACTGATTCCCCTAGATTATTATACCCATGGGATCACTCGACGCCGTTCGCTCTCTCTTTCTCTATCTCTCTCTCTCTCTCTCTCTCTCTCTTTGATTTCCGAAGTACGAGAGTGTTAGCAGGTTAAAAATATGAATGTATATACTGGCAGCTGTCGAAGCTTATATTCGAGAGAGCGGGTTTCGAGCTTTTGTGAAAAAATATTGGGTTTTCGATCGGACGATCAATTCCACAGAAAGCTTCGCTATGCTGCTTCGTTCTTCTCTCACTGTTTCTTATTTCAGCAGTCCATATCCGTTAGGCTTGTGTGAGTTCTGGCTAAGAATAGAATGAGCCTGGATGCATAGCAGATCGTTTCAGGAGTATCGGCGGTAAATCGCGATAATGTTTTTTTTTCTTTTGCTATTTATACATTGCGATAAGATTATTGTACGAATTTCAAGGCGGCTTTGTGTACTCGAACTGTTCGATCGTGTGACTCGTTCAATATAGCCAACGATTTGCGCTTTTAAGGGATACATTCGAAGCTTTAGTTTATAACAGTTCTCTGACAGATTGACCGGTCAACCAAATTTCTTTTTAACAATATTTTTCAACTTTAGTTTTATACTGTATCTATCTTCATGAATTCTTTTAGATTTTTTACATGAAGGTTCTCTAAGTTACGATATGTCAACATTGGCGTTTTTACCAATTGTGGCATTCGATGCCAATCTTCCGAAAATTCCTACTTATCAGGAAAGCTGACAAGGAAATGATGCCTTGCAATATTATAAAAGTATCAATGAAGGTGTTAACTTGGAAAAGAAGTTGTATTTCCAGTTACAAATGAAGCTATCATGTCATATAATTTAAGTTTCTGAAGATTGGACCAGATTTCCTGTTAGAAACTTAACATGATTCCCAATTTTAGACCTTCGTAGATACTTTTGTATTGATAAAAGGCATCTTCATGAATTTTTTTATGTTGAAACTCATGATCGAACCTTCTCAAATCTGAATTTCAAGACTTTCATGACTTCGGAGATAGTTATGATCTATATCTACAGGTTTGAAAATATTTTATTTGCAAAGTTTAACTTATTTAAGAAGAAAAGTCTCTTTTATGTTTTCAGTGAGAAATGCTTTCCTGACAAGTTAGAATTTTTTGAAAAGTGTCATAAAATGCCAAAATTCGTAAAAATGCCAACTTTGACGTTTTGTAACTTCAAGAACCTTCATGAAAAAAAATCTAAAATAATTCATGGATGTAGATACAGAGTAAAACTAAAGTTTCATAGTATTTTGAAAAAAAAAATGTGTTGCCTGGTCAAACTGTCAGAATGACGCATATATATATTATAAAAATGACGTACATTTGACACTCCATTCATGCAAAATGTATGTAATATTTTCCGATAACATAGCTCTACAAAATCTCCGCTAACGATGCACATAAATTCATTCGTTTTTACAACTCGCAACGCTTAACAAATAAATATACGTGCACCGTTTGGACAATCAATTATTTTCAGCGCGATTTCTAGCTTATCTTAATACCGTACTTATGTGGATTAAAGAATATACGGTTCGTATTATTTTTTTTCTCCTACTCATCGAGGAAGGAAAAAAAAGAAGAGGAATAACAAGTCCGTAGTTCCCTTCTTTAAGAAAAACACTGCATCTTACGCAATCTCGCAACGAGAAAAAGAACGAGTAGAAGAAAGAAGCGGGAAAGCACGTCAGTCTTTCGAACGCGAGCGATTTTTCTAGCAAGTCAGAGCCGTCAATCAAGCGGTTCGGTGGCCTCAAAAAAAAAAAAAAATTGTCTCCTATGCAACTGCACTTCATCTTCGAGCCAATCACTTGGCAACTCGGCATCTTAGATGCATACAGATATGAATCCATTATTCGCGAAGATATATGCGCAGTGTAAAATTGAGCAAACGTGAATGTAAAATGACTTCAGGTACAATATTTGCCGTTTATACATTCCAAGAAAGGCGTTTATCTGCTTTTTTTTGTTCCCATTTCAATAACGAACCTATAAACCAAGTCAACGTTTTTGAAACATCTGCGCTCAGCCACAGGCTTGTTAGCCAAAAAGATGAATTTCAAAGGCGAAATAATAAACAAGCACATCAAACGAGAAAGCCAAATGGGATCGCAAGGCCACATTGTAGGCGACCGTAGCTCAAAAAAAGGCCTGGAAGAAATTACGAATAGTCTATCGCTTCCTCTCTCCCACCCATTCGCTCGGTCCCCTTTTCATCGCATTAGCACGACGTTTAGATTTTGGCGCGTTACAGCAGAGTCGTCGAGTAAAACCGAAATGAATAGCGATATACCAACCGGAAATTAATTGCTCGCGATATACGAAAATCCAGGTCGAAGTTTTTCTTTTCGGCCTACTCTATACATAGAGCCATTGCTTAAGCATCGAGCGTTTACAATTCCATTGCTCTCGCGGGAAATGCTTTACAAAAGGTGCCGCCGCAGTTCCAGTGTACATAAAAAACGCGTGCCAATGGGTTGGGGCTCGCGCGTTTGTTTTGGAAAGGGATTTTCCCTTCGCGGAGCAGCCAGTTATGAAGACGAATGGTAGGGGAAGACCAGATGGATTCTACGCGATGACGATGATGATGGCTCGTGGACTCTTTTAAGAGGGGACTAATTGCCGGAGAAAATGAAGGGGCGCGTTGGATTTTTTGACAGCGCTCTGTAGCTTATATCGTATGAACCAGAGTGGGATTCTATGTCGCTTTCGACTTTTGAGATGTAAACGTATTTTTTTTCTGCTTTCTGGCTGTCGTCTAAGTTTAGCATAGCGTTATTTTCGTGTAAGAGAATTTCCGAGGCACATAGCTTTTGTTATGAATTCTTAAAAATTGGATGCGACGCTCGTGAACGGGTTCAATATTCAATACGCGTCAAGAAACAAAAGGAAGTCGGTTTAACGATGAGCAACAGCGCCAGGGGATTAAAATTCGAATGTTTGTACGGCGCCTGTGAATAAAAGGGAATGACTGATGAAGTGAGAAAAGATCGGTCGCGAGTGAGAATTTTTTTTTTCTCGACATATGATGGCCTAAATATCCCGCATATTTCAAAGCTCGAGCTTCTTCTTTCCACACGCATGTACATTATCACGTTTCTTCGTATTATGCATGGGACTGTTAGAAGAAGAAACGAAAAAAAAAATGAAATGAAACTATGCAACGAGACATTCCATCTTCTTTCGAAATGAAGAAGGCGTGAGCGCATAATTCGCGTCTAAGGATTCGAGGAACTCGCTGAATCCCAAGGGAAGCTGCATGTCGAGAACAAGGCGCGACGTGCGCCTTTATTACAGAGTGCGCAGCTCGTCGCGTTTATTATACATTTCCCGCGCTCGAAAATCCGTAACTGCTGGCGCTCATGACGCAGTCGTTCTTTCCTGCAAATCTCTCTTACTCTTTCTCTTTTCGCTGCGAATATTAAATATACGATTTCTCTCTCTCTCTCTCTCTTTCTCTCTTCCTCGTTCTTTCGATCCTTGATGAAATGCAGCTGTTTATTTATTTTTCTCTCGTGCGATTCGAAGCATCGTAATCTCCGCTGTAGCTGTATATAATAGATTTGGAGCGCAAAGAGGAGACGCCACAGTATCTAGCTCAGGCACTCTCGAGAAAAGCAGATTCGTTTCTTAGCAACGGCGCGTCAATTACGTAAATACGATGCCCGGTTGCTCATCGTCGTTGGTCTTTGAGACGAGGCGCGACGAAGCCACTCGAGAAGTCTCCTGCGATTTCTTGCGTACTCTCTCTTGCTTTTGCCCTGCATCGCTCTGTCTTGTTCTGTGTAAGTGTAAGTGTATGTGTGTGTATGAGAGAGAGAGAGAGAGAGAGAGAGAGAGAGAGAGAGAGATAAGGTATACACACTCTTATCGCAAATCTAAGGAGCCACACCAGGAGCTATCCTCTTCAGACTCGGCGCCAAGTACTCTCGATTAGCGGCTTTCGAGGGCTCGTTACTTACGGCGATAGCTCATTTCTACATGCGTCAATGTACTGTTTGTTCGAGGAATAATTTCTGTTGGTAAAAATCGTTTGTTGTTTTTTTAATTTTTATTTAATGAGTCTTGGCGGATAACGCGTTCTTCTTAGTTTATTAGAGCAGTGCGTATACAAAATTCTTATTCTAATTAGATTCTATTTTATATTTGTCTAAGGTTTGACTTAAAGGATAATAATGAATTAGAAATTTAATTAATGGTCATAATTAACGTCGATGGAGACTAAATTTAATTCAGTACTTCAACAGTACTGATATTTCTGAAAATAGAATTTATGAAGTATTTATAAAGTATTTATTTGAATCTAATGAATATATAAAATACATTGACTCCCAATAGATATTTATGGATCTAAAAAACAATTTTAGACTTCAAGAATTATTTACTAAATAGTTAAATATTATACATTTAAATTTTTATTCGTATACAGTAAATAAAGTTTCACTAAAAATAGATGTATACAAATAAATATATTTAGAAGCCAAAATATTGTTTTTACATTCGAGTTAAATGGTTTTTTCTTTCAAAGAAAGCATTATTTTAATAAATCCATTTTCTTAAATATAACAAACTTTTTTTCAGTTGTTTACAACTAATTAATAACCACTATCCATTCACTTATTTTTAGTGCATTTGTAAGGAATTGTTAGAATAAATAAGAAATTTTTATTAATAGTCCTAAGAGAATATGTACTTGAATTTAATAATTATAATTATTTTAATATAAATTTAGTATAAATATTAATTTAAATACTTTAAATACTTTGCGACGGTATGAGTTGCAGCTGCGTACAACTGTTACTCGGCTGCGACTTTAAATAATAATAATTCATTGTTCATACGAAATTTTAGATTAAAAAAATTTAATTACCTATTTTTCTTTTACATAACGCTCGTCAATAAAATTATCCGATAAAAAAATATTTATTTCTATACAGTAAGGTAACACTTTATTGAAAATATTTTCAGTTTCAAAGAAATATTATTTTTTAATCAAATTAAATAATTTCTTCGTTCATAACGGCAATTAAAAAAAATCAATGTACTCAAATTTACATCTTTAAGCAGTTGATCAAGTCGTAAGGTAATTATAAATAATTATACATAAATATCTTCCGTCGATTACAATATCAATCATCACTTGGCGACGTCCAATCCTGTTAAACCAACCATATTTTCTAAAAGCATAGCGTCGAACTTTTGCTCGACGTTCGTGTAAACGATCAAGATTTATTGAAACTAAATTAGATTTTATCCGAGATGAACAGACGCGAAGTCGACGTCGAGTCTGCTGAGCAAGTCCGTCGTTTTTCTCGCTTCCTCGTTCACTCGGAGAGTTGTCCCTTCTTGGTCGGATATAGAACTCAGCGAGTTGTTGACTGCATGAAAACGTACAATTTGACGTATCACCACAGCGGATAAGGGTCATACATAGGAAACATACGCGAACTCCAATGGATCCACGGAGAAGTTTCAGCTGCTGTACGGGATATTCCATTCAGTTTGCTCAGACTATTATCATCGTTCCACAGCGCATATAAAGCGGACGAGAGAGAAATTGGCCATTCATTGCATTTAACGTCTATCCCTCTTATTTCCCAGGGGTAAATAAGCCGTTTATAGACTTCTGATAAAACGAGCTTGGTTTTTCAAACTAGGAGCGTGGCGTTAACGCTTTGTCGATAGCAAATTCCGTCTTTGATACGGTAGCTTGGAATTCGATGTAATTCAACTGGAACTCGCTTAGGAGCATGTATACGAGAGGCTGAAGCGGTGGTTTGCTCCTCCATTTCTCTCTCGTTCCCTTAGCTTCCCGTTTTTTTTTCTTCTTCTTCTTCTCTTCGGTAAGTGCTAGAAACGGCTTAGGTATATATTGCTCGAAGTCCCGAAGCTGTAAGTAAAATCGGACGGCATTCATCTCAAGCTTAGTAGGAAAACTGCTGAATAACCCAAGCAACCGATGTGCTGTTCTGCGTACACTGCAGTCGACTCTCGGCTAGTCGATTTACCGCTCGAGTAGTGCGTTGGAAAAAAGGAAGGGCTGAACGCGAAAAAGAGAACTATTTCACTCACCTCGGTAAAACTCCTAGTCGAATGGACAAAGTCCACAGAGTCGTTGTTAGTGAAAAATCCAACACGGCAATACTGTCTGGCTAGAAATACCTTGCGACTTTGCATTTCAATGTGTAATCCGTCGTATGGAAAGCGTCGACTGACGACTGACTTTCCTCCTCTGAACGGTTGGAAAAAAAATTCTCCACAGTTCCAGGGAATGGATGGGACTTTCATCCGTTGGATATGCATGCGAAACCATCGATGCTGTGTCTATTTTATTTGCGTTTCTTTGTTTCGTGCGTGTTCGTATAGAATCTCTATACCTTTGCTAATACATTGCTTTAAAAGAAAAAAATGACGGACGTGCGATTTGAAATTATAAAAAATATACCCATATGGCTATACACACAGCTTATTCTCGACGACAAATGAAAATAAATGTTTCGGCATTTATTAGTTCGCTAAATATAGCACCGCTTTGTAAATGAATATTTTACATGGTTTTCTTATATTGCTAAACGTAACGTGTCATAATTGAAATAAAAAAATAAAAAAACAGTTAATAATAAATTAATTATTTTTGCGGCTGCGTCAAAATGCGGTTTCGATCGATAATACTCGCTCGAGTTTTTCATAAACTCACTTTCTCCCGTCTAAAACTCCCGGCGACTTCCAGCAGGCGTGACTCGAAACTCGACCAAGTCGCTATGCTACATAAACTGGAAACCATATTATCGAGAGTAGACGAGAGCAGCTGTGAAAATCGACCGCCGTCGTACACGGCATACTATCATAACGTACGACGTCTTAATTATCGGTAAATTAATTCGATGACGTGTGCACACGCGCCAGCGCCTCGTCCCTCTCTCACGCATATCCTACCAACCACGCGAGTCAATACCCGGTGTATATATATATATGCGGCTATACGATCGCGTAATGTATTCGGAAAGGCGCGAAGCTGTAACAGCTTAATGCCGATAGATAATGTGCCTCATCGAAGACGACACCTGACAGAGAGCTCGAAAGAAGAAGTAGAAGGAAGAGAGGGTTGGGGGTTGAGGTTAAGAGAGAGAGAGAGAGAGAGAGAGCGTCGATTTTAGAAGGCGCGTTTAATCTTCGAAATGCACCGCGCCGGCAGAAACTAACTTTTCTAATTCCGAGTGACGTAGAACATCGTAAATCAGATTAGAAGATAGGCGCTTTGGATCTTAGCTGATTATAAGACTGATTATCTCACGAAAGAGAGAGAGAGAGAGAGAGAGAGAGAGAGAAGGTCCGAGAAAAAGGCTATATGTTGCCGGACGGATTACTTCCTCTCGCACGACGTCCTTTCTCGAATACTTCACCTTCCGCTCTTTTTCTTCTGCCTTTTCCTCGACAGATTAAACACTGATTGTGACCGAGTTCTAAAAGATTCGCTTTCACGTTTTAATCATTTGTTTTTGTCTCTTAACGTTAGCGTTTCTTTCGTCGTTTTGAGTTTGTTATTGTTGTACAGCGGAAAAAGCAAGTAGCACTGGATTTGTATGTGCGAGAGACCGGAGACAAGCTGCTTTTGCGGCCACGTTTCTGCTGTTACTTACAAGACGAAGACTCGTAGGAATCGTCTTGACTTAATTGCGATACCGAACCGGATTGCGAGAATGAACGTGATGGGCATTCGCGACTTTCATTATGTCATTTAGTTCATTTAGTTCCGACGGTTTAATTTAACGCCACATTCATTCATTTGAAACAATAACGCTCTCGACACCTTGTAAATATTTTCCGAATCGATTTCATTCAGTCGGTGTGATTATATCCACTTAGTAAATATAATTGTTTATTGTTTAAACAAGATTAATCTGCTTCTTCGATTATAATCTATTGAGTATATTAACATATGCGATTGAACAACAATGACCCTAGTAGGAATTGACCATTGACCCAGTACTGAACTCCGGTCAACAGTACTACAAGTCAGTACTGGCCCAGCATCGCGTCAATTCCTACTAGGGGATTTATTGATTGGTTAGAATGGAAAATCCGCTTGACAAAGCAACGACAAAACTTAATTACTCTTTCGTCAATCCACTGTTTTGCTCGCAGCTATCGTCTCTTCCGTTCGCCGAAACTAGAGACGGTACAGAGAAAAAAATCAACAATGGCAGCACCGAACGCGAAATAAAACGCGTAAACTTTGCGTCGTGCATGGGCCAACGAAAAAAAAAGCTGTAAGAGCAGTAGTGACACACATCCGCCATGAAACACGTTTGCACGCAGTATATATGTACACGGCTCGATCTCCCCGACAGCAAAAAATCGTAATCTGCTAAAAATCGTGGCACTAAAAAGTATCGTTTCGAACTTTACGAGCAGATTTAGCGTTCCAACAATTTTCGTCGGGATCCGATTCCCTTCCCGTTTTTCCCTCTATTCCTTTATATGTATATACATATATATATAGTTACACGCGTATGCACGTATGCACGTACAATGTACATGTATAGACTGTGTTATATACACTGCGGAGTTCGATTCCGCGACTCGCCGTTGTTTCTAAATGGAAAAGTTCTGGAACGACACTTGACGACGAGCTTCCATCACCCTCCTATCCCTCCACACGTATCTCATTCGTGTGGCGATTCCCTCTTCGTATAGAACGCGCGAGAACGACTGTGTATCTTTCACCCTGGCGTAAGGCCGCATTAATTTTACTCAAAGTTCGCCAGGCCCCTCGTTCAAAGTTATTAATGGCAGTTTCAGTTGGTTTCACGTCCGACAATCGCGCACATTATACCGTACCGAAGCTTGCAAGCTCTTCACCTTTCTCTACTACTCGTATACATCTACATATATGTATATTTTATAATAACATGCAGAGTCTGAAAAAATTGAAGGTGTAAATGCGTGAAATAAAAGTTTGAATAGCTTTTGCTCGACGTACCTTTGTCTCGAAAATTGACGGGGAAAAAGTGCCAAAGAAATGGTATAAAAAATAACTTCGCGTGCTACAATTTTCGAACTGGAAATCTTGAGAATTCTATGAATTATAAAAATGACTGTTTTATAATAAATCATTTTCTCGTATCTTATAAATATATTTCTATTGTACAAATAATTTTTACGACCACGACGAATGAAAATAAATATTTATCATACTGACAAAAATGAAAATAGTGATATTTTAGGGATTAAGTTTTTTAACAGCATGACGAATGAGTTAAATTCGGGTAAAAGATATATTTAAAATAAAATAAAGAATTTCATAGCTACAGGGTAAGATATATATTTATAAATAAATTCAAAGTATGACAAACATTCTCTCCACAAATAGTTTATGAAAAGTTACATTTTTCTCTATGCATTTAGTCCTAAGTTTATAGATTTAGGACTATACTTCTTTACGCACTAAACGATATAGAATATGCGATAATAACTAAAATCCTCTACAAAGCTTCGTATAAGAAAAATCAGTTAGTATTAAAATACGAAATTGTGAAATAAAAGCGTATTCATTTGCAATGAGTTTCATATTGTATGACGTTGATTTCAGCCGAATAAAAATTTAAATTTAAATGCCCTGTCATATATATTGATAAATATATGAATACGAAATAATAAATAAAAATTATGATTTCAGATATTGTTTTCTTGGTATATAAGGTAGTACATAATCTTTTATTATTAATCAAGGATAAGTATATTTATTATTGAGTATCTCAGATCTATACCGACGTTACCTTGGAGTTATTTTTACATGTCTGCGAATTTTACCTTTGACCTTTTTTCGTTCTTATATTTAACTGAGTTTTGATGACATTTTTGGGTCGACGACCGTTGCAAATTCTGTCCTTGGGGATACAGCTAATCAAACGTGACGTTAATTCTCAGATTCTGTATTTGAAAGGTTGTTACAACGAGAATAAACCACATGTCTTTCATTATTATTGAAATCCAATTGTTGCCTGTGAAAAGGAACAGAAAATATCTAATTATTGATCATCACCGGCAAATCTTTTAAATATTTTTATCTTTCATATCGCAGTGATTGGCGTGTATTAACATTCTAGTATTGTATTTGCATCTTTTATTTTATTCGTATCTTATCATTATTTGCATCGATCTATATTCATGCAACGACTCGTATACTCTATTGCCTAGGGATAGCCCTATACGTGCATTATTTTTATTACAATCTTAATATTCTACATCCGATCGAGATTACGCTATTTCATTTCAATATTGAAATTTACTTAAGTACGCCACAAGATTCTTCTTGCAAAATGTAGAATTGTAAATTTAAAAAATACGAAAATCAAATAAATAATTGTACAACATAAAAAGCTCTGAGTATGAAATACTTGCTGTAATATTGAAATTCACTTTTTAAGGGGGCTTACACTTATTTCCTCTCTGAACTTTGAATATCTTTAAAAAAATGTAATACTATTTCAAAGCCAAACTTTTTTTCTGCAAAGTATATTGAAAAGCATTACTTAAGAAGACTTACCAGAAGTTAATGTTATCAAGATGATTTAGTTTTAACCATTGGCTTTTGCGTAAGCTACAACTTCAATAGCTTGATAGACGTCAAAGATTCAAAGCTCAAACGATGTTATTTTTACATTCATTTTTGCTAAAAGTATAAATAGCAGTAAATTTATAAAATACAATTCGATAGCCCAAAATAACAGCAAAATTAAAAAAAAATTGTATCACTACACAAGATAAAAATATCAACTTCTGGTCGGTCTTTATGGAATGATATTTAATATAATTATAAAATATAATTTTAGTTATTTATATTGCACTGATGTTACATTTTTATAAAACATTGAAAGTTCAAGAAAGGATTAAATGTAAACCCGCTTTAAGGGGATATGACACATTTTAGTGAGGTTACTTAAAATTGATAATTTTAATTATTTGCATTTATTTATCGGTGTATATAAATTTAATACTTTGTCGTTCCTTCGTTAATCACTTATAGTATCAATATATTATTTAAAGTATATATGTTGGGTTTTTTAATAAATAAACAAAATTATTAACAACTGACATCTGACTTTATAATTATGTTTTTAAATATCTTGGTACATTTTAGCATGTAACATATTTTCTGCTAATTTTATCAGAAATCTCTACGTTTATGCTGTAAAGCAAGTATCGAAGAGTATGTATGCTAATTTTTAGCTCAATTGGTCCATTAATTCACTTTGAAGTTTTCCGAAAGAGAGTTTTCAACAACATACTAAATTTAATCATCGAAGGGACTTAGAGATGTCAACGATGTTCAAATTAAAGGTATAGCTGTCTAAAACTTCAGTATTAAATACATTAAAAACGGAATTGATATAACTATTTAAAATTTTTAATTTTGGATGGTGGAGGGGATCATTTGAATATGTACCGTTATATAAAAAAAGGAAGCATTAATTAATTTACGTTGCACGTTGGGATATAAAAAGCACAAAATAATACCTTAAGCAGGCGAAACTGTGGAAATACCGAATCATACTATTCGACATTAATTCGCCTAGAAGGTAAGAGAACCGCCATTCATCCCGTAGTCCGCCAAGAAGGTAGGATTAATCGCTATAAGACTATTAAACATAATTTAAGAGACTAAAGCCCAATTAGCGTAAGACCGATATATATACGTATATATACTATTTAATATCGCACCTACTAAAAAAAATGATTATACATATAAATTTTTAGTCAATTTTTAGATTTAATAAGTCCTCTTATGTATAAACCTGCAATCAGAGATTTATAAATAAACAGTAAAGAAACATCAGTAGCCTCATTTGAATGTACCTTGTCTCCTTCAGTAAACAATGACAAGTTTTTTATTGTAAAATGCAATTTATAAATTATACAATGTAAATAGCTCGGAATACGAAATACACGTTAGATAAAATATAGATATTGCAGATATAAGCTATACAAGCTAAGTAACGCACAGACTGGACGATCTCGCATGAAAATTTATAAATATTTTTAGCCACGTGATTGATTCGAATTTAATATTTTCTCCCATCACTGTCTTGTCCCGGTTGCGGGAAAACATCTAAACTATTCAGACTCGAAAGTGAGAGAGATGAGGTAGAGAGAGGAAAAGCGAAGCCCGTATTTCGGTATAGGTATATAGCTTACCGTGCACCACTGATTTGTGGTTGAAGGTTTAAATATACTGAGCAATGGTCGCAATAGGATATTCCCTTGTAAAACAAAATATGCTTGATCAATTTTATATAAGAACAATTATTAAAAATAAATAACTGGATTGTTAACCAATTATTAAAAAAAAATTTACACATTTTAGAATGTCAAATTTCTTCTAATCATTCAGTTCAAAGTCTCTACAGTCATACTGAAAGGAGTGCGTCAAAGAGTATTTTGGTTGACTTTGAATCTTCTACTTTCCGTTGTAACTAGCTATCGAAGGGACTATTGAAGGTAAAACTGTCTTCTATTATTAAAACAAGTGTCAATTATAATTTTTATAAAATTTAAAATTTAAAATTTAGTAATTTGCATTTCGAAGACCACCTTCCTTAAAACCCTTAAAAGCTTTAGTCATTATAAGTTAATTTGTTATTGTAATCATCGTACACACGCAGTACGTCGGAAAGCTTTTGCATATACATACGCGAATGCAAACGTTGCAACGAATGAGAAAAGGCATTAATCACTGTACGAGAAAATCATACATGCTCTTTTCCAATCACATCGCAATTTCGACGTCGTGACTATTTAATTGGCATATGGCGCATATCGCGCATAGCGAAACATCCATTAGGCGAATGCAGAGAGCATCGATCGGGTTCGCTCGTTCCTACGTAAAATTCATTTTTTTCCACCAATCTCACGGAGAGCTCTCTTTTTCATCTGTCTCAAAAATCTAACTATCGCAGTGTCCGCCAGTATACTGTGCACAGCGATGAAATTCTCTCGCGACCGTTTCCATTTGCGAAACTCAACTGCACATCGAGTCGTTGCTGAGCTTTCTGTATACATATAAACATTGGATTGCGAGATAGAGCTACCTCGGCTTTATCCGATTGCTCAAATAAATCTCATATATGATCGATTCTGTAATGTACTTAATTGACACTAAATTGTTAGTAAATATTTTATCAATTCATTCTTATTTGAAATAAAATATTGTATATTTGATATCGAATTTAGGAGAAAAACGGACGGAGAAACTATTTAAAACGATCTTGCATGCTGCTACTGGGACAATGCTAATTTTTGAACGGGAAAACTGCGCGTTTTCAAGCGGCAAATTTAATATTTTCTATAATTGTAATAATTCGCTAGCGGGAAAAAGCGACGATTTGAAGGTGTTAGATTTTGTGCAAACGATTGTACGAAAATATCATGATTTAATATCGTTGATAATTTCGTTGATGAGTGCAGTGTATTCAACCTGGTTGAAATCTGTCACGTCAGCATTGGGCCAGTACAGTATTCCAACTCTCGCCCGTTCTTATCATCCCGATATCGAAGAAAGATTGGACCAGTACTGGCCCGTAGTTCCAATACTAGCAACTCCTACAAGGGAGGAGAACGTATAGTCAAAAAATTACAAAAAAGCCTCAACGAAGCAGTAGAGAATTTTCGAGGCACTCGAAATAAATCTCTGAGATAACCGCTAGCGCCAACGGGCTGGTAGTCCTTTTAAATGAAAATATATAGTTTCTAGCGAAGGATCTTCTGTTGTATATATATACAATATGCAACACTAAAGCTTCCAGGGCTGCATTGACGGTTCCTTTAAGCGGCGCTCCAAGGAAGCGTGACGAATTAATCGATGAAAGCGACCGCGATGCGGCTTAATTCGAGGCCGTATAACCGGTCATCCAGCACCATCCCGATGCTGCTGCTGCAGCAGCGTCCTCCCTCGTAAACGTTTTACGTCTAACAGCAGCAGCCGGAGCAGTAGCCGTTCTGTTCTCTCCCTCTGCTTTCCTATTATACGCACACGCCAATGCGCATCTACCTTATACACCGTGCTTGGTATATAGTCCCGATGGAAAGACCGCCGTCATCACTCTACGTATATAGGACTATACGCGCTCTGCATTGCGCTCTTGTAACGCACGGCAAATTGTTTTGCCGCGATCTCGTCACGTTGCCTTTAGGAGAGATATTAAAAGCATTTCTCCGAGGCATTTTCCCTCTTTGGCGAGAAGAAAATGCTGCGAGAGCCTATATCCTAAAGCTAACTAAAGCCGACCCTCGGCGTAAGCACGTTCAAGATCTTACGACTTGAGCCGCATAGGCACTCGAAGATTACGAACTGACCTTATCTTATTGATCCTTTGTGTACGTTTGTCGTTTCTATGCAGGTAAGAGTTACCGGTTGAGAGATTAATGCAGGTCCGGTATCTGTGATGAATATTCGCGAACTTTTCACTATGGCATGACGGTATAAAGTACAGCACGAATGTAAGCCATGTGGTGATAAAGCGCGTACAGTAGTGTTATAGTGATAAATTTGTTTTGATCGCAGCGAGCTTGAGTTTATTCGAGAACTTTCCTTGTTTGTCACTGATGTTTTCGCGTGTTTTTCTTCCAATTCAAATGTCTGTGAAATCGTTATGAATTAAACAGAATCGGCTGTTTTGCGGAAAGCACAGAGACATTACGAGGAAATGATACTGGTATGCGTATATATATATAATACGTGCATCATTCTTATAACCCCCTTTGTCGTCCAATATTTTCGTAAATATTAACGTTCGTCTTTTATATTCATTCGAGGAAGAGAACGGTAGCAGGAAAAGAAGAGAGTAGGAAGGAATTTCTCGTTGAAAAACAAGTGAGAGTGTGAGCCCGACTAAGCCACAAGAGGGCAACGTGTTAGTGACGTAAGAATGGGGAAGCTTGATCAAGCTGGGCATAGAGGGTCGAATGTTAACCCACGTGATACCTCTGTCTATAAGATATAGAAGATATCTTAGCTTGTGCTGGTCGTCTTTGTCCCTTGTGACTTGCCGTTGCTGGACCTATGAGTTAGTACTGGTTTTTTTTTATTGACAGGTAGTATCCGTACTGGGAATGAAGCAACATCTCACTACTGGGTCAATACTATATAGTTTAGTAGAGACATAAGAACGAGCTGTACTTTCAAACCAGTAGTGACTAAGAACTGGTGCAGTACTTTAAACTAGAATTGTCATGACTTCAAACATTTAATTGTCTGTACTTGATTTCCTACTACCAGATTTATTACTATTGAATTGTAATATTGTTTTTCTGAGAGTTATATATTTTTTGTGTATGCGTACGAAGATGGGGAATTCATTTTGACGAAACGTTAATGCACTAATGATTATTACTACACGTAGACGTTCTTATAATACCAGTATTAATTTTGTACTGGCAAAGTGTCACTGGTTTACAGTTCTACTAACAGGATGTCAGTATTAGAAGTGTACTGGGCCGTTGGTCAAATCTTTCTACGAAAGCTGCGTAGGAAAACTTGTAAATAGCGTCGGTGATTGGCTGAGCCGATCTACGTCGGGGATAAGTTGCTCAAGGTAACACTTGTTGCTTCAAATGCGATAAATGACGATATCATGTGTGATAACATACTCGTTGATCGATAGTGTGATTTTCATACGGTGCGAAAATTTGTTGAATAAACATCACGAAGTGATGCTGCGAGGATCCGCGAGCTGATCCGTATAGGATTAGACAGAGAGGTCGAATTGCATAAGAGAAAATTTGAATATATCCGAAATTACCTAAAGGGGAAAGTTGGTGCTAACGTAGAGTCTTAAGAAGAAGACTAAAAACAAATAGCCGTTTAGTGTGTAGGAGAAAGCTGATAAAGTAGATGCACTAAGATCGGCACGGATAATTATAAGGCACAACTTAGCACTTGTAGCTACCTGTCGGAAGCAAACTGACCGTATTTTGGTGTTAGGTAAGGGATATACGAAGAGCCCATGAGGTAATTGAAGGGGAAAAACTAGAATAGATGGAATAGAGGAAAAGAAATAGAAATCGATATCGTTCATTCTGACTTAAGGAGGCAGGACATCTTTAAATATAAATAACTAAATTCAAAATTGGAAATCTTTATAACAACGCAATTATAATTTCTTCTATAAGTCCCTTTAATTGTTAGTTACAATACAGAATAGAAAATTCTCTTACCGTAGAATTCAAAGTCAATAAATGGATGTATTGAGGTCTTAGAGAGTTTAGAGCATATAATTATGTATTCGATAAACTAATTTAAGAAATGATTATAAAAAATACATGAAGACATATTTCATATGTTCTTATAAATCTTGTAAACATTTCGTAATATCTAAGTCACCAAATTCATTGCAATGTCTAAATATACAAATTAATCATGTATTATCCATATTTCTTGTGTTTTTAATGAAAAATAGTTTCCTGAAAAGCAAGAATTAATGAAAAGAGACTTTTAAAAAACGACAATTATATTGTAGTAAGAGAAATTTCCTATGAAAATAGGCAATAAAAAAAATCTGTTTTTTTAGCGGTTTAAAGATGTCTTGTCCCCTTAAGACTCAAAGGTTCTTATAGTAATTTTCACATAAATTAACAAAATAAAATGACAATTTTTTATAAATCGCGGTCCCTCAGTATGCGTATATATTATGTACTTCCAGGATTAACGCAAAAAAAAATAATACGGCGAACAAGGTACATCACGGCTTCGTTTTTCCAGTACGCTGGAGAAATATTCTTTGCTTTCTGAATATTTTTCCCAAAGCAGAGAGCGTCGTTTTTACAACGGCTAAGCTTAAGTACAAATGCAGCTAATAAATCTATGAGGAAAAGAAATGCTAATACAATATTCAGGAGATTTAAATTAATAACTTTCTAACAACTATCTTTTAGTAGGAAATAACTATTTATAGCTACTTTTGTTAAACTACAAGTAGTTTTAGGAGCAAATAAATATTTAATTACTTTCGTGAAAGTTAAACAATGTCGCGAAACGTTTGCAAGAGATTGCATTACAAGAAAACGCCTAACATGTTCGTTCAACTCGTTCGGCAAGTCAAGCTGATTAATCCTTTGAGCGAACCTTATTACAAGTCCGTTCCTCCTAGCCCACTCAGCTAGTTTTGATAAATCACTATCCGTAGCCTCAAACATTTTCGAACTATCCTTTAACTTCCCGTGTAATAATTAGTAAAGTCTTCTGGTAAAAGTGTCACCATAAATTGTCCATAATCGTATGAATTTTTGTAAAATTTTACTGTATTTTTTACCGCCTATGTACGAATTTCGAACTATGGACATTAATTGTACGTGACTAGTTAATATAGAATAAGAAAATCGGATATTAAAGAGTTGTTATCTTTCATTCATCGAGATTCGCGGAACTTCGTGAAATTTACTTCAAGACAGTGGGAATACCACGTAACAAACTTGTGCAAAACCACCTGTAAACGGAGATTTTCTTTTCTTTCATCCTAGAGTGGCCCTATATTTTTCGTATTCTCATATTATTTAAAAGTAGATATACACTACTTTTGTTTATCAACCCATCATTTTACCCAGCAATGTCTGTATTAGATTTCATTGTTCTGTCAGGGATCTCTCAGTAGGTACATTTCTTACCAGATACGACAATGATAATCCAGCTAAAAATTACATCATAATTTGGCCAACGATTGGTCAATTCTTTGTGAAGTTTTTACCAAGAGATCTAGACCAGTAAAATCTATGGGATATTTCTGACGGATTGACGGAACAAACAAAAGTTATGGTTCTACCTGGTTATCTGGACCAATATTGAGACACTTATATTATTATATGATGGCTTCAGCCAACGCCAATCAATTTTCGACTTTCGTAGAATCTTGTACTTTTATAATAGTGCAAGACATCTTAATGAATTTTTTCCATCTTTATATTACCGATCGAACGTCTTCAAAACTGACTCAGAGCATTTAAATGAATTTCAACGAAAGACTTTGGAGTTATTTTTATGAAAAAGTATAGTGATTGATCGACATTCTGCAACTTAGAGAAACTTTATGAAAAAAATCTAAAAAACTTTGTCCAGTCAATCTGTCAAAGGATGGCCCATATATATATAACATTTTGCATGTGAGAGTAATCGTCAAATCGAGCACTTCGTTTGCCGTAGATTAGAGAAAATATATCATATCTTGGCAATGTAAGTGATTTTGAATACCCAATCAACATAAATATTATGTATGTCGAATCAATTAATAAAATAATAACAGGTAATGTAATTAATTCAATATTAATGGTGATTCTGATCAAACCTTTGACGATGAAAGTTAAAGCCAGGATCACTCAGAGAAGAAAAACGTATTTTAATAGATCTGTCCGCCAACGGCGTAAATATTATTTATGTCAAATCCGTCAATAAAATAGTAATAATTATATTAAAAAATCTGTTAAAGGTTATTCGTATCAGAACTGGGATAATTGAAGTGGAGGTCAAGTCCACTAAGAGAAAAAAAAAGTGTAAAACATACTTCAATAGATATGTCCGTCAACGCGGTGAGCCTTGTTTAAATCGAGTCCATTAATAAAATAGTAACCCGCGTATTAAAAAAAAATTACGTGTTAATGGCAATTTGTATCAGACGTCAAGCAATTGAAGTGTAAGCTAAGACCACTCAGAGAAAAAAAGAGTAAAAAACACTTCAATACATCTGTCCGTCAACGACGATTACGCAAAGACGATTAATCATCGGCATTACAACTGGTAATATCGAAAATGACATTTACAAGAATAATATATAGATTTCTATTTAACGCACGAAAATAAATATTTATTATTATTTATCGTTTAAATATTAATAACATATATAATTATTAAAATATTAGCAGCTACTTTTTTTACAAAGCAATTGTGTATACTGGCTGCAGTCAAAGACCGACGTTCTAAAAGAGAAAAACGGAATTGTCAGAGGCGTCACCGTACGTCACTAATTATTTTCCGTAACGAGAATGAAATATACCTAAGTGCCGTAGCGACGTTTTTACAGTAGTTCACTGTTGTAACGATATGACGCACGTCTATACGGTAAAACACAGCTTTTTACCACGAGCGATATCGTTAAAAATAGAATCAGCTTACAGAGTTGAACATTCTTGTACTAAATAGTTAATTCAATTATTACAGAAGTTTTCGCTGTGCTTGAATGACACGACCGAATTTCAAACGTCATTTGGATAAAAGATTTAAAAAAAAAGTTTCGCCAACTACTTGGAGCATTCATCTATTGACTAGTACGTTTCTGGTTTAAATATATACGTATTTACATACTTTACGAGTAAAAGCGTTCGTGAATAATTACGCGATCGAAAATCGAGACTTCCACAACTCTTCAAGTTTCTTTGACCTTCTCAAACTCATAAATTACACTCGGATTACTTCTATAACATTTTCAGATATTACGACGAGTCTCGTAGGCTGCTCTGTGGCAGTAGTATAAACCCTGGGGACACACTCGGGCTTATCTGTAGAAATCGCACTGAATTCAAACTTGATATAACCGCGCGCTCTTCGTACACTTTTTATATGCAAGATGTAAAATAGATTCATATAAAATTCCTCAAGGCTGATAAAAAGAATCTCCAAGGCGGGGGGGGGGGGGGAGCGAGGCCGTAAAATTTCATAACCGTTCGCCAGTAGCTCGCGGCTGGGCTCTTCTTTTTCTCGCTGCTTCTTTCCCCCTTACCCACTCGGAGCCCGCTTTCTTTTTTTTCCCTTAAGGGAGTGCAAAAGGGTTTTATTTCTCGTTGATACCGCACCCGTTGGCACAATGTGAGCGTAATTACGTCACGTTAATTAATCCGCTTTTCCGCTCATCGACTCGCTGGTAGATTCTATATATACCTATATCTTATCTCTGTCTTCGTTGTCACCCTCTGCTGCGTGGACTCGCTTTTTTTTACAGCGTGGTCTGGCCATCGATGAGAGAGCAAGAGACGAACTGAGAGAAAGACACCCCCCCCCCCTCGATGAAACGGAAATGAGTTGCCTTACTCTCGTTTGTCGAAGATTTCACGGAGAATTTGCGCCTCCTTCTTTTTCTTTCCTCTAGGACGACAGTTGGGAGGCAACCATTCGAGTCTTGCTCGACATTCAACCTCCGACCTTCTTCTCCATCTTCTTCGTCTTCTGTCGGTCGAGTCCCTTTTGCCAGCGTTTGCACTACCCCCCACCCCTTTTCACCCTGACTCCCCCGAGAAATTACCTCTTGCTCTTATTCCGCGGACGAGATGCTTCTTTCTGAGCTCGCCGACGACCCTTCACGGGACGTTAATTTTCACCATTCACGCCGCGACCAGATGAACATTCAGTTTGATTTCGGTCGTGATGGATTTTCTCTCCGCGCGAAACTTCGACTGCGACGTCCCCGCTTCTCGCTCTGCTCGTCAGTTTTTCTCGTCGCTAGTGCAACTTCCACTTATGTTTATGAGATAGAGATGCGAATTTTTTGATTCTCGAGGTCCTCATGCATAACGCAGGCTATTCGCTTCTTTTGTTTTTTTGTTTTACAATTACGTTTTTATGCATCTGTGAACTCGTCAAGGTCCGAATTACGTTTGTTACTTTTGGTTGATGAATTTCTGCAAATACTGCTCGAAAATGCACATATGATTTCAGTGACGGATGGATTTTGCGGCTGTAATGGATTCGTGTAAATTAATTATAGAAAACGTATATATATATATTATATCGGAATCGAGCTAACACCCAGTAATGCTAAAATTTACATTAATATTGTACGAATCTGATGTATTGAAACATACTAATTAAGTTTAATTCTGATTAATGACAAAGGGTAGGATATAATGTAATCATTATTTACTATTCGAATGTTATTGCAAATAATGGCCAATGGTTTAACAGTTAATATTTTTATTCTGCTCATTGGATTTTCATGAAGGAATTAAAATAGTCGACATCCCTACATTATAAACAGTGAGTGCTACCTTTTTCGAAAATTTTGCCATTTTAAGTTACATCTAACTGGTGCTTTTTCGGTACACGATATTACGCTTTCAAAAGCTAAAATTTATGATTTTCATTTTCGTGCATATAACCGACTTTATTGTACGTTGGGCGCCAAAGAGGAGTTTCATATTGTTCTTTAATTCTAATATTCAACTTGTTTTTAATACTTAGAACTAAATTTTTTTTAAGTAATATTTTTTTAATTTTTTTATCAATAAATTATTCGATATTTACAGAATAAAAGGAACACAAATTTAAATATACATATTTTAGATTTTCAAAACATTTTCAAAAAATGTATTTGAGTAATTTTTTTTTTTGTAAACAGTTAGTAGAATAAAACTAAAAATAATTTAACTAACAAATAAACATTTTAGTAAATAAATCCAAACAAGCATTTTTAATAAATATACGTGCAACGTTATATTAATTCATTTATACGAAATAATTTTACTCGCGGACATTTATTACCCTGAAAATAAGTTTGCTAGATTTAAGAAAACTTGTTTGTGAAAAAATTGCTTTTCCGTAAGAAAGACATATTTAATTGAATTAAATGTGATACATAAAAAATATTTCTGTAAATCTAAAATTATTTTCAATAATAAAACGTACAAATTTTCCAGAATTTTGTAGAAATATTCCGATGTATGAATACATATTCCATGTATTCAAATGTGATATACACCTAATTAAAGACTTGTTGTTTTTAATACTGTTATTTCTAACCGAAGGCTGCCTTCTATAATTTGTTTATTTTACTTCTAATATAAAAGTGGCGAGGAATAAAAAAATATATATTAAGCGAACTAATTTTTTTAAATATAAATTTTGCTTTTTAAATTCCATAAATATTTATCAGGAGACAAAAATTTCACACGAACAACGCGTCGGTATAATCGAACAATCATTCACTGCATTTTTTACAATCTACCAAAGCTTTTTTTTAATTCCAACACTATTTTTTGTCAATATATTATTTCAAGGAGACTTGAAATCGATTGTTATATATAACAATCCCCTAGACGATCTCCTTTAAATAGAGTATCGATACAATAGCATCTCCAGTAGAACAAGACGAGCTTAGCAAGGCATTATCTAAAAGGTATGAACCTCAGCAATGCCTTCATTCAGTGTTGGGGCACTTCTACATAATATATATTCTAGCTCTCCAACCTGTGTGCAATATCTTCGTATCCCGTATAGACGGATCGCTCGAGCTCGATCTCATTTGTGGTCAATACAAATCGCAATAAAGAGCACCAAGCTCGTGTGCTTGCGATCAAGCAAATGTGTTCAACCGTGATAAATCAATCTGTCGAGAGCGTCCCCTACAGCAGCAGTAATGGCATATCCATACAAAAGTAATCCCATTTCCAACTCGCTCTTTACACGCCATTTCTCATGAGTATCACCGTGGATATACCCTTATATAGAGGAGTAGGTGTTCATACGGGAAGCTGAGAATTTCACTCAAGTTTTTGCACACAGTCCTCAGCCGCATTTTCCGCTTCTTTGTCTCTTATTTACGAGGCAAACCTAGCACCGAGTTCTCGAAAATTCTCATAGGCGTATGCTCCGCACTGGCTGGTTTAATTAACCGACTGTCGGGCGTGAATACTCTCTCTCTCTCTCTCTCTCTCTCTCTCTCTCTCTTTACTCTCCTTCCGAAAAAAGGTAGGCGCTCGTACGTAATTGAAAATTACACGAGGCAACGTGCGCTCTCGCGCGACCTAGGAGAGTAATAACTCTCGTCTATCCCTCGCATATACGTGTACGTATGCGTATATATACAGTACGTATATAAATGTGATATAGCAACACTGCAGCTCGGCTCCTCGGGCGAGTTTTCATATCAAACATCATCCGAGCTCGCGGTAGAAGCTCGCAAAAAATAATTGCTGCAAAACGCTGAGAACCGAACAAGAAAGAGAGAGAGAGAGAGAGAGAGAGTGAAAGCGAGCGACTTTGTGGTCTTTCCATTAAAATTTCGATTAAGGAAAAGCAGAGAAGCAGAAAGAGAGAGAATTCGAAGCACTGAAATGGGTAAATCTCGGTGTACCTATAAGCTAGCTCGTGAACCTGAACCAGAGTATGGGGAATTGACGTTGATGAGAGACGAGGGTAGGGAGAGTCGTGCATCGATTGACGTCGAACTATGCGATACATTCGCAAAGGGATGCAGGTGCGTAACGGATACCCCTCGCACAACCTCTCGAACCTCTTGATAAATACCATTACTATGCAAAGTAACTCGTGCAACGCGCATGCACGTTCCTTTTTATTTCTCTCTTCGCGGGTCTATAATACGTAACTCGATTCCCCGGCGTGATTTAGTAAAAGTTCATCGGGAAAATTACCATTTAACTATCGGCATTCAAATCAGTTTAAAGCTCTCACTTCCCTCGAGCGAATTCTTTTTATCTCTTCCTCCCCTTTCCTATTCTCTCTTGCACTTAACTTCTCGCACGCAATAGGGGAGAAATCAGTCTAGCTCGCAGACACGCTAGTCGGACACGGAACGCACTGACTTTTCCACTTTTCGAATTAGCGGTGCACCGTACAATGCAAAGTACAAAGCGTCCGATGCAGAGACAACCCTATATCCGACGATACACCGGGCCGACAATGTCGTCCCATGACGATAACGATAATGCCATGCGCCTTCCCAAAGTGTAATGTAATTATACGCCGGCGCGAGCTCCGGTGTGGCTGCGCCGCTAGTTGGCTTCCTAGCGTACATGCTCCCACGTGTAATGTATAATCATAATCGTGGATGTAATAATAACCATTCATTCCGGGCTTTATTAAGAGGGCCGCTGGAGCGCATTTGGTTATGATGAGCGTGCACAGAGCTGCACTCGGTTATCAAGTGGCAAAGAGAGATGCGGTCCGCTCGCTTGTACGCGTTAAAATATGCGAGGACGTTGATGGAATTTCGTTGGTAATAAAGCGTTGGAGAACTGCCTACTATACCGCCACCGACGCTTCACTGGACTGGACGTGAGCGCGTGTACTCTACAGGCGACGAGACAGCGGCTAATGAGTTGCGAAATTTTACGGACGGCTGTTTTGTGAATATTTTCCGTCGACACGTGCGTAATATACGTGCGCAAGCTCGTTTCTCTTCGCCGCTTTCATTTTTCCATAAGTACGCTTTGCGCGACGGACGAGTGGGAATTGCGCAAAACTTCGGGTTTGTTCGCGTCTGTTGTTGTTTCACTTTTTCAGATTTGACCGTGGGCGAACGTTTGCTTTGGGATGGACGAGGGATTTTATTCGTTGGACACATTTGGCAATTCTATGAATATTCACTGCGATGCGGTTACTGAGTTGGATAGCTTTTGTTACTCAACTATTGTAATTTATGCAGTACGCGCATGCTTTTCTTGCGTACGACTGTACGAAAATATTGTTTTTGACACTTAGCGCAGAGAGTGCGCGAAACAGCTTATTCTCACACTCGAATCAAAAGTGCGCGTATTTCCTAGTGCGCGAAATCATATTTGAATACTCGCGTACACGCCATTATTAGGTAAAATCATTGGTTCATTGAGATGATTAGATTTTAATAAATTGTCGCTAAATATATCAAAGATTAAATATATAACTATTGATAATTACTGTGATAGTCTATAGAATTAAATATTGAGATAAAAAAGGAAATAATCGACAAAGCAGAATCCTATATATATATATGAGTATACCCTAGTCGAAATGGCCAGTATTGCTTCGGTATCGGGATGATAAGAACGGGCCCAGTTCTGGGCCAATGGTTAATTCCTACTAGGGTATATAATATGTTTTGACTACAATGTCAAATGGAATAAGAATGTTGAATATATTACAGGTAGGAGTACATACTTGATCGTTAATCTAAAATTTAATTTAATAAGAAGAATTTATAAAACCACTATAAATGTACTAAAAAACATACAATTGAAAATATTAAGAATTATTAATAAAAATCAATTCATACAAAATAATAGAATCATTAATGTATGATTAGGATAAACGTAAGCGTAAGTAGTTTTCTCAGTCCTTTGCTCTAGCTCGTATTTTGTCGAATTGCGCACCCTTGTGTCTTTTTTAAATTTAATTGTATATAAAAAATACATACTTACATATTGACTGAAAATGGTATTTACAGAACATTGGACTTTACGCAATGTATCGGCAACTCATTTGCAGCCGATTGTCGGTAAAGTAAAAATCTACTTTGCACACTTCTCATCACTACAGTGCACTAACTTAACCACATTCGGTACTTAACACACTGCAACTGTATCATAAGAACACAAACTAATAATTAAGGCCAAGATTCTTGTCCCAAATACATGTTTTCTTAGTAGATTAAAAAAGTTACTTTTTTTAATTGTTTTATTCTTTTGCGAAAATCATAGCCTGATTTTAATATGTCTCCGTTTGTGTGCCATGGTTCCTTGCAGCAATCGTGTAATATACGATGTATAATTGTATAATTTATTGTACAATTCTGTCTGTGAATAAATTATTTAATATCATAATTATTGCATAAAAAATTATAAATGTCTGCAGTTATTTGATACGCATTACGGTGAAAAAGCTGACATCCTGTAGTATAAGACACGGAATGGTATATATTATTCTAATGAGTACAATGAAGGGTAGAGTGTTGACTGCAAGTCGAGTAGGTAAGTATACAATATCAAATTATGCGCGATAATTGGTATCGCATTCCTTTAATACCGTACGTGTGAACGTTTTAAAATATTAAATCGAAGAATATTTTGATTAATTACAAGTGTACACAATTACCGCATTTTAATAATCAATAATGTTTCTTAATTCAATACAACAAATATACATCTTACATTAATTGTTGTAGTTATGAAATTTGTACAGTATATCTGTTATTGATATAATTAATAGTATAACAGATTTTCAAAATTACAGTTTCTCGATACTTCTTTCTTCAGAAAAAGCGCTCTGTTCAATCCTTGTCAAGTTTACAGTTCGAATAATTTAATGAATAATGAGAAATGACACTTTTTATCTTCGCGGTTTCTTCTTTAGTGTTTCCTTAGAATAGTTTTTAGGCACAGTACTTTGTCGTGGTTGGATTGATGCCGCACTAGCTATAAAAACTCGAGGCATTGTTAATATTCCAGTCATTATTGATACAACAATAGACGTTTTTTAATTTATATAAGTGTACGACAAAATTGTCTTTTCGAGTACACCTTTGAAATGCGATTCTAATAGATAGTTTTAACGCGCGGTTCATAAAAATTTCACGGAAAAGTAGTTCAAATAAATAGAATTTATTTTTTCGTTAATAATGATTAACGAATTTCTTCTCTTTCGTACTCTGAAAAACAGCCGATTGGAAAGAAGAAATTATTACATACATTAAAAACAATATTTTTTTTAAAAACAATTTTTATTTGAAATATTGACTGAAATTGTTTTCGGTAAACCGTTATTTACTGTATTTAAATAAGAAACTGCTTAAATGTATTAAATGGTATTATTAAATCTCAAAAAACATTTAATTAAATGTAATATGTAACTGTTTAGATAATCTTGTTTTTTAATTTAAAGTTTGGTTTTTAAATTCTATAAATATTTGTCTGGAGTCAACAAATGTCATATGAATAACTAATTAATATATTTGGCCAAATAATTTCTGACAAAAATCATATTATTTGAGTGTTTTGTTGCTTTTAATATTTGTTTTTGAATTTTTTCACAAATATAATAATGCGATAAGTTACTTATTATTTTGCTTGAAGTAATAATTGAATTTTATAGAATTTATCACAGATAATATTTCTTACATTTCAAAAAATACGTAATTATATATATATATATATTAATATAAATTTGTTAATAAACGCGTTGTGGAATATCACAAATATGATCTTCCACGAACGTCACATTTTGAAGTAATTTTCTTTACATATTTAAAGTGTCGCTGGTAGTAAAATATTATGATTTCTCACGCAATTAAATCATAAAACATATTGTTGTTACTTATTTTGGTAAACAATTTCATACGTCAAGAAATACAATACCTTCAAATATCTCCGAGAATAGAAACACCAGGATGAAACTGAATTGCCGTGTTCCTAAATTAATTATATCGAATTTGCATTCCTGGCTGCTATATCAGAATACAGATAGATAAATAGAAATATACGAATACCGTTACGAATATTCTATTCCAAACACTGCTGATATTTAGCCAACGTAAAACTTGATAATTATTAAGAAATAAAATCTATTCTTATGAAGTGACTGTAGCGAAGTGGGTCAACAACCATTTTTTTTTAAATATATAGAAAACTAGCTGTTTCGCAGGTTCACAATGACTTAAAAAAATTAGAATATTAGCACATGCTGAGTCACTTTGTAAAGCTATTAAGTATATTTAAAAAAATGTGTATTTAATTAGTATCCGATGCTGATTTTATTTTGTATTAAGTTCGCTGACCGACATTGAAAACTTGTTTCTGCTTAACCATAACAGACGCTGAAAAAATTTGATTGATTTCAAAAAATGTTTTCTTTGGATAGTATTCCGAGCATGTATGTTCTATTTAAGATGATATGTATTTAAATCAAATAGCTGTAACAACACAATTTAACAAATTATTAATTAACGAAAAATTTTCATTTATAATTATTATGCTGTAATATACGAAGAAATAATTTCTTCGTACTTTACATACAAACAACTATGGAACATTAAGAAAAGATTTTGAGTTTAGAAATGTTGGTAATAAAAGGTTATTATTTATAAAGAAAATAATTAAGTATATCCATCAGATCTTCATCTAGACCGAAAGTAACGTTTTACTGAAAATAATATCTTTCAAAGCCAAAATATTGTTTTTGAAATTAAATCAATATTATCGACTTTCTAAAAATCAACATTTGAATGAATAAATCTTCTTAAAGATATAGCAAACTTTTTCCAGCATAGTAAATACTGAATATAATTATTTCGTATCAGCGAATAACTTTTGGATTGCGTTAAAATGAATTAGTTATATTTACGAACACTTATTTATTAAAATTGCTTACTTGAAATGATTTATAATTTTTTTAGAATATTAAATATCAGTGAAAATCGACATTTAAAGCAAAAATATTTCTTATCATCAACAGTTATACCGTGAAAATGATACTTATTTATTGTTCCCATTATTATTACTATTTTCACTGTGACAAAGTAGACACGATAAATTTCCGAGTTACTTCTGATGCATTTAAAGAAGATATTTCGCATTAATTTATGAATCATTAACTTGTTCTTAAATAACTCGGCGTGGATAACACGCGATAAAAAATACACATTATTGTTTTTAACTATTATCCACTAAAAGGAAATAGATTTGCGGAAATTCTATAAATACAACTTGTCTCGGATCACTAAATAGAATCTAAAAAAAAATTCCCCCTCAAAAAAAAAACAGATCCGATTAAGAATATAGTTAATAGGGTATCGAAAAAAAAAATATCTCACGACTAATGCCAAGATGTGCGTGCCGCAGCACTTCGCTCGCACATCTCGTAAGTGGAAATGATTGAGGATTCCGCACGTGTATGCGCGTTACTCGTGTTATTATTCCGTAAACGTAGCGGACTCGTTTGTCAGACGCAGTTCCGCTTTTGATGCAGTCTTTGTATTTTTATTCCCTCCTTTAATCTCGCGCCGCTCGCCTGGCTAAATTCACTCGAGGAGTTGATCTAATTTATCGCAAGTTACGACTCCGGATGATTCTTTGGAGTTTCAGCAAGAAATAGATATTTTGGTGACACACCGCAAGGCATTGGCCGCAATCAGAGGCGTGAAACGCGCTCATGCGTATGCCATGCGAATAAGCCTTGATTGCTCGCCGCCTCGAGGATACAAACGCGTTTGCTTAAAGAACTTAAAAATTATGATACAAGCACGTTTCAGCCTTTGACTTCGCACTGCGGCTTGTTTTCCGCGTACATTTAACTGGATATGATGTATATCGTCGACCAAGAGAGTACCGTCGAGTACCGAGTACCACTGGCGTACATTAGCTGGAATGATTATCGCCAGCGGTGCATCAATCATTTTTCTTCACCTCTGAGTTTGACGTGGCTTATTTTAATGAATTTCACCATGACGGTAACTCATAACGTACGAAATTGTTGTTATTAACGCGATATTCATCGGAAATGATTTTAAAAATAGTATGAGAATAGAGATTGACGCGCAGATTGTTGCTCAGTTTTTTGCATATATATCTTTTATTAGATCGTTCTAGAAAACGCTTGATTTTTTTATACAAATTGAGATTCGTTTTAAGTCTGCTTTGAATAGTGCTATTCCTTGTCTGTAAATAATTTGATGTACATTTAAATTATTGCATTTGTTTTGATTTCCTCTTGTTATCCTTGATAATAGATCCTTAACAGTTTTAGATACCGACAGTTACGAATACAAAAATTCTTAATTATTTATTTATTTTTTTTAAGCATGTTGCACTGATTCCCCGAAATAATAAATGTCAATCAATTATCTGTAAAGTGAGTGCGTAGCGAGCATTAGTAGTACGACAAAAACGCTCGTCATAAATAATAAAGTTTTATTATGCTAAAAAATAGTGCATAAAGTATGCATGTTGAGTCAATTATATTACTTTTGAAGATAAATTTTCACGATTTAACGAGAGTACGTACTCAGTAAGGTTGTACAACAAAAATGATACATATATACACAAGAATTTATAATTACTAAAGATATAAAAATTCGTGAACGTTGGGTTTCCAATTATCAACTACTTACAACTTGAATATTTGCGTGAATGAAAAATTACTCATTTTATACAATTTAAATTACAAAGTGTCTTCGAAAAAATGCTTAATCACGCCTATCTTACGAATTTCTCCTCGAAGTTACTGACGATAAATTTAATGAAAAATCGTAAAAAATTGATCAATTATATAATTCTAACGGCTTAGATTCAACGTTCTTGCGTCACATGAATGAAGAGAAATCTCAAATAATTCATTCATTCCTTCGTATTATCCCCCTTCTGTTACCCTAAAGGCCATTTCAAATGTTTGTGTGAACCGCAAGACGTTTAGAAACAGTAGCAAAGGATAAAAAAAACTTACTTAATACTCAGCGACGCTCAAACAAATCTGAATACATTTACGGAATTTCTATTACGTACCTTAAGAATTTCCGAAATTCTTCCCGAACGCATACATTATTTTGAGCTCGGCGATGCACGTACAGCGAGTCGATAAAAAGAAAACAATATATCCTCGCAATTAATGCGGACGGCAGTTCGGTTTAAAGAAACCACACAAGACGCATCGTTGATCAGGATGCAAGACCATGTTCGGGCTCCTCGAATGACAATAACTCCACAGGAGTATCGTTTTCCATTCGACGTCTATTTATCCAGTAGAAACCCTTACGAATTTTCTCTCGTAACAAGGAAGTGTGTTCGGTCAGTTCGACGGCAGCGTGCGTGCCCTCGCACAGCCGTAAGAATTTAAGTCGACATCCGACCTTCCTACGAGCCATTGTTCTTTAGATAAGAAAGAGAGCCACATACATCTTGGACAGGTGAGACAGACGTGAAGAGAGAGAGAGAGAGAGAGAGAGAGAGAGAGAGAGACAGAGAGAGAAAATACCACCTACCTAACGTACAATCGTGCGATCCCCACTTGACTAGCGAGTTCCGCTCAGTTTTCGTATTATATACAGCGTCGTGTAGCGCTCCGACGATCACCAGTCAGTCGTGAGCTAAACTCGAGACCGGTACCGAAGGAGTCCCTGCACACTCGACTTTCACCCGACAACGACGATAAGCACTTCGTGAAGAGACATCCAACGACATAACTATGACAAGGACAGCCTTACTTCTCATCGTTGTCGTCGGGCTCATTGCTCTGGCGACCGCGACTCGCGTCAACGAATGCGGCAGTGGTAAGTCACATGTACAATTAATAAATTACGAGTCGAGTCTCTGGCGAGTACATTTTGCATTTGTGCAAGAGAGAGAGAGAGAGACTTTCGCAAGTCATAACGATGCTCGAATGTGTGATTTTTATGTATTTCCATTATTGGCTGTGTGACTTCTCTCGCGATTACTCATCAAGGATACGCTTTAATGCCCGGAAAAGTGATTATCTATACGTGTCTCGCGAGGTCGCGAAATTTTTTCCATCGCGTCCGACAGTTTGACTGTGAACAGCCGAGAGATGTGACAAATGTGAATTGATGTCGTTGTAGTCGCGTAATGATTTTGCGCTAATCCGGACAAATTGAATTTCGCACGACCCGTTTGATACAGGAACGTGTTATCGAACGATTCTTCTGTATTATCATATTTCGACTGCAGTGTAGAATTAACAATCGTTAGAAGTTCACGATCGCTGTTTGTTTATTTGTTATTTGTACGCGAGGTGCGGGAAAATCGTTGGCACACACGTTCGCGCGTCGTATATAAATTTGATATTGAGATTTAGCGCGTGGTTTCGTATATGGAAAATTAATCAAATGCGATGATAACGTCATTATATTTTCGACTGATGCGAGCTTGATTAATTATAATGTAAATCGCTAGTTTCAGGTAATTAGCTTAGTATTTAGTTTATAGTTGAGGTGCGGGGTATAAGCTACATTAATTAATCTAAATTCTGCAGGATAACGCGAGGTCGCGGTAATTGCTCGTATGATAGGTAAATATTTGTCGACAACATTATATAAATGAGAAGAAAGAATTGAGTCTTTCGATGTTCCGATAATGTACGTCGTCTTTGATGAAACCGTAAATAGTTTTCAATAAACCACAGTTTACAAGCGCTAGGAAAAAAATGTATACATTACTGAAATGTACGTTTGCATCGTATCGTAAATCGCGCGCAGATATATCCTCTAAATCGGCGCGGAGTCGCGGAAAATTTTCTCGGTATGCCTTCATTTACCGCATCATCGATTATTTACCGATCGGAAGAAAAAAGCCGCAATCGCCGATCCATCCACGACGTATTATTACTGTCCATCTCGTGGTTAGACTCTTTAATTTTCTATCTGATTATGTATTCCTCGTCGGAGATGAGTGAAAAGGCAAATACCAGCTGAGTGCCCACGTGTATTATAGAGTTTCGACTTCTTGCACAGACATACTTTACTCAGTGAAGTTTTAGTTATGTAAAGTAGCAATTGAGCATAGCACGTTGTGTGTCTATGTATGCGTCAACGACGTTGGCGACTCGATTTCTTGCGGCCATTACCTCACTAATACTTTTTTTTTTCTTCTTCTTTTTCGTCCCAAGGCAAAGCTCTACCCGATACGACGCAAGTCCAGATAACCAATTGCGATGCACCGCCGTGCAAATTGAAGAGGCGAACCAAGGTCTCCATCCAACAGAAATTCACTCCCAACAGAGATGTCCAGAGCTTGACGACGTCGGTGCACGCGACGATCCTTGGTATCCCGCTGCCATTCATTGGTGTTGATGGTACTGATGCTTGTGGCAAGATATACAGTGCGGTCGACGGTACGCCCGTTGCCTGCCCGTTGAAACAGGGCACTGAATACATTTACAAGAACGAGTTCCCTGTGCTCCCGGTTTATCCGACGGTCAGTACATCTAAATCAATTTTCTCTTTTTTCTTCGTCCTTATTTCTATTTCTCGACGCTTTGTTTTAACGCATTACATAAATGAAGCATAAAGAAGCGGATTTTCTTTCACGGCGAACTGAATTTTTTTTTTGTTTGTGCTTTTTTTCTTCCTTTGTGTCGTGCATCGGTCGTTACGGTGCCAAGCATAGGCTTTACGCTTACGCAATATTGTTTTAACGAATTCAAGGCATTAAAAATTAATTAAAGATTACACAGTCGATGTATTACTATAATTGCAGGTTTAACGATTTATTGATTACTTTTTTTAGGTTGCCTTGACCGTATACTGGGCTCTGAAGGAAAATGACAAACCGGTCACGTGTTTCGAAGTTCCATCGAGAATTATTTAAGGGAATTCTGGTTAATCCAGTTCCACGTCTGATAAAATAAGAAAAAAGATTGAACTTTCTATAGGATACTCATCAGAATTTTGAACGATATACTTTGATAATTAGCGACTGACCAGAAATTGTGTTTTAATGTGTGCATTTGTGTGTACGATCATTCGAGCATTATCGGATGATTTCGAATTTTAATAAATGGATTTTTGATTTTTTATAATTTCGACTATTTTCTTTATTTTCGTTCGATTGGAAATGTTGATGGAGTCCGGTATAAAATCGCTGTACAACTTAAATCTCGTCTTTTTTTATGGAAATTTTAACGATCCTGCTCGGAAACAGGTATTTGACGAGTCTTACATTTTTTCCTTTAGATAATATACCAAGTATGTGCTAAAAATACTACATTTCTCGACTCGCTTTCTATATTTTTATATGAAAACTTGAATTTCTAAAGTTGAATGAACACTAATTTTTGTGAAACTTCGCATCTTCATCGCCAGTATATGATCATCTCTTGAAGTAATGGAAAATTATTCTACGAATGAGATTCGCGCGAGATTGCTTATGTTTCCCCCTAATTGCGCAGAAATTTGAATTTCAATATGCGTATTACATTTAGATTCAATTTTTTATTTACATGTAAATAGTAAAACTATTCATAATGACGAATTGCAATGGGCTTGCGAATAAAAATGTTTAAACGCAGTGTAATCGAACGTGACAGGTAGCGACCCCATTGATAAACTTACAGAAACTACTGCATTGCTATTATATGGTAAGTAATCATAAAGTTAATAAACTTTTATCGATTCAAATGCGAAGGAACCTTTAATTGATTCAGTTGCAACTGACACCTTTGTTATCTGAAAACAATAACATTTTTTATATAAATTTCCACAAGAATACTGTCGTATCGACGGAGATGTCGGTAACTGACGTTTTGAGTCTCCGCGAAACAGAGTTACACAGATGGCGATGTTTGTCATTTTCGACGAAAATATTTTCAATGCGTCTCCTGCGAATATAAGCAATCGAATCGATATTCAAAGAAGCTCTAATGCAAGTTGAAATTTTAATCTCATAATTATTGAAGGTAACTTCAAAAACACGAAACTTTAACTTCGTAACGGTTTTTTGGCGTGCAAGCTTTAAGCAAGTTTTAAAGTTATATACAGGTCGAAACTTTTAACTCGCGTAACTTCCTAACTCTTAGACTTTTTAATTTAATTAATCAATTATAGTAGCGGCACAAACTTGCAGGTGTTATAAAATATAACACCGATTGCTTGTTTTTTTTGTCATTTATATCGCAATGTATACTTCTTAAATGTAATAAAAACAATAATCTTGTTACAAGCTAAACTCGCACATTTCGAAGCAAATTTTATTTTGACAATAAAATTTCTTAATAAAAAATCCGATTAAATTGACTCTCGACAATTTTAGCCGATAAATCGATTAAGCATGTGCATACTTTCCAAAGAATTCAAATTGAACAGTATTTATCCAAATCAATCTATATATATATAACAATGTAAATACAACAAAGCAAAAAGTACTAGGAAGATAGATAAAATGCAGCAGCGCATAAAGCCTCGGTGAATAATCACCGCGAGCAGCTGCAGCGATTACCGCGAACTTATACCGCACCGGCTATATTTTTGTTCAAACAATCGCCAATGAGCCCGCAGTTGCAAGTACATATAGGCAGTAGCATAAGCTTCTATGTAACTCAGTTACCCGAGGCAACTAACGCGTGCGATAAAACACGATTATTAATCAGGGGGGGGGGGGGGGACTCGGGCCAAAAAACACACTAACCCGATCTCTATGACACAGATATATGTATATATATATACGTGTCTGGAGCCAAGAGTCTGTACAGCGCAACGCTGGAGGGTGGCTCCTCTCAGCGGCGGTGGTGGTTGCGCGCGCGCGCGGCGCCGGCGCTCGTCTTCCCGCGCCAGTGTGCGGTCCGACCTCGGCGAAGGACCACGTGCGGCTCTGATGCTGCTTGCCCGTCCGTGATATCCCGACGTTATCATTGACTGTGAGAAAAGCTCTAACCGTGTTCACAGTGCCGACTACCGGCTTTCGCAAAGAAAAAGCTCGAGCTTGCGAAGTAACGACAAAAAAATAGATATAAGTCATTGGCATACATGCATGTCGAAGGGAGCTTGCGAAGCGAGCTTGCGAAGCACGTGGTAGCGAAGTTCGGTTGACGTAACGTAATAAAAAGTGCTGTAGCCGTAAATAAAACGGCAAGCTTGTGTTGTGTGTTAACTAGCCCTGACGGTGTGCTTTAAAAGCTCGCTAGTTCCTCACGACTGCGATGTACTGCTGAGTTGTACGTTGTGCTCTGTATAACCGTTCCGATACAAATCGCGAGTCGAGTACTCGATTAATCTAAATCCCCTTCTTATCCCTCTTTACAAGTCGCTACTTGTACTTTTGTGTGTTTATTGTGTGCTATATGTATATGTATGTCTATGTGTCAAATCGTGTTGAAGGTGGACAACGATAGGGTTAATCAGTGAGGACGACAGCAGTGCCGGTGTAATTGAATGCTCGACCAGCTGTATTATGAGGAAGATCGCGATTCTCGCGAACAAGTCACTTTACAATTGACTAGTGTCGGATATTGTCGCGAGTTGGTTAGGAAACGTTTGTCAAGAGATGATCATGCTAGGAGCGAAGATGTGGTGTTTAGTGCTCGTGTTGGGACTATTGGAAGCTACCGATCGGGTCGTCGCTGTTGTAGGCAGGACCTCCGATGCATCAGGTAAGCTTCGTTTTCTCTTTAGCTTTCCGTGATCTTTGTTCTACTATATTGAAGTCTATTGTTATGTATAAGATAATGACTTTATATAGAGAATAATTAATATGGAGGAAACGGAGTATACGAGTACGGAAGCATTATTATTCGGGTTGATCGATACTATTATCAAGAGTAGTTTCATCGCTGATGGATTTATGCTTTAAATTATCGTTTACGGAAATCACTTGACGGTATATTGGCGACTGCTTCGTGGATATTTGCAATTTCTGTATAGGTCGTAGACTGCAGCGATTGATTTATGAACAAACGAATATAGCTTTTATATTTGCCCAGCTTCAGAAAAAGAGTATCAAAAATCTATTTTATTCTTCTTTCAATCTTTGTTAAATATCCAGGTTTCTTATGAATGATAATTGATTATCAATGTCAATTATTCTATCGATTAGAAAAATATTTCAGATTTTTATGTATAAGGGATGAGTTGGTTATTATCACATGTTTTGTTGTACATGAGTTTCTTTACAGAAAAGTAAAGAAATGGTAATAAACTAAAAGTCATTTTTTATTAACTATTTATTTAAATGGCTGCGAATAAAATTGCAAGTAAATTGGTAAATCTTTATTATGAGTAGGTTAAATTCTAATTTAACCTTCTCCTGAGTAGCTTGTCAGCGTAAATTGCTTGATGAATGTCTGCACTTTCGGTAAAATTCCAGATGAACCAGTGGATCAAATGAGCTGAAATTCTGGAAGGGAATTTTAAACACCTGTCCTTTCTATATTAATAAAGAAACTTTGCGTTAAATATTACAAATAATAACATATCTTAAAAAAATTAAATTTTTATTTTCTCCGAGTAACGTATAATACATATTTATAAATAACATCTACGAACAAAATGACAGTCAGTTAAAATAATACATGGCTTCTCAGGAAGCTTTTCATCTTAAAAACGAATAATTAAAATTGATAACATCCATTACGATTAAATTTATTAATGCATATCGCAAGTTAACTTCGCAAGTAAAACAGATGTCTCTTATCTTTTCTCAGTAATGTAAATTTCAAATTTGTCATTCTAAACTTAGCTCTATTGTTCGGCAGTTGTTAAAACTGGAAGTGCGCGCAGAAACTGAAATCTAAAAAGGAACAATTATAGTCGTATAATATCCGACAAATCCGTATCGATTAAAACTACCGTTTCGCAAGACATTCATCCTCTCGTGCAAAATTTATTCAAAACTTGCCTATACTCCGAGCGTGAAATGATCATCAGGAATACTTGGAATTATCATAAGCCCATATTTCCCAGCGCGTATCTCTTTCACCCCTCGGAGTGGCTCGTACAATAAATCATCTCTCGTATATAGGACGGCAGTTGTATAAGGAATATAAGTCCAGCATCTCAGTGCCGATCGACTCTTACGTTTCGATTGATTCCTTCGCAAACTCATCCATTACAGGACACATCCTTTACGCGGACGCAAGCTCCGAAGAGACGGTTCATCCTTTCTGTAAAACTCCACCAGCCCTTTCCAGGGTAGTAGTGTATATAGCAGTCGCTAAAAAAGCGGTATACGAGAGTAGAAAGAAATGAGGGATCGTCAGATAGAGAAAAAGAGAGAACGGTGCCCGAGCTTCTTTCAAAAGGTGCAAACGTGCCGTGTTCACGACTCAGCTCCGTGGTCCCATAAAAATTCACGAGATCTCGCTCACCGGCCTTTTTTTCAGCCGTGTCTCTTTATGATGCCGCCCTCTGCATGTATTGCTTTACGAACACAGACACCCTCACCAACGATGCCGACGACCTACTAGTCAACCTTCCCTTCTCTCTGCACACTCTGCATTCTTCCACTTCCGTGGTCATACACCATCCACTATGACCTCGCTCTGGCTTTCTATCGTCACCGCGACCGTTACTGTTACTCTTGCGATGTAGACTGGAGCTTACACAAGTGCATGAAAAAATGCGAATTGTAACAATCATTGGAAGCATTCACCGCGATCGTAAATTCAGTGTAAGTTAGACGTGTGTTTGCGAGCTTGGAAAACTAAAGGGAGAATTGATGGTATGTTCTTTTTCGGGAAAAAAGTTTGTTTTCCCTACAACTACTCTTTGCAATAACCGCATTTATTCCTTCGCCGATTCATTGAGAGATTTAATTCCCGCGAATTACAAATGTTATTTGTTTTCTCTCTGACAATTTTCGATTACAAGCTCTGGTTATTATCATTCGGGGAAATGGAAATTTTCGGCTGGAATTCATTATTTATCGCTCTATGTACATAAATATGATATTGTTATTATTGAAAATAAATCCGACTGGATTGAGTTACTATACATGTATATCGTACTTTAACACGGCATTATTGCTTCGAAGGTAAAAAGTATTACAGTAAAGTTATTGTTTACAATAATTCGATAAAGTATTACATTTTTCCTTTCCTGAAAAAAAAAACGTACAACAGTATATACCCGCGAATAACAAATAATACACAAAGCTTATTTCGTATCGGTGATAAATCTATCTAGCAAAATACAGACCGGATAAGAGACAGAAAAAAAATCGTACAAAACCAGTCGGAAGTAGTCGGCGTAGCGCAGGGAGCTGTTCATTGCGCATATCAGAAAGAACTCGCTCATACACACACACGTACATTCATATAGGAGCTCTTGCTTCTCTCTTTCACAAGTCTCATTGCACGGTCCCAAGGGATCCTTCCGGGGTGAAAGGACACACTTTGCCGCGTATGATGGTCGCTCGCGCCCCTTATTTCTCTCTTCTATACTTCCATACGTACATAGGATGCGCACATTCCAAGCTAATAAAGTGTTCGGCGCGAAACTGCCCTTGAGGGTCCAACCTATAGTTGATTCCATAGAAAAAAAAGTAGAAATAAGTTGGGGGTTGCTATTGCAGTCTCTACTGAAACGAGGAAGTATCTAATGAGTAGATATAAGAGTATCGTTGCGGACTTGCAAGCCAACGAGCTTGATCTTAAGTCGGTTACGCTCAATTTCTCGCTCTGCCGAGGGACGAAATTTGATTCTCCTTTGCGAACGCGACAGGCGGCTGCTCCTTCTTTTTCTCTGCGATCTTCCTTTCTCGCTTTCACTATCTCTCTCTCTCTCTCTTTCTCGCTGTGTTCTCTGGCAAGTCTCCACGGATATATATCCCCGGGTAGTTTTGCTTCCGCGGACTACTTTATTCCGGCTACGTGTGTGTTTCGAAACTTGTCTTCTTTCCGTGTCGCCCGCTGTCGCGAACGCTGCCTACTCCTCCTGACGCTCTTGTTTCTCTTTTCCCTTGCCTTCTTCTTTTCTTTTCTTATTTTTTTCTTTCTCTTATTTTCGTATTTCTCTGTAGCGTCTTCGCTGCCACTGCGCTCTTTCTTCTTGCTTAAGTCGAAGAAAGATAATACATTTTACGGACGGTAGCTGAAGAGATGATACTACAAAGTTCTTTGTGTTGTTTTTCTTTCGCATTGAGTTTGAAAGAAAGCGTTCCTCGAACGTGAATAAAAATCTCGCAAAGGAGAATTGTTCACTGATTTTTTTTTTATCAATTTTCGGTATTGTGTGATTTACGCGTCTCGACCAAATTATTCTACAGATAGCGTTATCGAAAATTATGTAATTATATGCAAGTATCTATGCACTAGTTGACCAGGATAATGTATCGTACTTTAATTATACGTATTCAAATTGGATTATCGCCATGCTCATCACATTCGTTTCAATGATGAATTCATACGCCATCCGAGACCACTGATCTGTTTGTGAAAAAGCTACAAAGCTCGAAAAATCGTACTCTCGAATGGAGATGACGTGCGGAATATAGTTTGAATTTTAGAAAGCATTTACTAAATAATTAAATTGACATAATGTATTCAGCAGAAAACAAAGTGTACAACGATGAATATTAACTTACGCTCCGATTGTTATTTTTCATTATATTAATAAAAAATTGTTCGATTTAATCCCATTAAGAAATTATACATTAATTTTTATTTATTCACGATTAGAGAATGTACAATTTAATCTAGTCCTTGATCATATTGCGAGAAACGATTTCATAATGATATTAAGTAGTTAATTATTCTTGCTTCCTTCAATCACTGAAGTAATCATTCACGTCTCCCTGTGATACGGATTATTAAATATAGACTAAGATTCAAGAGGATAAGAGATTTTTTACAGAATAGCCCTTCTGTATAAAAAAAAACAATGATTAATTCCAAGTGTCAAGACCATCTGCTCTTGATTTAAACATCCGAAACAAAGAATAGTAGGACGAGTCTTGTACGGTATGAAAAATGCAGCTATATACCGTAGATATACAGCACTTAGAAAGAAGATTTTTTTACACCCGGCCTGTCTTGCGTTGAATCGCGAGCAAAAATGCTCGTGTTTAACTGCCCGTTAATAATGCAATAAGACTTTTTCTCTTACTTATTTCTGCATAACGGAGTATATTGTCGCAGCGATGCAGCGTTGGCTATGGGCAACGATGGCATTCGGAATCCCCGGACTGACAGCCGGAGCTACAGCGAGGTACTCGTCGAATTTCACTCCGAATTTAAAGATATTCCAATCGCGTATAGATTTTCTACGTTTGCCTCTGGCAAGATTTCCAAACCTTAAAAGGAATTCCCCCCTCCCTATCTCTCTCTCTCCTGCTATCTTTCGCTCTTTTCATATCTTCCATGAAGATATATATCATATGCCCCATCGGATCCATCTACATAATTACGCTGCCATAAAAAAATGTTTTAACGGTCACGTCGTGAAAAAAAATTAAGAGCTCCGATGAGCGTAATGAAAAGCTCTTTGGTCACTGCGTAAAACAATTGAATTATACCATTATTATCACTGCGCATCAATTTGCGATTGAGATGAAAAAAAATTCAGACCGTGGATTGAGTGTATTTTGTTCGCGAAATCTTGCATTTATCCTTGACACATACAGTCGTATGACCGAACACACAAGGAGATCGTAAAAAATCAAACCAACTGTTATTCTCTCTCCAGCGCAAGCTCGAAATCCACTCGACCGGGCCACTTGACACGGAATACATCCCGAATACATATATACATCTCTCGCAGTGAAAATGGAACTTCGCAATGCAAACATGCAGTCAGCCCCTGCATTTTCGCACATAATCAAACGGCAGGTCGCAACGGTGCTTCAGGGAGAATCGACGCAAAAATAAGACTACCCGAATGACCCGTCGGTCTTTTTTGCTGTGTAAAAAAAGGCATTAACCTATACCTGGCTATATTAATGACAGGTATGAAGAAAGAAAGATAAAGAGATTACATCGATCCATTGTGCTACAGCTCAAAAGGTTAACAGTGTCATGGGACACCGCACGAGATGGGCGATAAAGAACGGCGCAAAGTCGAGAATTACGACGAGCATTTTACTCGTTGAGAGGACAAGAGAATGCCAGTGATAGTGTCGGGACCTCTCTCCCTCCCTCTCTCTCTCTCTCTCTCTGTGTCAACCTCACCTCCTTGTATAGGGTATGTGAGAAATGGCACTTTTAGCGACTACTCCGTTGTCTCTTTTTTCCTATTTTTTTTTAATATGACCAACGCGCGAAACGAACCATGAAGAAACGAAGAAAGAGTTCGATGCGCGTAGCGGCAATTATTTTTGAAAGAATACAGTCGAGAGAACCGTTATCTTTTGAAAACCACGACGAGTGGAGGAGACGATCATTTGTAAAGGTTAATGAATTGTGATATAGAAGTTTGGGGTTGATTCAACGAGTCGATTTAGGTTGATTTATGCAGCCCTCGCTTCTATTATTTTCCGCGTCAGCGTCGTTGCTCGTCGAGCTTTGCAATGCAAATGCTATTTGAGATGCTTAAGCAGCCCTTAATTCGCCGGCACAATGTAGCAAATATTCTAATTGTTCCTTGTAGACTTTGCGCGCGAAAGATCCCTTATTTGGCTCAGACATGTCTTTTTATTATTCATTTTACTGTTTTTTGTTTCTTATCATTTGTCCATGTGTTGTTGTTGTCTTTTCAGGTGTATACAGAAAAAGTTACGTGATAGGAAAATATAAAGCCGAATTAATGAATCAGATTTTCATGGCAGAGAGGTTTGCGGGGAAATTCAGAATTCCTTTGAAGTCGCGAGTAGTGAATGAAACGTGGGAAGGGTTGAGTTTGAAATTCGAAATGTCGGCGGTAAGGTACGAATTCATGCACGGGAAGATAGACTCGTTGCAAAAAGAATTTTATATCGGCAATATCCAACCTCCGCGCTTCTAGCTCTCGCCAACTTCAGTATTTACGTTGTTTTTTTTTCAAAAACATATATTTGATTTAACGTTTTTCGTGGCTTATACATACGACACTCGCGTTAACCGAAATAAATTGATTAAAACGATAGATATAAAGGATAGAAGGCCGAACAAACTTCCGAAAAATAGAAATATCTACGCGTAGTTTTTTGAATTCGCATAGCAGAATCTTTGTAAATACGATGTGTGTATTTTTCGTTGTTTATTGAAAATATCTATTAAGCCATTGGAAGAAATAATCTCTCGGTCTGTTTCGTTGGTTAATAAAGCTAAGTTGCAATAACCAAAACAATAATAATTACGCTATATAGAAGTGATTCCGAAACAGGGCAGAAGGCATCCGAGCTTGAAAATGCCGCAATCGAAAGACAACTTGACCCTTGTAAGCGTTATTCTCTCTGCTAGAGGAATTTCAGGATCCTCGTTCGAGCCATATCCACTCCGATCCGAAGCGACAGCCAAATCCTCAAGGGTGTGATTGCGCCATTCTGACATAACTATTTCTCTCTCAAGTCAGCTTCTCTCGGTGAATTTCCAAATTTCGGTCTTACACCCTTCTTCCACAACGCCAAGTACGCTGCGCCAATTTCGAACGTGATTTTGGATTCAAATTTAACCATTTACCAATTGCTTTTGATAGACGTTCGTTATGCGAGTATTAACAGTATGCCGCGTACATATTAGAATAGACAGCTTGAATGATTGATGATAGGGGTATAAAACTACGAGCTGTCATCGCAGTATTAGACCAGACTGATTGATACATTTTCTTTGAATTATTTAAATTCTTGAATAAACTAATATAATCTTGTATTTTCTAATGTTTATTTACTAGTATACTAAATTCCTTCGGTTTTATAGTTTTAGAGAGAAAACTACTGTATAAAAGTGAATTTTCACACCCATAAAAGGGTCATGGTTAACTTTTCTATATCTCTGTGTGCACGTTTACTCTTTAAGTGCGTCTCTAGCATACTCTACGTTACAGTTCCTTTGCTTTGTAATCTAAGTATCGCATTAAATTTTTTATTATTATTGTACTTTATAAGACGATAAGCAATCTTGGAAAATAATGAAAATAGATTCAAATTCTTAAAAATTTGAAGCACTATGCTACGTCTAATGTGAACATTAGGATGACGAAAAATTTTGGTACAAATAGTGCTACTAGATTTTTGTTTTGATGTAATACATAAAACATTTATTTGTTGCACGTCTTTTACAATCTTTTCCATAAATTGAGTAAAAGCAGATTTATATGTGAAATTTATGTATTAAATAAAAAAAGTACACGGAATTTTTTATTTTCACGTTCAAGTGGTTACACAACGGCATATCATTTTGAAAATGTTCATGTTGAAAAGAACATTATTAAATAAATAATAATAAAACACGATTTTCTCCAAATACTGTCGTTCTTGAAGAGCAGTTACAGAAATTTTAATGATTCTACACACGAAAAATATTGTTATATCAGCAGAATCGATTAACGAAAAATTATTTTAATAACAAAGCTAGCATTCGACTCAAAGTTTCAAAGCGTAAGTTTAAAATACGAGTTAAAACCATATATTTTTGGGGCATGAGGCTGATATGATACTTTTACTACCTGACCCTTTTGAACCTGACTCTAATAGCGACCAAGACCGCAACATGTGTTAATTTTCTCACATCTACCTCCCTTTTTGGTGAGTTTCTTTTTACTTGAATTTTCTACCTTCTGAGACTTGTAAGATATTTGCTACAAAAATAATGCATTATACAAATGAACAAAATTTTACAAACTCTTACCACCAAACGTTACAATTCCAGCTCTAACCGCTACAACATTTTTAATGTGAATGTTAAATGTGTCCTCTCAGTGCATATATATATAATTCGTTAAATTTTAATGGTTTGTATTGGACTAGGCACTTCCTATTCGGCGATTCTAAATATACTGATAATTGGATTAACCAATATCGCTTGGCTATATAGATGTTTTTATGTCACTCTCAAGCCTAAGAATTACATGTCAATCAGATTTGCCTCTGAACTCCAGAGTATAAAACTAACCACCTTAAAGTTCACTCGGATAAAGAGTAATTTAAGTAATAGTCGCTATGTTTAGATAAAAATCAAATAGTCAATATGACTGAAGTCTTAATATAAACAACTAAAAATATTCCCAAAACAACTCTAAAAGAGCTCTACCAGAGTTAATATTGGAAATTTCATTATTCACTCGTACATGGAGTGAGTCAAACTCGTTAAAATGTTAAAAGTGTACACTTACGATACACGAAATACTAACTTTCTGAATAAAAGACATTACGAGCACGGAGTAGATGATAAATATATATTAGCCGATCATAAATAAAACCTATACGTTCAGCTTAAAATTACTCATGCAAATCGATGATTCTTCAAAAGCAAAATGTTCCTGAGCCCATAGCCGCATGGCTAAGATAAGGAATATAAAAGATTCGAGACATCAAAAGATAAATGTGATTTATGAAAATAAAAAGACAGAATTTTCTCGCACGCGTACTACAAATGAGCGTATATACGTACCGTCCGTACACACTTTTTGGACGTTATTTATGATATCACTTAAGGGTGAGAGGGGTCGCCTTAAATACCATTTATTTATTCATGACGGGTGAATTACGATGGATGGCGAACGGCGATGGCAAGCTCTATAATCCCTTGGGAGGTACAGCGGCTGCGGTGGCTCATCGAGCAACGGGTATATAGGAAATACTTTTCTGATGCGCTATCCGTCGCGTTGACGAGATATAACCGCTCGTTCCCTTTTCATGCGCAAGCGTTAAAGCGCGGATAAAAGAGAAGGAAATAAGCGAACGCGCAGAACGCTGCTACTCGTCGATTTTCACTGCTAGTCTACCCACTTCATCTTTCCATTTCTTTTTTCCGCGCGCTTCTTTTATTTTCTTCTTTTATTTCTCTCCTTCGCTCTTTCCTCTCTAGACTATCACTCTATCCTTCTGTACTTTCTCTGGTCTCGATCTAGCCTCCTCGCCTATGCTGCGGACAAAAGTTAAATTTGTTTCGTGACTGGTGGATTCCTTTGAAAACTTTAGCACGTAATCACTAAAAACGTAACAGCTGTTGCCACGGGTCGCGTTCCCCTTTTGTCTTGTTTTCGCACCCAGGCCTTGCCATTTTTCATTTCTCTTCGTGGCTCAGCTGTAACTTTCAGAATTTTATATACTCCTGTTGATTAACCTTCCGCCTTTTACACGATCGATGAATACTCTCGAATGGATTAAGAAAACTGCGTTTATGGAAGATGAGTGTCGTCGCAAATCGGATGAGTCTCATTTAGCGTAAATAATTAATGCAATAGAATGTTAGATCGTGGATAAGTACGTTTGCTGAAATATGCGGAGGCGAACTATTCTAATTTTTATTAATTGCAAATTGCATCTCGATCATTTATCAATTTGAAAAGGTTGAAATGTTCCGCCTATTCTCGTAATTTACTAATGCACGCGATCCTTCTATTGTATAAAGATAGTTTTATACAAAGAGACTGGACTTCATCAACGTTTTGTTTAATCAAATCCTTATATGGTAGTTAAGAAATTACTACTTTTAAAATCCGATTAATTTTATGAATTAAATGCATAAAATCAATCGAATTATTCGTATCAATAATCACGTTTCGGCTACTATTTTCTACCTTCATTTCTTAAATTTACGCTCTTTTTAAAGTTAAAAATAATTCTGCATCTATGGTTAAGAACGTCTGCTCTCATATCAAAATTCCCATCCACAAATGATGGATCAGTTAATTACGATCGTTCGTCATGCTGTACCACGTCAATTATAGAAATTCTGCAATTACCAAAGCTTTGCAGCAATCAATGCGGCACGAACGAACGCAACGGGATGTCTAACACAGTCAAAATCCAGAGTAGCTTTCGTCATCCTCAACCCTCGCGTTGCTAATCGAGCCCGCGAGTATTTATAAGCTCGCATCCTATTGAAAAAAGCTAATTGGTGTCGGTGATACTTACTCTTTGTTCGGCGTTTTCAAAGCTACAACGGTGTTGTAGCTTTGAAAACGCCACCGGACGAGATCGAGAGAGAGATCGAGAGAGAGAGAGAGAGAGAGAGAAACGTTTTCGTTCGTTGTTACCCCTGCACGGGCAAGTGGCCACTTAAAAAGTTTTAATCGTCGTCGGGGTTGCCCTACCCCCTCCTTCAGCACTCGTTAACCCCTTCTCTTTCTGTCCCAGCTTTTCATAGGCGTTAGCGAAACGATACGTCCACTTTATACAGCTCGACTGCATAAAGGGGGTAAGTTGCTCGAAGTCCATTTCGCGGGTTTGGACTGTAGCGTCAAAAGGGAGTTGATTGTAGTTGTCGAGGGACTATTGCGTATATACTCTCGAATACGCTGTTTCACCTCGAGATAGATAGATAGATAGATAGGGAGAGAGAGAGAGAGAGAGAGAGATTCAAGGCAGTCATGCGAATGAGAATCGAGCAATTCCTTGGCTTCGATTCTCGCCTTAATTAACGATCGCTTAGTGTGGCTGAACCGCGAATGTCTATATGCCGATGTCCAGAGTCAAAGCTGCTGATTGTTGTGCAGCATAATTAATTAGAATGCAATTAATGCACCCTTTCAGTCGCTTCAATAAATACAGGAACGAAAGCGCTGAGACGGAAAGTTTACATCCGGGATGGCTGACACGCGAACCGAAAAATTTCGGAGCTTTTATACGCGATGTTCCGCGTAACGTTTTCTCTCTTACGCACACTTCCACACTAGCATTCATAGACATACACAGAAGCAGATTCACCCATCCGTTTCGGATAAAAAGAAGAGAGATGGCGCAAGAGAGAATCTGGAATAAGCCGGTGCTACCGTAGCTAAATACTGTTTTATCGGTTCAGAATCTGAAAAGAGCATCTACGAAAAAAAAAAAAATTATTATATATAAATAAATGAAAATTCCAAAAATAACTCGTGTAAAAGTAACAGAAAGCTTATGCAGTAGCGGCTTTATAATATACAGCGACACTTGCAGTGGCTTTTTCTCTCGGACATTATTCTTTTTTTTTTTAGACAAAACGAAGAGATAAAGCGGTCCCATGAAAGAGAATGTCAAAGAAGAACTAGAAAAGACGCGGCAGTGCGGTACATCCAGGGACAAAATAAGCAAGACGCAGATGTAGAACTATATATATATATATATAAGTGAGAGTCTTCCTTCGCTTGCCTTTTCTTTTCATTTTTCCAAACCATCGTTTCGCTCCACAAGTGCGCGCATGAGCCGCGGGCCACGACGACACTGCTAGCGACGTCCCTAGCTACTGCGGAAAAGTGAGAAAGAGGAAGGAGAAAAAAGTGCCTTGCGCTATTCCAACTGGGATTCCTCTTGCCGCTGCTATCGTTGTACAGAGCAGAGACTACTACGCTAGTTCATGTACTCGGACAAGTCCCGCGGCCACTACTTCTCGAAGAAGGTCAAGTAGTTACGCCTTTCTTTCAAGGTTGTTCAGTTGCAGCACCGTCTCTGGAGCAATTTTACGATTCCACGCACGCTCCTATGCCACTGTGGTTTTAGTCCTCTTTACTACTTAGAGCTGCAAGCTCGAGCTTGCAAGCTTGACTCGGGACAAGGCGATGCGCACGATCGTCGAGCACATAGCTTCCTTGCTTTTTTCCGCGGTATTTTTTCAAAACCCCTACTTCCAAGTAGTTCGAAGTGAATGCGCTTTTTGAATAGTCTTGTCGCGATCGTGGAATTACTGATTTTTCTACTCTGCGCTTCTGAAATGAATGGGGGATGCGTGTTAACTTTTCGAATTATACATTTTATAAGCCTGGTCATACTCCCCCACTTCGCTGGAAATAAAATACTCGGACTTTTGCCAGAGAAAGTTTATGATTTTAATGAAAGAGAGAGAGAGAAAGAGAGAGCTCGCGAGCGCAATTAGCATAATTCATAGCTCGTCCTGATTAAAAGTGTAGCTTATTTATCTTGAATGAGCGTAATTTTCGCACCGGAGAAAAAAATGTATGAAACTTGTACTAGATAATGAAACATATGCTTGGGAGTAATAGAAACTCCTTGAAAATCATCTCTTTAATTCGCGAACTTTTTCCTTTTATTTATTTGTCTTCCTCGTCTATTATTATACTTTCGTAGACCATTTGTTTATATTTTCATCTGTACAATTGATTTTTTCACTTATTTTATTTTTACTTTTTTGCTTCTTCCGTAAATATTTATAAACGGCTAGCGGCCTCACTATTTTTTGGCTTCTCCCTAGTTTTCCTCCCCTTCGTTTATGGAACATTCATTAATCTTGTTGAACTTTTTTTCCTCGTAAGTCCTTTGCAAAAATGTGCAAAGGACTTATGCGTCGAGCGTAACTTATAAAGCGAATTTCTGTAATGAATATACAATACACTTGATCTGTCAACATATAGCTGTAATTCTCATTTACATGTTCTCTTTGTGTGCATTATTTAACAAGCAAACTAATTACCTTCTTTATAAAGGAAGTATATAGCCCGAGTTGTGCGGCAATGACAGTTCTCGAAATTACAAACAACCAAGATGTAAAGAAAGAAATTAAATATCCGCTATGCAGAGTTATATACTCTCGTAGGTGCAATTCCGCGCAGTCCTCGCGTGCCTTTGAGTTCACCAACATCGATGACAGAACGACATACGGCTATCTCTCCCTAGCGGATGCTCCAACACGACAACGACAACGACGATGACGACGACGACGACGACGACGACGTCGGCAGCGGTGGTAGCGACGACTAGCTGTGTGTGTATACGAGAGGTTGGCAAAGCGCTCAGGAGGTGGGGTAGGGGGTCACATCCGTCTACATTACGCTGCATAATTCATGGGCCTGTCATAGACGCGCGAGCCGGATAATAGTGCCGCATTGGCCGGGGAAAGCTCTCTCTCTCTCTCTCTCTCTCTCTCTCTCTCTCTCTGTCTATTGTTCGCGCTGGGAGGCGAGATAGAGTCGGAGAATAGAGATAGACACCAGTGGAGGTGGGTGGGGGAAAGAGAGACAGCTTTGTCGACGGGTATAGCGTTGGTAGTACACACTAGTCCTCTGTCGGCTTGAAAGCAAAGGGGAAGCGCGAGCGGCGTTTGGGCGCTTGAAGCCGACGGGTTGCGCGACTACGACGACGAGTGGAAATGTGCTCGGCTGGCCCTCCCTTTTCTCCTGTCAAGCGTAACGTTGCTGCAATGGCTCGCGCGCGGATTCGCGTATCGGAAAGGGCTGATGCGGAATCAGCGGCGACAGGAGCCGCTGTTGGCTGCAGTGACCGGCCTGCATAAGCCCTCTACTATTCTCCTGCTGTAGATATTGAGTGCATCAGATAAACAGATTATCCTTGCTGCCGCTGCTGCTCGACTCGTAAGCGAGATAATGCACGGACAGACGATATACACCGTCATTTGAGATATTACCGTGAATAGCTTGTTTATCGCGTTTTTACTTTTCACCGTTGGCTATAAGGCCTGTAGGTGTATTAAGCTTTTTTTCGTTCTTGTCTCTTATTAAAAGCCGAAGATTGATGCTTTTAAGCTTTTCGACGGTTTAATACCGTGCCGTGACGTTCGTTATAGTTAGCCGCAAGTATGACATCTGCTCTCATAATGGAAGCTTAACACGCCATAATTTTAATCAGTCTCTGCTTTCGAAAGGGATGTATATTGCTTTTTACGACGCGATTCTGGGTATTCCAATTAGAAGCTATACAGCGTCGATGATAGGCTTCACAGAACTCGAACGATTTTAACCTGCTGCATTTTATTAGGTCACAACGGTATCCTATCTCGATTGGGCGAATTTTATTTATATATCTGAGGTATTTTACTTGCAGATGGAAAATACAAAAATACTTTTTGGAGCACAAATTGTCGATGACATGTGTATTGAAACAAGTGACTCCAGTACGACGTCATTCGCCATTGACTCTTTTCAATTAATGCAGCACTGCTCTCTCGAGCCTCTACCATTTACATATATGAGACTGCGTGAAAAGGGTTGACCGGTCGATTTGTTTACCGATTGCCCGCCTATCGCGGCCGTCGTTGTACAAGGATGTTTGCAAATGAAAAGAGGCGGTAAACCGACTCGCTTGTGGCTTGTCAGCCCGGAGTTTCTGCAACAGACCACAGTCCTGCTGAGTTGATGGTATGCGGGAAGGCCAGCCAAAAGCCGCTACGACAAGGGCTCGAAAATCAACTATTGTAATTCTAGAAAAGATTCTCAGCGTTTCCGCTACGGCCTTTGGCTTACGGAAAATAACGAGCTCTCGTGATTCTCCATACAGTAGCTCAGGGGAGAGAAAGAGACAGAGTGAGAGAGAGAGAGAGGAAGGAAGGGAGCGCGCGACAAGCTTGTGGGTCGTTGTTCGTTGTCGACAAATCGATCCGACGAATAATTCTCGTTCAATTGTATTACTGGGCTCCACTGCTCGCTCTCTCACCGCAATCAGTGGCGTCGCGGTAATCACCGTACAAAATGTAAACATTTTCGATGAAAAAAGAAGTCTACTTGAAAAGACACCGTGAACCAGATAGACGAAAGAGACAATGCGATTCTGATCCAATTTATAATTTAGCTTTGAATACGAAACTGCACGCGATGGAATGAGATATGGAGGCTGTGGAAATGAGTGCATTTATTTCTGGAGCAAGCTAAATGATTCACTGGAAATACGTTTCATCCTGGCAATAAAATGTGACAACGTTGGAGCGCAATGAATGCACTTTACTGCCAAACTTCATAATGAAGTTTACACAAAACTGTATACCAAACTTGACACTTTAGCTCCATTAATTACTCGCCTGTTGTAACGTTATTTCAAATTTCGTGATGAAATTTCCAATGGTTTCGCTAACATCGCTACGAGCTTTATATCTTCCAATAAAAAATTATATCTGATTGAACGGAATATAACTTGTTAGTCGAGTTTGAAAATTATTTTTTATAGACCTTTACATCAGTGTTTTTAAGTTTGAATAAGAGCATGAAAATAGGTACTATTTTACAAGTAAAGTGCGTATGTATAATATATATCTAGAAGACGTAGTGTAACTTTGTAGTTGGGAAGATGTTTCAATTGGGAGAGTTTTCTACCCTTTTCTTTACATTACTTTATTCCAATATTTTCTTCACAATATTTTATCTTAGCATCTCTAGGCGAGACTTAACTTATTTGTAACTTCTGTAAAGTAGGAGTAGTTGCTGGACTCAATGCAGCGCGGTAACTTTTAGTTTTAGAAATTAAACAAATTCTGTAAAAATGTGTAAAAGCTAACTTTCCTTGAGATTCTTTGAGTTCGTGTAATGAACTGTAGTATTTATTAAAAATTGTCAAAGCATTTAATTGGTGATAAGTATACTATATATACAGAATTTCACGGAGACGTAATTTATTACACGCTTGTCGTGTAACACCAAACCGTCGAACGTACATAGTTTCGCATAATATTTAGCAGATGCAATTGTTCAAGTTAATTACAAATTTAACTTCGAATGCACAGCACTCGAGAATCAAGAAATTCTAATAGTATTTCGATACTCTATTACACAATGCATGTGTGTAGAAATTGTACTGCAGCGAGTTTCAGAAAGAGAGAGAATACTATATCGGATAGAATACTCGTCTATCATACTGGATGCTTTTAAGGGTAGATAAGCAAACGTTTGCTTATATATCATACACAAAGTAGAGCAAATAAAGTTTACCAGACCGTCCAACCTAATATGATATCTATAAAAATGTAAATTACAAAGTTTTTTACGAATGTACACTTGGAAAAGTATTTAATTGGACTGCTCGTTTTTTAAATTGAACCATTTACGGTTTATTTAAAGATTGCCCTTGAAGTGCCATTATATAGTTACACATAAAATCAAATCGACTCCGATAAATCACTTTAGATCGTGGCTTTGTATAAATGCATAAAGTGTAATGATCATATATTTTTGGACGTATACAGTGTACTTACTGCGTTATACATAATTAAGTAACCATAAGCTCTCCTTATTGTCGTCAACAGTTGTCGTCTGGTGCCATGATTTATATGTACATTAATCGAAATGATATCGGTCACAGGTCGTAAAGTTCAAATATTACAGGTACGATGCGCTGAACGTTTTTAACGGGCTAATCGATTTTGTAGCGTATGCGACTTGATGTTAAAATGACACACACAAAAGACTTATTTTTGGGGAAGCAAACACTATGCGTGCCATAATTCTCTTCGTCGAGCAAGCAAATCTCGCGGTCAATGATATCGATCGATAGGAACGAGCGACACGCGTGGATTATCCATTCGAATTGGCTCGAATTATTTGCGGATTCACGTCAATGGCTGAAATATCAATTATACTAAAGGGATTAAGCAAATTAGAGCATCAAAATGTAGCGTCGCGCTCTGCGATGCGCATTGATTTTCGGTGACTTACGTCGCAAGCGAGCTTCAATTCAACGAACCTGTCGAGCTCACTGTTCTCTCTCTCTCTCACTCTCTCTGCGTTGCTGTTACTGTTGGAAAGTTCAACTCGTAGCCGATTTGTCAATGACACGCGAGCGCAACTCACGTAAATGCAAACGATAAATATAAGTTTAATTACAGCGTTTCGCCTAGCGAACAGTGTGTGTATGTGTGCCGATGTTGCCGAAGCTGCTACCTTAAGCGATGTATCGCACTCAGTGTGCCGTATATTTTTATCCCTTTCTTTTAATAATGTAGCTACGCGTGCGAACATTCTATTCGACTAATAATGGTTTTATAAATAACCTGTAATTTAACGCACGTTATGTGCTAAGTATCTAGCCTATTCAGGTACGTGTGACCGAGATTGTTCTTGCGACAATTCTTCCTTTTACTATTTATACGTTAGTAAGAAACGCCAGTACTGGAACAACTGGTCCTGTCTCGGTTCTATTTCGGGATGATAAAATTGGGTCAGAGTTGTAATGCTGTGCTCGTTCAATGCTGACATGCCAGATTTCAACCAGAATTAAAACGTTGTAACGGCTGACTACTGTACTCCGGTTCTGGCCCAATACGGAGGCGACATTCGAAAGAGAGTCTAACTTTCAGCTCTCTATCTTACGAGTATTTTCACGTTTCTACGTATTTTTATAATCTTTATAACATCTCATCAACGAATGAAGAGGAATCTACAGAATTTAATCCTTGGAAGGACATGCTGGCCCAGATTTGAACCAGAGTTATGACTGTACAACACTTAACACTGGCCCAATGCTGGATTGGTTTTCAAGTACTCCAGTACAATTACAAGATTCATAACTTAAATTATGTTATTTCTACGACATTTTGGGCTATCGGATTGTATTTATTACTATTTATATTTTTAATGAATCACAGAATAAAAAAAACGAACAAAATTTTGGTTATTTTTTTTCAAACAAATGACATTATTTATACCGCAGTGATACGTCCGATAAATGTTCATTCGAAACATGTGATAAATCAAGCTGTTTAAGCTGACATGCAAAAATATGCTGCAGTCGAAATGTTGCTAGAAAAGCGGAAAAGCTATGGCAAATATTATTTATTTAGATGAGCTCTTGAAAATATGTTGGGTTTAACATATATTGACAATATATGAAAACCTGTACGTACATATAATATATTGATATATGATTTCCCATATATTTTCAAGAGCTTGTTAGTAATGCTCGTTTGAGAATTTTCTTGGCAATACTATTTGCCGTAGCTTTTACTCTTCCCTAGCAACATTTTGAATAAATAAGTAATATTTGACCATTGGATGTAATAACATCGACTTTTTAAACAGGTCTTATAAAATAATGTTTTCAAAATACAAACCAGAAATAATATTAGATTCCTTGCTGCAGTTATTCAAAGTTCAGAGAAATGAATAAACGTGTACTCCCTTTCAGAAACATTCGCTCGCCCGACCATATCCTAACATACTCTACTGATTTAGTCAACAAAAACTCCCATTCACAAAACGTCAATTGTAAACTTTATTTTATTTAAAACAAACTTAGCACTCGATCCACAAAGATTCATTAACGAGTTAATTACTCGCTCTTTTACTAAAATTACTGCTATATAATATAGAGATACATTATACCTATATATTATACAATGTCAGGATTCATAGAGAGTCAAAAGGTGAAGCACATGTATGCTTTACGCACTATAACATGTACACACTACATCAACTACTCAGCTCTATCGCACGTTCTCGTTTACAAGAACGAGATGAAGACCAAAGCAAAGCTTCATAGCTTCAGCTCCTCACATCTCTCTCCTCGTCTCCTTACCTGTTAATTTTCGCATAATTCACTGGCTTTTCTCGCTTCGTAGTAGCGCACGCGACGAGACACTGTGATGGGCTGCTAACTGATGTACACTGATGTATACACATATAATTTCGGGGATAGTACCTCGTGAACGCCGGTGATACACCATAAGAGGCAAAGCGCGAAAGATTATGTCTCGTCTTTGCCCGAGTTTCAGCCGACTCGGGTTTACGCGCACCATTACGTTGCCGACCCGCTGCCGGAATGAGAATGGTCCCGAAGGGCTTATTTACTCGGAGAGCTCTTCTTGCGATCGGCGAGGTGTCTGTATACCATAATGCGACTTTTGTGCGTCAATGTGGCTTACTGATCTATTGCTTTCAGCAGATAACTGAATTTTTAGCGCGTATTTAAGGGATACTGCTTTATTTTATTTTTAATTGTTGAGTATCGAGTTCCAAAATTATCAGATTTAGGCTTAGTATTTTGCTCGTAGCTTTATACGTGCGCTGTGGTTTGATGTTTATGTGGTGTCATGCAGGAGAGTCTATTTATTTATTTTAATTAAAATAATAACTCACTAAACTGAATAATCATTGCTAGCCGGGTTTCACCCCTTTTGTATTTGCTTTGAAATTAAAATAGCAGAATCGTGTACTCTGTTTGAAACAATGCCTGTTATTGACTAGTCGTTGATATATTGATTTTTCATTATCATAGATAGACTTCGACCTGTTTGCATGAGTAGCATATTTTGTAAATGGATAATCCGGATATTTTCTAGTCCAGTAATTTGATATTTCAATTCATTTTAATTTCAATTCATTCGTCTTCCACAGCCGGTGTATAGGGAAATTTTAATTGCTTTTACGTATTTCGAAGTTCTATATCACTAATACACGGTTTTCATACTTTGTCATTAAAAAGTGATGGAGTGTGTAAACGCGAGGAATCATTCGCTCGACGAATAACTCGCAGCTCTTTTCGAATTAATAAAATTATCTAGTCTTCGAATTCAATCGTTGCACCATCAATATGCGACAAGTTAATATGGAAGTTTAGGAAAGTTCATTAATTAAAGATAAGGTTGGGAGTGAGAATATTTGTTAAGAGGATGACTCGTACATATTTGTGCTACCGATACGATGAGACGAGCAAAAGACTCGTAAAATTTAATGGCAGCATCGATACTTTGTATACAGTTTCCGTAATATCGCCTTGGTGTTGGTGTCTCAGTCAGTCATCGTAAAATATATTTTTCCCAGGCTTGAAAGCTTGTTGGCAAAGTAAACTGGTATTAGGATCAGGTGCATGAAACAAAGATAGGAAAAAGAAGAGTAAAACAACGAATGAGAAATAGCAGAGGTAAATGTAAAACAAAAATTGCAAATAATAAAAGCTGCAGTATATTCTGTTTGTGAGATTTACTTAAAAAAGTAAAAATGCATCTAAGTTTTGAAATGTTTAAGAGAAAAGTATTTGCGATAAAAACAGGGGTTTTTCCCCCTTTATTTTTCATTTGCATTAAAGAAGAAAAATAATGCAAAGAAAACCCATGACCATTTTAGCTCCGCAGCATTCTCGAATTTATTAAAACTACAATAGAATTAACGTACTTTAATAAAGTCAATTATTCGTGTTGATTTTATAAACGCGCCATTAAATTTTGCCGGTACTGAAGTTAAAAAAAAGGTAAAAATTATAAAAAGTTATCTTAGTACAATGAAGCAATTATTACGGAGTATTCGCAAAATTAAACTCGTCTCCTTCTCTTCCGCGAGTTTTCTTTTCGAAGCTCATTAGCCTAATCAAAATACCCTTAGCGCGAGGACGAAGATTCTGCAGAAATAGAAATTTCCTCGTTAACTGCACTAGTGGAAGTAAAAATTGCTATACTTATACGCGAATCAGCGTAAAATTCCGAGATGCTCTTTCTCTCTCTCTCTTTCTCACGTAATCCGCAATAAAAATACGTTTCCGCTAACTTCGTCATCTGCGAATACTCGTTGGCACGTTCGAAGTATGAAAAAGGAGCGCTGATCGCTAATTTACGTTCCGCCGATTACGCGAATAAAGAGACCGAACTCTCGAAGCTGAGCGTAAAGCGCGTGTCTCGCGGTGGGAAAAAAAAATTAATTTAGCCCATTCCGTTGACTACCGGGCGACGATAAAACTTTGATGGGAGCCGATAGTAAAATTTTTACACTGCTATTTAGCTATGTGGAAGCAGCAGCCCTTCATTATACCAAGCGTTCGCGGACGACCCTACTTCCCCGATTCCACTCCTAGCATTCATTACCCTCGCGTTCCCTCGAGACGCAGCTTATGCGCGAGCTGCTGCACGGAAAAGAGAAAAAATTCGCCAACTGCGAGTGAAGACCATAGCCGACAGGAGAGAGAAAGGAGCGAGGGAGTTATAGGAAAGGCGTCGACGCGCGATACTGCCCCCGGCACAGATGAAAGCAAAACGCGGAATCAGCGAATGGCTTATTCTTATATATACTTGTATGTATAGAGAGGAAAAAAAAAGAAAGAAGAGAGCTGGCATAGGGTGAAGGAGGAGCACATGCCGAGAAGAGAGAGAAAGAGAGAGAGAACGAAGCTTTCTTTGTCGCAGTGTTCTTTCTCCCCCTATCACCATCGCGTACCTGCAGATAAACGCGAATACGGTCAGTCGTAAAGCGTATCTCATTCGCCTCCAGTACTCGGTGCACAGCCAGGTTCCTTTCTTTCTTTCGCCCTCCGATCTCCCGGTTCTTGTATTGCACTTACGTATCTATCTCTCTCGGTCGGTGCACTCGACACTTCTGTACCGCGCCCTCTCTCGGTGCGTCGAGTGCATGTAGTCGACGCGACTGCAGCCTTTGTAGATATACTCCCGTAATGGGATCCGGACGATAGCCCCACCTGCAGATACATGTATCTATATGCGTGCATCTGTGTATCTTTAGAGATAGATAGGTGTGTGTGTGTGTGTGTGTGTGCGTGCGCAAGCTCGACCGTCTCTTCATTATTGTCGCAAGGAGTGTATGGCTTGTGCAGCGTCGAGTGTCTCTTCATACGTTTCTTTTGCTGAGCTTTGTTAACGAGTACTCGTGGACATATGTAATGTAGTCGCTTGTCGTTGACGATGCATCTGAAGAGCTATCGAAACGTATTTCAGAAAATTGGTGCTTTGCAATTCGAGCGAATGCATATCCGATGATAACAGTAACATGAGGATTCCCTAGTTTTACAACGGAACGTGTCTCATCTCTAGAACGCTTTTAAAATTTAATTTATCTCTAGGCGGAGATATTAGAGATTTTAATTAAAAGGTTTGCGACACAGTGAGAGGAGAAAAAGAGAAGAAATTTGCATTTAGAATTGGCTCAAGCAAAGTTGATCAGCAAGTGACTCAAAGTTGATTTAAGTTCTTCGTAATGAAGGCGTACCCATAGCAGTGCAATTTAAATCTTGAATTATTCTTAGACGTGTTTTTACTTTCTTTCATAAGAATACTTTTCAGATATAACTGCACTAATGAAGATAAGCGATGATTTATAATGAATGAGCTAATTTTTATCTTTCGACGACCATTCGTAACGAATGCGCTATCGTTCCTGCACCTAGAGTTTCATCTATCGCGTATCCAAGCGATAAGAACATCCTACGTATCATATAGATGTCTGCATTGACCTAATAAGCTTATATCAGCAATAAAATAAAATTCCATTTAATTGGATAATCTGTGTATTTCTATCAGGAGCTTCGTCATTTTAAAGATCTATAAATTAACATACGAATAGAAGCTCGTCAAGAAAAACGGAAGACTAAACAATGAAAAGTCTGGGAATAGCCTTACAAATCCGAAGCGAATCACAAATCAGTTTAAAGTGGTAGCATCTGCTTCTTAAGAGCAAAAAGAAAAAAGGATTCTTACAAAGTTAGGAAGAAATAAAACGGGGCGAATCCGAAAGAAAATAAGAGAGTCGCTGCTGCGCACCGAAGGAGATGAGAGCGACGATAGTGTCGGCTAGTCTGCGCAAGTGTTTCGAGCGTGAAATTAGCAGTGAACAAAAAAGCTCTTTCTCTCACTTTCTCCTTGATAAGAGTGTATTGCAGTTAATAGGAAATTCTCTTGGAATTTCCTTACGATCATAGGTTGTCGCCCATTATTCTATTTCCTTGACGACGACGACGACGACAAGGACGAAGACGATACTCTGCTACTTCGAGCCGCTTTTGCTTTATACATCGTCTTCTCTCTCTCTCTAACTTTCTCGATTCTCCACTTCCGCCTCTTCGCTCGTTTCCGCAATTTTCTCATTTTCCACTTAGACATTTGCCTTCCTTAGAATCTCTTGCATTTCCTCGCGCTGCAAGTGCGAAGAAGAGAGAAATACGACTCTAATAGTCTGCTAGTCGTATTTATTTGCATCTCTTTAAATCCGGAATGAGTATTTTACAGCGGCACTGCGTGGAGTCAACGCAATTATGTAATGCACTGAACATTTCAGTAATATCATCAACAAGTTCGGGGATGGATACATAAGTTGTTTTGACATGAAACCCCCTACATCATTTCTGTATTATTAAAAAAATACGGTTGTTTAACAGAGTATTAATTTCAAAATTTATTGAAATTAATTGAATTGAAGAGCTGCCCCGTGTCATTCGATGTACGCGTACACTTGGTATAATTTACGTTACGGAACCAAAGTCCTCGGCTATCGGTGACCAGGACAGGAGTCAGCCAAAGAAACCCTCTTTCCACTAGTACAGTGCTCCGACATCTCGGAAACGAAGGAAGCCCTTGCACTGTGCACGAAACCGGACAATCAAAGGTTTCCTCGATTGCCGTGCTTTCGCGGCTTTAGCTCAGTGAGGAGTCATTCAACATTGACGACCGTAAGTGTCTCGTTCGCTGATTGTTTGGTCATGAAGCACCTCCTGAATACACAACCTTAACGCGGATATAGAATATTATGATTGGACACTGAGTTGACTAAGTGAAATTGTTACGGAAGGAATTGAAGAAAATGGTGTAGTTGTGAATCGAGAAAAATGCGAGCTGGAGACTTAGCAAAAATGGATCAATATGACCTAGTACTGAAATCTGGCATTGAAATCTATGCTGGAATAATTTGAAAGAAGTACCTGTCAATAATACAGGAACAATCTATTCTGTGCCAAAATGGTACGTACATAAGATTTATGTCCTGATATATTTGGAGTTCATCCATAATAAACCAAGACCTTATAAACCGTTTGAGACCTTGTTAACAATTTTGAAATTATTTTACAATACCAATGCCTACACTAAATTGATACTGAGATGCTGACATTCTACTTATGAATAAAACATTCCCATGAAATTCTGATAAGATGAAGATTAAGTAACTGATCAAAATCTGCATCAGTTAATTAGACCAGTATTGGCATACGTTATTCAATCTCAAGAGCGTTTTCACTCTAGATCAAATCTGGTACACCAGCCTTGGACCAGTATTGACATACATTATTCAATCTCTACATAGTTTCAGTTCTAGTTCAAATCTATTGCTACAACTCTGACCCATTCTTATCGCCCCTATTAGAATCAAAGTTTTACCAATACTGGTAACCAGTGTACTAGTACTATCTCGTAGCTCCAGTACCCACAATTCTAACCAGGAAAAGCTCAAGATATTTTGTATGCTTTCTGTATTAAAATTGCAATAAAGACACAGCTTAGAACTGTTTAAAGTTCTTAAGCTGTAGGCTACCGACCAGGGATGACTGTTGATCCTGAATAAGCCGAGAGGCAATATTTATCATATTCCCGCAACAAACTCTTTTTCTCTCCACTATTTAGATTTAAAATTGTTTTCAACATAATGTTAAGGTCTGTTCTATTCAAGGTCGCATATTTCCGTTGCAGCGTCCTATACTTAAAATGTACTTTAATGACTACACCAGCAACCTCGTCGATTACAAATTAATTCCAAAATAATTCTCTACCGGTTGTCGATGACGATTCGGTAATTAATAGGGGAACGTTCGATACTCATATTGGTTTTAAATACACTGTGACCTTCAGTGCAAGCATTAGTCGACAATACTACTCTTCATATTTTATTAAACTTTATTCACTATCTGTCACCGTCAATAACATTCAATTAATGTATAATAAATATACTTGTTAAATATTCAGCCCATATCTTACTATCATTTAATTCACCATCTACGAAGATGATGAACTCGGCACTTGGGTACATTGCGCATTTTACTACATTATTGTGCTCTGTTCTTTTGCCGACGCGTTATAATCGTTTATAGCATTCCTTGAATGTTTCCCTGCCATTATAACGGTCGTCGAGTGTTTCCCCGCGTTCATAACGGTCGCCGAGTGCTTCCTTGCGTTTATGACGGATCTCTGAGTACTCCACCGGATCTATACACAACGCCTTGCTTAATTATTTCTCGCTATAAGTATTATCCTCGTACTAATACTTGTAAACAATTTATCGAAAGCACAGCCGCTGCGAATCGCGCTGTGCTCACAGCTTGCGGTTCAGCTGTTACTTAATTCACTGTGCTTCCTAACTTCGTTTTCGACTGTAGTGTTAATCCGATTACGCGCTCCCGTTACTCTTTTTTTGGAAAACCTGCACTCGCCTCGATTCTTTTGTATTATACAATCGATTCGATATGGAATTCGATAGCATCTAAAATGTAAATTTTCCAAGTTTAAATAAATGTTATAATTCGTTATATCGATCGGGGGAAAGTCGTAGTTTGCGATGTATCTCTCAGCTGTTCGAATATATTTTTGACTCGAATGTAAACGGTGTAACCACCTGGGTAGATGGTAAAAATTTCCGGGGGTTGGTAACCGCAAACTAATAGTAATAATAATAGTAATAACGTAAACCAGCGCAAACAGCAGCAGTAGCAGCAGCAGCCACCGGGTAATCACGATTATAATTATTACTATAAGGCAGCAGCAGCAGCAGCAGCAGCAGTGGTGAAACGAGGCAGTTGGGTAATCCAGCGCACGCCGCGCATTCGCCGGCTGTGTTCATTAATTAAAAAGCCAAGCGCACAGGATGCGTAAGTGACCCTCTCTGTCTCTCGCCCTCTCTTTCTCTTTCGTTCCCTTTTCTCGCTACTATGGACTTTTTCTTCCTCTCTCGGCCTCTCGCGCTTGCGCATGTATCTATATTTTTTTTAATCCTCGTTTGTTTTCCAACGGCTTTTATTAAAGTACGTGGAGGAGGGGGAGTAGGAGGAAGCAGCTTGGCTCGAATGAAAAAGTAAACTACTTACCCGTACGCGCTGAACTAGCTACTGCAGCCCACGCCCCACTGGGTTACCTTGTAGATGTAGGTGACTATCTCTCTTTCTCTCGAGCGGGCTTGCTACAGTTTACTTCGTTTCTTTCTTGGCACGAAACGTGCTACTTCAATAATTGTTTTTCTTTCTGTTTCTTACTCTCGACTGTGCGCAGGTATATATAACTGCTGCACTAGAGAGAGAGAGAGAGAGAGAGTGAGTGAGGTAGATTCGCGCGGACTGCTTGAATAAAATATGGACGATTCGGGGGCTACGCGTTCTTCTCTGTGTGCTTTCTTCCTTTTGCTCCAACACCGCCGCCGTCTGGCTTTTAAATAAATCAGTGAAAAAAATTTTTTTTCATTGCAACCGCCACTGCAGAGAACTGGGGGATTGACGATATATCCTTCGCGCAAAATCTTGATGAATTTGACAAAGCTGGTGTAAGGACTATTAAAAGGGAATTGTCAGACGAGTTGAATAAATGAAAAGGTTAGTTAAGATGTGACGAGATTCTTTGGTAGGGCGCGTAATCTGATTAGAAGTCGGTATTAATGAGTCGTGAAAAAAAATTGAATTGAGAGACTGTTGGTCTCAATTTATAAAAGTCTTGTGGAGGTCTGTGAATTCTATCAATACATCTTGCATATCTGCTCTTGAATATTCTCAATCGCATTTCTTGCTCGTCTGAATAAACCATTGTAAAGAGTAAGCCTGAAAATCGAATGAGCGCTTAAATAATGAAAGTCACCCCTTATACTGTCGACATTTCAATTTCGAAGCAAAAAGTTCATTTCCACTGTTCTCTCTCTCTCTTGCTCTTTCTCCAGTCTCAAACTTTCGCCTCAATTCAGGATTTCCTGCAAAATAAGCTCGTTGCATCCCACCCCCGCTATCGGCCTGAAACTTAGTGCGCCAGATTCGCCGTGACAAATCAACCCGTGGAAAATTTCGTCCATTCGAAATCTGACGATCATCACAAACACGCCTTGCGAATTAACGTATTAAAGTCACCTACAATACTGGAAAATAATCAATTGCACCAAAGCCGTGATTTCCGTTCGCGTATATTGCACATGCGTTCTCGTGTTTGACGGTGTGTATATACGTGTAGAGAGAAAGCGAGACAGAAAGAGAGTTAACACGATCCGATGTGTTCACGTGAAAACGCGTCGAGTTTTGGTTTCGACTATACTGGACCCTGTGCTATACTAGGGTGCACACGTACACGTACACAGCAATTGCAAAGTTGCACAACTGTAAACCGAGGCTGTTCGCTCCAATTAACTTTTCGCCCGCTAATTTATGCAGTACTGATATCGAGAGACGAATGATACGACGAGGGAGAGGGGGGATTCACCAAAGAGACGGATTTCCGGTTGCAGCAGTTCGTGCCAGCTGACAATGAAGCTGGATTATAGTTTGGCGAAATATTTACCCACGCGTCGCGCACACTTTATTTCATCCGACTCCCTCTCGTACTACTGTATACACATATATACCGCGGACGTCGTTGCTCGAATAATGATGGCTGTTATGCGGCCTGGATATGACACGTGCACGTCGGTATGAAAATTGCCTGTACATTCTGCGTTGCGTACATGTGAATGCTCGTGCAAAGCTCCCGAGACTTCAGCGAAAGAGTGAGTGTACGTATGGTTGTGCAGCGGACGGGCGCGTTTGTTTGCACTTTTGTCCGAAACGTGAAAAGTGTTGTGTCACGCGTGTCAAGAAGTTTTTAATTGTTCTTCTCGTCTGCCTGCTACGGATTTTTTCCGGACTGTCGAGCTCACTGTTCGCGTGGCACCTTGGTTATCTCGTTTGTTCTTTCATTTATATATCATTTTTTTGCGCACGAAGAAAAAAGACCGATCGCATCGACGAAATTCAAGGATAGTCCAGAGACGGCGTCGAAGCTGCGGCTTATACATAATTTCACAGGTGGACCGTGCTTAAATGCATAAAGCAGCGAAGAAAGGCAAAAGGGGGGTGAGAGAAGCTTAAGAGGGTCGACCACTTCTCACCTTATCGCGAGCGGCCTGTTGAATTATACACTCCGGTACTCGGCCAATTGAAACATAAATGCGGCTTAAAGACGTACATCTGTGCTGTCTTTTCCTCGAATAAGTCGAGAACAGGGTGGAAATTAAGGAAGAACCCGGTCCAGTCGTCGTCGCACAGGGCCAACTTGGAAAGCCCCTACTCTGGAATACGCTTAACCGTTTAAGTTTGCGGTAATGGCGGTCGCTCGAGCGCGCATTCGCTCGCTTAGAGACATTTCGATACTCGGCCGTTGTACCCTTATTAATATGCATAGCTCCATCCCCGTCGCGCGAACTCCCCCATACCCTCGTGCACGTGTAAACGTGTTGCAACGACTCTCTTGCTCTGGAGGTCTCTTACTCTTCCCTCTCACTCTCTCTCTCTCTCTCTCTCTCTCTCTCTCTCTCTCTCTCTCTTACTGGCGTTCTGTCGCAGTCATAGAACGCCGAACGTTGTTTCCTGTTGGGTCGAATAAATCCGTGGCCCTCCGCTTGGAAGATACAAGCTCTATTGGCCACAGCAGAGGTGCTTCTTCCTGCTGAACACGTCGGTGGAACTTTGCGTGTAGCCGCTTTCGGCGCGCGTGGTCCGTTATGCATTCATTTGTAACGGATATAGTCGCGGAGTCGGAGGTATACAGCGTTGGAGGCTCGATTTTCTACGTTTCAAATCGACTGCTGCTTTGTGTGCTGAACTGGTTGTCGAGGCTGCTGTGTTCCGTTGCGTCCCGAACGCGCGCGCCTTGATTATTCTTTATGCGAGGGAGTTGCAACGGCAGCAGTAGTCCAGGGAATGCAAGTCTAAAATTGGCTTGTTTGTGCCGGCGTTGCAACGGGAGTTTCTCGGAGTTGCGGCGCTATCGGTGCCGTTGATGCTGATGCTGCTACACTACTGCCGAGTGTTTAGTGCCGTTGCTTTTCGAAAAGTTTTCAACTGCAATTCCGGGAATATCAGCATGCGTTGCTGGACGATTTCTGAACGTGGCTTGATTAATAGCTACTGTATATATATTATATGATTTTGTAATAACTCATTTGAATATCTATTGGTGGCTCGTATTTCACGTAATGAATATAAAAGCGCTGAGTCGCTGCCAGAGATGATTAAAAGTTCATGAATCTACATCGACTATCTGCATTATATTGAAGTGTTAAAAGGTCGTATTGATATATATATAAACTACAACGTCCCCGTGGAATAACTACTGGCTTCCGTATCAACGGTTTTTGAATTATTCGGATTTTAAACTAAAGGTTAACTAAAACTCTTGAAGTTTATATTAAATTTTTTTGAAAATTCTAATCTCATTGTTATTTTATTCGTTCTCTATCTATCTCGAAACACGTATGAATAAATGTTAAGCACGCATAAATAAAACACGTTAACCCAAGGTATCAAAATCATTTTATTCTTTAAATACACATGTCATCCATTCGCTGTTTCTGTGCTTTAATATTTTGAACACCTGAAAATTTGATTTTCGACTTTTTTATTTCCCTGTCACGTAGTCAATCATTATTTCTCGAGAGAATATGAATTGTGATCTATAGATTGACCCAATTTCTTTTCTAAAATAATTTTCTTTTTAATCATTGTTTCCGCCTGTAAGAGACACCCCAATGAATTTAACAATAGATCGTCACGTACAGGTACATCTAATATTTAAAAGCTCGACACCTCAAAGCTTCAAATAAACAACAATGTTTAACTTCCAATGGTATACATATAAATGTATACTATACAATACGCATGCACATCATAGCCTTGGAAAAACTCGTACAGACGCGATTGTGATTACGAGCCACACGAGGGCTGATACAGTCCCACCGGATAACGACTGCATCGATTTGTAATCACTGCCAGGGTCTCCTATACGATAGCATCGTATTCCCGCTCAAAATCAGCGAATATCAACACTCACGCAATTCGTCTCTGTTTTTATCATTCGCATACACACTGCTAGCAAACCCCGACACTCATTGAGTCCTTCGACGTCGAAGCCATTCGTTTTTTTGCGACGAAAGAGCGAATCCCTTTGGGAAATCAGATCGCGAGGTGTAGCGCCGGTGACGGCGGCGACTCATCGTTAGTCATCGTTTGCAAATATATGCGAAAAGTAAGTCCGTTGGATGTAAGAATGACTCGTAAAAAAAGCCTTTTCATTCACGCGATTCTTTTATTTATCTCTTTCGGTGCATATATGTATGTGGAATTCCAATCCCCGACGCTATACTCTCAACGGTGGCATGGATTTCGCGTAAATTATGATCGCTTCACACTTGTACGAGATGCATTGTTTGCTCGCTAGATTTGAAAGGCTAGTGTGGCTCTCTGTGTTTGCGCACGGAAAAAATATCGAGGCAGTAGCGGCAGCGAGTCCGGATTGCCCGCGCACTCACGGCTGGTTGGCTACGTTCAAATTGCCATTTATCGTTTCGGGATTGATTGCTTTTGGAATAGATAAACGACTGAGGCATTGTTGGCGGACGCGGCCGCGTTGTAAAAAGCATTTCGTCGCTTAATCATTTAATGATGGTCTGTCGAATGAATTGCCGATCTGTGCACACTCGATTATTCTTTTTTGTTTCGTGAGTATTTTTTCTTTTTTCGTTACAGCGGAACGCACAATAGAGTTGGCCGAGTTTTCGAACAATCGACTGCTCAATGTAACAAAGCTCGAAAGCTCTACTATTTTGTTATTGCAAGCTGTAATTGTTTTTAGAGACTTTAGCACATCAGCTTCGATGACTGACGAGTGAAGTTTGTAAACTTACAGTTGCAGAAGATCAAACGCACAGGTTCATTCATTACCGACAAGTCCAGCAAGTTTTCAAGTAGTAGATAGCCTGCGTTCGAATCGAGCAGTGTGTAGCGATTCTCTTGCCGAAGCTGATTTGTAGATAACTATTACGAGAGCTTGGGCTTTCGTTGAAAGATACCTAGACAGAGAGAAGATGGACAGACGTACATTTATCGGCACTGCTTAATGGCTGCTCTTACTATCCAGTAGTACAGCTGACTCGACGTACAATTTCCTGTATAACGTGCTTGCACCTGCTTTTCAACGCATTCCACGCAATTGCTGATTCGAAGTTCTCGTTTTCGACGCAGGAAAACGAATAAATTCAGATTCGATGGCGATTTCTCTTCGTATTATAAGCAAGTTTTTAAGATTACGATACTCAATTAGGTAATTGAAATATTATATGTTTATGAAGAGCTGATGCACGGCGCACCTGGATGATTTAACTTAATTAAAAAATGAAGGAAAATGCTTAGTCTACATGCGCAGCTGGTGTACGTTTCGCAGCATTTTTCCCTCGTCGACACTGACTCTAGAAATTCTCTTAATTAATTAAGCACAATCGACGGTTTCGTCACCTATCTCTCTCATTCCCTTTCTTCTTCCATCTAATTGCGACAAATCTAGAAGCTAGACCACAAGAGAAAAGTGTCTCGTGCTCGTTACGAGGAAATATAAGCCAGTCGGTCTGCTATTTTTCTTTCAGCTTTTCTCGCGAGTTTTAATTTCTGACGGCATTGACTCAGTGCCGTTTAATGACGCCGCAGTCACGAGTCGACACTACACCGCAGTCTACAGAGTCTATAGAAACAAAAAAAAATAAATCCTCTCGAAGAAAAGCCCGAGAGAAATGGATAGATATTATATTTACTCAGATGGTCCTTTTTGCCACAGCAATTTTTAGAGAGAGAGAGAGAGAGAGATAAGGTCGAAATATGCGGGGGAAATGGAGAAAGGTGCACCCGCAGTTTATTCTCAGAAAACGCGCGCGGAATTAGCGCGATTCACGTGTTATACGTGAAAAAGAAAAGTCTTTCCTCGAGCAGGGCGAGGCCCAGCCACGCGCGTACGTGTCGAGTAAGTAGATGAAGCTGTTTGATATTAACATCGTAACTTCTTGCGGTGGACTTTAATTTTTTCCGTGAATCTTTTTCTCTAGCGCTCGCGCGCAATGCCGTAATTTCTTTTTTTCTTCTCGAGCCCGATAGTGCCGAGATGCTGGAGGCTTTTTATTAGAGTCGAATTTACTTAGCGAATTTCCCACGCGCTAATACGATTTTCGAAGTGATAAATGTCGTTTCGTTACTCTTGGTGTAAAAGAATTTTCGAATTTAGATCTTAGAACCTTTTCAGTCGCAGCATCGCAATAATAGAAAATAAGTAATACACGCGAGTGCAAACAAAGAAAGTGCAGGCATTATAATGCCTTTACAAAAGGTAGTATCATAAAATTAAGTAATACATGTTAGCGCAAACCAAGAAAGTGCAGGCATTATAATGCCTTCACAAAAGGTAGTATTATAAAACTAGTTAACTTAAAATATAGTATATTATAATTAACAAAAATGATACTAGACAACTAAATATAAAACATATATATATATATTATATATAATTAATACGAGGGTTAGAATGACATGATTTGTTCTAAAAACAATTTTTAATTGTATAGAATAAACTACGAAATACTGACTCACCCGATTAAAATTAACTTCGAATTTGGAAAACCACCTAAAATAGTGCAGATCCTAATTATCTACTGAATAACTATATAGATTCATACACATACGGATGGGAGTAAAGCTCTTAATTCTATATCTATATTGTATCTGTAGGTAGTGCTTGCTATTATAAAAATGAAAAGCGAGTCATTTCTATTAATGATGCTATTGATATTGCACTAACACGACCAAACGAAAGCTCCATTATTTTTTCTGATTCATTAAGCGACTCATTCTCTTTGTAAAACTTCAATATTGATGTAAAAACTAATCCGTATATTATGGAAATTCGTAATAAAATGAACGAATTCTCCCGCCAGTCATTGAATAACAATAAAATTTCCTTCACAGACCTCAAAGAGTAAGCAAAAAAGGAAGCCAAAAGAATATTTTCAAAATTACTTCAAGAACAACTGTAAACCCTGGTACGATAAAATTAATTTATCGCGTGAAATAATCACCATAATCGATATATGTAGATCAGGACATTACATTACCCTATTGTGAATGTGGCGACAAACTACAAAATATTCACCACATCGTGTGGCAATGCCCAACGTTTAATCCACAGAGACTGGATCTCATTGTATCTGCCTCTATCATGCGTTACACTATTTTCAAGCTCAAGCATCGCCGTTTGTAAAATTATACAATCCTATCTGAAAAATTGTAGTTTAAAATATAAGTGCTCTTCTTTGTATCAACTTCTTGTTAAAAGCAAATGACTCTCGCAAGAGAGTTCAACTGGTTAAATAAATAAAAAAAAACAGGAGTGTTACAACGCAATATAAGAGAAGAGGAAAGGGTTGAAAAACTCGTGTTCAATAGCTTAATTAGCTGAGGAAGTTTATTCCTCAGTCTCACTACACCTACTGTAAATGAACTTCCGTATGTGTCTCCCAGTTAGTGGCGATAGGCCCAGTACTGGAGTCATAAGATCGGGCCATACTTGAAAACTACACGGAGAGAAACTTATTAGATCAAATATTCTCTTGATCGAATCCAAACCGGGCCATTACATTTTTTGAAACATATTTTCTGAGATCTGGAGGAGCACTGTATCTCAGAATATTCGCAAGCAGATTAATAGACAAAGCCATTAATCCCAGCAACAAAACGAAGGGCAGCATTTACGCATCGCTCAAGCCTTACACGCAATTCAGATGATAAACCTAAAGTTCCAAAGGAACCTCATTTCTTACAGTCGAATTGATTTATCCGCTGTTTTCTTCGCACCGAAGGACTCCGAGCTAAGTTGTTAAAAAAATGTTATTTCATTCAAAAGAGTCCAAGGTACACAAGAACGTTGAATTGAAGTGTAATGACTAATACACAGCTCGGAGGCTAATAAATTTGTCGTCTCCTTAAATATTTACACTAGCCGCGAGTGATTTCTAACATAAAAAGTGAGCGAAATGAAGCGGTAAAGAAGGAGCGAGTTAAGGGGCGAAGGAGAATCGTATAACGACGGCAGGCGGCGCAAGCACATCGCGCTCTCGCGCGTAGATGTGTATATCTCAAATAGAGCGCTATCTGTTGACGCTATATATAGTAAGAGAGCCGAGAATACAAATGCTTTGAGGTTATACTGCCAATAAAACGAAAACGCCGTTTGCTCTGCAAACAGCGGTATAGCCCGCGCGTTGGTGCGCGGCACTCGACGAGCTGGGAAACATGTCCTCCAGGGAGAGAATCGTTTCACGAAACGTCTCAGCCGATGGAAAAGATATATATTTTTGCAGGCTTTATTTGCACCCTACCATTCTGTCCTTTGCCTTGTCCTCTCGTTTATGTGTATATTACATTTTAGTACAGCGAATGCATTGTCAACTGTAAAAGATAATATTTTGCCGCTCGACGACGACGGCGAGCGATCCCACGTGTATACAGCAGACGGGTTGTCGCTACTTCTCTCGCTGTTGCTGCATGACGAGAAAAATAGAAGAGACAGCGATCTCGACCGATAAAACCTCGTCGGTCGCGACAACTGTTTCGACTTTTTTTATTTTCTCCAATCCGGAGAGAAACAACGAATGCACGGTATAACACTCGGGTTGTTCCGCGGGAGATATAAGAAGAGTTAATGAAACGGTGACGATCGCTGCCATAAATATATTCATAAACAAGCACTTAGCCTCGAGCCGAAGCTCTTCAGCAATAAAAATAATCGACATCGCTTGCAGCAACGCTCGCTCTTCCATAAATCTCAATGTTAGCCGTGCCCCTCCTAAACATCGTCGAGCGTTCGAGCTTTTCGTATTTACGGCGACACCGCATAAATTTCGATAAATACCCGTACGACCACGTTGCTCCTCCGAGAATATCGTTCCCTTTCTCTCTCTCTCTCACTCTCTCTCTCACTCTCTTTCGTACTTTTTTCCGACACCGCTGCAGCAAACTCTTCGCGCCCCGCCTACTATATACTTTCCACAGCCGTCGTCGTCGAGCTTTTTCGGCTGGAGCTTTATACTACTTGTGTGTAGATATATACTTAGGTGTCTGCGAAAAGTACGTCAAATATGAGAGCCTCCAGTTATATGCTATCGATACGCCTTAGGGTAGCTTCCCTCTGCTGAGCTGCGCAATTTTTTTCAACTTTTCCATCCTCTCGTGTATTCTTGTAAAATAGATCTTCGATAAGAAGTTAATATCACTTCGCCGTAAAGTCGAGATGCATTCGGAAATAGCGTTTCTTTTTTCTTCTCTCGGCTGGTGGTCATCGAAATTCGAATTGTTAATCAAGCGTGTGGCGTTCGCATGTAACTCAAGAACGAAAAAAAAGAAAAAACAAGAAAACGGATTCTTTGCCGAGCTTACTTGTCTCAAGGGACGTTTGCTTCTTTGCATTTTTAACGAAGCTGCAGGTTGAGGAGTTTTTCGCCGACGCCTCGGCCAAATGAAGCGGAGCAATTGCCGCCGTGTATCCGAATAGCTCCCGGATATGATGAGGGAAAAAATTAAACTTGACTGGGTCACACAGAGATTTTTTTTACGACAACGCTGTGCACGCGTATATACATCGCATAATGAACAATTGTGAAATTTTTTCAAGCTTCGCGAACTTTATATATACGCGTGTTAGATTAATTTTACCGAACGAGCGCACAGCCATTAGTAAACACCGTAAAGTCGGGAGACTCGTTTTCCAGGGCGCAGCACTCTGCGCCGGCGCGTTAAATTCGACGGTCGTGAATTTTTAAATTTTCCATAAAATTCTTAGAAACACAAAGTGCATACATTTAGTACAGCTCGGGTCGCGCCGAGGGTATAAATTTTTTTACAACCAACGGAGAGCCATAACAAGACAGTAGCGGCAGCGGTGTATACGAAGAGTAGCAGTACATAGATTACACACAGGCATCGGGTATATGCGCGCCTGTGCGAACGTAGCTACATAAAATACATATACGCCGCTAATGACGTTGGAAAAGCAGCGGAACTGGAAAATCACAAAACAAACGTTCTCTATCGGTACGTGCATAGTGTATTACCTCACGCCTTTCGCGTGTATTTCGCACATACGCCAGTGAGCTCTTCTCTCCTTTCTTTCTTTTTTCTTTCTCCCTCTTTCCTTCCAGTCGGAAAAGTACAAACTTTCGCGAACTCTCGAGCTGCTGTTTCATGCCGGCGCACTGAGAAAAAAAGATGGACCGGGAAAGCGAGAGAAGTAAAGCCCAATTATCTTACGGAAGCCGGTGAGTGAGATCCTGCTTAACCTCACCTCCTTTAGTCCTCTTTATCTACTATGTATCTCGTGCGCTTGATGCCGACCACTGCCGTTGCGCATAATCACGCCTCTGAAACACCTTTGTCTCTCTTGATCTTCCTTTTTTATTTTTACATGATTTTTCTTATCTATTCGCGGAGTCTGCGCGCGCGCGATTCGAGGTCCAAGTTTTAAAACCAAGTTCTTTACCTCCGACGGCTAGTAAGAGCCTTTGTTACGAGAACTAGCTCGAGTGCTTTAATGAATCGCGAACATTATATACAAAAATACGCCGTTGTTGAGAGGTTTTTTTTAAGACCGGAGATACGCGTGTATAACGTTGATGCAGCGGCTAGCTGCAATATTTTCTTCCAATTAAATTTCGCATTCTTCCGCAAAAAATTGTCGGAGCGTTTAATTTGGTTTTTCTTTTAAAGCTACATTCGTGAGATGAGTATTCGGTTACTTATATTTTATATTACTTTAGTTGGTAAACTGCTTCGGACGAATATTTATTACAACTATTATACGTGACGTGAAAACATTTTGCTTTTATTTGAATATAAAGAAAAATTGTTTATATTATAATAGAGAGTCTAAAGGTATGATAACAATTTTAAAAATTTCATTTTTATCATCATATTTATTTGTAGGTATTTATTAAATTAATATTACTAGAGGTTATACTATAGAAACGCAAATTTTATATTCAATACGTGTCCGGTTATACTATGCGTCTTTCGTTCACACACACACACACACACGTCCTCGCGTGTACTTACGCTTTTATGTGTTTTGAAAAATATCATTATATACTAGTAAAAAATAAGATTCTATACCTGAATTTTCTGAATTGGAGAAATTTTTTGGATTTTGCATATTAACGATTTTTGACCAATTATTATTTATTTATTTATTGACCGTACGCATTTACAAAGGAAATATAAACTTACATACTAACTTATAAATAAAAGTCCCAAATATCACGAAGATATTGTTGTAAATATATTATAATAATAAAATATTATTTTAAAAAACACTAAAATTATTAAATACAATAGAATAATATAAACAATTTATATTTCTTATAATTTTTAAAATATTTTAAATTATTAGGTCAATTCCTACTAGGGTATGTGTACCTGTTGGCAGATTTTAAGAATATATTGATATTTAAAAATTTCTTCTTGTCGTTTATTCCACCAGTGAGAAGAGTTCCAGGTACACAGCTAATCACAAAGTGTCCGATATTTTGAAACTGAACTAATCTTTTTTTTTAATTTATTTATTTAAGGTCGCATTCCCTTTCGTTATTAGCGATATTTACAATAATTGGAAAACTATTACACACAACGATACAATGGAATTTACAATAATGAACTAATCTTTCTTTGTTCAATTAAACAGTTTTTTCTAATAGTAAATAACATATTTTTTCACGTGTAATTTTTACAACCGAATTAAGCCTGACAATACACCGGAATCAAATTTTCCCATCTTTATTTGGATTGGACCCGAGACGGGAACGGTATTTTACACCGAAACGAGCTAATCGTCATAAACCTTTCACTGGCAGTACCTTAATACATTTCTAATCTATCCGACTAGTTTTGATCCCTTAAAAATTCCCATTTCCGCATGAACTACATACCGTGAATCGTAAAGGAAAAATCGTAAACACATAGGGTCAGGGTCTTAACGGAAATTCATTCATCGTGTACTGTTTCGAATCGCGCGTGTACACACGCGTAGTGGAGTTGTCATCCACGTCTGACCTCGGCACCTGGCATCAAACATACATATACAGCTCTCGCGCAACTATAAATCCTTCTAGGATTATCATCGCGTCTAGGTACAAGTGCTCTCTGTAGCTGTTATACTCCCTTCTAACTCGGATGAACGCTACAGTTGGGCTACAGCCGGAGGCCTGGATTTATGAATAAATTGTGCGTTCGTGCGCATGTACGCAGAGAAGCACGCACGCAGGCGAAATACACCCTCTGCCTCTCTCTCTCACTCTCAATGTGGCCGTGTGCAAGGATAAACATAAATCCGAGCGCCGAATTGCAGGAACGCAATCGCTAATCGGCATAATTTAAGCGTATGATTAACCGCATTCGTGATTCGACGTATACAGGAATGACCGATGGCCTAAATAAATTTGATATTCGCGCATGCTCACCGTGCAGTGAGTGAGCAAGAGAGAGAGAGAGAGAGAGAGACAGACAGTGCTAGAGTAAAGGTTGACTCAATTATGGCTGATTGCGACGAATTCACTTATCAAACGGCTTTTCTGCTACTCGTGAACGGGCGCGCGCGTTCTCTGTTTACCGTTTGCGTGTTTGGTAAAATATCACGGACGTTTGGGAATTAGGCTGTGCTTGCGTCGTTTCTATATACACTACTCTCTTATACGTTCCGCTGTTTTCCCAGAAAACTTTCTGTTTATTGTTTACCCATTCGCGCTTTAGGTTTCGGCAATGCTTCGATGTTTGTTGCATTAAATAGAGGTTTTTGTTTACCTTTGCCTTGTAGTTATGTTTACCTAAATGTCGCACCACGTCCGTATACCGTATAACGGAATGACGATACTAGCGCATTGGGAAATGCGAAAGCCATACGAAGAATCTAGATAGTTGCTCGGTTTCATAGAGCATGCGCAATCAGCTTTCGATTACTTATGCGGATATTTATTGGATCGTATAGTAAAAATACGAGCGTCTGTATATATACATGCGGAACGTAACCGTATATCTCGACCGACTATACGTGTCCCCGAGATTAGAGAGCTATCGATACACTGCACGACTATACGGCTTTCGTATCATTTACTATAAGTATATAGACTGGAATTACGCGAGAGGGTACGAAGATAAATGACGTAGTCACGGCAGAAATTAACCAAACAAAGTGCCCAGATCTATATGTATATGAGGAAATCCACGAAGTACCGGAAATAACTCGGAATCTGTGTATTTACCTGGTTCCCGATGTATATCCTAGATATATCAACCGTATATCGCCGGTAGAAAATGAAGATAACAATTTTTCTTACTTTATTTTCTACCAGTGATTGGAAACCAACAAGTTTGTTTTTCTAAGCCAACGTTCGAAAGCTTTCTGATGTATATGATTTCGACTATATGGTTACTTAAGGGGGCGGGGGGTTTATTACGTTTATTCCGTTTCTCAACTTTAAATATCTAATAACCAAAAAGTGCATAATTAAAAGATAGTTCTTTTTCTTAAATGTGCATCAAAAGTTATTAATAAGACCTGACCGAACTTGATCTTATTCCCTTGTGCAGAGACGTGATTTATTTCAAATTCTGGCTTTGTCGTAGGCTACAGCACGAGCAGCTAATGGATTTTTAAGAATCAAACTTCAAACTAAATAATTTAATTTGTTTGAGAAAAAATCCAAAATAATCCTTTAGATAGTAATACATTAATAACAAATAATTCAAAGTCAAAATCTATTAAAAATCACGTATCCCTACACGTGTCAATAAAATTAACTTCGGTTAGGTTAAATTAAATGTTACTTACTTTTAAGAATTAAAGTTTGGTTATGCAATAATATTACATTTTTTGTTTAGACATTCCAAATTTCAGAGAGGGAATAAATGCAATCCTCTCTTAACGTTTGGTTAAAGTTGAATAATTTACAAATTCGTATTCAGACAGTCAATACCCATAAAATTATCATTATTGCTTTGAAATAATGATGGAACGTATTAATGATAGCCAATTCAACGATATAATGTATTGTTTATAGTAAAATGATAAAGCTCATTTTAACTAGAGAAGTGATAAGTTTAAAACAGCGAATATAACTACACATAACGTATTCAACAGAAGCAGAATAAAACATAATTAAGCAATACATATACACATATATATAATAGAATTTCATTATGTATATAATTATAATACGATTACGATGATAAAATTATTAATATCTAAAGGTTCAAAATTAAGCAACCGCGAATGCCCCTTGATGTGACGAAATTAGTAAGTACGTTCGGTATCGGTTTGTCAAACCGTTGTCAGTGTTCGTACTATTTGGCCAATCGATACGTTACGGTTATTATGCTTTTTTACAAGGGGTATACTTCCGAATAACGAAAAGTACATAGCTCATACAAAAAATGTCACACGACTTTTCTAATATCTGGAAAATAAATGCTGTTCCTTTAATTGCAATTTTCCTTTCAGGCACTGCTTTAATACGATTTTCATAGAAAGTTATAAATTCTTTGTTCTGCGTTCTTTTTAAATTATTGCTTTTAAGCAGACACTCACGTACGTACGATTATTATTAGGCGAAGCTATTTCTCAAACATTAATTGGCATATATTTACTTAAATGCTCATAAATTTGTTCTCAATAAGAGATATCTTCAAGAGAATTCTATAATAGTTTTCATTTATATATATATATATATATATATATATGCTTTCATGGAGTATATTTTATTCTTTATTTCTTATTCAATTATAATGGATTATATTATTTCAAAGATAATAAAGCAGACTTATAAAGTTTTCATTCAGAGCAAAGCTAGATTTAAAAGATTTTCGAGAAAGAAAAACTACAAGTAATTGAAAAAAGATTTCTTCAAAATCCAGAGAATTTCGATATTATTAAACTGCTCATAACTTCTTAATCGAGACGTATTTTTATGAACATTTTTGGTGATTTAGGATTTTATTAACCTCGTTATAGCTCATTAATTTTGATCAATATTTGATGACGTCATTAAAAATATATTGCTTAGCAATTAAAACTGGTTTATGTTAATTTTGATAAGCATATTGTCGAGTTAACTGCACAAATATAACGTTATTATAAGACTAAAATTGAATATTACGTGACGAAAGCTTCAATTTATAAAATAAATCTAGGAAAAAAGATCCCTTTGGCGAAAAGTTATAATAAGCAGTTGAAGTGAGAAAAACTCGTGATTTTATAAATAACGAGACTTGTTTATAATTTCATATTTATATCGAAAACTTCTGATTTACCTCGATCTAAATTTTTTTTCCAATCGAAGTTCTTTTAATAGACATTTAACTTATATTTATGAAGCATACCGCTGTACTTAACGAAAAATTCGTTCGAATACGTCGGGTGAAAAAAAAAAATAAAAAATTTGCTTTAAACTTTTTTTTTGCGTATCGGGCATAAAACCCGGGTGGCAATCTAAAAAGCGCGAGCTTTGCGTTATTCTTACTCGGGAAATAACCAAGAATCAGGAAAATAGGGGTCTGGTCGGTATGCTCTCATGAAAATTTTTGGAATTTTCAGGCACCGAATTGATTCGGAGTATCTCGTGGATTTGCTGATATACATATTCCGAGGGTTTATCCACTTTGACCCTTGCCGCGAGTGAGCGAACTACTATGGAGTGAATCGTTGCTCTCCACGCCCGTATACATACATACATTCTCCCATAGTTTTATCTAGACCGTTTTCTCTCTCTCTCTCTCTCACTCTCGTTCCCAATTCTCTCTATATAGGTACCGTGTCGCAGCTGCGCGATATTTTTTCAGCTGGTCAGACACAAAAGAGGTGCACATATCGATGATCTAGAAATCAATCGCTCGATCCCTGCCAGAAGCGCGAGAAATATCGACGCTTCGTAGCGACAAAAGCGAAAAAAAAAGAGCGAGAGGTTAGACTGGGTCAAATCCGCGCGCTCGCGCGAACTATGATTGAAAGAACAAAACGGATGGGCTCGCTGTTCTGCGCTTGTTTTTTTTTTCACTCTCTGCTCGCGTTTTTTTTTCACCGGTGATGCGTGTGTACGTGTATACGAGTGTATGCGAGGAATGTATCTATACGGAAGGCTTCGCTCCGTCGCGCGCATTCCTTGCGTATGCACAGAGAGAGAGAGAAGCGCAACTATTGTACACAAATTTTGGCCCAACATTACATTCTCTCCACTCTCTAGTGCACCGCCGCTTGCTATACCCACGGCTACCGTTACTGCTGGCGGAACTATAAAGTGGCGCGTATTTGCACTTTATTCTCCGCCCCCGTGTATGTACACAGTAGAGAGTGTGGAAGTATTGGGCTGCGTATAATGTAGGATTCAACGTACGTGTGTGTGTGTGTGTAAGTCTATGTGTGCGAGGAAACGTACGAGAGTGCGTAAGGGATTCGGCCCAAAGCTCCCACCACGTTCCATTCTAACACCTGTGAAGCGTCAAGAGGACTGTGAGACGACACTGTGGCAGTGAGAATCAGTCCCAGAGTGACCATCAACGAGAATATATCTGTGAGTCTCAGTTAGGTGCTGAGCTTATTTCTAAATATCGTTATTTTAAATTTTATTTATTTATTTATTTTTTTTGTAAGCTTTTGTTTCGTTGAACGAACCTTTTTAAGACCCAGAATGCCACAATAGTTTTTGGAATTTAAGCTCGCCTTTTAATATCCGTCTCTCTGCGCTCGCTGTTGTGGGGTAGTTTTCCGAAAAGAAGAGAGAAATTCTGAAAAAAAACGAGAATAAAGCGAGAGTTTTTTTCATTGGGGAGCGTGCCGTTAACCAGACTATGTACTGCTAGAATCGTCCCTTTACTGCAGTTTTTTTGTGACACTCTATGTGTGAAAATCCGATTTCTTTTTACTTCGTGTAATAGAGTTCACAGTGTACGAATTTTCTTGGTTCTCTCGTGCAAATTCGGGATTGCAGAATATCATTTCGCACACCACTGTTGTAAAACATAACAGTGTATAATACATTGAGACCACACACTATACGCTTGTATAAAAATCAACCTGTTTGCGCACTTGCATCCTATGCCAGTACATCTCTCTGCACAATCGAATGGAGCTACTTCTTGCTCGGTGTATACGTACTATAACGTAGATAGAACGTCGGTCGTGAAGACAGGTGGGGTGCAGACTAGCCTGGCTAATCAGTAGATACGGCGAGGTTTGAGGGAGAAAGAGAGAGCGAGAGAGAGAGAGAGAGAGAGAACGGTGCGATGAAGAGAAAGAACGAAGGGGCGGTCGCTGTCGAGATCTAGCGTCGGATCGGTGAATAAGGGGGTGGTGGCCGGTGATATACCTCGGTCGGACATGCAATTAGTAGTGGCGCTCCGCTGGCGTGACTGCGCTCAGCAAAACGAGTCGAAAAAGAGAGAGGAGGTTAGCTCTGTGTGGAGTACTGCACACAGCCGCGCTATTGTCTCGACCTGATTTCGAATGCCAAATGCCTTGGCGATTCGTCGAATATTCACGGCTAATTTACCTCTCACTCTTTATTCGCTCTCTGGCTTGTTTTTTCTTTTGCGCTTCTTTTCATTATATGCTTCTAATCGAAGTCTTTTTCCTATTTATTGCGCTCTTTCTCGAGGGGCATCGGTTCATATTGAGCTTGCGGTTATTAATATTCGAAATTAAAATTTCCCTACCGAATCGTTCGTCGAAAATATGAAAGAGCTCCGACTTATTTGACGCTGTAGTCGATCATATTCGCTCGAGGATTTCAATAAATTTGGCAGAGTAATTATTTCTGCTCATCCAGAAAAATATTTTCGTATGTTTATAACGACGAAATGAGAGAAAAAAAAACAACTGCCGAAATTAAGTTGACACGTATATCTTGTTATTAATATAGTTTTTGTTGTTGTACGTCTTATTGGAATTTTTCAATTTTTAAACTCAATATTTGTTTACACGTACAATTTTACCGGGATCTAAATTTTAACGAATTAATTGATGTTATTAATTTACTTAGTAAATAATTCTCAACACATGAAAGTGATTAAAAATTTACATATTTTAGTAAATAATCATTATCGCTATTTATAACAACGATATTCTTTTTTACGTCCCGACATTTAGTTACCATGTTATAAAAATAAACGATAATCTAAAATATTCTCAGCTCAAAAGATAAGTTTCACGCGCCAGAAAAATTATAAAATTACTTTACTTTATACTCTTTTAGATTCATAAAATAACATTTATCAACACGTAGAAATCTGAATTGTTAAATTTTCAAAATATCAACCAGAACACGCATTAAATAACAGATTTTTGCACTTTGTATTTTAAGAAAAAAAACCGCGATTACGGAAATATTTAAAAAAATTACATTCCACCGATAATCCAACAATAATTCCAAAATTTATCGCTATTACAAAGCGTTTTCTTACGTAAAAAGGTTAATCTTAATATTGGAAATATCTTTCGCATTTTTACATTCACCCTTGGCGTTATTGATATTTCGTAGACTTGCGTGCTACTCAAGCGACTCGCGGTATAATCCATCAGTTATTGGCCGCTTTATATAATCGAAAGAAAAAACGATACCGCCGCAGCTACAACAAATTAAAACTCGAACAAAGCCTTATATTCAGTAACAAAATAAATAACATCCCTTTCGAAGCACTAAACCACGCGCTAGATATTAAATGGTTATATGCAATTTTATGTTTCAAGTATACATATATATGTGTATATATATGAACGAGCAGGGTGGGTCAGCGCTTCGATGAAGGATGCGCACGCGCCCGCGCGATTCGCAAAAATCCAAAACCTTATTCCGTCCGGTCGTAAATTATAGCCATAACACATAGCAGGGTGTGTGTGTGTATACCAGAGCAGCACTAGTGCTGCCTTTGCTGCCGCTGATATTGCTACTGATGTTGCTACGGGCTCTGGAATGTAGCCGAGGATAAAATACGACAGGATCATTAAAAGCTAACGATTAATTAAACGCGATATAAATATTTGAGCAACGAGTTATACGCTGATATTAATCTCCCTATTTTACGTGACTTTTTCTTCCTTTCTGTTTGTCTCCCAAATTGCACTTGTGAATAAACGCTACGAGAGGTGAGAGAGACCGTGGTTGAACGGCGAGCGCAACTGGTAACCATAGAAGAAGACGGGAAATGAAATAAGTTCGGTGTGAGCGGATGGTATAAATTGAATATTATCACTGCGCATAGTTTGCTCCGGTAGCGCAGCTAATCGTAGCTTTTGAGAGCGATCGTGACGTTCTAATGTAATATTTACGCATTCGTTCTCTTTGTTCCCATCTTAAAAGCTCTATAGGCTTATGCTAGTTTCTTTGGAGAAAAATGCGAGCTGGAAAGGTCGAGAAATTTCGTGCATTTTATCATACGCTTTAGAACGATGAAGCTCGCGGCGAATCTCCGGAAAATAACACCTGACCCAAAAAGAAAATGCAAACGAGTTAATTAAAAAGGTACTTTGTCTCTCGAGCTCCTGATACAAATAAAAAAAGATAAAACCGACGTTCAGACGCCTTATCTTCGAGCTTTGTCTCGCGCTCACGTAGAGAAAGCTTATTACGTACTCGGGTGTCTCGTATATGCACTAGCAGCACCGGCGTCGGCGAATTGGTTGTATATCGAGCTTATCTCGAAAGGTAATGCTCTCTTTTTTTACCTCCGGCATCTTTAATGCCCAATAGCGCGTGAGATCGGCCACGATATCGCGGAAGATCGCCAATTTCGAGTTATTTTCCCACGTCTGCACCTACTCTCCTCTTTTCCATCCCCGAGCTGCTTGCACATATACGCTTGCGCTTTATCGTCCCGAAAGAGAGAACTGAGCCGTACCCTAGCGTGAGCGCGCGGTGCTTCGCGAGGTATATATGCGCGAAAGTGTCTCGAGCGGCTGTTCCCTCCCTTATTCTCTTTATTTTTTTGCCGTCGCGGGAATTACAAACGCAGGAAATGAATGTTTGCCTATGCCTGAGCGCATATGGCGGACGAGGAAATGGGCTTTCCCTTCGAGATTCTTTATGTATAGACGCGTAAATCGATTCGTTTTCATTGAACACGTAGGCGATATTTATTCAGCTGCACGAAGAAGATTCGCGAGGTTCAACATTTTCAAACTAACCTTATTGGCAGTTCTGTAACGTTACCTATAACTTTGCGGAAAGTCAAATTGCCCAGGACACTTGCCGCTGCTTCCATAAGGTCAATCCGAGCATTCAGGGGCAAGTTTGACTGTCGAACCAGAGTAAGTTTCGAAGCGTGAAAAAATTTCGCAACGTCGACTTGCGCTTCTCGCCTGATCTTTATATTCGCGCGTATTCTGGAGCACAGCTGTGGCGCCATAGGCACAGGTGTGCGAGGCTTGCGACATCGCTCGGTCGCCGTTCCGCTGGTATGGATGTCCCGATAGGTCAAGAGCCAAGAGGAATGAGAGGTGGCGATAGGCGCGGAAGAAATATTGGCCGAATCACTTAGAGTCATGAATAAGTATGATGCGCCAACGCTGCCGGTCTTATTCGTATCCACACTCGTCCGGTCACCAGTCATTATTCTTAATAACCAAGAGCTGCTTTGCCTAACGACTACAGCGACTGCCACTGGAATAACACGCGGCCTACGTGCACTTTCATAAATCTCCGACTCGAATTCGTTGCTATGTGATAATTTGATAAAACTCCTGTGTCTTGATCCACGCGTTTTTCTTGTTTCTTGCTGAATATATAGGGGCACGTTGGACTCGGTTGTTCGATATAATTCTTTGTTATCAGGCTAAATTTCGCTAAAGAAATGGTAGATGGTAAGAGGGTATGGCCGACCTTAGCTTGACTGTTTCTACTGGGGCTGTTAGAAACGTAAGATTACGGGTTTATAATTTATTATTCAGTGGAGAGACCATCGAACAATTTTCTAAAAGTTCTCTTCTGCAGATTAGCTCTCTGTGTAAAGATGAGGCAAAATGCAGAGTAGCTATTTTAAGTTAACCGTAATGAAAAGTTTGTTCATATGACTTTGTTACAACGACGCTTAAACTACTACTAGTGTTATGAATGGTTATTTTAAACAACATAACTTTAATATACCAAAATTAAACTTTAGAAATATAGACGCAATTTGAGCGTTACTTCCTTCGCCATTGTGCGACGAAATTTTCCTGCCGATGTAAGCATTATTTGATGCAGCACTTTTTTTTTAACAATCGTAACGGAACAGAATCTGCAAGGAGTCTCAGAAGGATTACAAATGCTGACATAGCGTCTATTGTTTCGCGACAACTCGAGTTTGTTAGAAGAGAGAGATATATAGAGTAAGAGAATGTGAGAGTGAGAGAAAGACAGAGAGAGGTAGAGAGAGACAGAGAGAATGATAAAGAGAATGAGAGATCGCGAGATAGAGAGAGAAAAAGAGAGGGAGTGAGAGAGGGAGAGAGACTGAGAATTAATGAAAGTGAGAACTAGAAAGAGAGACAAAGAAGAGCGAGTAATTGATCGTTACATTATATATATACAGTCTATCAGCCATTTTCTCTTAGTATAAAAAACATATAAATATACCAAGGTTACGAAGCAATGGCTAAGCTTAAATCGAAAAAGTACCCTAAAAACAGGGGGAACGTTAAAAATTCGGCATTAAAATTCATTGATACAAATAAAGCGAGAACCCGTCGGCGGAGCTCTCAATTTTTTCTCCACTACAACCACCCCACTTTTCTTACTGCAAAGTCTTTGCTCTCTATACGTCCTCCCACGCAATTCCGGCTCTCTCTCTCTCTCTCTCCCACTCTCTTTCGCTCTTGCCAGCGCGCCTAGGTAATTGCTAAGGCGGCCAATTTGCACTTATAGTGTGCACGCTCGCTTCTAGGTGGCCGCCTGAGGCGAGCCCACTCGCTGTGTGAGAACCAACTGCGACTATATATGTATATAGCTTGTAGATGCAGCCCTCGCAAAACGAGCAAGAAACCAAAGGAGAGAGAGGTACCCAAGTTCTCTCGCTCTCCTCCTGTATCGCGTTCAGAGAAACAGAACAGCGAAAACGACAATAATTAGTGTATTTATCGGTCATGTTCCAAATATCCTACACATAGCACTCTCTCTCTCTCTCTCTCTCTGTCGGTCTTTCCAGGGGACGATTTATCGATAGAGCCCAGAGTATATACGGTACTCAATGATACTTGGCTATTTTTACGTTGATTTTTTTCTCTTTATAAATATAATTCGCCTTTTTGATGAGTATGTGAGAGTGAAAGAGAGGATATTGGTGGGAATTGAATGACACGTTGAAAATGTAGGTTAATAGCGTTGGCCAGTTTGTTTACGTGTAGATTGGGGGACCGGAATGAAAAAAAAATTTATGTATAAATTTCTATTGCTTTACAAAGCTATTTAATTGTACTTTTTATGTATTTGATTCTTTTATGGATACGGATAAAAATTATTTAATTCGATTTTTGTATACCCTCGAATAATCATCAGCGATGCTCTCGATACCTCTGCACGGTATTGCATACGACGATTAAATACTATTAAACCTTTCTATAAAGCTTAAAATCATAAAAGCACATATGTGTTTTAATACTGTGGGCATTTACGAACAATTCGAATACAAATTACTGCGTTAATGTTAGCTTAGACTCAAGCTAATGCAACCACTGTTTCTTCGAAATAGCTATAGCATTATCAATAAAATCGATTCTCCAGCAAATACGCAGTGATCCGTGTAAAAGTTCATTTCATTACCTCGCAATAAATTATACACTCTACATGTAGCTATAAGTTAACTATAACATGCTCTATAGGAACACGCTACAAGCTTTTTCAATCCGTGAATTTTCTCGAGTAAATATAAAACTGCAAGTAGCCAAACACTACCCCGATTAGCATTAAAATTCGAAATTACCGATCCTCAAATAGAGATATTCAACGGTAAATTTGCTTCTCAACTTCCCGGCGTGATTGCGTTGCATTAAGTATCCGCGAACGCTCGCGTAATCGCGACTACGTCGCATAGCTATATTTTTCTCATAAACAAAGGAAAATGACGACGCGGTCGAATAACGTCCTCTTTCTCTCCCGCGACCAACGAACGATTTATAATACGACGCTAATTGGCTGGTGCATCCGCGAGTGCTTTGCTCAAAATTCTAAATCAAGGATTAGCATACTAATAATGCACGCATTGCTGTGGGAAAGCGACTCCATGCAAAATATACATCTTGACCGCGAGGAGCACACTAGCCGGTTGAAAAGATAAAGCCTATTATTTCTGGTTGCCCGAGCGCCTCGATTCGGCTTCTCTGAACCCGTTTTAAAGGCCGTACAGTACGATGAGAAAAGTTTTATCCTTTTATCCTCGTTTAATAATGTACGGAGTAAGATATACACTTACCGATTCAAAACGATCGTGTATCCTTTAGACACTACTCGTAGAAAGTATGTTTATATAGATGTACGATTTCGTACAGACAGACTTTCTCTGTATTAATAGCTTCCTTTCTGTTTCAGGTAAATATCAATGATTTACTAGCGTGTCGGTCCTCGCCCGTGGTGAGTAGCCAAAAAAAAAACGCGCATGCATGCGAGAGAATAGCCGCGCGGTGGCGCCAAGTGGGTCACCGTCATCGATCCGCGCTCTTATAGCGAAAGGGCTTCCCCCGCAAGAAAGAGAGCTCTTTCGGGCTGCTATGTATACCTGTAGGCGAAACCCTGCCAAAATAAAGCTCGCACAATAAAACTCTCGGGAACATGCATATATGAAAGCCCGTCGCCGATTTTCATATCTGCTAAGGCGATCGGAGCCGGTGCATGCTCGATGATTATAGCCCCCGTAAATATTCTCTGGCGGCTGATTATTCGATGGCGAAAAACCGCACGCTATATAAATCCTGCGCAGGCATACTTTTGCGCAGGACTGTAGAGCGCTCGCAGTCGTCGTAGGCCCGAAAGAACGCGCGAGCGAAAAAGATAAGGGTCGATGAGAAGGAGAGCGAGAGATAAAGACAGAATGCAAGCGAGAGAAGGGGTAGTAGGAGGAAGTGGATGAGCTAGAGGGATCGAGGTTGCTATCTCGTGTCAGTAGGATGTTGGCCAGGCCGGCAGGTAGCCGAGTCCCGGTTGGGCTTAACAAGCGATGCTATCGGCTCAGATGAATGCCGCGCGTGGTTCTCCTAGCTCCTCCCGCAGTGAGGAGGGATTGCGAGCTTCTTACCCTATAGATGTCGGAGGGACGATTGTATCAGTATCAGGGCCTACTACAGCGCGGATTTCTCACCCCCCCTTGAGCTGCTGCGCAAAGGAGACGTCACTGCCTCTCCTTGCGCTGCTGGGCCTCGCAATTATGTATATCCGATGTCTACGTACATGCTTGCAAATATAGACGTTCATCTTCTTATAAATTTACTTATGTCTTTTTCTATGCTTCTAATCACTTCATTTTATTGCTTAGATACTTACATATAGCGATACTATTTTAACGTTTTTAATGACTTCGTATTATTGAGCTATCTTTATTATATTATGTTTACGATTATTTTCGAGTATGTTACTGCATTTTACGTCGTAGTATACCTGTAATGTTATTATAAAAGCTATACCCTCATATTTATTATATTACTTTATCTCGAGTTATATACTTTTCTATATTTTTATCTTATCTTTTATGTGTGCTTCTTTCTTTTTGTTTAATATTTATCAAAATATCTTAGTTTATGTCGACATATTAGCTTTATCTTTTTCTTATCTTTTTTTTCTAGAATAAATATATTTTTAACTGAACTTTCATGTTGAAGTTTACATCGTTTCTGTCTTTATTTCTTTATTTTTTTAACCTTTGCCTATTTTAAGTTTACTTAATATAACATTTGGTTTTCATTCGTCAAAGAGAAAGCTTTGAATGATAATAAAATTTCGATGAAACTTTTGAGAAACGCGTTTGAATGCTGTAGAAGTTTGAATGGTCGGTTTTAGAAAACGTTTGCGTGGGGTTGTATGTGAGCGCGTGCATTGTTTTATTTCAGAAACTACATTTTCTATTTTAATGTGCTAATGCTCGTACTTTTAGTTGTTATCGTCGGTATTATTCAAGAAACAAATTAATATGTAATTTTGTAAATACATTTTTGTTTTAGACCTAATTTTAAACTTTCTAAAATCCAATTTAAAAGATAAATTCTTTTTTTAGTAAGTAATAACATGTTAATAATTAGTTATCACCGTTTTTTTTTCTCTTTACATGGTATATTCATATTGAATATGTTAATTATTGTTGGACTACTTGTAGGCAAAAATTAAATATTTCATGTTTCCTTCCGGAGAAAAATTTGTAGTTTTGTGATATTATAAATAAATTAAAGACTTATTTTAAACCGTCAAACATTGGTTGGTTCGAGGTTCCTCTACTATTATTGTTTTATAATATACTCTTGTTACTAATATGCTCTCCAATAAGTAAATTTCATTTTTAACGATAATTTCCTGTGTAAATGAGCTGCTAATGTATACACGTACCTCAGCGAATCTCTAATTGTTTTAGAATCGCGACATTGAAACTGATGTAAGGGAGAACAAGGGAAAGTGCTTGAAGTGGTTTAATATTATTAAGGTACAAGGGCCCTTTAAACCGAAAAAAATTCAGAGATCTCGTTGGGCTCATTGCGCTAAAAGAATTCATTGTGAAGTGAAATCTCGCCTAATTCAGTTATTCTTGAAATAAAAACCCAACTTTTTCAACTGTATTTTTAAGCCTCTTATCATTAATTTGTAGCTTCTCGTAAAAGCATTTTTCGGTAAAAAACAAGAATACTTTCTTTTGTTAAATTTTTGAAGAAAAATACTTTGAAAACCATATATGAGTGTTTTCGAAATATAGTTGTCGAATTAAATCTTTAAATTTCAAAAAGTGAGAATTTCAAACAGAGTCCGTATGCCAAAAACTTCGTAGACATACCTTTTAACAGTCTGCAAACGTTATTCATATTTTTATTTTATTTCAAAGATTGACTTAACTTTTGTCAATATTTTCCTTTTATAAATGCAAGTGTTTGTCAGTAAGACATGAATGGGACCGATGAATGAATTGAGCTCAAACTTGGTTGTAGTATTCTTTGATACACACTTTTAAGTATGAATGGAAGGATTTTAAATTAATTGCTCAGAAAAACTATTAAAATTCAAAACCAGGTTTTTAATCAATTATTATTAAAAAAAATTGACACATGCTAGGAATGATATTTTACGTACTTATTTCCACGTGAATGTAGGGATTTTCAAATGTATGATCAAAAGAAATTTGACATCGTAGAATGTGTGAATTTTTTTGTGCAAGTGATTAAAAAACGTGGTTTTGACTTTTAATAATTTGTCTGCGAAATCGATTTGAAATTCCTACTTTCATGTGGAACTAAATATATCAAAGAATAATACGAATACGTGTAAAAATTTTTTAGTAATTGGTTGAAAAACGGGTTTGGAATTTTAATAGTTTATCCGTGGATTTCATTTTAAATCCCTGTATTTATTTTAAAACGAGTTTGCCAAAAAATTTTACTACTTGTTTTTCGTTCAGTCTATCCATTGGTTGTGTAAGAGTTTCGAATGTATACATATTTATTCAATCATACGGAAGTCTAGCAGTAACTAAGCAGTAACTAAGTAATTCAGTTTTGGTGGCTTTAATTGATCAATCGTAAATTAGAGATTATGCACATAAGGCATCGCTAATTTAAGATATCCCAAATATTCTTAACTTAACGTACAATATGAATTAAATGCGTAAAAGAGAAAAGTGAACAGGTGTTGCTTATCTTTTATCTTAAATGTCGAGCATTGGCTGCCTTCACCCCATTCCATAGAAGTCGCTGATGATCGTTCTTGTTGTTCGAAGGTACTGTAGATATTCAGGGGAGGACCAGAGCGAAAGAGAACGAGAGTTTTCTGTTGTTCAATTTAAGGGGTTAGGATTCGACGTTTGCTTCTACACCCTAGTAGGAATTGTCGGTACTGGAACAATGGGCTAATACTGGCCCTTTAGTGGCCCTTCACTAGCCTTTTACTCGGTACCAATTGACAATTCCTACTAGACTAAGGACAAAAGTCAAGTTTTAACAAAAAAGCTGGCCCTTTACTGGCTATCAGTACTGGCCCAATACAATTCCTATTAGGGCTACTCTTGTAGACACGTCCCGTTAAGTGTACTTTTCGAGTCAAATATACCAATAATAAAATATTTGGAGTACCGTTACAGGTGACTTTGAATCCTACGGACAATAAAGTAAACATATATCCTATCATTAAAATAAGTTTAAGCTATAACTACTTTATCATAAAAATTAAAAAATGCAATTCTAGTCATTATCAATTCAAACGTGCCATGCCTTATGAAATAATGTATTTTTTCACAATCATTCGTTAATTTTATAAAAGAAAAAGGCGTACGCGAGGTACAAAAAAAAGAGAAAGAGAGATTGAGTTGGAGAAAAAGGGAAGAGGATAGAGCTTAGTAAAATTTATATCTTTCTCGTCAAGATTTCGCTTCGTCCGGACGCCCGTAGCTTTGAAACGAGTCTCAATTTGGAGGGGCGAGCATCACGTCCCCGGAGTTAGTAGTAGTGTAGACTTGTAAACGCGATGCTGCAGGTGTTGGAGTCGAACATGCTGCTTCTTTTTATGAAATCCAAGGCTGTGTGCTACTTACTCGAGATTTAAGTAATTACGCGCAACGGGAACTCGCAGTGCGCTTACTCTCCGCATGAGATTTTATTCGCGTGTAGCCGCTGCTGCTGGTGCAGCGGCAGCTGGGCGATTCGTTAAAAAATATCACGCTTCGTACCTCTTTCGCAGCTCGCGCCGTTTAATGAAGTGCTCGAGCTTTTTTCGAGCAAGCGCGAAAATTAAATCATATCCCTACCGATCAGAATTAAGCGTATATCCGCGTGACGCGACGAAATTAGTTGCAATTCTACGCTATCGTCAAGAAAAGCATCAGAGTGTAATTGCAGCGATTCTCCATCTGGCAAAACATAGCCAATCCGGACTCTGCTATTGTAGTCTCGCCTAATTCACCATAAAACGCGAAAGCAAAAACTCCGAGCAATCAGCAAAGGTCGCGCGAACTTGTGACTAACGATCGCGCGAACCGCGCATATCTTTTTTCGGCTAGCGAGTTTTCCGACGGCGGGCCACCATTAATCCCGCGGCTTCGCGAAGTTTCTCGTTTCGCGTATAAACACTCGTCGGATATAATGCTGGTATGGAAACAGCTGGGTATAATTAAAGCTCGTATAAATAAGCCGTTGTACTAAGGTTAAACGGGAACTAATACAAAAACAATTAACGAGTTATCGAACAGATCGTTTGGTGTATATAAATAGGACATTTTTTTTCCTAAGGTTGGTTTAGTATTTTCGTTTTTCTTTTTTTTCGAGAAAACATGCGAGTTTTTTCTCAGAAGCTTGTTAGTAGTTATGAAAATTCATACGAGTTGCGTATAATGCCGTGCGTGTTTCGACGCTGTTTTATGGGCATAGTTCCTTTACAGAACATCGGGGTGAAATTTTTTCATTTTTTTCCGCCGAGTTAACGTTTCTTATTGTAGCGATTGTAGCGAATTTGTAAAATGAATGAGTAATTCCAATTTAAAATTCAGGTGTAAAACATCGTAGTAAACTAAATATATGTTCATTGAGGTGATAATATTCATAATGCACATTTAAAAATGTATTATTAAAGGTTTTCAATGTTTACCTTAGGATATAAGGTATTCCATCAAATTTCTTTGACAACGCTAGAATAATTCAAAACCCTGCGGTTTAACATTGCACACATTGAGTCCGGATTTTATACTCAAAGCTTGTGTATTAAATTGAATGTTAGATAGTAAAAAAGCTGAAATTTTATTAATTATTATTTTGTATTTAATTTAATTTTTTCGTATTATTGCAAATGCATCGAATATGCAGAATGGAAAGTATTTTTTTTATCAAAAAATAAATTATTAATAAAATAAGAAGAATCGATTTTCATACAAAATACTGTTGTGTTTCTGGAATGAAATTATGAAATAATTAAAAAATTAATCTTTTACAAACCAGTAGAAGTGAATTAGAGGAAGAGATACCCGAATTCGAAATATAGATGGAAACAAATATTTTTTGGGTCTAAAGTTGTCATGATACTATAAGGGGGTAAGTCTGGGTTAAATTACAAAAATGATTCGCAACAATTTGTTGGCCACAGAACTTTTTACAGCTTACCAGTCTTGTAAGTGTTCAATGTTTAGAATAGTACCTTGGATTTTTTGTTTACTTTTCTAAAATAATTTTCCTTTTTATTGTTTCTCATAATTGCAAGAGATACGTAAGAAATTTCAGAATAGAAAATTGCATTTAAGTACATCTATTGTATTATTTCTAATAATGACAATTAAATAATGACAATTATCAATATAAAATTCTAACTGTACAATTATATTAACTAAAAATATGATTTTTTAAGATTCGAATAGAAGACTTCATCTTCTGTATTCATCTCTCCGCTTCTAGACTGGTCACAACTGAATTGTGATTTTGCTGTTTTGATAGCATACTTTAACTCTGGTTCCAATCTGTTCCGACAGTATTGGCTGTATGGTATATGAGTCAACCGCTCCAGTTTTAAACTTTTGCTTTTATGTGATACACCCGTTGTTCGAGTAACACCAATGCTTACGAGAATAAAACCTTAAAGGGTCAATATCACAACAGAACAAATTTTACATCCTGAAATGTACTAAGATTTACGAAAAAGTAGTAACAAAATCAGTTTTAGATTTTTAATTATTTTTTATCTATTGGTTTCTATTTTGAACCTTACCGAGAGTGAGTTTTCAACAACTTTTTATAATAAGCGGTCATCGAAGAGAGAAATGAAGCAAAGCTCAAATTCAAAATATAACTATCCATAAGTTCAGTGTTAAATGCATAAAGAGATATAAAAATTAATATTCACTAATTACACTTTTTAATATTAAGTAGCTTCACTCAATGGTGTTTATTTGCGAATGTCCATTATAGTACCGTCACCCCAATATTCAACGAACATTCGTGTGACAATACAAATAGCCATTGTTCATTGAATATTTTCATTCGCTAAATTAAGGAAACGAAAACACATAACGCCGCAATTCGCATGTCTATCGCAATGGTTTTCGCTATCATAGAGTTTGAAATACCGTCGACACCCAAGTCATCGAAGGCAATCAATCGCACAATATGCACTTGGAATACTCCTCCGACAAACAAATAGACTCAGCCGCTATTAATCTAGTCTCTTCTCTCGTTGCGGAGAGAATCTTCGGTCTTCGGAGTAAACGCTGCGCTGTAGTTGTTCTGTATAGAAATACACAGAATAGTCGTGACCTCGACTAAAGCATGATCTCTGAACATCAGAAACTGCTGCAGCAATATACAGGATCAGGGTTTCCTCAACTGATCTATCTCAGTTCCGTTGAAATTACACAGAGGCTGCGGTAGCGGTAGACACACTGCGCTCAAGACAGAAAGCGAGAAAGCAGCACGACGAGGATAGAAGCCTCGAAACGAGAGGAAATACGATTGATCTGTAGGGGCTGCTACTGCTGCTGCTAACTCGGAGACGCGGCTATGCGGCGGCCCCTCGATCGAATTCAATTACCCCGACCGCGATGCTCGCCCCTCGAAGATGAGAGATGAGACGCGGTGTGCAAGAGAGAGAGAGAGAGAGAGAGAGAGAGAGAGAGAGAGCGTGAGAGAAAAGGAGAGAAGAAGACCGGCAGCAGCGACGGGGTTAGGCAAATTTTTCATCGTCGCTCGTCGTCGCTCCCTTAATACAGGGCTTAGCGTTTCAGTCAGGAGAGAAAGAGATATAGCTATACTGAGATTGCTCGGCAGCCGGTGTGCGACGAGTCTTAGGGTTGAAGCTTCTTCGATGTCACGACGTCACGCTCTTCTAGAGAGAGAGAAAACGAGGACGTTGCTGGGAAATTCGGTTAGGAAGAAAAAAGATGGCTTAATCTGGATTCTGAAAAATGATATGCGGTAAAATTCGCGTTTTTTTGAAAGAAATTGCTGGAGGGCAATATTTTTTTTTTTCGAGGAAGTTATGCCATATCATGTAATGATGAGTTTAGAGATTGACTTTGATACTTTCATTTAGGTAACAGTATGTTATGCAAAGTGTCTGCCCCTTTTGAATATACTCAGATGATTTAAAGCTTCTATGACTCTGCACTTGCGATATTTACTTACCAATTCACCACTTGATATTATATTTATGATTTTTGTATATTCCACTAGTCATCGGATATTCGTCGTTTGCTTTGATCATTTCTTTGCGTATCCACAATGTCACGTTTCATTAATTAGTAGTACAGAAGAAAAAAACAACAACGTTTCGTTAACAACAAAAGAGCCGAAGTTTCATACCGACTTTGTTCTTTTCACTATAGCAAGCCGAGAAATGTTCAATCAACGTACCCGTTGTAACCGGATTACAAAAATTCGATATATTTCAGAAGTCCGGATCCATAAAAAATACCTTTAGGGATCCAAAGGATCTACGTGCAGAAAGAAAAAACAAGTTTCGATCAGAATGGAAGTAATCGAAGAGGGATCAGAAATTCTGTACATACACGTAGAGAAAGAAGTGAAAAATCGAAAATTTCCTCTTACAATTTCGTTTCCTTCCGAACATTTTTCTACATAGGTCTCTCTCTCTCTATCAGAGCACACAAACACACACACATACCTGGTATGTATGTATGCCTATACGCGTATATACTGCAGTCAAACGATGCCGCTGTTATAAAATTTATGGGATGTAAAGACTACGGCTCGTTATTATCGCACGAACGAACCCGCCGTTGAACCGTAAAAAACTCGCCTTTTCGCGAGGAATAAGCTTTCTCTCTCTCTCTCTCCCCGCTTCTTCATCAAGATTTTCCTACTCGGTGCTTGGTCTGTTTCGCGAAATTGCATCCTTTTCGCTCGGCTATTCCACTTCGTGGGCGCGACGCTTCCTTTTCATCGGCGGCAAGAACGCGATGAATGACGACGAAAAATTCGATGCTGAAGGAAATGCTTTGCAGTTGATTTACTTTTTTCAAACACAGCTCGTCGTTTTGCTTCAAGTATTTACGGGACAAACAGAGATTGATACGTGAAATGCCTGTGGAAATAGCTTTATTTCACACTTATTCGATGGAATCGTTCGAAATACGAGGTATCGAATAAAAAACGTCCAAGAAAATACTAATAAGTGAACTGAATTGATAATTTCAAAAGGTAATTATAAATATATTGTGAGTGTTTCTTCTCTCGTGGTAATCGATAACTTTATACGTATTATACAGGAATTTATTAAATGTATTTCTTATGCACAGCAATTTACTGTTCTATTGAGATGTTAAGTCAATCAAGAAATTAAAACTTACAATTTTTATTCTCCTTTTCAAAGCTTTGATTTAACGCGATCAAAGGCAAGGAATCGGTTTTTTTTCTCAAGTGTCACGTATTAAGATTCTTCGGAATATTCTTAGCGAGAAACCTTTCATTCGCTTTGCCTAACCAAATACAAGAAGTTCGACAAGAGTTTCCGCGTTTAATTAAAAAGCACAGTGGTAAATTTGAACATGAAGTTTCTTTAAGTACGATGCTTAGTTAATAATAACGGATCATTACGAGTATAACGGTTTGTTTTGATCTCTTTTATTTCGATGTTTGCGATATTTCTCTTATTAAACGCACATTTCGATGATCATATTTTTAATCGGAAGTTTGCCTTTCTTTCGTCCTGAAAAATCCGTATTCGAGAATCAGGAATTATGCATTTTTTTATAAATAGAAAAACTATATTCTATTTAAGGCAACAAAACTCGTGTTAAAACAACGTGTATTATTATAGATATTATTGGGGAAAAAATGTACCTGTCTACATCTATAAAAAAAACTATCGAGGACAGTATCGAAAAATACTTCTAAAAAGTCAAATATTAATTTGATGAGGTATATCCAAATAATAATCCAAGAACACTCAGCAAAAAAATACCGTTACATTGTACTAAAAAATGTACTGTTCTTTATTTTCGCGCAATGGACTGCTGTAGATATCGTACGATATCTATAAATATCTAGAAATAAAATAATAGATCACGCTATCGCGCAGTTGTATTCAGAGATCGAGATAGATACCTTCCATATTAATATGGAAAGTCTAGCATTTCACTAGTGACTTAAAATAGATTTTATACAAGTTAACATCCAATTTTCAGTATATCCATTTATCCTATATCTTAACAAACACAGACATAGACACACACATAAATATCTAATGCCCTAAGCTACAAATGACAAGTATATGTTGACTGTGCAGCGATTTATTCGACAACACGGCATTTGAATTCATCACGACTCGGACGATCTAATAGTGCAAAGCATTCTATAGCCACAATAACGCCACAAGACAATACGCGTGAGAATGACGCGCCACTCCTAATTCATGAATATAAGTGCGCCTGTATTTCGCTCACGAGATCACGTTCCTGTCCTGTTATATGTCATATATGTATGGATAAACTTATGTGTGTGTGTTTGTAGTTATTACAACACTAGAGCTAAACATTTTGTGTAATCTAAAAAGAATTTCGCTCATTTAATCTAAAGTAGCTAATTCTTCGTGAATTGATCGACGGCACCGTCGCCGAAAATTGATAAGCAATTTAACAGCTTTATCGCAACTTATTAACTTTCACATTATCGCCCGCGACAGTATCATTTTCCCGACGTTAACTTTTTTGTCGACGGTAACCAGTTTCATCGATCAATTGAAGCCTGATATATATACATATATTGTATATGTATCTTTAAAGAATATAGCGCTGTCTGTTAATTCGCTTTCACGATTATCGTAGATGCAATAGCAAGTAACCAAAGTGTGTTGAGGACTAGTGCACGCGTTTCCTTTTAGCTACGCTGGTCACGCTTTAATTAATGCAATTACGCGTAATAAACGACGAACCGTGAGCCTTCATTACTCTTAGTCTTGCGTTCGTATACGAATATATTAAAGTATGGAAGAAAAGGCCACCGCATGATATTTCTACCGATCTGTCAGTGTACAGCTGTTCTCGAGCGAATTTCCGTTTTTGATTTTGCCCATTCGTTATCAAATTTGTAATTACGTCGGTGGACCTAACTGGCAGTAGAGCATACTTCGATATCTACACTGGTTGGTTATTCACAGTTTTAACTTTGAATGACATAGTAATGTTTTAGGTATAGCACTATCCTTGGTAGGAATTGACCAAAAGTCCAATACTGGTCTAGTACTGATCTTCGATCTACGATACTGGAAGTATTGGTACATATATTTTCAATAATTATTCTATTCCTTCAAAACAGACATCATTAAAATAAATATTCTTGAAATTATAATTTGAAATATTTATAATGATGTAGTTATAATTTAGATTTATTCCAATAACACGAGATCGGTTTACCCCCAATTTATGAGGTTTATTATTTTTATAAGCCTCTACACGATAACTAATTACAGAAGAGTAGGAAATTCACTGTCCGTAGGATTTAAAGTCAATCCGTGGATAGATTGTGCTTAAAATTGGTTGTAATATCCTTCGATGCACTTCTTTCCCTACTAATACACAAAAACCCCTATTTTTTATGAGTTCAAAGTTGTCTGATCGTTCAATTAAAAATTCTTTGATTCATGACTAATACGTAATGAATACGTACCTTTAGTTGATGTAATTACGAGTTCAGCGAACTAATTTATGAGATAATAAGAAAAAATACAAGAAAACATATTTCATATGTACACGGGTTATCTGCATAAGAATTTCTTATAAATCTCGTGATCATATCATAATCTAACTGAATAAACCCAATTATTTGTTTAATGTTTGTTAACTCTATTGTGTAAGTTATTGCATACCAGAGTACATTACTCGAATCAGTGTTTCTGGTATGATCTGAGAATAGCAGTAATGTAATAAGCTGTAATACGTTGTAAGAAGAATTACATTGTAATCAGTTTTCGCATACATCACAATATCTCTGCAATTATTTGTTTTTTTCAGAGATAGTTTTATGCTGTCTAAAGGTACATCAACTAATTTTTTTGGAGTAAGGATTCTGGTACAAAATTTCCATTTCGGAATTAGCAAGATTTAACTTGACAGCTAGCCTTTTAAAGCATACACATCAGGCTATCAAAGAATTTTTCTTTAAAAATTCAGACAACTTCATAACAAAAGTATACTTGTGTTTTAAGTGAAAAATGCTTTCCCGAGAAGCTCCAAATACACGAAAAATAAAGTTCGGTAATTATTTCGCGCACAATTCCGTTGTTCATGTTTTTAACACAATAAGCCTAGCGAGGTCTTATTTTCTATGAAAATAAGCAATAAAAAAAATTGATTTTTTTTTTACTCTTTAAAAATGTCTTGTTCTCTTAACCCAGATTTTGGTGAAAGCGCGCTTCAAATATTCAGCGTCATTTTAATAAATGAGCAAGATATCGCTTACATGCATAATTAAATATTGATAACACTTTTTTTTCAGCCACTTACATTTTTGTTAATTTGTCAAGAGAGCTCGATATTTGAATTTATCGCATAATTGATAATGAATAGTTCCTTATCGGCATTTACAAGAATACCGATTTATCAGAATCCAAGGTATCAGCAGTATCCGGAGCGAGTATTTCCCTCGAAATTAAAAAGTAAATAATACAAAAATTATTGTCAAAAACCCAATACTGACTAGGATGTAAAAATAAGAATAACCCCGTTAAACACTGGGCTCGTAATCAATTTTTTCGGCTAATCTAATCTCATAAGCGTAGAATAGCTAATGTCTTATCTTCCGGAACAAAAGTCATTTCTACATACACGTGTCTCTGTATACAATCGCGGATTGCTCGACGGTGACATAGTTGAGTCAGCGCATAAATTTGTAATGAAATTTCTCTGTGTTTACATTTTGAATCGCGATAAAATCTCGGCTACGCGTGCGAGCACCGGATTTCGCACGGCCCCTTCAGTGCAACAACAGCAGCAACGGCACAATGGTGGTGCAGAGCTGCTCAGCGGACGTAAAGCGACGCCAATTTCCGGCTGCCTCGAAATATATTTACCCATAGCAACCCTTACTCCTGAGCGCGTGTATAATGCGCGGCAATTTTCGCGAACGCGCGTGCGCTCGTTACACATAAACAAAAGTACGTATATATATATATATATATTATACATATATACACGTGTATACGAAAAGCAAACAAAGTTCTCCCTATCGTATCTCTCTCTTATGGGTGTATATCATCCCCCCTTGGTATAGAGAAGAGACGAAGAATCACTGCGCGCGCGGAGTTATAAGCGGTAGAGTTAAAGCGGCGTGATTTATTGGTACTTATAAAATCAAGCCTGACGCACCCGATCGCATCACGATGAATTTGTACCATATATATGGTACAAATTCATTCAATTGAAATGATCAGATTATGCGTGCTACATCTTTCTTTCTTTTTTTTATGCTCAATCGCCTCTTTCCCTGTTCTCTGTATATATATATATGTTTATGTTGGCCTCGCGATGCATGTGCTTGAGCGTAATGGAATTTCCCGGTCTAAATATCAATCACGAAATCACAAGTTTTATACAACGCAAAATTGCTTTTCCGATAAAGAGCGTTAGTGAGAGAGTCGATACATGGATGTATATTTATATATGAATACATAAATGGTAGTTGCACAGAAGTGAGTATTATATTTATTTAAATATTTATTTTTCCATCGCACGGAGAAAAGAATCTGTTGAAAATTCTGCTCGACCAATATTAAGCACGACGATTGAAAATCGAGAATAAGAGAGAGTAATAACCCAACTGTAGTGCTCTAGAGCGGATTGCAATGACCCAAGTTTGTTTTTCGCGACCAATCGATTTTATGACCTCATCGTTCTGAGGAACTGTGTGTGCTTTCAGAGAGACTGATTTCTGTAATTATCCTGTGGTTGAAAAAGCTCAACTCGGTCAAATAGTTCTCTTAGATTCTATAGTCGTAAATACGTTTTAATTAACAGGTTATATCGCAGATATATATATCGACATTCTATATAAGTGTTCAATCGTACTATGTGTAACTTGAGAGAAATATTTCATTACGAGACTTTATTCTCGGACTTGCTGTAACGAAAAATTTAATATTATTACAAAGCTAATATTTTATTCTTTAAAGTGTATTGAAAATAATTATTCGATGTAAAACCCACCAAAAGTTGAAATAATGTGTGCAGAGATGTATTTTTTTTAAATTTTTTAAATAAAAAAGTACTTTTTAAATTTGCCTATGTGAAATAAAAAATTTCTTTGTTGACCGATTATCTCAATGAGATTACTGCCAATCTTAACAACATTTTTTGGGGGGCATTTTTCTCTTTCTTTTATACATGAACTGTAATTACATTGAAAAAATGTCTAAGTACAATTTTTATATATAGGATAAGTGAAATTGTAAGCATTGTAAATAGATAAATTTAATAGAGAAGATGTAGATCGTAAAAAATACAACCTTTTCTCATTAAGTGTTAAATATACACTTAATTTGTATATTTATTGTTATTATCTTAATGTTTCATGTAATAAAAACGAAATTTTATTAAAAATTTTATTTAATAAATGGAATAATTGTGTTTAACAATAATTTAGTATGCAAGCGCATAGCGCGAACGTTTTGACTGCACGTAACTGCAAAAGCTTCGCGATTTTTCTTTGCACATTTTTCACCAAATGTGAAAAATATACGTTCTAATCTAAATGAAAGTATAGAATCGCTATCGTAAAAAAAGAGTCTTCACCTGTCCGACCGCAGATCCGCACACTAACTCAATAATGATGTTATCCTCGTGCCGATGAGAATATAAAAAGCGGGTACATTTTCGTTTTCCGAAGAAAAATCTAAGAAATATTATATACATTTAGTAATGAACCACTGTAATCGAGAATATATGAGAAAAAATGAGACGGGAGTAATATGAATAAGAGAAAAACTGCGTAAAAGATCTGGAGTAAACTCATTTAGAAAGCTCGACCTTTTCTGTCCCAGTCTATAGAAGGGGTCGGATGCTCTAGATCTTTGAAATAATACGAGATTTATATGGGAACGGTAAATCTTGAATTTGTCGCGACAGTTGATATAAAATTAAATATAACCAACTCGCGGGAATTGTGAAGAATATAAAAAAAATTGTATGTATATCGCTTGGCTGAACAATATGAATTACCTGAGTTTTCTCAAACAAGAATCCATAACGACACCAATTAATTTAAGAATTAAGTAAATGTTGTTCTAATTTATCATTTTATTATATTATTTTCATTAGAACTTATTAAAACTGTATTTTCCACTTGAATATATAAGGCATCACGTGAATTTATTTAACCAGAAAAGATTAGCTAAGTAAATTCTACAGGAGGTAAACGCAGTTACTTTTACGCAGGCTATCACGGAATCTTAAACCCAGAACTTATAACTAAAAATATTCCAAAAACATTTTAATCGTTTAATCAAAGTTTTTCATCATTTTAACTTGTACATAAATAAATAAACGTCCGTTCGAGCAAGTCCCTCAATGTAGTGGCTAAGAATTCGTGCTTTAATTAATTTTTATAATCTGCAATATGCACAATATAAATATTTTTCCGATACACCTTTCTTAATTCTACGCAATCATGGCTTATCGATCAATTACAATCTAAATTCATGAATTGAGCAATGGGATTGTCATAAAATGCAATAAAAATATAAACCAATTTTCCAACGTACCATGAATGGGACAGACCGTGAGATCATAATATGATTTTTTATTATCCGTCATGTTATAATCGGCATGAGCATGTGGTCACGAACGGGACCATATTTATCGTCGTTTCGCAGTCTATGCATATGTATCAAAACGCTATGTGGAAAGGCTTGTCTTTAGATGTCTGCTCTCTCAACCGATATACGATACTAACAATAACTATAAGCTACTTGTCGAGTAATAACATAGTAATTAAACCTCTGCTCTAGATTAATTGCTTCTTGAATTCAAATTATACGTCACTTCCTAAACAATCGTTCTTTCTTTTTTATTACAATCATACCACTTATAGCAATAAAAACATCGCGACACAAGTGCCGGAGAAGCCTCTGACCCAGTGACTTTCTCAATGCACATATCGCCACGTCGTTAATCCAGCTAGTAACGACGGACGAAGAAGCGCTCGCGATTAGATATAAATTTGAAAAATTCAAACTTTCGTTTCATTGTTTAATTCTACATACTCTTAGCGAGCTTACTTTTGCAGTATGCGACTGTACGTATGTTATTCTTGGACATAATTTCCAACGTCAGGCTCGAATATCCATGATACGCTTTTGGGATAATTAACGTTTGCGATCGTGGGAAGCTCAAATTAAAAAAAAAATTGAGAGACGAACATACTCGATGTATTAACACAATATCAGCGCGAACGTTCAGCCGCAACTATTACCGTGCGATAAAGCACGAGCGCATCGTTTTCGCGCATTGTTGCGCGACGAGCAGCTTCGGTATTGAGAGAGAGAGAGAGAGAGACAGAGAAATTACACGGAATGTTTGTGTGCGAGCTGTCGGCCGCAACGGCAGGCAAGTTGTATGAATAACCGACGTGCCGAAATTTGATAGCCTCTTTGCCGTACGCGCGTTTGTCACTGTTATCCAATAATTGGATTGCGTCCACCCTTTGTTTATATCGCTGTGTCCGAGTTCAAATTGATAGCGAGATAGCCCTCTCTCTCTCTCGCGCGCGCGCGCGCGCACTTTTTTTCTCTTCTGTTTTCTTACTCTCTTTTTTCGCCTGGACACATTATTTCTTTTGTTGGAAAAATATGTTCTGTCGATGAAACCGTATTTCTCGTTTTGGACGTTCGATAATGTATTCCGATTCGAACGTACGATGTAAAGAAAAAATAAGTAAATGTGTAATCCTTTTATTCTCCCGTTGTCTCATTCGACGTTAAGGGGGCAAGACACTTTTGAAATGCAAATTACTAAATACAACATTTTAAATATTTATAACAATGTAATTATAAATTACACTTATTCTAATAATAAATCGTTCTACCTTCAATTTGAAAGGTCTTGCTCTTCTATAAGTTCCTCAATAGCTAGTTACTACAGAAAGTAGAAAGGTTTAAACAAATGTGGCTTTGATTATTTGTTTTCTATTCTGATAGAAATAATTTTATACACCAAAGTATCATCGTTCATTTGAATCAGATATTTCTCGTGACATTTTCGCTGGAATTAAAGAATTATTCATTAACAGTTAATGTACGATTATTGTTTATAGTGAGTAACATAAATCTTCTATGTAAAGTAGTCGCTTCCTATGCTAATAAAAAATGACTAGTATTACATAGTTTTGGGTCACAACGTACGATAAATCTTGTTCTTTTTTTTCATACCAAAGAAGGAAATCGTATTTTGAATACATTCTAGAGATTATTCCAGAATTTTGGGGATTCGTGCAACTAATTGTACTGTAATATAAAAGACTATATATAGTGTGTGCTCGTTTGGAAAAGATGTATTAGTGTGCGTAAAGATTGGCTTAATAGGTAAGGGTCGGAAGGGCAAGCAATGTAGATATAATGATTTGAATATGAAAATGAAAAATTATAAATTCAAAATTGCACACGTAAACCCTTCATGCATTGTGTTTTAATATTATAGTTACGAAGCGGTGCAGAAACAGTCAGTTTTGACGTTAGTGAAACTATTAATACTTGTACAATGAGCATTTTGTTCATATTAAAGTCATATGCATTACCAGTTAATTCGGTAATTTTATATTAAACGAATAAATTGTTGGTGATTCACTTCAAATTTATTTGATAAACCAAGAAAGTAAATAACTCTTTTGATACTAGGTTAAGCATATTTAAATGAAAAATGTGTTTATTTTTTGTATCAGTCCGATCCAGGTACCGTCGAAAAGGATTAAGTGTCGCATTAGGGACTGTTGCGAGCCCGTTCATACTGATTCTAAAAATATGAATTCCAAAACTATAACGATTAAAATAGTTTTTTCAACAATTCAGACCACTGAAAAAACATTCACCACGAAAAAGTTCGTCGCAATTTTCTTTCTCTCGAACAAACGTGCATATAGTAAATACACTTGTACGATAACTGTCGCTCTCTCGTGACCTTTTTTTTTATTAAAAACACTCGACAGAACAATGAATCTTCCTATCGCCTTTTCTGCAGCAAAATCCTTGATATCTAATGACACATAACGCGATATACAGTGGATCATTTGACGGACTGTAAAGGTCGAGGTTCACCACGAAAACTCTGTAAAATGAGGACGGCACTATTGTCGTGTCACGTATCGTATGCACTAAACAAACACAAAGCGCTGCATGCTTATTTAGTGCATAAGTAAAAGCGATAGTTGTTGTTTGTCAACAATCTAGCTGACCGATAGGAAAACATTACTCGCATATAGCTTTGGCCTCATTCTCGTCGAAGCGAGAGTAAGGCTGAAAAAAATCTCTCTGAACCTCAGAGTTATTTTTTTTCTGTTGCTTTCTTTTATTTTTATTTATTGAAAAAAAAGACACTGTATCGCGATGAAGCGTAAAAGGTTAACGCTGATTAAACCATAACACGAGGACTGAGCGTTGATTAACGTGTTTGCGCTCACGAGCGATAGCAATAATAACTGCTCGGTGTCGAGCTTGTTCTGTTACAAAAACACAGAGATAAATTGATAGTAATTTTGTTTGTTTTTTTATTCTTATAGAGACTGCGTTTATTATTTGTCGGTGACCGGATACGGGCATAGCGATGTTCGATCGTTTTTAATGTTATTGATTTTATCGAGCGCCGCGATAATGGCGAAAAGTTAGGTGAAAAACAATTGAATAGAGCTATTTCGCGCATAAGCGGGAAATCATTTCACTAGTAATTATTGTCAAAAGTATATTTGCATTCCTAGATCCGATGGCATTTTAATCATTGTCGTTGGCAATTTCGACACAGCCCACGAGTACGGATTCTGATAAACGGTTACGTCTACGGTAGAAATTTGTTAATCCGGTTAATCAGTCAAGCGAAGCCCATTCGCACTCTATTTTCATCTACGCGTGTATACCACAGCCCGGCAATAATCGCGATGTCCCATAAAGAAAATAAACTGCGGGAAGTAATTATGGACCGATAAAATATAAAGGATAATCGAAAACTAATCACTTTTCCTGAATAATTATACGTATATGTATTGGGAAGAGACTTTTTTCATCAATTTCCAAAAATTACTCCTCATTTAATCTTGAGCAAAATCTTTTTAACAATTGAGTACTATTCTCAATATACTTTTTCTAGATGTCTTATTCGAAATTTATTTATTCCTTAATCCGAATCTCCAATATTTAAATATATCGATATGAATTCGAGGAGAAAATACCTTATAGGATATATCATTCGATTAAACTAATAATAGTCGCAAGCTAGATGAAAGACGTTAATTAAAAATAATGAAGATACCGAAAAAAGTAACAACGTTAGTTTTAAAGAGTAAGTGAAAAATTCCTCTCCGCGATACTTCATACAACGCCTTATTAACTATTATCGTCATTCTTGGCTTCATACCTTTTTTCAAATTTTCTTTTTTTTTTTGTTAGACGCGAATAGTTATTACTAAGGCAAATTATTAAAGTTATTTTTATGGCCGGTTTGGTTTCTCGTTAAATGTTATAGTCGCATGGTTTTTGTAGGTCAAACGGTTTAAGAAGCCGTTGTAACTTTTTTCTTTGAAAAACATTACCGACGCTCATCATTCGAGAAGACGTAATATTAAAAAATTCGTGGCATCATTACATTCGATGGGATCGATTTGCGGGAATAACGATCTTTTCAGAAAAAGCCGTTCAATGTGTAAATAGGGCTTTTTTCCGGGAAAACCGGTGGCGTTACATAATCTGCAATACCACCTACTTCTCGTTCTCTACTCTGTACACCCGATATGCTGCTTGTGCATATAATACGCAGCTCCCAAGGGAGCGCTCGATGGCTCGAACCGTTATCTCAGCTCTATTATCAATTTATACATTCTCAGATCGTATCTTAATCTAATTACCATGCATAATGACGAGCCGAGAGTTAATTGAACACTCGCTCGATCGGTGAGGTGCACGCGGCGGTGAAGATGCTTTCCCCTTGAATTATAGAATTTATAGATATAGGTATCGCTCGCTTTCACACCGGCCCTGAATCAATCATGTATCTCGGGACGATGGAAAATAAGTTATGATCTCGTGGTCGTAATGAATTATGAGCTATGTCTAATGCCATTAATAGTGTGAAATTGCGAGTCTTTGTTGAAAGACGGATTTCGTCTGCTGATATTATATACACACATTTGTATATATACAGTTTGATGGTATTATTATATTTTCGTCTATTTGCTAGAGAAGATTTTAAGGTAAATATTTCCACCGAGACCTTAATCACATTGATAAGTACAGTTTTCCTGGTTTATAGCTTCCTTACTCAGAATACCGACAGGTGTATATATATATCTGGCGAAGCTTGTAATTTTAAGGAAAAATCGCTTTCTCTGATGAGAAATTACGTGACTTTTAAACAACTTTCTAACATTCCGACTTAATAATGACAAGGTTGGCAAGATGTTTCGATGGTGGATAAAATATTGTTCGGCGAAAAGTCAAATATTTCGAAAGCGTTTGAAATCTCAAGGCAGTGCGATATGCAAATTTCGAGTAATTCCAAACGACCACGTGTATAATTATTCTAGGTCAGCAAATGAAAAAAAAAAAAAAAATAATCTCGGTAATATGTTCAGAATTAAAAATACACCTCGAGAAAAGCTACTTTATACACGAACAAGAAAAAACGCGCACTACTTACTAATAAAGAACATCTTCGAAATAAGACGAAGGAGGAAAAGAAAGGAAATCGCTAGCTCTATATCAGGAAATGGTCAACTCCGTGAGATCGCGTGGGAAAAGCAAGAGACGTGTAAAAAAAAAAGAAAGAAAGTAAGAAAAGAAGAAAAAAGCAAAGAGAAAGAGGAAAATCATCATCGCCCAGTAGGAAGCTCACTCGTGGGTGAAATAGGATCAAACCCCCCGTCTCTCTATATACTCTCTTTGTTTCTCTCAGTACGACTGTACCGTCAGCAGCGGCGGCACTCCGTATAATGCGCTGAAGCTGCCGGCACTCGCGCGCAGTCATTATACTACTCTCTGTGTTTCATCGTATGTATACGAGGATCCCGTACTCCCAGCTCGTGAGCTCCCTCTCTCTCTCTCTCTCTCTCTCTATTTCTCTCTTCCTCTTTATTCCTCTTTTTCTCCGGCCGTGTCCGATCGTTACTCCTCGTCTCGTTCTGCCGCGCGCGCGCTTCGATTTTCCCCCTTGTAAAGTCCCGTGGAGAGGCAGTAGCGCACTCAGTCGTGTATAGTACACAACGGTGTGTAAATACAGTATCGACGTGTACTTATATACTTGAGGAAGGATTTGCAAGCGAACTGTATCGTCTGCTTGGATCGAAAAAAACGATACGCTTAATGTTTACACATCGCTTATACGACGCACTGTCTTTGCTACTGCGTAGCTGAGTGTGCTTTTTTACCGATAAATTCTCCTTACCGTGTATAGGGGACTATGAGAATAGTGTTCTGTTATATGACGTATATCTGTTTGTGTTATACCGCGCGATACGTTTAAATGTAAATAATATTGTTATTACTATTATTTGTGAGAGGGAGGGGGGGGGCTAATCTCACGGCACTTAAGCTTGTCACCCCTGGAAGTGTTTGTCCTACTTATGCATTCCTGTTTATCTCCAAAAAGAGAGGGAGATTCCTATCTCCCGTGAACTTTGGAAAAAGTTTGATAAGCATTGATTCCTTAGGATGCAGAACCTCGGACACTGTGTCGGGAGATAAATGGGTTAAATGTTAATAAGGTGATCGAGAAATTTAGTAGGAGCGACTGTGCGATATTCGAGTCGAACTACTTGTCCTTAGTCTGCTGAGAAAGCAAGACGAAAGTTTGATCGAAGATCGCTATATTTGATATTAGCTAATTAAGAGAATACCCATGGGGGTAGATTGTACTTACGGACTTTTAATTATAAAACAAAAATACTGAGAAGTAATTGATACGGAAAATTATACGTATTAATTATAAAAAGAAGAATTTTTCATGTATCGCCCTTGGCGTGGGGCGTACTTAAAGCGTCTTGACGCTTTTACGTAAAGCTGTCAAAAATAAAAAAATGTAAGTACTTGTATTATTTTTGTTGTATACTTCGTATACTTAAAGTATTAAACTGTAGTTGTTGATAGTTATACCTTTAATTTGAGCTTTATTTTACATCTTTGAGTCTCTTCGATAACCGCTTAAATACTAATTTGTTAAAAACTCGCTCTCCCTAAGGTTCAAAATGAATTAACGAAATTAGCATAATTATTCATTGTTACATTGTTTAATACGTGGATACAGAACAAACTAATTAAAATCTTTAATTTTAGATAGAGCGTTACTTAATGGTGTCTCGTCCCTTTGAAACGAATTTCTGAATGAAGAGCAAATCTTGTGTGTGCTCAATTTACACTTTGGCCAATTTCGGATACCTTTGATAGTTTCATAAAAACGACATCTCCGAACCCCCTCTTGTCCTTACCGATCGAAGAAACAAAAGGATACATCGACCAACAGACGCTACGTTTTTACGAACGAAGCTTTGAGAGTAGAGGGTGGATAAGAGAACGAGGAGCTTTTGGAAGTATTTTATTATAATGCACCATTAGCATAATTGCTTTCTTTCAGAAGTTTGTATATTAAATATTCACTCCGAGAAGTTTGAGTAATTTTGGAGTACGATTATTTTCAAACCCCGCACTTATCGTTATCTCATTTCCGCAAATATTTCGTTGTATGGATGCGATCCAATATTCCTTATTCTTCGCTTCGACGCTATAGTGATTTCATAGGAAATTATTATTAGTTAATTTCCGTGCTGTTTATGTTTTAAGTGCGTGTTATTGTAAGCCTTGAAAATACTCATTACGTATAAAGACATGTTTACACGATATAATTTTAGCAAGATAATCTCAATTTTTACTCTCGCGTGCTGTAGGATAATCTTCATTAGAGCTCTCGCTAAACCCGTTCTCTCTCTTTTTTTGCGGTCAACTAGAAAAAATAAACATTATATCCTCTTTCTCTCTCTCTCTCTCTCTTTTCCTCTCTTGACGGCGATACATTAAACGCTAATACACAGGGGTGGTATGGGCCAACAAAAATTTTATGTTTTCTCTGCATCACGATAAAATCTGGATTCCGAAAGTTCCCCAACAGTACGACTGTGCTGTACGTTTTCTGGGAGATTTCGAAGTTTTAGTCTCGTGCTTAGCCAAGTCGATGAGGAACTTTTTCGTCTGTTCCCGCTTTTTCACTAGCTGTTCGAACTCGAAAAAGCAGAAAGCAGAGAAACAGCGAAGAATGCCTACTTCAAAAAAACTTTCGTAACGATGTGGATTTTATACTTGGAGAAAAAAAAATAAGCAGGTGCAGAAAACATTATACGGCCACTGTAAGCACTGATCAAGTCCATTCGTTCGAGGAACTGCGTACATCAGCCTATGTTTATCGTATTAACGAGCGGTGTTTTTATTTCTCATAAATATTAACGGCGAATAGTATTACCGTTACGTTTCCTGGAGAAGAGAAGACTCGGAATGCGTCGATTGTACATGATACCCAAATACAGTCTGAAAGACACCGACTGCAAAAGTGTAGATTTTTTGAGCGAATACGAAGAGGAACCGACGTAAATCAGGAATTTCCGCGATAGCGCAATAAAAAAGTATTACTCGCGCAACTGCCACTGCAAGCTCTGCGTGGCAAAGAGCGAACAAGTCGAAAGTTCGTGGTGCTGTACACATATACCCCTTAAGCCTGACTTAGCTTAAGATGCGACTAGCCTAATCGGCGCTGCCGACTCTCCGTTTCAGTCTCGACAGAGACTTATCGCCTTGGATTTGTTATCACGTTTAGCAACCTTGCAGAGTAAAGTGTCTTACACGTAACGGTGTAACTACTCGCATTACTCCATCGCGCACGCGCTCCTACATCCCCGTCTTATCTCCATCGAACGTCTTATGCGCGCGAATCGCTTTTATCTAATGACCTACATTTCACATGAGCACTAGCGACTTGTGGAAATTCCGACCTAGGTGCTACCGTAGGGAGCTATGAAAAAAGAATCGCCGGCAATTAAGGTGTCGACGACTGATGAATTGTCCGTTGATTTGTGTGAAGAATTCATTTAACTAAGTGAGAATTAGAAAGGACGAGGATAGCGCGGGCAGTCGTGAGATTTTTTATGGAGATCTAGACGTGTAAGTCAGTAAATGATTCCTTCATTTTGTGATGAGACAATTGATAATTGTACGCAATGAACTGAAAATAATTTTCGCGCCTTAAAGTAAGTAGTGTACGAAGTATAATAGTTAGTAACTTTTTATAATTTTACTTCGAGTACAGAACATAATTTCGAAGAAGAAATTTTAAATAAAATTCAACTAATGGGTTTGAACATTTTTTTACTTCTGTTTATTGTATTCGAGGAACTGCGTATATCAGCCTCTTGTGTTGTAATGGAGCAATTAATTATAAATGCCGAGGATAGTGTAGGTAATCTTGAGATTGTTTATGGAGATCTGTATATTCAAGTTAGTAAAATGTACTTGCTACTAAATTTTGTAACTTAAAAAAACTGTTGTGTGAAGTTTAATAAAAATCATAATTTTACTTCGAATGTAGAACACAATTTAGAAAAATAAATTGTAAATAAAATTATGTAACTTATTTTATCGTATGGCATACTGCAATAGTGTAATCATTAAACTATGAATATGTTTGAGTCCACTTAAACCCTTTCACCCTACCCGCCTCGCGTCATTAAATTTTAAGCTGTCAATCTGTATCTCTCTTTTATGAAATTCATAACAGGCGGTGTTTGTATGCGTTTGATGTTTATCCTAGTATACACAGGCCCATGATATTCAAATGTGCATTAAAAGTTTGGTATTTACGTAATGTCGTTTAATTAACAAATTAATTGTTGTTATATTGTTATAATTTATAAGGTTACTATTGAGACAAAAGTGTCATTTATTAACTATATTTGTTAAAAGCATTATAAGTTTTGTCTTATATATATATATATATATATATATATATATATTTGTTGAGAAAACTATGGCAATATCAATTATAACTTTCGGGTTGTAATGTTTAATTTAGAGAAAAAAAATAACATAAAACCATAATCTAGGTATAATTATGGTACTTTTATTACTCTGTGTATAATTGCATAAGGAGCCGTATTAATTATAAAAACTAGCTATCTGTTGCATATAATTTTTATGTTTAAGAATATAAGATATTTTGTATCGATTTACTTCTTAATGTCGACGCTTTCTCACAGCATTGGCATATTCCTCTTTAATAAAATCAGCTGCCCGTTCTGCCATCATAGTTACCGCAGCTGAAGGATTGCCAGCAACCATCTATAGAATACAAACGAAATATCAAAATATTAAAAAGAAAATTCAAATTTAACACTAACTTCTGATATCAGTTTGGAGAACACGCAATTTTCAACGATGACGACTTTAAAATGTACACATCGTCATAATCATTAAATCAGTTTGGTTTGCGTAATTACAAAGAATTTATATAAACATACCATTGGCATTGCCGAAGCATCGACTACTCGCACTCCTTCGACACGGTGAACACGGAAACGCGCATCGACAACCGCCATTGGGTCGGAAATTGGACCCATCTTACAGGAGCCTGCTTGGTGGTTTTCCGTTCGAGTTTCCTGATGAATGGCACAAGCCCAATATTCATCGCTCTTAAACTTGAAATCAGAGCACTCCGGGATAGGTCTACTTGTTAGAGTTAAGCCGAGTTTCCGCATGGTGGTAGAGTTGGCTAGAGTGAGAATGTAGTGGATTCCAGAGATTATAACTTTTACATCATCTGGATGTGCTAGATCATTACTGTGGATGATTGGATATTGCATAGGATTATTGCTGGCGAGAGTTAATCTTCCTGAAAAATAACGTTCATATCAGTAAGATCCCTTTAATTTTCGTCCTTTGTTCTGTACCAAATAGTAATACATTACCTCTACTCTTAGCCTTTAAATTAACAGGTATCATAACGATTTGCTTGACGTCTGGCGAGTCTCGTAGCTTACAATTAGCCGTGTAGCCGTCAAAAAATATTTGTATGTCAGGATCATCCGGAGTTGTGTACTCAGAAGCGAGAACTGCTGTAACCTGCGATAGTCCGGTAGAGGATAGTGGTCCCGTTTGGTTATGGAAATACTGCTGAGTAGGTAATTGACTAAGATCTATTTCCTCCTGATCGTTTAAAACTGTGAAATTTAGACCAAAAGATACGTGATTATGGAGATTCTCGCCAACACCGGGCAAATGTTGAACAACATGAATTTTCTTCTGCTTAAGGTGTTCTTTTGGTCCGATACCCGATAGAAGCAGAATTTGCGGCGAGTTTACTGCTCCTCCTGAGACTATAACTTCGCGGTTAACTGGTACACTATGCATTTTGCCATTCTGTTGAAAGCAAATTAAGTAGTTGTAATTCCTTATTGAATAATATATAGTAATTTCACATTAACCATCTGCTCTTTATATTTTAATAATTTAGAAGAAACGTGAGTAATATTAATAAAAATCAAGTTTACTGCCTCAATTCTTACCTGTACGTATTCAACAGCCACAGCTTTCTTTCGGCGAAAAACAATTTTCGTGACGTGCGAGTTTAAACTTATGGTCAAATTTGGTCTATCTTTGACTGGTCTGAGAAACGAACCTGCACTGCTAACTCGAATGCCTTTATTACTTATAGTTTGGGCTATAGTAAATCCAGTTATTTTATCCCCAACTAAATCTTCGGAAACACCTAGACCTGTTTCTTTAGCGGCTTCTAAAATCTTCCAAGCCATTTCTGGTTGCCACTGAAATCTGTTTAATTATTATAATAATTATTAAAATATTTCAGTTTTGAGATTATGTTTTTATCCACAATATATATCCACCGTTCTACTGGTAAAGGTCCACCACTCGCATGGTGTTTTGAACCTACTCTTTCAAGTTCTCTATTATCTTCGGATTTTAAAAAGTACGGTTTGACCTAAGTAAATTAAGGATTTAAATTGGTTTGAAATTCATTGATAGTATTGCAATGTTAATTGGATAAATATCACCTCTTCCCAAGACCAACCATCGCAGCCCATGTTCACCCACTGTTTATAGTTACTTGGATTGCCCCTATGATATGCCATACCGTGAAGAACGGTTGTTCCACCGATAGTTTTCCCTCGAGGCCACACGCATGATCCATTTTGACGAAGACACGCGTATTGTTCATCAACAGTCGTAAACCTCCAATCGTATTTAGTGTCTGATAATTGATATAAATCGTTAGGATTAGAGGAAAACATGTGACAAAATTTTATATTCAAGGACTGTCGGAATTATTAGGCGCATAAATTTACCAGTATGGGCTCCAAAACTACTGGGTACTAGTGCAGATTCTGGTTCCTCAGGACCAGATTCTAAAAGTAATACTTTCCAATTGGGATTTTCGCTTAATCTCCCAGCAACCACAGCACCAGCATTCCCACCTGTATATTCGTCATCGTGTGATTGTCAGTTAATCATATTTGTGAGAGTCAATTAATCATATTCCTGTGGTAAGGAATGACGCTTACCTCCAATCACTACAAAATCATATGGACCATATGGTATGCTCGATGTTATTCGATTAGGGCCTAGAGCAATCTTTGGATTCTGCAGTACAATTTTCTTTAGTATATGTATAAATAACACGCATTGAGTAAAAACATTTCCACAGTATTTATTAATTAGAGGGCCATCGAAAAATGGATCGGAGCAGTACTCTCCATAACGGGTAAAGTCCATCTACAAGATATGCCTTATAGTCTTTTGACGTTTAATAAATATTAATTGGATAATATTCAACAAGTATAGTACCTTAAGAAAATATCACCAGTTACCAGAATAACTGCAGTTGAGCTGAACTATTTGGAAAACTTCGAAGTATTTTTTTGTACAAGTGGCTTTTATATGTATTATCAGCGAGGTCCCCTCTTTTCTACGTAAAATCGTAACGTTTAATTTTATAGTATTGTTACGACGTAATTTTTTTTATCAATTACCTTTTAATAAAAAGGTATATTTGAATAAATGCATTTTCAACGTTCCTAGGATTACAGGAGCAGGAAGTAATGAATTTTCTCAACCTTTAATCAATTTATTTTACTTATCTGCTATTCTTACAATTACATTTAAAACTATCAGCTGACATAACTTTGGTTTTCTATAATTAACGCAATGAACATATGTTAGGATAGTGCAATCGCGAATCGCAATGTTTGAAATTAAGTTTTACGATGTTGAATAAATAAATTGTATAATACTTTACACACTTTATATATAATGTACTCGATTAAAATTGAGCATCTTTTAATACATTGTCAACATCCATTAATTGGTATTTTTATTTAAAACATTCATAAAAAATGTGTGCAATATTTTTAACTGTGAACTCAATGCGCAAATTAATTTTATATTATTCTCATTGAAAAGCTTATTATTATTATACATATATTATATATATATATATATATATATATATATATATATATATATATTACATAATTAAAATACAAACGTTTTAATTTGATTCATGCAAACATTAAATTATAATTATAACAAATATACGCATTTACAACAGAATAATTAAATCGACTTTTAAATTTGCTAATAGAATATCTTTTAAATAACTAGTGATTTGGCGATATTGCGAACTGATAATTCGCTTTATCATCTGAGTTGGACTGCTCCTTTACGTTCATCCTTGCAGGAAATTACCAGATGTCCTGATTAAAGTTGAGATATTTTATTCCCCATTTGAGTAGATCCACTGAATTGTCCTTTTCGAAGTAGGAACTGGTAAAAATGTTGAATTATATTGATAAATGACTCAGTTAGTGCCTTTTCTAATAAACTAACTAATGCTTGTTAGTTCGTTTTGTTAGTTGAATAGTGTGTTATTGGTGCATTTAATCCTCAACCAGATTTCCCACAACTTGAGTATTTCTTATACCATTGGGTAGGCCCTCCACCCCAGTCTTGTTTGATAAAGTCGGCAACTCTTTCTCCAATCATCATAGCTGGCGCGGCTGTATTTCCAGACGTGACCTACAATCGATAATGTAATCAACAGAAGCAATCGCATTTAAATATTTGCGCACGAATTAAACGTAAGTCGAATTTTTGCGATAAATAATGGTTGGTAAATCCAATTTGTCGTAAAATGTAATCAGCAGTGTACATTCGTTATTTAAAGAAAATTGTATTATAATATAATGTAATGATTTAATTACATTTGCCTCTCAAAATTGTTTTCGTAATCATGTAATGGTACGATGATACGTCATGTACTTGGAAATCGCATCTATCAAATGGTTGGAAAAGCTTTAATCAAAACTTGTACAAGCATATTTTTTATTTCACGTGGCGCAATTTTTGTTTGCGTTTGCCTGAAAATTATCAAATATAGTACACTGTACACTAACTTCACGTTGCCCATAAATCATTACTTGTACACGATTCGCTGCAGATTCGAACGTGAGTTATAAAGCTACGTGTATTATATCATGTTGTATTCGTGAACATTTAAGTACAGTTACTGTACTCGTACATATCATTTATTTCGAGGGAATTAGTGAATTCGGAAAAAATATTTTTTTCGAAAGTAACGGTTGGGATAAATAGCATTTTGGAACATTTCCGATTCGCATAGTATACTATAGATTATAGATATAAATAAATCCTGATTATTATTAACGAAGTGGAAAATAACGCAAATCAGCGAATGAGAGAATTGAATTTCTCTAAACGGTGATAGCCAAAATCTATTTAACCATAAAT